>CM067081.1:163394545-163994545 GCA_034008185.1 Gorsachius magnificus | reverse complement strand
TCACTCCCCAAACGGTAGAGGAAGGAAGAGCTCCCCAAGAACTTGCTGACAGTGGTGCTACTGTTTGGTTCAGAGCTCTTGTGCCTCCCAAATCCCACTGCTCTGTCCCTGCTCACTCATCTCTAACAGCGATCCTCCCCGATCGTCTGTCCCAAGACCTCATCCAGTCCCAGCTCTGGTTCCCGCTGTAGCACTTTCTGCTGCAGCTCAGAGTAGAAGTCGACTCCCTCAGAGACTGAATGGAGGGGCTTGTCTTGGGGCTCGTAGTAGCTGCTTATTTGCTGCTGTATGAAGCACTGATGGTGCTGAGGAGGATCCTTGAGGCTCCCGTTGTAGCCCTTGATGTGGTTCCTTTTGAACTCCAGCACTGTCTTGGTGTAGGTGTTGAGAGTGGTGACAGCGGAGGCCATGCAGCAGGTGAAGGAGGCCCAGGCCGTGCTACAGGAGAGACACAAGAACAGCATATACTGTGAGAAGCCAAGAGGGTAAGGAATTGAACTGCATGCGCCGTGATGCACCCTGATTTGCAAGGCAGGAGCTGCTAGGCATGGACATGAACGAGAAAGACTAAGGGTCATTATATTACAGTTCTTAGGGGTTATCCCACCACAGGACCCTTGTTAGATTGGTGGGGTAAATACTGGTCATCCTTGTCACAGGGAAGGGAGGGATAGAGGGGAAAATAAAAAGGGCAGCAGGAAAGTCTACAATGGGTCAGAGCAGGACAGCACAGCTTGGAAGCAAGTTCTGTATCGCAGCGCTGCTCAGTGTCTTCCTGGACGTGAGGCATGTCCACTTGAGCATAACCAGATGGCCATGCTGACATTTGATGTCCGCAGCGGGCACGTGGCGCTGGAGTGCTTAAGCCTTAAGAATTAACGTGGTCATCATCAGTACAGCTTTGCAAATTGAGCCTGCACTTTCCACAGGCACTTGCAAGGCCCATCCAACTGTTTTCCAAGTCAGTTATGGTGTATCAGCTGCGGCTGGCTTCTTTAGCCTTTAGAGAAAGGAACCCCAAGCCACCTGCTTTTTGCAGTTGCTCTTTCTGGCTACAGCATGTGTCTAGGCTTGGTGCTGCAGGAATAGGCCCTTTGGACATTGGTTAGCGAAGATGCCAAACCAGCATGCAACTTGTTTAAACTGCAAAAAAGTCAAGGCATGTTTGAGAGCATCATCACAGGTGTGACACTGGCCTCTGCCCGCAGGGAAGAGCTGAGGCCAAATGGTGCAAACCAGCGTAGGAGCAAACCTGGTTAGTCAGAGGGGTTGAAGGCACTTGTTTAGGTGTGACCCCATTGTTTTGCCTGTCCTTGGTAGCTACTCATTTAAGTGACTCAGCAAATATTTGTTAAAGCAGGGCATGAGGCAAAGACAGGAGATTAACAGGAGGAGAACCATGGTACACCTGTCTGTGGTAACACAGAAGGTCAAGAAGGGAGGAGGTGGGTTTGGGCAGGGTGTAGCACAGCTGAAACTCAAAAGGCTGGGGAGGTGAAAATGGTTTCAGAGCTCACGTACTAGAACGCCCAGCCGTAGTCCCATGAGTGCGGTCTCCAGTCCTCTGGTCCCAGACTAACTGTTGCCTGGAAGACTTGTGTGTACATCATGTGTGCCACCATCCCAAGGAGACCTGACACAAGAGGACAAGAAAGCAAGGAATTTACAGTGGGAGCCAGAGCTGCGTACTTCAGCCTTGTGTGGAAGAGGAAGGTCTCCTGCTGCGGTGATTCCAAGCCTGCAGTAACACACTTACCTGACAGCACCGAGGAGACAGCCGCGAAGGCATTGAGCTTCAACCCACAGACAGGATTGCCAGTATGGAGCATTTCCACCATCAGGAGGATGAAGCTGATGAGCAGCAAGCTGATGTACAGCATCTCTGATCCCAGCGACAGCCACAGGATTCCTGCCAGGAACCAGAGACTCCTCACATCAGTACAGGATGGCTTGTTCAAGGGAGAGAGAGTACTCCCCATTCCCAACCCAGTCCTGAAAGGATGTCCTTGGGAACACCCAACAGCAATCCCCCCAGCCTGTAAGCAAGGGCTCAAAGGATGCCGAAGGGGACAGAGAGTCTGTCACAGAAGATGGCTTGGCTGGTCTGGCACTGCAAAAGCCGAGAGGAACTAAACCAGTCATAAACAGCAAGGAAGAAGCCATGGGGAAAAAGGCAGGGGGAAAGCTGTTGAGCACAAGACCTACTGTTCGTAGGCTGGCCATGGACACATCTGAGTTGGATGTTAGAATGTTCTTTCCCATTAGTGTAGCGACCTTCACAGGAGGTTTCTAAACACAACAGTGGAAGCAAGCAACTCTTAAACTGGGGCTCAATTGGTTTAGAAAAGAACTGTATAGTGCATCTGGGGCAATGGCTGGGACCTGGCTTCTGGAATTCAGGAGGTCCCTTTTGTAGGCCTGTATTTCTCACTGAAACCACAATTAAAATGAAACCACATTCCTCGGGGTGGCTATCCAGCTAGGGTAACAACATTCACCACCCACCCTACTGCTTGAACAGAGTACAAGTACTTTCATACTGGGATTATCAGCGGGACCGTGATACCACAGTCCTCAGCTGAGCTTACTGTGCAGTAGGACTTGGAGGAGAATGAGAGAAGGCACTCTGTAATGCTGGGCTGTGGAGAGCACAGGATTCACTGAGGAAGAAACGTTAATCTGACAAATGAAGCAGCACTGTGAACACTACTGTTAGCAACTATTAATGGCCATAGAGGAGACATTCAACTGGGGAAAAGGAGTGTGAAGAAAACCCTCATTAATGTGACACTGACTTGACTCCTCAACATCATTAGTGCCATAGAGTCACCCAGCTCTTTAGCAGGAATTGATGAGCTGCATTCCATGCTTAAAGAAGCTGGCTTGCTTGCTGTAGCACTGTCAAGGAGATTATTTCTTTAGAGGTCAGGCTGCCGAGAGTTTCCTGGAGGCTGCAGGCATCTTCTAATGCTGCCTATGTAATGTGGAGCTGCCCTGCAGACACCCAGCTCAGTCAGCCCAGCCAGCAATCAGCAGTCACACCACCTTCTCCAGTGCTGCCCCAACTGTGTAACGGCAGCTGCGCTGGAGGCCAAGGTCATCTTAAGATGATGCTATGTGCAGGAAGGGGCGAAAGTGGGTGACAGAGCCGTTAAGACCACAGCATCACTCCAAGTGTCATGCTTAAGCTCACATTGATCTTGCAATTAATTTGTGGGAGCTCAATGTCTTACAGAACATGGCCTTTCTATCAGTCTTGGGTTGCCATTAGACAAGGAGCAGTAGGAGAGGTGTGAGGGGGGACAGACAGAAAGATTTACAAAGACACATAATCTGGCTGCATAAACCTCCTTTCTTAGAAGAACAGTCTATAAGGAAGACACTGGAAGCAACAGAGCCAGAAGCCTGGGCAGGGAATGAAGCACAAGACGGTGAGAGAGCAGAGAAATGCCTTGCTACTCCCCATGAAGCCAGCATTCTGCGGTAAGTGAGGGAGCCATTCAGTAGCCGCAGTTAAGTCAGTCATTCATTTTATGACAAAGCGGAGATCTGCGTGACTTTAAAATGATCTTGTAATTTGAATTGTGTGAGTGCTGCTGCCCAAAAGAATAAACAGGGGAGGTTTTTCTACCCTGCTGTTGTGCCAAGAGGGACCCAGGTTAACCTGCAGAGCAATGCCACTGCGCCCCGCTCGTACCAGGCCTCTCACCTGGCAATGCACATCGCTTTATAAAAGCAAGTGAGCAGGCTTTGCCAGTGTTTTTAAAGTAGGGGAAATGGGGCAGAAAAAGAAAATGAGTTCCCCAAAAGTACTCATCTCCCTGCTGGCTGTTGCAATTCCCTAGTGTCTGTTCCAGCCCTTGCTCTCATGGCTTGAACACGGACACAAGCTCTGCACCCCAGGCCTTTCCCTTCACATATGAACATCCTCCGAAATGACGTGCCTCCAGCCTCCATGTCAGGGTAGAGTCAGCAAGCCCACACCAACTGAAAAGCTTTCAGTAAGTAAAATCCCCATTGCGTCTGCACACATGTATCCAGGTATACTGAAGTTTTCCCCAGGATAATTTGAAATATGTGACAATAGCAGGAGGCGTTCGCTCTCCAACCCAAATGAAGTTTTGTGGTTGATGAGGCAAGGACTTCACCCTGAAAAAGTAATTTTCAGATGTCCTGATCGCTTACCACAAAGTAAGAGGTGATTCAGCTTCCAGAGTCATCACAGCAGATCCCAAAACTGAAGCACTGGGTCAACATGTAGCATATGTGGCAGGGATTGCCCTCAGGTGGCCAACCCTTTCCTGCTAACTACAGCAGGAGGACAAGCTCAGACTGGGCAACTTACTAGGTCAGACAAATCCCACTTCAGATGGGAGGGGGTCTGAGGTTTCCAGCACGGATGTCACAGATGGGAGTGGTTTAGGCAACCATGAGGCCAGGATTTCATGCCTGGCTTTTGGGGGACCCAGCCTGCTGTCCTCCCACAGGTGAACTGTTGCAGGTCCCCCATCACAAGGAGGTGCACTGGGCAGCTACAGTGAGGTATGGGGATTTGCTCTTACCTCTCTCTGCTGGTGGTGACAGCTCAATAAAGCTACGGCATTTCTCTTCTGAAACACAAACCCAAAGGTATTAGTTTACAAAACAATGCAGAGTACATAAGAAAATCTCTCACTCTCTCTTCACTGCATAGCTCCAGTCACCCATGAGCCTACCCATCAGATCTTCTCACCTCTGCTTTCTTTCTGACCATCCTTCCAGACCTTCACTGGGGCAAGGCAGGGGAAGGCAATGCTTCCCTGGAAAACCAGAGGTGGCCTTTCCAGAAAAAAAAATTCGGCAATCTGTAAATCTTACAAGCCTCTGGTGAATATAAAAATCTGTTGCTACTCATTCACAAGGTTACTGTTTGTCAGGCTTATTAAGGGTGTAGCTCACGACAGACTGCAGACCCACCACTTCTGCTGAGGATGTGAATTCCCACTCACGCCGGTCTCAACAGGGCAGTTCTAGCACCTCTCCCCAAAGAAGAAAGCAAAACCAAAAAATCTTCCCAAGTGAAATGTTGCATGACACATGTGAGTCCCTCTTCTGCGGCAGAGAATCACACAGAAATAAGGTCTCCTGTCCTCGCATTTTAGGCATGCTATTCGGGCAAATGGTGTTTCGTGTTTGCTTTGGCTTTTTATGTTGGCCAGATGCAATCTATTGTCTCAGCTGAGGGTCCATCATTATTATCTGTAAGTCTCTCATACTGCATGACTGCATTTGAGGGTCCTCTCCTCTGCTTGGCACAGTATTTTCTCCCAGAAGTATCAGCCTGCTGCTTTTCATGTAAGAATCTCATTTTCTTAATTTCTATCCCCAGTTCTAATCTCTCCCAATCTCCTGTATTACTTCTGTCATCCACAGCTCTCAGGACACTACCCAGTTTAGTGCCATCTGCAGTCCTCATTAACTTGCGGTTTGCTACTTCACCTAGAACTTTAATGAGGTTATTCAGTAATGGCTCATCTAAACTGATCCGGAGATTAGCCTGAATAATGAAATCCTTTCTCCAGCTTAACTCAAACTCCTTTTGCCCACAGTAGCCCCTTTTTGTTGTTGTTGTTGCTGCCTATGCACTTGCTTCGAAGGCCCGCGGCAGTGGGTGGTTTGCACTGGATTTACAGGGAGCAGGGGACTGAGACCAGCTGTGCTCTACCCCGCGCCCTGCTGCGATCCAGATGTAACACGCTCGCTGTGTTCCTTCAGGCATCCGGGTTATTCCAGGACTGCCCGGTGGCCAGACAAAGAGAAAGCTGTCAAGGGATGTAGTCCCATTCCTACCAGCACCATGGAAACATACCCCAAGCCAACCCAGTCCCAAATAAACACATCTCCTTCCGCAGCGTGTCTGGAAATGCTTGTAACGAAGCAGCCCTCTTATTAGGACATGAGAGTTTCAAGCAGATTCCGTCCTGCTCCCACCCACCCCACCCCCCACCCCCCTTCTGTCTGCTTTTATTCACCAGTTCTTTATTTTCAAACTCTGACAGCAACAGATAAGAAAAAGAGAAATGCTACACTAGAACAGTGGCTTGGTTAAAGGAGATGAGAAGTTTGTTCTTGGGGAGAGCTGAAGGGAGGAGGGCTCAGGGGAATGGGCCTGATGAAAGCAACTTTCATCGCTGTATCTTCAGATACCAGTTTCCCTGCTGGCCACCTTCTGGGTCAGTTCTGATCCTGAATGTGCGTGCCAGGCTGTGAAGAGCATCTGTGCACCGCAGAGCATCCGCCTGTGCTGGCCTGGCACAGATTTCAGCAGAAGGACTTCAGCAGGGCTGGGCAGGAGCAAGCCAAGGGCGAAGGGAGGCACCAAAGGGGTCTTGTACAGGTTGCGTGACCAGACCCTGACACACCAGGGTTTGACAGTGCCAGTCCCACGTGGTCAAAAATCACAAATGAAACCTGTCACAATATCACAAAAAACAACTAAAAAAATTACAATACTGCAGCTCTAATCCTCAGGTCAATTTGCCTCCTAGCCTTAGCTCCTCTGGGTTTGGATCCTCCAGGTTTTCTCTGTATCTGTAAGACAGTACTTCTCTCTCTCTTTACTATTTTTAAAAAGAAAAGCCCAGACCCTGTTCAATTCACAAAACCTCTCAGTTTGGTGATTTAAGGAGAACACCAACTATTGCAGTCCTCACAGTGATAACTATAAATTGACAACACCGCATAAAATCACCCCACTTAGATTTCTGAGGGGACATGCACAAATGTGCCCTGGAAATCATGAAGTAAGCTGTGTGTAGGGATGGAGACACAGGGAAAGAGAAGGAGGCTCACTCCAGTTCACATCAGGATGAACAATGCCATCATGAACTCACTGCACCACCACCACCTCTTGCACTTCACAGCCCCCATTCCAGACTGAAGGGCACACCAGAGACAACCATTCTCCCTTTCCCCCCTCTGTAAACATCCCAAGGAAGGACAGAAATACAATGACCACAAGGGGCCGATGCCACCTGGGAAAATGAAGAAGGCATTTCTCCCAAGCCTTGTCAGCCTCCTGCCTTTCATTTCCAAACTCCCGTGGAGTAAATACAAGGGAAGAAGTTGCAGCTGCCTGGGCAAGATGCTACCTGGTCCTTCCATGCTCTCTTCACAGGAAAGCCACATCCCCGTGTGGAAGTATCTGAAGGCAAAGCGGTCATCCCCGGTCTCCCAGCTGTAGTGCACCACATCCTGGGATGAAACATTGCCAGCGCTTGCGTCAGGCGGCATGGGGACACCGATGCACTTGGTGGCTTTGTTCTTCCCACACAAAGGCTTGGGCACTTTCTGGGTCCCGGTGCACCAGTAGCTGCCAAGCAAGGCCGTGGTGGAGAGGCTGAGAGCCAGCAGGTTGAGGATGACAGCCAGGAAAGCACGGCGCCATGGCAATCCCTTCAGCAGCTCCATCTACAACACACAAACGGGAGGGACTGTCACACCAGCCACTTATCCCACCTAGCCTTATGAATCCCAGCTCCTCCCAGCGAGCACCTGTGGGGAGGGGATGTGAGCACTCTGCCCTCCTCATAACATCCCAACAGCTCCCCCAGCATGGAAGAACCATTTCCTGAGAGCCAGGGTGGCAGAGCAATAGCTCAGCTTCAACCATTTCAAAGTACACAGAATATCTGTACTGGGGAAGAGAGGGTGACCCAGCAGACATAGAATCATAGAATGTTTTCGGCTGGAAGGGACCTTTAGAGGTCATCTAGCCCAACCCCAATACAGCAGGGCTGAGTCTATCAGGGTGTGTGAGCACATGAGCAAACGTGAAAGGGATGTCATACTCACTCCATCTCAGAGATGGTAGGAAAAATCTGTTAACCAACTTCCCCAAATACCATGTGTTGCCTTAGATGGGGCATGATGAATGCTCTGTCCATCAAAGTAAGAATTCTTGCTGCCAAGTGTCCCAAAGTGCTTTTTCAAGCAGTTCATTACTGTGCCTAGAGAGGTAGGTATTGTATTGATTTCACAGTGCGGAAAGGCAAGAAAATGTTCCTGGATCACTGAAGGTCACACATCAAAGCAGTGACCTGCTTGGGAGGGGGACCCAGCTATCCAGACCCAGCAGCTAGAGTTCAAGCCCCATGGCAGCACCTCCCACCTGAGCAAGTGCTGCTCTGCGCATCAGAAATTTGGTAGTGTGGTGGGATGACAGTGTCTCTGCTCTCACACAAAGTGTCAAAGGGGTTTTTTTTTAAGAACAAACATTGCCAAAAACACTTTTCCTGGTTTCATCTCATCAGAAAAAGTAATTCAGAAAGCAGTTTGTGTACCAGGGTCCTGTGGTCTTTCTCACTCAGAGGGAAGCTTGAGATTTTATGGTTCCTGCAAAACCCTGCACTGACTTCTGAGAACCCCACTTATCACTCCATGGATTGATTAGATGTCATCTACCCACACATCAACTTTCATGTAATCAACGCATGCCTCTTCCCACATGGCACTCCCTAAGTTTGGCACAACTTCAGCCAGATACTCCCACCCTTTCCTATTTATGACTCTCAAAATCTATTTGCCCATGAATAGATTCAGTTTGTGCAGACATTGCCTACTGCCGGGCCTCTTCACATAACTTTGGTTGACTCACCCAACGTTGAACGTGTGAGAAAGGCCCAGCATACTGTGGCCATTGCTATAAATAAACTCTATGAGACTGAGCTTTGCATTGTTTGTGACGGCACCACAGCTAAAAGTGGTGCCATTAGCATCATTGTTCTGCTAACCAGCAAGCTCATAAATGTGGTCAATGAAGATGGTGCTGAAGCTCCTCTTGGAAAGCGGGATTCATTAGCATCTCATCACATTGAGAGAACAGTGCCTGATCCAGAACACCCTGTTCGAAGGCAAGAAAACATCCAGCTCCTGAAAAATTGCTGTATTGTTTTATGCTCTGGCTTTTTTTGTCTCTTCACCAGAGCATTTCTTTCTTTCAGCAATGGAGATGCTGCACCCTGGAGACGTAAACATCTTAGTGATGCCATAACTAATGACTTCCATGATCTGAAGGCATGTTGGATATCACCATTTTCACAGACCAGATACCTACTAGGAACAGTTAATGATGTGAAGGTTTCTGGCTAAGGCTGGTGGCAAATTCCTCACTGAAAGTATTTTCAGTGGAAAATTTGGTTTATGACAGAAAAGGAAATTATAGATAAAATTGCTCTCCTCAAAAAAGTGATTTTTCATCTCAAAATAGAAACCTTCAGCACACAAAGTTTTTCAGTTTTTCATCAATGCTTGATTATAAGATTTTTTGTCATCAGGTTTTGGGTTGCTCATGCTATTACTTAAAAAAAAATCTTTCCACTCATAATATTGACAAGAATTGTTTTTCTAATATAAATCTTCAATAGTGGAAAAATATTCTCGCCAGTTGATTTGTGATAGTAGTTGAGAGGCCATATAATTTCAGAACAAGTGATAAGGAAAAAGGCAAAAAAATATAGGAAACAAATGAGACAGAAGAAGTAACAGGATCAAGGATGCAGAGGATATAGGGAATGAGAAGCAAATCTGAACTACTCCTTCGTGAGAACATTGTCAGAAAAATTTCCATCCATAAAAGACAAGCATTTACTGGCACTAACTGACCATAGTATCTAGATAGCCCCAAAAGGAAAGAGAGTTGAATTTACCTTGGCAGCCAGTCCTTGAAGTCCTGTTAATTTGGAGGAGCAATACAGAAATGGGACTCACGCTTTGTCCGCTGTTTTGCTCATCTCTAGATCCTCCAAGAAACCCAACTGCTTGAAAACCCCTTTCTCCTTTGTCTTCCCCCCTCCTCCCTCCCTCCCCACCCCCACCCCTCCCAGTGATTATTAAATGCTATCCCTCCAGCCAGCAGCTGTTTTGTGGAAAATGGTCATTTTGTAATCCACAATGCAATCACAGCACAGCTGTTCTGGGAGATTATACGGGAAGCAATTGGCGCTGCCGGCTGGGATTTAGTGCAGAAGAGTGACCTGTATTGACTGAGTAGAAAGTTTCTGTAAAACACAGAAATATCTCAGCCATCCCCATGTGGTGACTGTTTGGGAGCTTGTGTGGAGTGAGCTGGTGGCTCTCTGGCCAATGCTTCGGGGGACAAGTGACCTTAGCTCAGAAACTACCAGCACCCTTGGCCTCAGGTCACCCCTCACCCTGTGCACTGTCTCAGCAGAATGGCAAAGGCCACAAGCCCCCCAGCCCTGGGATATCCTCCTGGCCAGACCTGCCAGCTGCAAAAAGGGGAGAAGACAAAAATGGGGAGAGGAAAGTCTATGGGGCTGCAGCTGCTCTGAGGACTGAGGATTTCAGACCCTGTGGTGATGCCAACCCAGGTCTCCCCGTGGGCACTGGAGACTTTAATGACAACAGGAGCCCCTTAGCAGAAGCACTGCTGAGTGGCAGACTGGCACCACGGCATCACCACCGTGACAGAGGTATGCAAAACCACGAGGAGTCAAAGAAGTCTGACACTCAAAGGATGGGAGCGTGGGGAAGACTGTCAGTGTCCCTCGTAGTGGCAGCTTTTACCAAGGTGCAAAGTTCACCAGGAATCCCAGCTCCCAGCAGCTTCACATCGGATGAATTTGGGAAGCTAGTAAGGAGAGACAGAAAGACTCATGCTCACACGAAGTCCCCTCTGAGCTCTTGTCCTGAAAGTTTAAAGGCTCCCACAGTACCTGAGGGTGTTGATACATCTCGTTTGGTACCAGTACAGTGAAAATTAAGTATGGTGTCACCTCTCATGAGAAGGAACTGTCACCAGAGGGCATGGAGCAACACTGCCATTGAGTCAAACTGCAAGGCAGAGGAACATCCCAAAGGTATGCACCCCAATTCCCCACACAGGCTTTGCCCAGTGCCAAGCAGGTGAGGCTCCCACCACCACCGTGAGGGAGCAAGGCAGATTGCCCTCATGCCTGCCCTGCTGCTCGTCTAGGACAGAGGGAACCAGTGCTCCATCTGCTCTCATCCCTGGCTTCCACCACCAGAGCCCAGAGGCGGGGAGGCAGGGGTGGGGATGACTCTGGGTGACAGCACAGCCTGTGACAGCCCCGGCACCGCACAGGCAGCAGATGCAGCCAACAGGTTCACGGGGTTGGCGTACGTGGGCTGTGTTACCACAGGCTCCTGACCCTTCCTGCCCTGAGCAGAAGGGTCCGTAGCTCTGCGGCTATTTTAATCCTAGTCACTGCATAAGCTCCTCTAATATAGATAATCATGTCTAAGATGGGCTAACTGGAAGCAATGCTAAATATTTCTGTGCTCCATGGCCTGCCTGCAGGTTTTTTGATTCATAAAAAGGTTCTGTTTGACACAGATGTACTTAATTTACTGACATCGGTAGAATAACAGCTGATGCTGTTTAGAAGGAGAGTGGTAATTTTTTTTTTTCCCCCCCGTTGTTCAGCCTCTCTGCATCTGGACACCTTAAGTTTGGCTTCTAAATGCTCAGGATAAAAAAAGGCTGGTTTTCAGGCTCAAGAATAGATAAAGTCCATCTCTCTACTGGTAATCCTTAACGTTAACATGTTCCCAATTTTAAGCTTGATGGGAGTCTCACTAAAATCCAGGATGCTAGAGGTCAGTTTCTAAAGCTGGGATCACAGCATATATATTGGTGAAATAAGACTGAATTAGATTTATATGGCTAAGAATTCAGATTTAAAAATAAATTTATCAGAAATATGCTATGGTTTCAAAAATACGCAGATGTCAGATTTAGTATTCTGAATAATGGCAGATATTTATCCTTCCAGAAGATGGCAATCTTTCTCTAGTCTTCTTTTTGGGAGTCTCCGCTGCTCATGTGTGTGCTGGGGGGGAAGCAACACCCAAGTTTAGACTTCTGTTCCTTCCCTTTATGTTTTTTCTTCCTCTATCTTCCTCTTTTTTTCCATTTCTGTGAACACAACCTCTTTACCTCATTTGGAGATATGGGGGGGTGAATAATCTTTGAGTTATCTGAGCCTGAAGAGACTTCTGAAATCATTGGGGAAAGAAAAATGAGGAATAAATAGAGGAGCTTAGCAGGGCATTTGCTCCACCTTCTGCCCTGCATGGCGTTATTATTTCTAATACATTTCCTAATATTTTGTCAAGTACCATATTAACTTTGTCAACCTGCCATCCCCAAATTATTGCACACAGCTCATAGAACATGAACACAGGAGCACATTTCCTGATGTTTGACAAACTTCCCTTAGCAAAATTGTATGGTGGTGGGTTTTTTTTTTCTTAAACCTCCTTTCCAACCTCGCCTTATTCTGACCAGTTACGAATAGGAAAGCCAAGCTGTATCTGTCTTTCAGCCTCCGTGCCTTCCAGTTTTCTCCTCTTCGTAAACTGGTATTTCCCACCATATCTTGGCTTGGCTAGAGGGTTTGGATGTCTCTTTCTCTTTGAACTCAGCAGCAGCCAGTCCCTGGTGACTCGTTTAAAATTCACCCATTGAAATAAATGCCCATAGCAGTCCATTTCCTGCTCAATCAGCCAAGTGCTTGGCTTATAAAAACAAAACAAGGAAACGAAACGCAAAACACAATCCTAGCACAACACCTCTCCTGAGATCACCAACTCTGCAAAAGCCCAGGCGTTTACAAGTGATGCACTTTTATCCCGGCTGTACCACACACAGACTTAGGGTGTACCCTGCCCCAAAGCGGCACCCTCATCTCCCAGGGATGTTGGTGGAAAAGAAGGGTGAGGAGCCCTTACCAGGTAGGGCCCAAAAATGGCAGTATTTAGCTGGCAGGTCTCAAGAGGCACACGGCTCTTCATAGCCCTCCATGCAGCCCTCCTCCCCAGGGGTATCGGGGGTTATGCGCTGTCCTGACATTGGCTCTTCAGCTGTCCTGAAGAGGAAGAGGGAGGAGGAAGAGCGGCTATTTACACCCATAACATCGCCCTGTGAAACCTGGACAAAGACGGGCTCATACTCACCCCTCATTCCACACACTCCTCTCACGTGACACTTCCCACTGCTCCTGTTTTTGCTGTTTTTACAAGAAAACCGTCCAGCGCTGCAGTCCCCTCCCTTGCTGCCCCGGGGAAAGCAGGATGACTCCGGGTGGCAGTGACACCGAGGGAGCCAGACTTCTCAAACCCAGTGACAGACTGCAAATGCCAGATTTCTCCCTGAGCTCTGAATAATTCCACTCAGATTGTAACCTTTATTTAGTTGTTTGCATGATGCATTAACTCTTGCTCTGCAAATGACCTCACCAGGCATATTTTTCTAGCCTAAGCGCATTTAAAGGTGAATTCTGTTTTTAAACAGAAACGGCTTACATTGCTAGACATCAAGTCTATGGCAGAACAGAAATACAGACTGAACTGGAATAAGTAAATGCATCTTAAAGATGAGCAAACAAGCTTGCCATCAGTTTGGACCTAACTACTTCTTTTTCCCTTTCTCTTTTTTTTTTTTTCCTTTTTTTTTTTCTCAAAACAAGTCTTACTTGGCTGAATTTTTTTTCTCATCTTTATGGCTATGAAACGTTCAAAAAAACTCATAGAAAGTAGACATGAAAAGAAAAAAAATCAACTGCAGCAACACAGACTTTGAGGACTCTCTAGTGATTCTAGATGCCTCAATTTCTAGGTAGGCAACATAAGACTACTTGAAGGGGGTTGCTTTTCACAGAGTACTTAGACTCTGGCAACTCCGGGATGTGTTCACCTGAACACACAGAAAAAAAAAGTTATTTTAGCCAACCATAAACCGTAAGCATCCAAGAAAAAGAAAACTTTTTGTATAGAGAAGGATATTAAAGAGGAGTCAGTCCAGGCAAGGGTCCATACAAACCCCCATGCAGATAAAGGCTTGCCTTACCCCCTGCTCACTATCCCCTCTGCTCTTCTGAGGCATCCACTGAAAATACTGCAAGGTGATCATGGGCTCTCCCCACTATTTCTTTCTCTCTGACTGAACATGTAGCAGCCAAGAAACTCCATGAGATCCGACCAGATGCTTTGAAATGTACCAAGTCTGTCATTTTATTCATGGGTTAATTCTTTCTGAGCTCGCTAATTCATCACAGTACAGTATATCAGCTGCAGGACTGGCAGAGCGTCCACTTCTGCAGAATGCATCTTCGTTATTTGGTAGTCCCCCTTTATGAAAATTGTTGCCAGTTTTAAATCTACCTCTGATGGGATCTCAGTCTGTTACTCCACAGAATCATGAAGACCCAGACTCAATGGCTGTCACAGGCTCATGAGGTTTTTTTGTCGTCAAGAGGGACCATTACAACAACACGGTCTCATCCCTGGTGTAACAGAACCCAAAGAAATTCAGACAATCATTTCTAGTGATACACAGAGCTCCTGCTGGAGCTACAGCACATGTTTTATACAACTAACTAGTATCGACTGTGCAACAGGATGTGATGGAAAATCCATCACATCCTTAGAAAAGTTATTCCAATGGTTAATTAACCTCATTCTTAAAATTTTGCTCTTGATTTGTAAGCACATTGTCTGCTTTAGTTTTCCAACCTCATCAGGCTGCTCAACACACAAATAAATAGCCAGTGAAATAATTTCCTAAAAATGTTATTGTAGGAGTCACAAATCAATGCATTTCATTAGAGGCACACAGTGTGATCTAACAGGCTGGCTGACGGCCCAAATTCCTGGTTCTGTACTTGGCTCTGACACATAATTTTCCCCTCCCATTGGCCAAGTCATTAGTGGTACGTTTACACTGCAGTCAAAGCAGTGGCCGTGGTGGGGAGTAAACATTCAGTGCTTGTTGTAATTGGGTGTTGCTAGCGATTTCGCTCCGGCAATATGGAGCACAATGCAGCATACAAACCTCAGTCCAGAAACGGAGTAGCGTAAACTGTGCTGAGCTCCACTTTGCCATGGCCGGGCTGATCGTTCAAAAATAGCCCTCATTTCAATACACTATGAAGTTGGGTCTTCACAGTCATTCCCACAGATGCAAATCCACAGCACAGCTGATCCTCGTTGATGTTGGAATCAGCACAAAGCCGGTGGGAAAGAGACACTCTGTTTTGATAATGACAAAACTTGAGGATCTAAAATTAATCTGTTCAAAGAGTACATCACATATGCGGGAGATCTTAGAGTCAAAGAAACATTTAATAACAGTTTTAAAGCAAAAAAGACTTGAAAGACTACAGTTGAACCATGCTGCACTTTGGTTTCATATATGGAAATGAGTAAGTCAAAGCAATTATTCTTTGCTTCAGTTTATCTTTTCCTCCATTTCACTATGGTGAATCAGAATAAGCAGAGCTAGAAGAAGCCTCCAAAGATTAACTAGTCAATCCACCTGCATCAATACGACCGAGGCACCCGGAAGACCTTCAAGCCTACTGTTAACATTTTCTGCGAGGCAGACACTGCTACCATCCTGGATTGAAGTCAGTATATTCCCTTGTAATATCTTGATTCCAACTAAGTCACAATATCCAACAGAAAACTCTTCCATTTCTGCTAAATGCCATGGTCTCCATCCCACATATGAATTATTTACTCACGTGGATTGTCCCCTTGAGGCCATTGGAACGACATGGTTTACTAAAGTTACACTCACGCACTAGTATTTGAGGAACCAGTGCTTCAAAGGAAGGCTCTAAGCTAGCAGGAGAGGTTTGGAAATCAAAAAGAGTGAGTAAGACAGAGAGTTAGCTTTTTTGAGGTGAGGCGTGGGAGGTGTTTTCGTTCTTTAGCTATTAAAAACTCCTTGCTTTGGCAAGAAAAAAAAAGGGGGAGAGAAAACTGGGAGGGGAAGGATTCATGAATAAAGAGGCATCATGACAAGAGGCACAGCAACCAGGGTGGCCAGAAGGCACAAGGGATTTTCTCAGGCTGGCTTTACTGATGGAGCAGAGACTGTAGTGACCACAGGTCAGGGGATCCAAGGTCTAATATGCTGGTCTAAAGAGAATAGTAAACCCAGCTTTCTTCACAGCACTAAGCAGTGGGGTTATGTTACAGTGGGTGCTTTGAAAACAACAGCACTGGATATCATAATTGCACCTTTTATCTTTCTGGATGTCCTGGTAATTACCCAGGATTGAGGGCGTCTCCTTTTTCCCCGGATTTAATGAGGATTTTGGGTCCCTTTCCATTCTTTCATAGCATTTTGGAGCTGTGGCTTCATGGAGGGTCCTGCTGGCAAGCTCATGCTCCCGTGCCCTTGCCTGTTGTGGCAGGCAGCACCACAAGGCTGCCTGTGCACTGGGGAGAGGACAGGTCAGAACAGGGCAGCAATGACACAATTTTGGGTTCCCCTTGGAGGCCTGGAGGGAGCAGGCGGTGCCGGGAGCAGGCGGTGTCACCGCCGCAGGCGCAGGGTGGATGCCGCACGTGTGTGCCGTGGCCAGCGAGCTGCGGGGCTCCCAGGCTTCCCTACAGGTCCTGGGGGAAGGGAGGGCCCCAGTCGGTGGAAACGGAAACGAGAAATATTTTGGAAACTGCCGGCAGAAAACTTGGGCGTCTCCCTCTCTTCTGATGGGCTTTTTTTGGTTGTGTTTTTTTTTTTTTTTCTGTTTTCTCTCTCCTCCTCCTCCCTCCATACTTCCCTGTTTCCTCACAGCCAGGTTTCCGCTTGCCTGGGCAACCCTGGTCCCATGCACAAAGCAGGGACATCACTTCCCCATGGTGGCCCTGGCCATGAGCAGGAGGAGTCTGGGGGCAGTGACACCACCCTGGGGCAACGGAGGCCAGGGCGAGGTGACCCAACAGCCACAGCCAGGGCCCTTTGTGCAAATCCTTTGCAACTTGGGCCTTAAATCATGTGCTGTTATTTCCATTAGGCACACAGTTAAAAAAAAAACAAAAAACAACTGTCTTTCCTAACCCCCATTATTCTTTTCTGAGCAGGCTCAAGCCGCAATCACTCAAATGCTCATTATTTAGCCAAATTTGGGGGCATTTTGTCATAGATGGCAAAAGACGTGTTCCTGACAGAAAAAACTGTGATTTACTTTAAAGCAAGACACTGCTCAGGAGCTGTTTTCTTAAAAAAAAATTAATTTTTTTTTTTTTTAAAGGAAAAAAGAGAATATTCCCCTGCCAGCCTTGTTCTCAGAAACAGCTAAGTGGTTTTGACTGAAATTAAAAACAAAACCAAAAAGAACCCAGTAAAATAGCTGAAACAGACATGAACTAGAAGATGTTGGCTCCAAGTCTGGCAAAGGCAAAAGCAACCAAAGCCAAACCTTGTGATGGGATGTGTCAAGTGACTATTATAATAAAGAGGCAACGCTACTAGCAATGTCTTCCATGTTCTGTGCACCCATTAAAATGCTAATCTCAACATTAGTCTTTCCCAGGTAGCCAAGGATTATAATTGCTGAGCTTTACAACTAAGTATTAAGCATCGTGGCTCAACAGCTTGACTGAACAAGAATCATTTGCCATCACCTCAACAGGGTAAGCATGAAGGAAGGAGAACATTTGGCTAGCATGTTACCACGGGCAGAGCTTAGAGAAATTAGGTCAGGCAGAATGGCAAGAAAACTTCAGAAACCTCTTCCAAACAGTGAAAAATAGTCATTTATGGAACAGTCTCTCATGGGAAGCAAAGGATGCCCATTGCTTAAATCATACACAATCAGACTGGATAATGCACTGGAAAAATGTGCTGTAGGCAAGAATCTTGCAGGAACTGGGCTGGGCTAGAATGTGAGAAGATGGACTGGATGAGCTAGCAAGGTTTTCCCATCTCTAATTTCTATGATCTTTTTTTTTTTTTTTTTAAATTGGCTGTAGTTTGCATTGCTTGAAATTCCTTCACACAAGTTACAGGCTCTCTGAGTGAGGCAGAAGATGGGGCTGGAGAGAGAGAGGCGGGTGTGTTTCCTGGATGACACAAAAAAAGAGAAGCCTGAAGCCTCACAGAGGCTGTGAAACTAGAAAGACTGGCTGGAGAGAATAGGAGGGAGCACAGCTCGGAGGGGCTGCTCCCACCAGGCTGATGCACGTGCAGGTGAGCTACGCTGAGGACCCAGTGGGTGAGGATCAGGGGTTAGGTCAATGGTTTTGAGAGAGCTGTGACCCTACTTAAGCATGCTGTGGTCGCTTATGATCAGCCTTCAGCACTGGGCAAGAAGTGGGAAGGCTCAGCTCTAGCTCTCTGCGTGACTCTCCCCTGCTAGTTTTCACCAAAGGACTTCTGAGTTAGCAGAACGTTTGATTAGGGGCTTCTCTCCCACCCTCCTTCCTTTTAAAGCAAGAGTTTTCTGATTTGCTTTGGTTTGAAATCAGCTTTCAGAGGGTTGGATTAAATCAGAGATTGCAGAGCTGGTATTTCACTCCTCCTTTAATCCAGTGCTGGACACAACAAACGTCTTTAATTACTCCCATCAGTCCTGAAGCCTCAACACACAGCTTTGCCAATGTACCACAACCCTGACTCAAAATCCCTAGCATTTCAGTTCATGACTGGATGCAGTCACAGGTCAGCTCTTCTCCTTTCATGAGACTCAAAGAGGGTCACGGGCCTGTGTTACAGCCCTTTACCACTCCTGGTGAGTCTGTCTGTGTTGCAACCCCAAGGATGCCCCAGGGTTGTCCTAATGGGTACCCGAAGTCCAACCTGTATTGAGCAATCAGCCTAGGAAAGTCCATCCATCCTGCTGTACCACACGTTTTAATATTTCAGCCTTGGAACACCTCCTGGTTTGGGCTAACACAGCAGTCCAGGATAACACCTCCCTCTGCAATCGTCATGCTCTGGGTTTGGGATGACGGTGGTATTTGAAGTGCAATATTGCTAAGATTCTCAACAAAAGCATTCTGGAATTTACTGGTGTTTCTTTCCACCCACAGTCTGTTACAGACCTTAAATGTGTGCTTCACAGCTTTGCTGGAGCAGATCTGCTGTTCCCCTCTTCAGAGATTAAAATGCATTTAATAATTATTAAATGAAAATTAAACTCTGGAGTGACTGAGCTTCCCCACAATGCTTCACTGCCACTTTTACAGCCGGCTTAACCTCTGCACTGAAGATCTGGAGACTGTTCTTTTAAAAGCTCAGTTGGGGTCCTCAGGAGGCTTTGAGATCTTCTAGATGCAAAAGCTACTGAAGTCTTTTTGTTGTTGCTAAAAAAAAAAAAAGCTGTGGGTCGCAGATCAAATCTGGTACGGCACAAGGTGTCCCAGGCAGCACCAATTGCTGTCTCGGGGATGTATTCTGGTGAGCAGAGGCAGGGATGTCAGAGGAGCCATACCTCCAATCTGGCCACCTTTATTGTATTTCCTAATGGGAAGATCCCTATACCATTCCTTCTCCACCTCTTCACTCACAGGCTTTCACTGGGGCCCTGACTCAGGCACCCGTCTCCCTAGCACATAAACAAAATCTATATCCAGGGAAAGTGACTTGACGTCTGCAGGATCGCAGCCAGCTTATTCCATCACTGCTTGGAAAATGGCCATGGCTTGGAATGCCAATGTCCACCCCCAAAAAGCTTCTCTCTCTTTTTCTGAGCCCCCACAGCCCCTCTCAGCTACTAGGTTATGTGTGGGCACTGAGACTTCCCACAGAGGAGAGCAGCAGGGAGTGCAGGGAGTGCCGCTTCCACCTCCTACCCTGGAGGTGGAGAGATTTAATCGAGTGTTTTCCACAGAGCTTAGGGCTCCTAGCAGTGATGATGGAGAATAACGAGTTTCCTTCTGATCATTAGGAGGTTCTCGCAGAGGCTTTCCCTGTAGTGCTGACAGCCTTTGGGGATACAGGTGCATCTGCTGGACGCTGCAGATACCTGCTCTTACCCCGTGTGCAGCATTCACCTTCAGGCTCTCTCCTGCCCCTGCTAAGGCCATGGTTTCTCTTACATCTCCATCTTCTTAGGATGACATCCAAGCTGGGCTGAAAGACTTCAAATGACAAGGAACTTACTGTTCCTGTGCTGCCCCACTCGCTAACCAGCCTCGCAGCTGAGTGTGCACACCCTATTTCTAGATAGCCTTCAGCTGCCAGCCACTGAGGACTGAGGTGACTTCTGTATGAGTAAGCTGAGCAGCCCAGGCCGTGCACTCAAGCCCTGACATACAATGTTCTGCGCTGTTGAACTGTTAGCATGCTTCATGGCAAGTTTTGGCTTGTGGCAGCTAGTACACTCTTAACAACAGCAGGGCTGAGTCTGATACCACAGGCCAGGGCATCATTCCCAACAGGCAATTTGGGCAAAGCTACCTTCTCTGCGGGAGAAGAAATTTTATTTGGAGGGATGCTGTGCCACTTGCCCTCAGGTTCAGAGAACTGGCCCTGGCTCGCTTTATTTACTAGTGTAGGTGTAACCTAGATTTCGACGAGACCTTTTCTGCCAGCGTTGTTTACTATTAGAAATCTCTCTCCCAAGTGAAGTATTTGTGGACTGTGACTAAGTCCATTCCTAACTTTCTCTTATATAAACTACATTTTGAGTCCTTTCCAGTTTTCAGCATCCTTTGCAAAATACAAACAGGAAAACAGAAGACAGCACTCCAGTATGATCTCACCAGCCATGCCTGTGCTCCAGGTCCTTCCCAGCTTCCCTTCACCTTACGAGCATAGCGCAAGGCACAAGTCCTCCCGTCCTCACCTGTGCACCTCATTTCCAGGGTCAGAGATCCTACAGGTGAGCGCCAACTGGTCATACACTGATCTCATCCCTGACATGAGCTCTCAGGGGACCAAGAGTTTAAAGGATGCCAAGTTATACTTCTGCTGCTCAGCTTGGACACAGAGGTTAGTGGGACTGAAAAAATGAAAATATCCCACTTGCTATTCCCCGTATACATTTAGGAGTGATGTCATTCCTAAACTGTTGGGGTTTTTAGCCTAAAGATTATTTACCGTGATGTTCATATCCTCTATAGTGGCACCGTGTTCCAGGATACCAATGGGCCCAATCTCCCTGGCACATCCCACACACAGACTTTGCTACAAGAAGGTAGCTGTGGCATTTCATTGTTGCAATGTGCTCAAGAGGTCCATTTCTGCCCATGCAATTTGAGCTGACTTTGCTGTTGTTGCCCTCCCTGCTATTATTTGTGTGTCATGCAAACACGCCAGCAATTAAATTTTCCTGATAGATGAGTTCAGTACCATCAGGCTAAAACTTTACCTCCGTAGGAACCCCACAAGAAGCACTTGCTGATAACAGGATCTTCCCCCGGCAGGTACTTTCTGAAGCCTAGCCATTGATAAGCTTTCAAGCCATGCAATTGAGGCTGTGTTGATTATCTTTGCCTCTAACCCTGCCATCCACAAGAAGGTTTCTGCATCACAGCCCACAGACTCTTACATGCCACGGTCTTGATCATTACACTGTAACACAAAAATAACTGTACCACAAATGAAAGGATGGGTTTGTATGTAAGGCATTGCCCTTGGACACCGTCCCAAAGCTCAGCTGTACAGGTCTACAGGAAAGGCCACTCCACTGCTCTACCTCTCATCTTTATGAGTGCAGCAAGGCTCAGTCATTGCTGTTCACAGGGACGTTGGCTACACCAAACCAGAGAGCCACGTCAGGGCACTCGGTGATAGAAGTTAGGCGAGCACGTAGATGGTGTCACCCTGTCACTACGCTCGCACTCATGACTTGGGGGAACGCTGATGCAAGCGCCGCACAGTTGCAAAACCAAATATTACAGCGTTTCAGCCTAGCCAGCCCTCTGGTGTAACACAGCTGTCACTCTGCCTCAGCACAATTGTCACCACCTTGCTAGGCAACCATCACAACATGACAATGGGCTGTCAATGTATGGCAGGACGGTCACAAGGCCAAATCTTCAGCAGCAACCTCCAGGACTTCTTTTGTAGAGCTCGCCTTGGATGGGTAGCTGAGGAAACAGATTTTCTCCAGCAAGCAGTATTTGCATGGGTCATTAAAAAAGAAAAAAGGGAAGATAAAAGCCTCAGCCTGCTTTGCAAGCACAAGTGCAGCTTGCAAATATGAAGCCGAATTTTCCAGCCATCAGAATGAGTTTTACCTTCTATCTGCCCCTTTCCTCTCTTCCCCCAGACAAATACTGCACTCTCTGAGTCAATGGCA
Organism: Gorsachius magnificus; assembly: GCA_034008185.1. Taxonomy (NCBI): domain Eukaryota; kingdom Metazoa; phylum Chordata; class Aves; order Pelecaniformes; family Ardeidae; genus Gorsachius; species Gorsachius magnificus. The sequence goes on along the minus strand of CM067081.1, from coordinate 163,972,487 downwards.
CAGTTTTAGGGGTTAAATCCAGCCCCCTTGGAAAACACCATGCCTGCCACACTGGGAGTTTATTGCCAGCACAAAGACTTCCCGCTGAAAAACGACTGGTGACTTCTTTCTACTGGGGCACTGCTGCTTAGAGGGACGAGGCTTTAGAGCTCAGTGGCATTAAGGGCTGAGCATTAGATAAAGCTAAGAAAGCAGGAGACTCATTGTGCTAACCCTTATCTCCAGAAACACCTTTGACATGCAGTATATTTGCTCACAGTGATTACCTGGGTGGAGAGGTTATAGTTGCTTAAATTATTTACTTTTAAAACCACAGCTATTCGCCTCCACCCTTCTCATGCTGCCCCCTGTGCCCCAGCACTAACACGCCTTAGCATAACTGGGGAACACTGGGGAGGACTGTAAGGAGTGCCAGGAGGGTGACTCCTTGGGGATGCATCTGGCAAGAGACAGAGACTTCCACTGGGACCAGTCATCAGCATGAGAGAGCAAAAGAAGTGTCACCTCCCTCTGCTCTGAGGGCTGCTGGGCAGAGGAGTCCCAGGGGAGCAGAGGGCACAAGTGCAGTAAGACCAAGCCTGGTAGAAAGACATATATTCCTTCCCCTTTCCCTGCCCTTGCTGAATAAGAGGCTGGGCTGAGTTTCAGTTAATCAAATAAATACAGCTTTACAGGCCTCATGCACAGTGCACAGGGTGGGTGCATGCTCTCCCATCCCTGCTGGTGGAAAATAGATCTGGCTCCCTCCTCCCAGTGCTCCGTGCATCTCAAAGACTCCTGCACCGTTCTGTACCAGCTGCCTGCAGGGAGTGAACAGCAGAATTGAATGGAAAGGCACAGTTCTGGGTGTCCTGGAGACTCTGCCACCACTATCATACTGACAAGAAACACCTTGAAGTGTGGAAGAGAAATGGAAAATCAGCACTGGGTTACTGTTCAGAAGGAGCCTGTGTTCCCTGAGGTCACTGGCAACATCTGCATTGTTTTTTTTATGGTGCAGGGTTACACCCATAGTCTTCGTCCCAGCCAAAGCAAGTTCATTTTCTGGCCTGCAGTGTGTTCTTCTGTGTCCAGTCCAGTTTTGGAGACCAGAACTGATAGGCTAGACGTCCATTGCTGTGTTTCCCTTGGGAAGCTATTCCACACACCAACAAAAGTCAGTTGCTAACAAAGATTTCCTGATACTCAACTGAAAATTTCCTTTCACTCAAGCTCTTTCCATTACTCCAGCTATTTTCTTTTGGATCTTTTCCCTCAAGCAGTGTATTACACTTGTCTCCAGTCTTCCAAGACAAAGTTTCATCACTGTGTGTGCAAGCCCAGCTTTTCAGAACTCCCTGTCCCAGCCCTGCCCTGCCCTGGTTCCCCTGCCCTTGTCAAAAGGGAGCACACCACTTGCAGGACTGGGAGCAAGAGGCAGATTTTCAGAAGTGATAAGAAACCACAATTCCAGAGCAGTCTGGGAGCAGCAGCTGTGACCACCTCCAGCTGCCCACAGCAGGCAATGAGCCTACAATCATGGTGCGACGGGACTGGTTGCCTCCAGAAGCAGGTCTTGCTGCTCCTGGTGACAGCCACGAGGTCACCAGCAATGGAATAACCAAGCTGGGAAGGTCAGCATCACCTGTCCAGAAATACTCCCCAAAGTATCCAAACTGAAGAGCACACAAAAATTTCTTCCCTCCAGGCCAACCCTTGCACTCTGAAACAGGGACCCCAGTCTCTGTGATGGCCACAAAAGTGGTTGCTATTGCATTTCAGCATCACATTTACTTCTAAGGGCAGTGGTAGATCATTATTTTTCTGACCAGCACCTAGCACGGTGGGGCCCTCACTTCTCAGCGTTGTCACAGAGCAGATAACAGTAATAATTATTAGTAATAATGTGGTTTGGTTTGCTTTCTCAGACTGTTAGAGTAAGGTGTCAGTAAGAGTACTGAGCATTGTGTTTGCCTTTCACACCAGTGCAAATTTAATCCCAGTGCTACAAAGCTATTCCTTTGGGTATAGGAAGCCTTAGGGACACTTTAGCTCTAGGCACAAGCAGTCATATTCGCTAAAATACATGTCTATTCCAGATGTTCTGGTGATTGTACCACACAAAGAACAATTCTAGTCTGATAAAAGAAAAAAAACCAAGTCACTCATTCCCCAGAGTTATTAACCCCTTGTTCCCTCAGCAGGCTTCTCAGGGAAATAGTCACAACATGTGAGTCAAACTGAGGTAGCCTGTAGGCTGAATATGGCCCAGATACGTGCAGACCATTATATTACATTGCATTATATGGGGCAGCCTAGAAAGCTAAATTGAGTCAGACAAGTCCCTATAAAACATGTCATGGTTTAAGTTGCTCTTGTTCAGCAGTTTATTACCACCCTTCCAGCTAAGACTCACGAGCTGAACAGCGCCTGAAGTAGTATGATGTGAAACAGGACAGCATAAATTGTATCCTGCAATAGTTAACTTTTAAAAAGGTGAACGGATGCCTTTAATCTCTCAGGGGTGAGAACTAGAGAATCGATACGGCTCTTTTATAATATATTCCTCCACCTCTTGAGTGCCTGTACATACACATACATCTATTTTCTCAGAATAAGGCTCGCTTTAAGAGTAAAAATCCAACAACCTGCCACGAACAGTTCCCAAATTATACTAACATGGAAGAATATAGCCTCTCTAATCTGCTCAGAGTTGCAATACAAGAAGGAACATCGAGGCGGATGTTTCCAGGCAAGCAGGTATACAGTGTGAGTGCAGCAGCACCTCGGTGTGATGTCAGAAGTTAAGGCAGCTGGACCCCTTTGGGCCTCAGAGACCCAACAGAGTGTGCAACACCCATGCCTATTGCACAGTCAGAACAGTGACCTCCCCCAGGAAAGGGACGTGTTATGGGTCACAGGAAGCCACTGGCGTTATCAGAACATAAAAGCAGGCAGAATCCCATTGGGAAACAAACAGGGCACCCCCATCCCTTTTTTTTTTTTTCATTTTTTTTTTAGGGCAAAGACACACCTGCTTCCTCTGTGCCAGGCCTTAAATACTAGACCGGCAGCTCAAGGATCTTTGTCCTATTAGTCATGACAGGGGCATTTACAACAACGATGAGTGTGGTTGCCAGCATTGTAAAGCACCCAGTGATGCAGTCACAAATGAAAACTTATACAGGCTAAGGAGACACAGAGATAACAGGCAAGTCCCTGTTCCAAGTTATTTAAAATGGAATTACAAATTGTCCACCTTCCTGGCAAGAAGGGGTCAGATTACAGCAATTTACTCTAAGTGGGTGGGGAGGATGTGACAGACCTGAAGTTTTATTCTTCTGTGGTGAAAAAGTCACTAGGAGCCTGGGTGAACTGCTCTACAGACAAAATGCATCCCGCAGGCCACTGGCTGGACTGTTCAGACAAAATCAGCGTGGAACCTACGCAACGCTTCAGACAGCTTCGTTGAACTGTTGCTGTGTATGTTTAACACCCCAGAAGAATAAAATACCCTTTTTGAATTGCTTTCAAAGTGGGTACTGGGAGACCTCAAAAGTAGGAAGCCCTAAACCCAAATAACAATTGCTTTGTGGGGAAGAAAGTCTGTAATTTTGAAGCCCGGTGCTTGCAGAAGGATGTAGGGACCACAGGCTTCTTCATGGACTCCCCTCACAAAGCCCCTTTCTGCCATGCCGGCACAGAGTGTTTAGACAGAAGGTTACATGGGTTGGATTTTAAAGCAAGGAATGCCAGAAGAGATCTTCCAGCTGTGAATGGCCTCCAGATGTGGGCCTTTCTTCTCCAGGCCTGGGGGAGGGGATGAGAATGCCTTACGTTTGTCTCATAAAATTAAATGGAAAAACATTGTCTACTGAGGAGGGTGGGCAGGCAAAGAAGGTGGAGTCAGAAACTGGGCAGAACAGAACAGGGGGAAAAAGCAGAACCACAGCTGAAATGGTTCAGGACATGTATCATCTTAAAAGCTGTAGTGTCTGAGTAGAGGTTGGTCATTAAGACATGGCAGACATCAGCAATCAAGGCATTTGAATTGGAAAGTGCCGAATAAATCAAAAGGTAGTTTTGTTTGCAGAAATTATATTCTCCCCCTCCCGGAGCTGTGGCAGGATCTCACATTGTGAAACACCCCCGGAGAGGTTGTGGCCAGGACCGCTTGCTGGTTGAAACTGTGCTAAGCCACAACTGACACGCTTCTGCTGCCAGCACCCCACCGTCCTGGATTTGTAGCTAGTTATCTTTTCCTCTGCAAAGATTGTCTGTGGACAGTTTATACCTCCTTCCAGCTTATTCATGCAAAATTATTCTCCTCAATTGAAATTTGTCCCCAAGCAATGAATCTGTGCAAGCTGGAAAGACCAGCATCCCTGGGGACAAATTTTACTCTCAGTTATTTCTGCAAATGTTCTACTCACAGTTGCAAATATGCAGAATCCAAATTTCATTGCTGATATGGAACCTGGCATTTCCTGCTTGGACAGGTATAAGTGTTTGGATCAGACAAGCAGAGCATATTTACTGCTTGTCCAGCAAGGGAAGACTATGTCCCTCTTCAATCTCCTAAATGTCTAAGGACATCTACTGCCCTGGCAAAGCTAATAGGGAAAACAATGCTTTTCTCATTTTGAAAATGTGACCACAATCTTTGCTTACTTTCACTCAAAAGTCCCTATTTCTGGTTTATGACGTGGCCTAGCACAGAATATTAGGAACGTCCGTAAGAGATGTCAGCTCCGTCTGGAAGTTTCTGGTCTTCTGCAGCTCATTTCTTCACTTTCCACTTCTCCTGTAATATCTCACCAGCCATCAGATAACAATTTTGGAAATGACTGTAGCAAAACCCCCAAAATTTTACTGGAAGTGTAAGATGACCTGTGCTAACCAAGACTGAAGAACCAGTATCTCTTCTCTAGCGGTCACCAGGTATTAAGGAAAGAAGCGTAAGAAACAGAGGAAGCTAAACTACATCCCATCGCTTTCCACCAGCCCACCATTTAGGACACTCCTGATGCAAAGGCAGCACCTGTGCTGCTGCATTCAACAGTCAGCAAGGGAAATGTGCTGCATAGGTATGCCCAGCCCAGTCATGCATCGTTTTCCACAACAGTCTGCAGCAATGAGTTCCATTATTCCTTGATGCCTATGTGGAAAAGTCCATAGCTGGTTTGTTTTAAACCTGTTGCCTAATCATTTTATCAGGTGCCATTAGTTTTTGCAATATGGGTCTGCGTGAATGCTCTGTCGACATTCTGTATCCCATTCGTGACTACCTTTCAGGCATCTCTGTTCCAAGATTACTAATCTATGCTTGCCCAGAAACTATCTCCTACTTCTGATTGTTGTTGATGTTCTCTCAGTTCTTACCAGTGTTTTGCTATGCTCTTCAAAGGAGCAACCAGAAGCACTCACAACTTTCAAACTCTCGGCAGACCAAGAAGAACACAGAGGCATAATCACATTCTTTGTTTCTTCTGTACTCATTCCTAACTTTTCTGTTTGGCTTTTTGACCTTTACAGAGCTTTGAGAGAGTGTTTTCAGCAGATTGTTTGCGATGAATCCAAGATCTCTTCTCTGCTGGCAGCAGCTGACTTAGAGCCGTTCAGTCTCACTGTACAGCCAGGCTGTTTTCTTCCCCGTGGAATTCCCTTGCATTTGCTGCCACTGAATTTCATCTGCCAGGGAGTGCCCAGCTGCTCAGTGCCAGATTTTCTGCAGCCCTTCGCAGTCAGCTTTAGGTTGCCTCTCCGGAATAATTGTGGGCCACAAGTAAACTGTCAACTTGCTGTTGACGTTCCTCTCCAGATCATGACAAGTGTGTTGAATAGCACTAGTGTTAGCACAGAGCCCTGTGAGGTCCTTCTGATGAGCTCTTTGTCGAGACTGACCACTTGAAGTGCTTAGGTTGACGCTTGTTTTCTTACTTGTGATCCCATTTTGGCAGAGCTCTCCACAGCCAGGGCTCACCTTTGAGAGTGGTCCAGCGCACAGGACTGCCTAGCACCAACCTTTTACAGATGCAGTGTGCTCAGACAGCAGGTATATGAGGACACTCTCTGTGATAATGAAACCTAATTGTGTTAATGGCCTGGACCTTAAATCTAGCAAACACAGGGATGGAACAAACTGGACACAGATGCTTGCTGGTTTCTATGTTGCTGACTTCCAGGGGATGTGAGGGCTGCATAGGAAAACCAGAGTTACTACATGGAAAAGGATGGGGCTCTTCACACCAGTGGAGGATGCAGATCTGCATCATCCCCCTCTGCAACTCCTCCCCTCCCTCCACTTTGATCATTCCTGATGTGTCTCTTCGCTTTCACTAGGGCTGATGAAGGCAGGCAAGGATGCCTTGGGCAAGTTTCCACCAGCTGTAGATGAGCCTGCACACAGAAGGATCCTCCATGAGCCATCCTTCGAGAGTGGGATGGATCAGAAAACAGAGCAGCAGGCCAAGTGTGGGCACAGCACACCCTCCACCCTCCTTTGCCAAACCACAGGCTCTCTGAGCCAGGATCGCTTAGAGGTTTGTTGCCCTGATATCCTCTTCTGAAATGCCCCAGCTCCTCCATGTTCATCCCTCAGACTCCCCCAGCTGGGATTCTGACCTGCAAAATGTGTTATCTGCTCCTGACTTTGCAGCTGTAAATAACCTCACGGTCACATGGGCCGTGGTTTCAGGTGCCACACTGTCTCCAAGGAGAGAGGGGCCACAGTGGGGGAAAGCAAATAGGAAAGTATCCCAGGCATGAAAATGCTTCTGTGGTTCTTGAGACAGGAATTTCTCTCACACCCATCCCCTCCCCTCTATTCCTCCCCACTGCTCGGTGCAGATGAAACCCAGCAGCAGCAACAGCGGGCAAGTTTAGTCACTCCACCACCTGGGTATCGATTACACCTGCAGGTGGAAACCAAGCGATCAAAAACAAGATGTCAGCTTTGCCAGAGGATTCTCCCCGCCTCCCAGTTTGGGCCTGGTGCCAGTCCTCACCCTGTTGCCTTTCAGCATCCCAACTCTTCCCATGACACTCTGGCAGGTGTTTATTCAGGCAGAGACATTTCACTTCACATGTCTTCAGCCTTCGTGGAAGGCAGAGAAATTCCAGAACTGCTTTCCTGAGCAGCACTGAGCAACCCAACACCACCGACAGCCGGGACAGGCAGAAAACAACATCTCTTTTGTGTCTGGGTCAAACCCTCCCATTACTTGTTTCTGCCAGCTGACATTTCCCTAGACGGCAAGAAGATTTTTAAATTACAGTGACAAGCTGGCCTTTCTTGTATTAAGAGCTCAGCTTTACAAATAGCACACGGTACCCAGCAAGGCACTGGCTGAGCAGCAGCCGGACTTCAGAGACTGCTCTCCTGGGTCAAGAAACCCCCACAGATCTCCTGTGGCTCAGTGTTTCTCAGCTCAGCAACTCTCTCCAGGCATTTTGGGAGGGACCGAGTGCATACTCAGTGACCTGCAGGAGTGAGCAGCATCAGCTGCTGCTGCTGCTGGGACAGGCTCAGCACCAGCCAGCATGGGGAGTGGGACAACCAGCAGCTGCCGTGTGTGTGAGTACTGGGTGGGATGGGTTTTCAGCAAAGAGAAAGGCTGGGAATTCATGTCTCCAACGCACCCACATATCCTGCTTCCCCATAAGAGAACAGCAGAGACAGCAGTAAAACACTTCTGAGAGGTGGAGATGCAGGTCAGCTACCAAAGACTTTGCAGCTTCCTTTTTCATTGCTGTTTCCCACCCTGCTTTCACTCTGCAATCACTTATTTTGGTAGTCATGATATGCAGAGGTCTCTGTTAACTTTCAGAGCTCCATCATGCCCACTCTTTGGCCCACGGCATGGATATCATCTCTACATTGAGCCATGAAGGTGACAGCACTGGACTGGAACAGGCAGATGGGAGGCAGCACAAGAAACCTCCATCCTCAGCACTGCAGCCCACAAGCACTCGCTGCCTGATCAGAGCTGGTCTGCCCAGCCACACCACTGCTTCTGAGTCAGACAGAGCCCGTCCTTGCCATGAAACTCGGAGGGGTCAAAGGAGATCGGTACCTCCCTTCCCCTCCACCCTGACCACTTTTCTTACAGAGAAAAGGACTCTGCGGCCAGCCAAATGGAGCTGCTGGTGGTTCCTGCTGGGAATTGCTGCTCTGCAAGTGGTCTGTGAGGCAGAATGGCCTCCTTCTCCACCACCTGTGGAAAATATCATAGAATCATAGAATGTTTTGGGTTGGAAGGGACCCCGAGAGGTCATCTAGTCCAACCCCCCTGCAGTGAGCAGGGACACCGCTAACTAGATAAGACCCCTGTCCAACCTGGCCTTGAACGTTTCCAGGGATAGGGCCTCCACTACCTCTCTGGGAAACCCGTTCCAGTGTTTCACCACCCTCATTGTGAAGAATTTCTTCCTTATATCCAGACTAAAGCTATCCTGGTTTAGTTTAAACCATTACCCCTTGTCATGTCCCAGCTGGCCCTACTAAAGTCTGTCCCCATCTTTCCTATAGGCCCCCTTTAGGTACTGAAAGGCCACACTCAGGTCTCCCCACAGCCTTCTCTTCTCCAGGCTGAACAAGCCCAACTCTCTCAGCCTGTCCTCATAGGAGAGGTGCTCCAGCCCTCGGATCATTTTAGTAGCCCTCAAATATCACCAGTTTAAGGAGTATAACCAGATATATGGTACTTGAGTGGGGGTTCCTAACACATAGCTTACTGCCTCTCTAGCCACAATAATAGAAATGGGACGACGAAGTGGCCTATGGCCCTACCTGCACGTTGCTTACCCTGACAGATACACACCAGCACCATAAAGAGGATCAGACCCTACACTCAAAGCTTTTGCCCTGTTCTGGAAGTGATGAAGATGATGGTGCCTCTTGCTCCCCTGTCTTTCACCCTGACCCAGTTCACTCATCATTCATAGCAAACCTGGCCATGGCAAAGCTTTTGTTGCAGGTTATTCAGCCTGTGCCTTGTTTTGCTCAGTTTCACCCTCTAGTCCAATTTTGACCAGTATTATAAAGTAGACCCACGCTCTTGCATATCACAGAAGGCGTTGACATTTGTTCTCAGCAAGGTAGTACCTACGGCTTTGGGGTTACCCTTAAGCTTCTGGCTAAAGTTCAAAAATCCCCTCAAATAACCACATCCTCCTCAGCATTTCTTCAGTCCACCTCCAAGAGTCCTTATTCTTCACCTGGGAGCACTCTTTACCAGTCTGCCATGTCCTTAGCTTCAATTCATTCATTCTCATTTTTTACCTGACTGACCATGTGTCTCACAGGGATGGTGGTGCCCAGACAAACCTATCAAATTCAAGCAATCATTTTGTGCCAGTGAGACGTTTTTCTGAATTTTGTTCCATGCCCACAAAGCATCACCCTTCGTAAGCACACCTGAAGTAAAAAAGCCCAGGCTTTTACTCCTCTGTGCTATCTAAGCACCCTCAGAGTGGGGCAATGTGGTGAATGCTCCCTCTCTCCTCCCCCTTAGCTAGCCCATGTCTTCCCATGGAGCTGCACAGGGACATGGTGCCTCTAATTTTGACTAGTGTGAAGGTACCACAGACCAGCCAGGCAATTTCTCAGTCCCACAGCACTGCTGGGACTACACCAGAATGATCCATTTGATGTCATTTGAGGCAAATCCTCTCTGCAAGGAGAATCTTCAGCTTTTGCTGTCATTACCACTGATAGGGCCTCTCCGGGGGTGAAATATGGCTCTGAAATTTGTGGATGCAAGAGGGACATCAGCATCTGAAGAGCTGCAAATGACATTGGCTGCCTTCTCCCCCGCTAAGTGCTATATCACGTTGCAAGCTCTTCTCCAGCTCTGTCTGCTGTCCCTGTTAAGTTGCTTCCAGCTTTATTTCTCTTGCAAGTTCCAAAGGCTCCCGCCCTCTGAATAGCTAACTTTGGGTTTATTTCCCCCCAGATAATAGGTTTGCATTTTTCCAGTTTGAATCTTGTGTTATTATTTCCTGCCCATATCCTGCCTCAAACACAAGGGAGCCACGAAAGTGGTGACTGTACATTACAAAAGGAGAAGGAATGGAGTCATGAAAATTTTTGTGTTTGTGAATGCATAAGGCACAGAAAGGCAGCAGGGGGGAGTATGAGGTACGAGGGGAAGCAGAGCATAATTTGTGTTCCTTCTCAAAAGATCAATAGACAGCTGGCAAAAGGCAGGGGAGAAGGTAGCAAGGAAGGAGAGAGACATTAGTTCAATGCTCAGTTTCCGTGCTGAGGTGAGAGGTTTTCCCCCTTGCAAATTCTCTCTTTACCCCCAGTTTCTTGACATAGTGGCACTGCTTCATTCTCTGATTCAAAATCTGGAAGACTGCCATGAAGTCAATGAAAGTTGTTCCAGTTCCGTGCTGCTGCAAATAAACTCAGAAGCTGGCCCATAGCGTGACACGTGTAGATGTTTCCTCTTTCAGAAGGGAACCATGCCTCTGCAGTCACAGGAATTGTTTTCTTCTTTGTCAGGGAATGAAAAAGCAAACCTAGAGATCCTCCCCTCCCTTCTGCCATGCAACAGCAACAGGAGGGAGAGGAATTCCCAGCCTCCTGCCAGCCCTCTGCACTTTGCTTGGGGACATGGAGCTTGGAGCCGCTGTCCTTATTGGCTGCATCATCCATGGAGATCAGCCCTCTCTGCCCTGCCCTGACCCTGTCAATGCCCAGCCTGTCTTTCCATCCCAGCTATGCTTTCCTGTTTTCCTTCTCCTCCCTCTTCCCTCCGCATGGAGCTCGATGCTTTTCCCCTCCCACCAACCCTTCCCCTCACTGGGAGACCAGTACAGGTACCACTGCTGTCCCTAGCAAGCCTTCCCTGGGCTTTTCTTTCAGTTGAGTTGACCAAGTGATCTGCCTGCTTGGTTTGTTCATATGCTAGATCCCTTGCAGTCTTCCCCATTTATCTTTCTAGGGTAGCACTCTCCCTTCCAGCATACATGTGATACTGCATGAATGTAGTGACTGTACATTACAAAAGGAGCAGGAATGGAGTCATGAAAATTTTTGTGTAAGTCAAATAAATGCATCCTGAGATTAAAAAAAGCAATATATTGCAGAGAGTGAGAGGTAAATACAGTTAGCTTTTATGCACCCTCCAAGACCTTATCTCTGGCTGCAGAGGGAGATCCTACAACTTTCTTAAGATACCGACATCTGCTCTAAGAAGAGAGTCCAGCAAACCTTGAGTAGAGAGAACACCCGCAAACAGCCCATGGGAGCAGCAGGTAAATAGAAAGATGTCCCATTATCAAACCTCAAGTGCAGCACAAATGGTGCTTGCTCTTGCCTTGCCTCTTAGCCAAGGTCTGTTTCTACAGCCAGTGACACAGTTGCAGTCCAGGACAGTCATGCAGGTAATTGCCTTTATCAGCCCTGAATGAAAGGGGAACACAAAAGCACTGTCAACTCATGCCATTTCTTGGTGCTTGGAGGATTTTTTTTTCCTCCATTAACACAGTAAAACCTGTTGGTGAAGCAATCAGTAGCTTGTACTGCGTAATACAGCAGCCACAGAAGACAGAGGTAGCAATGAGCCAGGAGCAGGAGAAAGCAATAAAAAAGACCTCCTTGGCTGCCAGAATGGATGAGAGAGACCTTCATGTGCAGGTGGAAAATACCACCAGCCACTACCTCTTTGATGTGGAATGGGAGAGGTTCTTGAGGAAAGTGACAGCTCAGATGGGTCTGCCAGGGCAGAGGTACCATTTGCACATTCCAAGCAAATGTCTTCAGCTGGGCTGTTTCCAATAGAAAAAAAAGGATAAGATTGAGGTAGAGGTTAAAGTAAGGGAAGATGAGGTGGGGAGTGCAGTTCTCCCAGTCTCATAAAAGCAGGGGAAGATCTCCTCATTTCAGATAGTTCTCATCTCACCACACCTTCTTTCTCTCCAGAGCATGGAAGAAAGTTATGTTTTCCCAGGTTCCAGTCTCTACTCCCAGCACCAGCCAGCTCATGCTGCCTCCCCGAGGTGTTCAGAACCTCAGCCTGAGGATCACATTCATCCTGAGGATCCCATTCAGCCCACCCAACAGCACCTAGGACAGCAAAGTGACTTCTGGGCTGACACCCCAAGAACTAGTCCAAACCCCTCAGCCAGTTACGAGTGGTAAATGCCATCTACCCAGTCTGGCAGAATCTCCAAATCTGCTGCAGAGACCAGCACGTGAAGGTCAGTGCTCTAAGACAATGTGAGATGCCAGTTCACACACTGCGTAATCCATCTGCCTCTCCCTTTCCAACGTAAGAGTGAAGCGTATGGTCCTTTTCACATGGTAGGACAAACTAAATTCTAATCACTATGCAAATATGGCAGGAATGGTCTCCTTATCTCATGTCCATATTCCTTTTTTTATTCCTGTTAAGAAACAAGGAAAGCTTTGGGCCTTTCCAGATGTGGTAGGTGTGATGCGGGGAAGGCATTCTGGCATAGACCCCACTCACAAAGCTCAAGGCCTGGAGGGAACTATTGCAATTCTCGCTTAGTTAAAGCTTTGTGACACACCATTCCTACACAAATACTATAAACCCAGGGCATTTTCAACTCTGTACCTGTTACCCATTTTCAAAAGATCAGTCTGCCAGTCCTAAGTTATTTTGGAAAAATCAGATGTAGATGTTTCTGTAGGTTTTGTTCTTCATACCGTTTACCAAAGTACTTGGGCCAGAGATTATCCTTGCCACCACCACCAAAAAAAACCCAACCAAAAAAACCCCAGTCTGTGGAGAGGAAGAGTTACATCTGTTCCATGATGACTGCAATCCACTCCTTTCTTATACCACTGAGCTTGTAAAGGCAGCTTCCCTAAGTACTGGAAGTCTAGTGGTCCTTGGAGGACAGGAACATGACAACACACATTACAGAGATGACCAAAACTGTAAAGGTGTGACTTCCCATATCTGCTTCCTCAGAACTGAGCGAAGCTATAAATAAAGCAAGCATCTCCCTCTCCTCTCCAGTGGATGAATGCTCCCATTTGAAGCCCTGCAGGGCCATGCGTGACAAACGCAGTTTATCGTATGGCTCTGAGATGTATCGTATGCCTCTGCAAATTACTGTTTCACATGGATAACCTCAGGATACATACACAAACACATCAGTTACACCACTACAGAGCAGTATGAAACTTGTTGGTTTCTATTTTTTTAAACCCACACATTAGTTCAGGCTCAACCCCGCCTTCTCCATGTCATGACAAGCGAAGAAGTAGCAAACAGCACGGAGCATATCGCTTCCACTTGTCCTGCAACCAGCCAGCTGGATGTTGCACAGAGTAAATAGCACATATAAGAGAGAGGAAAGGGTTTAAGTGTCTTTAGGTGGAAACACATGATATTTAGGCTGGGGGAGCTTAATGTGCAATGTGTGTTTGCAGACAGTTATCCAGAAAAGCACATCCAAATAGCATATGTTGAATTCCTGTTGAATTTGTACTTGAAAGCATCCCAGAGAGCATGGGAATTCATCTACAGGCCTCTCCCAGGCACAGATTCTGGCATCTGAAGGACGTGTAGGGACACCATGGCCTATTTCCCCTGACACCCCCATCTCTAGAAACGATCTGTTCTGGATGCTTCCAGCTGATCCTGACCATGCTTCCCCCAGCCCTAATTCTACACTTCATCTCCCACTCCTCATCGCCCGTTTCTCCTTTGATCTGGGCTTGTGAAATCTTAATGTTTGTCTTATCTAATGTCACTGCTGATGCTCATCTTGTTACACCAAGGACTATGGTTCATACACAGTAGTGATGTCTGCAAATGTGTGGGGCACGGCAAAACAAGCAGACATACAGCAGCTGCAAGCTGCTTGTTTGGGAAGAGCTTCAGCAAAGGCATGGCACGCATGGGAAAGTTTCACCCTCTCATTGCCTGTGGAAATGCCAATCCAGATTCCCACAGCTTAAATTCTTATGGCTTTGACCTGACCACCTCCTATTAGTTGGCTGTAGGCATTCAGAAAAGCCCGTGAAACGAGTGAGGCTTAAGTCAAGGGACACCACAGATCATGGTGTGAGGATCTTAGGCAATCCAAGCTTAGTGTGTCAAACTGGCAGCGTGCTTTAGACTTGATCCCATGATGAGACTTTTCACATCATGGGTTTTCTATCGCACCTGCTCTGTGAAAACCCCACACCCTAAAGGGAGAAGTTGCCAGAGGCACACAGAAAGACCAGCCCCTTCTCTAGATGGGTGGGTAGGGCTGGTTCTCCATCACATGCACATAAAGGCTTATTGAGCTGACACTTCACCCACAGACAAACAGCTACACAGAAAACACAACAAATATTATCAACTTGAAAAGTTCTCCTACCTTTACCTTTATGGTAGGAAGTTCTCTCACTTCTACCCCATCTCCCTGTTCAGAGGCAAGGTGCAAATATCCCAAAGAGCTGCCAAACTGCTCAGTGGAAGCTGACCTCTCCCCTGACCTCATCGTACCCTGACATTAGGGTGGGACCCTCACTTACTTAAACCATCGTCTTGCCCACATGCAGCATTGCTCCCAAACAGGAGCAGCAATCCCCACCTTTGTTCGCTTGACACTCTCTGTTACCCCCCCCCCCCCCCCCCCCCCCGGCTTGACAAGTACAGCAACAGGGCTGAAGCCAATTGCTGGCAGGGTACCAGTGCTCCTCCAGGGCCACAGCCTATGCCGCCTGTCCGGTTACTTTTCGTTATTCTGCTGGCAGGGCAGCAACACTTCCAGATGGAGAGCTAGGAAGCAACGCTGCTGTGGGCAAGCTGCTGCTGACGCAGCAGAACCCCGCCGCCTCCCTGCAAAGCGTCTGATATTGGCCATTGCCTGACATGGCCTCCCTGGCTAGACAGCAATCTGTCCAAAAAGAGTTTACTCTCTCTGGAAAAATAATGCTTTGCCAGTCACGGGTCACTTCATACCCAGCTTCTTAGCGGGCTCCACTGTTGTTGCCCCATGTGAGTGTGTTTTAGCTGCAGGTGTGTTTTGGCTGCTGTGTCTTGGATGAGCAATTCCGTGAGTGTGCAGGCAGCTGCCCTCTGGCAGGTGGGCAGTCACTTGTGAACAGGTCTGGGGCAGAGGATGCTCCACCACAGCTGAACTGTGGTCCGCAGAGTCTGCTTTGGGACCATGGATTCCAGTATTTTGTGTGGAGCTGAGCATTCCTCACTCAATAAACTCTGCTTGGGGAACAGGGAAGGGCAAATGGACAGTGCAGCTCAATGCAAATGCCAGCTCCTTCTGCAGGGTAAGCAAACTTAACTTTCCTTTCCCCGGATATCATATTCATGTATATCACCAAGAAGCATGTTCTAACCCATAGGTATTAAACACAGTTAGACTTATTCCCATGGGATTGTCTGGGCATGGTGTCTTTGCCCACCATATGTGTCATCTTTGCTGCTCCTTTATCCATAGCTCTGTTTTTAAGCAGGTTGCTGTAGTCTAAAATTAAACTGGGCACATATCAATAACACCAGAGGGATGGAATAATCAACAAGATTCTATGAAAAATAGGAAGATCTTTTAATCTGTGTAGACTTCAAAGAGCACCAGTTTTGTCTTTCAAATAAAGGCAATCCAATGTCTTCCTCATTAAAGTGGGAAAGGCCTCTGCCAGGTATTTTACCAGTATCTGCTTCTCTCTTTCCTTTCTGGGCCTCTGCAAAGGCAGGCTTGATTCCTTGCAGTAGCAGATCAGCAACTCTATCACAATATGGATCACACTTTAACCCAGATGCTTTCTCACAAACAACTTTCCCCTTCACTCACATCTCAAGCCCATCCCCGCTCAATCTTGCCTGTGGTATCCATAAGACAACTACACCAGTCAATTCTCTGCAAATGTAAAGGTTCTATTTTTAGAGGTCTTTAAGATGACAAGAAATGCTGACCTCAAAAAAACTGTGAATCACAAAGTCCTTATTTCATCTTCCTTGCCTTCTCTCTCGTTGTGGAAGCAAACCACCACCATCCGGCCAACTTGCTCCGGAGTTGCCACCAGGCCAGAGCTGCACTTTGAGCATCTCTCCTCCTTGGTATGTTCCCAAAAGTCTTGTCCATGCCAACGCCACAGGTCCAATTTGCATTCCCACGCGCCACCAACCCTGGCGACTTCTGCCTCTGCAGCACGGGGAGGGGATGCGGTGACTCACGGAGCCTCGCCATGCCCCCTGCCAACCGGGCTGTTTGTTTGTGTGTGTGTGTATTGTTGAAGTCCCGTTGCCACATTTGTAACTATACTTTTTTTTTCTTTTTTTTTTTTTTTTTTATGACAACCAGAAGTTCAGTTTTATAAACAGATGCTGTTGTGGGCCTCTATTACTCAGCTGGATCAGCGTCAGTCGTTTTTCCAGCCTGCGGTCTCTGTACTGCACACTGAGTCAGACGCAGACCTGCACAGATTTCTTTGAATCGCTGGTTTCCTCCCAGTGACTCTTGACTCCCTGCCAACAAAGCAGGGCGTAGCTCATTAATTTCCCCCCCCCCCTTCTCCTTCTCTTTAAAGGCAGACTGATTCATAGTAACTCCTTTAAAACAGAGTGGAAAGACACCACCCTCCTGCACCGCCGGAGGAAACTTAAACCACCACCCGGTCACTCCCCTTCACTCCAGCCCCGCGCTCCGGGACATCGGCACTACAGCCCAGCGCACTCCCGCTCCCACAGGTGCCAGGACCAGCCTCAGCCCGCACGGTAAGAGCTGCTCTCGGAAATCCTCAGCAGCTTTTCTCCCTCACTGGCAGCTGGTCCCCTCGCCCGACAGCTCCAGCCTGCTTTTCTCCTCCGCTCCGCCACTTCTTTTCAGCTTGGCACATGAGGTGGCTACGGGATGCACCTCAACCTTTCAACACTTGCTTTGAAATCCAGCTGCCATAGGGGGCCAAGCGGCACTGCCAGGCACCCCGGTTGCAACCGTAGGGCGCTGGCAGTGGCAATGTTATTCCTGCCTCCAGGGCATGTGGGTCCAGGGTGCAGGCACAGGGTGCCCAACCTTGGGCCAGCCCCGGCATTGGAGCTGCTGCATGCGTTTGGAGTGGCATTGTTTACAAACGTGGGAAAACGCCTGCTTGAAATTAGGGTTGCTGGTTCAGTCCTTCTGGCTCTCGCTCGTATTTTTCTGCGTGACTTTCTCCCCTCTGTCGGTCGTTTGCCAAGCTTTAATTTAAAACAACAATGATGATTCCAAGCGAAGTCTGAGGGGCCCCAAAGGTGCAGGCTTTGGGGTACAATGGGGAGGAGCTCTCTCTTTCTTTTGGGGTTCCAGCTCCTGAGGCTGAAGTCAAGCCCCAGTTCTTAAGCAAAGCCATGGGACAGGTAGAAATGCATGCTCTGCCTTGCTGAGCAGCACAGATCCTGGAATGAGCAGCACTGGGAGGCGACGTGAGGGAGCGGGTGGAATTGCTAAGAGCACTGCGGGCTGCATGATGGGGTGTGGTGGGGGGAGGCGCTGGTGGGAAGCGTAGGATTGCAGATACTGGCAATTTTCCCTACTCACCTGCCTTTTTCCATGCATCCTCCTCCTCCTTCCCTCCCTCCCTCCCTCCCTCCCTCCCTCACCGTCTTCACCAGTTCTCTTGCTTCATCTGTCTGCTATGGTTTGTATCCTGCGATCATATCCCTGAACTATTTTTGAGGTCTGAGAAAGGGAGCGCAGCAAAGCCAGTTTGTTGGCACAAGGCTTTGGTTCCCGTCGTGGGAACCCAGCACGCCCCTGCACAGTTTCATGGGTCTGAAAGAGGCTAAAACAGTATTTAGCCCAGTCCTGCTGGGAATGGCTGGGGCTCAGGCTGGTGCGGTGGACAGTTACTATGCATGTGGTCAAGAAGCTGAGCTGACCTTAACCTTGTGGCAGAAGGATGGATTTTGTGAATTTTGAGGTCCCCTCTTGGCCCTGTTGCTTGGAAGGGTTCCTCCTGCCTGAGATGAGAAGTGTTTGAGCGGTAGGGGAGCTGACTGAGGCAGTGAGTGTTTCCAGGGCAGTCAGCAATCAGTCTGGGTAGAAAGTGTTTTCGGAAGTTGTCATTTACCACGATTAACAATGAAATCAGTTTGCAAAAAAAAAAAAAAAAAAGAAATGCTGTGGCCACAGAGCAACATTCGCTCAAAGGCTTTGAATTCCTCAAGGCACCTCTGAGAGCGGCTTTACCCAGGAACTGCCCACTTGACATTTCTGGAACGGAGTGGGGTCCTTTTCTGAGCAAACACACAAGAGGGAGCTGGAAATGAAGAGTGTGAAAACTTGGAGCCCATTAGCTATTGACTCCTGTGATAACGGGGGTTTAAGCCAGCTGAATGCCTCCACCCAGCCCACCTCACACAGCTGCCAAACCTGGGGCACTGGGAGAGTGCGGGCTTAAAGGCGGCTTATTTCTATTTGCTCCCTTGAGGCTCAGCATAGGAAAAGGATCAAAACAGAGGCATCTTCCTACCACTCAGACTGCAGTGCCTGGAAGCACATGCTGAAATAAATGCAGCTCCTTCATGCGAGGCGCTGCACACCCACCTAAGAAGTTCCCCCCAGCCCCCTCCCGTGGAAGCCCCCCCCAGCTGTGAGTAACCATGCAGACACATGGCACGCGGTCCGAGCCATTCATCCAGGCTACTCTCGTGCAAGAGCTGGGCTTCTCCACTGGGCACGTGCCATCCCGGGGTAGACATCTGAGAGAGGTGGAGTCGAACCGCAACCAATGGAGGAGGGACTTGGGATCTTGCGGAGAAACACCCAGTTTTGGAGTGGGTGCCTCAGAGCTGGAGGGTTGCTAGTGCTTCCCTCAGCACCCTGCTGAGGACAGAGAGCCCCTGGGCTTGGGAAACCGGCCCTGCTGGCCTAGCCAGTGGTCTTTGAATTTTGCAGTGTGTGAGCAATGCAAATGCATGCAGGAATTACTGTTTGGTGGCCTGGGGTGGAGCAGAGATTGTATTTTGAAACAGGTCTGGGAGATCTGCTGATAATACCCAGCATTTTTTTTGTAAAAGAGCCACCTCGGGGCTCTGTTTATAATGAGACACGGGAGATTTGCTGCGAGCACAAATCCTTCTCTCTATTCATCACCCTCCCAGCTGCAAGGCTGGCACATGGCACTCAGCCTTGCGCCTGCTTGAGTTTCCTCAGGGCAGAGGTGGGAGGGATGGCGAGGTACAGCCTTCTTCCTTAGCCCTGCCCACTCCCATGGGGCTTCACAGGCCCCATCAACCCACACGGCAGCCATGACACCCCTTCCCCGCCACATTTCTACTTGCTCATCATCCCCCCCCCCCCCCCCCCAGTTCCTTTGGCTGCTGCACGGGTGCTCTCCACTGAGTGCTACACCCGAAGGCGAAGGGGGAGGCACCAGATGACGGATGGGCTGGGATTTGCCCTTGGATACTCAAGTGCTCCACAAGGCAAGAAATAGCACTACTAGACCCCTCTGATCTCAATGGGCTTCTGTGCCTGTACCCTTCCATGGGGAGGTGACAGCACTGTCACCCAACACAACACAGGGCGGGCTGCAGGGCGTGGCACTCCTAATTTTTTCCCTTCCTCCTGTTGTCCTGCAAAAAAAGTAATGAAAAAGGACTAAAAGATGAGATTTCTTTTCCCTTCCTTCAAGGCAGGGAGAAAAGACCCAGAGGTGCTCCTTCACACCCCCAAAGGGGAGGGCAAGGAAGGGGCTTTCCTATCTCCCCATGTGAAGATGGATGCTTAACACTTCATGGGTCTTTTCTGCTGAGGCAAAGCAGCGTGCACAGAAAAGGAGGCTCTTCTCCATGGCCCTGCTCTTTTGACAACCCCTGCCAGGACTGATAACTAACTGGTAGCCATGAATAAAGGTGACCACCAGCTCAAATGTGACTATACAGATCCTCTGTCAGAGCCAGTCCACACTCAGTCATCCCACAGCATGACACAGGGTCCAGCAGCAGTTCCCCATATCAACTGCCCAGAGGGAAATTTAGAGTGCCTCCTTTCCTAAACTGCTTTCTGCTGTTAGAGTGCAGGGAGGGCAGCAAAGCAGCGCAGCTGGGGGCTGCAATCTGGAGCATGATTTCTTCAAACCCCACTGGGAGAGTTTTGGAAAGTACCTCCTGAGTTAGAACAGCTGGACAATGAACAAAGGAAACCCTGGCCAAATTTGCAGCTCCACGCACCCTCCTCCTCTCAAACTGTTTGCAGCAGGGCAGAGACTACATGGAAACTGCTCTCTGAGTAAGACCAAACCCATGCCTTGTCATGGTAGGGAGGGATGGGTTAGGACAGCTCAGCTCCAGAACCCACGTTCTCCAAGGGAGTGACCAGTTTGCCAAGCTCATAATTAAGATCTGTCCCCTTTCACCTATGAAAACCAGACAGTACTGCAGGCATGGGGACACAGCCATGACGGCAGCCCAAGGACAGGTCCTGGGCTAGGCCATCCCCAGTCATGCAGAGAAATGCAATGAACTATGAGCGCTGGAGTGGCTGGCGGCAGGTGAGCAGTGACTCATGCCAAAGGCTTAGCTTGTGTGATGTGGGGCCACCTGGCAATATGTTCGGATTAGAGGAAATCCAGGGCAAGGGCCTTTGCTTGTCCTTTTGCCCTCACAGGGAAGAGTCTGCTCAAGGAGGGGAGTTGTGAAAGCAGCTGCCACGGCTGGGTCCAGCATCCACATTCTTCTCATTCCTGAGAGACATCTCCCCTTTGGGCCCCAGCAAGCCTCTGGAGAGGACACTGAGAGCCATGGGAGCAAGAGGGGAGAGCTGCAAGATGCTCAGAGCTGGGAGCAGGCTGGTCAGGGGGTTGCTGAAGACCAGCTCCAGGAATGTGGACCACTGCTGAAGGAAAGCTGGGCTTTGAGACTGGCACAGCCGCTGGTCATGCCAGCCCAGGCAGCTGAGCCAACCTGCCTGCTCGCTGGCCTCCAGCAGCTGCAGCCAGGCCAGCATGGTGTGCCCCAATAAGGGGAGTTCCTGACACCTCGTGGAAAGCCATTTCTGTGTGTAACGTGAGCTAGAATGGCCCTTACACTGTTCTGCCAGCCCATACCAATCACAGGTGCAAGAAGCCCTCCTGAAGCCAGATGGGGCATTTTACCTCATGACCACTTTTACCCCACCCTGCACGGAGCACTGACTGACTCCAGTCTGCACAGCATCCTCTTGCTTCTGCTTTATGCTCATGCTCCTGTGCCTTCCCAGTCCATCGCTCGTACACTGTGGGTTGAAAGAAGGAGCTATCACACAATTCTGCAATTTAATCCTGCACAGTCTTTTCCAAGCTGGCTTCCAGGAACAAGGACACCCTGGAGGCAGACTGACCCAAAAGCTCAGGCTCTTTAGATGCCTAAATCACATAGACTTCAGTGTCTCATAGGCTGTACTGGCATGTTCAGAGGTTTTGCAGTCTTAAGAGAGATCTGTCTCTCTCTCACGCTATCTGATAAGGAGCCACTTCTTCTTCAGAGTTACCCTCCCTTGGAAAAAAAAAAAAAGGGAAGATCTTTACAAAATTGTCTATGTAAATCAGAGAATTGCAGTTTTAATTTAAAAATGCAGCCAAAAGCACAGCTGACATGGGCTCCACAGACCTTCCACCTCTATCTAAAGGCTGTTGGCAGGAGGAAAAGCAGGAAGGCCCACCAGAAGTGATCTGTGCCCTTTTGCGCACACCACACCGCAACCTGAACTTTCCTGCCAGAGCTGTCAGATGGTTTCTCCCACGTGGGCACTGTCAGTGTCAAAGTCACAGAGATACGTGCAGCCGTGAGGAAGCCATGCATGAGTGCACACGCAGCCGGACGCAGGCTCAGCACGCGGGGTTCGGCTCTGCTGGCGGGGAAACCACAGATGCAGGCTCCCCCCGCTCATAGAGGGAGCCACGCAGAGCTGCAGATGCACACCCCTGCACACCCCTGCACACACCACCTCCTGCCCAGGCCGTCAGTCCTCCCACAAACTTTGCTCACGTATCTCGGCATCTTGTCTGGACCCCTACAAGTCCCAGCAACTCCCGTGTCTAATTAACCCACCCAGGGACCATCCAACACGCTAAAGGGTGAGGGTGCTCCCCATTGCACCTCCAAAAGTGCAGAGGAGAACTCCTGTGCTTCCATTAGCCCCGAGGTCCCCTTCCCCACTCCTCCCTCATGCTGCCCATCAGCCCCAGCCCTTCCTTGGCATGCCCAGTGTGAGGAGTGACAGCGTTTTCCTCCTCCAGCAGCAGCGGCTGCTGGCTGCCTGCCAGCCCCCAGGCGGCTGTCTCTTCCCCTTCCTACGACCAAGCGAGCTTTGGAGTTTCTGTTGATGTTGAGCGCTCACAGGGCTGAGCGCTCGAGGGTGGTTTCTTCTGGAGAAAATGCCAGTTCCTCACTGTCTGCTCTAGGAGCTCTGATATTTCCCTGCTCTCCTATGAATCACAAGCATGAGAGCCGGAAAACCCCTGTGTGTCATCTTGTGTGACTCCCCCTTGCATCTCTCAGTGAGTGGAGGTTCATTACCAAGGGTGGATTCTTGAGGACTTTGGTCCCACAATAAATGATTCACATGCTGGGCCTTTACCACTCCCCTGGGAATGCAATTCCCCCCAACCCCCTGGAGAACATACCACCAGGAAACATTTCCCAAGAACCAGGCAAAATAATTCTTTTGCTTAAGCTTATTTTCAGTTGCTGCCCCTCAGGCTGCTCTACACTTTTGGTTGACATTCATCTGCTACTTTTACCCCACATGGTCGCCATAGCCACTACCCATGCACACACAAAATCTTCTCACTGCCATAAACGAGAGGCTCCAAAGGTCTCTGTGTGCCCATGCACACGTCCTGTCCAACCCTTTTCCCACACACATGAAATCTCTTTCCAGAGGCACCAGCCTACTCATCCACGTGTCTATAAAAAGCATCTGACTTGTAAATTGAGTCAGGCTGGTCTGTCAAAACCAGGTTGTCAACAGCAGTGCTGGCATACAGTGGCTTATAAAAGTCTGGAGTCAGCAAGGACTCTGGATTCAGCTGGATCTGAAGCAAGAAATTGAGCAAAGGGTGAAAGCAAAAAGATCCTTCCCTGTGGTTGATTAAAGTTGGCATGAGCTTTCTAGTAACAGTGTGATGGGTCCAAAGTCACCATGCCACCAGAATATCACAGAGTTCTTCACATCTTTTCTTCCTGCCAAATGGCCCTGCGCATGGTGAGGACTCACGCTGATACCGCACACAGGGACAAGGTGTGCGGCTGTAGCAGGGCTAAGATGCAGTCAAGGCCTCAGCTCTGTTAAAAGGCAGATCTACAAATTCTGCAGAAGGTTTTATCCCACTCCGAGGTTTCCCGTACTGGTAGCATCACAGCAGCATTGCTACCTGTAGGTTGGCTTTGCCCTGAGGAATGCACCAGTGACAGAGGTGGCAGTTTGTGGCAGTCTCAAACAGTATCAGGTTTTGTTTTCTGTCCTGTCCCCTCCAATTTTCCCCTTTTCCAAGTGGCCTTGGCCTTGATTCGAGCCATCAGTATTCCTGGTGTGACTCTGTGCCACCTCAGACAGTGGTCAGGGTCACCTGCTTTCTCTAAATATTGGACCTCCTACTGCCACCATCAGATACAGCATACTGGGTGAGACAGCCCACCGGTCTGACTTACTACTGCATTCCTTATTTTCTGTGGTGTCAGCTGGGGAAGACAAGAATTTCTTTCATCTCAGTTGCTTTCAATCTATGGAGATTTTCATTGACATTCTGGCCAAAAGCATTTGCTTTTTTGCTGAAATGCCATCTTTTCCTTGTTGAGAAATTGCATGTATCAAACCCAAGGGACTTCAGCTGAAAAAATGAGGTTTAGAGGAGTCAGAGGTCACTATGGGGCTCACAGGTGGTGCGATTTAGATGTCCTCTTTTCCCTGGACACTATAGGCTTCTCTAGTGTATTGGCCGAGTTCTCCCCGCAGCCAGCATCTCTCACAGTACACCTCTCCAACTCACCCTGGGAGAAGCAGTCCTGAGCTGGAACCTCAGTTCAGAGAGGAGAATGGGAATGGAAGTCAGATGAGCTACATCCCTTAGGAACACTTCAGATCTGAAATATTTCAGATTTAGTTGAGAGTGCTCTGATTTTTCACTCCAAACAACCTGATCATTCCTGCAGAAACATCCTGTACACTTCCCCTCTACTCCTTTCACTGCCAGAAGCAAAGGACCACTTCCTAACCTGGCTCACCCTCTAGAGTAACCCACTCCCTGTATTTGAGGAACTCTACCGTTGGCCTTTGTCATATCTCCAAGTGGCACTTTGCATTCCATCCTGATGCTTCGCTAAGCAGCAAACCAAGGGCAAGGACTCACTTCTCCATATTGCCCTCCAGATAGAAGGCTCCAAAAGACTTAAGTAGACAGAGGGGTGATATGGGTAACTACAAGATTCTGTCATGCTTATCTGTAGACTTTTTTGTGCTGAGGGCTGCTATGGTGATCGTTATTGGTGGTTACAGTTGGTGTGGCTTGCTATTTCTCCTCATCCATCATCCCAGGAAAAGGAAACTCAGTTCACTGTCATCAGTGCAAGATCTCTTGACTCATGCAGGCTGTTCAGCAGGTGCATGACCTTCACTCTTTCTTCCCCACCAGCCTGTCCTACCTCAGCACTCATTCCACTTTCATGGCTCAGCTCTGTTTTTCTTGGCTGAGCCGGGGGTCTCTCCTCTGGAAGATGTGCCAGGAGGCTCAATGCAATGCTCACGACCTGGTTGCTTGACTGGTTCTTGAGAAGCAGTCCTAAAACTGACAAAGTCCCCTGAACACTTCCAGGGTTAAATAGTTGTGGGTTTGAGAGCTTTGGGGTGAGTCAGTGGAAAAAACTGGCAGCTCTAGGAAGGCTGAGTCATAGCCCAAGAAGAGGAGCTCCAAACCCGGCTGCAGCTTAGGTAGGGGAATGGAAGAAAACGCATTTCCATGCAACTGTGTCCTATTGCTCCAGCAATGTGACCCCACCCTGTAGCGGAGAAAGATGTCTCACGCTTAACAAATGGAAAGAGTATCCTGTCAGTCACCAACGCTCTGCCAGTTTCTCTAATGGGAGGAAAAGTCCATGTTGTAGTGTCAGAGACAGAGATGACTCTATTTCGATGCCGTTTGTTCACCCACTGCTCCTTTGGAATTGTTCTCTAGCGTTTTATTTAAAAGCCAGGGAGAGATGAAGGAAGGGGAAAGCAAATGAATAGAGAGGGAGGCTTGTGCTTTAACTCACAAAGAATCAAGACTAAGCTGTGAGCACATATCCCCGGGGGAGTTTGCATTTGCTAGCATGTGTATTCAGGGAGAGGCGCTGATGTTCTCAGTAAGTAGATGCCCTGAAAGCACCTGAACTAACAGTGCTCTCAAGCAGTGTGAGAACAGAGCAGGAAAAGCAAAGGGAATAAAGGATTTGGGTTTTTTTCTTAGCATATTGGTCAAAGTTCTGGGTGTGTGGTTTTTTTTTTACATTGAAAGTAACATTTATCCCTCATTTTCATTTCTGAATGCAAACAGAAGATGCATTTAAAAGGACTGCTCTAGTCATTTAGGGTGTCATGAAAGCAGTTTTTTTAGTCTTTCAAGTACAGGGCTTTTTTGAAGGTCCTCAAAAATAATTGGCAAAAAACCTGCTGAATTCATTTTTAAAGAGGCCATGGAAAAATACATCTATCTAAGAAAGAAGAAAGTTTAGCCACCACTCAGCAAAGGCAAATCTCAGGGCAGGCAAATTTGCCACAATTTGGTGTACGCATACCAATATGCTATGGTGGCAAGAGCACTTATTACAGTCTGTATAAGAACCAAGGTAATCAGAAAAAAGGATGACAAGTAGTCAAAGGGATGGGACGATTTGACTCAGAGGCTCTATTCAAGGCACCTGATGCAGATACATAACTTAGTCATGGCAACAGCAAGAGTTTCTCAGCTCAGGGAACAGTGGTGATACCCATTACCAGTTACCATCCAGTGTTTTGAAACCCTCGTTCCTTTTGCAGTCAATGGGAAGGAGGGGTTTAATGCTCAGGTCAGGTGTGTGCATGTGGTAGCCTCCACATAGTATTGAGAACTTGGATGTTAGCAATGCTGAACTCATAAATGACTGCCACTGCAGTCAGAGAGCAACTCCTACGAAGGCTGCACTTTCTCCAAGATCATCACTAAGGGAGGTATTGTGACAAGAGAGGGCACAGTGACCAGGCTGTCCAGGCAAATCAAGCCGTAGAGCATGAGGAGTTTGCTAGGACACCCCAAAGCAGGCAAGCAAGCCTGGCCCGTGATCAGCAAGCCAAGGTGAAACAATTCCAGAATATTCCCAGGTGAAGGAAACTAGATGACCTCTAGGGGTCCCTTCCAACCCCAAACATTCTATGATTCTATGAAACCTCACAGCAGACAAGTTCTTTCTGATAGGACCGCTCGGCAAACCTAATTTGCCCTTCTAAGGAGTGGCCTCGTCTGGGTGGGAGGGGTGACTTAACAGAGCTGGTTCCCTGAGATCCTGAACTCAAGGAATTCCTCTTGGTCATCAGCTAATGCTGAACTGGACAAAGAGCCACTGATGGAGAAGCCTGCCTGCCCGCTGTGTTTTGGGAAAATGTATCCAAAGCAGTGCAAGGAATAGCTGCAGCGCTTTACAGGAATGCACTCCCACACATGGACACAATGGGAGGAAAGACATGAGTGGAGGAGGTGGAGTCATTGAGTAAAAAAACCCCACATTTATGGGACTTTAGAAAGCCTTTTGTTACAGTTTGCACGGAAGATGTCATAAAGTATAATTGCGTTGTTCCATGACATTGTTACCACACCCTGTACAAATGGTGACAGCATCAAAACTTACCTGAGTCACCTGGACCAAAATAACTTGAGAGCCATCATTAATCACATACTTGATACGGCTCTTCAGTACCACTTCAGTACCAGCACTACCAAGAGAAAGAGCAACACAGCCCTGTGAAACTTTCTAGGAATCAGTCCTTCACTGGCCAGAGTGGACCCAGTAAACTCTTCTGCCTCATTTCTGTGGCTATACTGCACGATTACTAATAAATGCCCAGAAGGAGGGGAAATATGCTCACTCACTTCATGTGAATTGTCTGCACTCACTCCCACGCTTAGATTTGCTCCTTGTATTTCACATTTTCAGGGGAGAAGTCAGCAGCCTTGATGAACAGTGTCATGAGAACTACCTACAGCGCATTGCCCTCCCCTTCCAATCATGTGTTCATCAATGACAGGGAATCTTACAAAAAGTAAAAGCTTGCAGGGTACAGAGGCAAAAAAACCCCCAAAACAATCCAAAGAGGAATTTGCATTGCAGGAGAATCTTATTGCAGTAATGAAGTGATCCGCATGCCTCAAGTTTTAAAAGGGAGACAGGCAGTTTTCATTGCAAACCTAAGCATCTTCCTCTGCCCCAGAACCCCTCAGTGGCGTTTCTGTTCTTGGTTATTCTTCTCTTCACACAAAGGAGTGCGCCATCGAGTCAGGGTGGTCCCCCCGTCCACTCCCCACCGCTGCTCAACACCTGATGCACCCGGGAACACAGAGTCCTCCACTTTACCCCCCCTGCCCGTGTCCCGGACCAGCTGGAGGAGGCTGTGCTAGAAGAGGGAAAGGGAGAACTGGAAGAGAAAATCTTTCCTGACCTCTGTGAATCCCGTGGGCAAAAGCTCCTCTTCCTGGAGTGTAGGCCTGGAGAATGTAATTTTTACTTTACATAACCACACACCAATTTAAGCAACCTGTGTGTATACCCAGGCTATTTTTAAAATGACCCCAAGCTAACTACCCCTGCTCTACATCTCCTCCCAAACTGGCTCCTTTACCTCCAGGCTTTCTTTAACCTCCCTGAGCAACTCCCTTGCAGATTTTGACAAAGGTTTTAGCAATGTTTTGTTGTGGTTTTTTTTTTGTGACTACATGCTTCCAGAATGGATTTAAGGTCAACCTCTTTTCTTGCGTGTGAGTAAAGGTTATAGCAATGCTATTCCTTGATTCAGCCCTTCCCTTCACCTCCTCCCTCCCTTCTTGTTCTCCTTCCAGAGCTCTCCGTACCGGCGACACCACCTAGAAGGGACCCAAGATGTTGGTGCTCCTGGCCGCTATCTTTGTGGTTCACATCGCCACAGTTGTCATGCTCTTCGTCTCCACCATTGCCAACGTAAGCAGAGGCCACCCTGGATGGGACGCGGCTGTCGCCTCCCGCAGCAGAAACTGGGAGGGGGACGGGCGGGTGGGTGCTCAGGTCTGTGGGTGAGGGACACCCGCTCACGGCCGCCGGTAAATACGGAGCAGAGGGTGGGTGCGCCCAGGGAGCAGAAAGGCAGCCGGGGTGGTACAGGAGGCAGCCTCCGCCCGCCGCCCCCCGCTCCCAAATCCCCGAGCCAGCAGCACCTCAACGATCTTCATCCAGGAGAGCACAACGGGGCGCAGGGGGGATGAACTCCCAAGCGGCGCCTGCCACTCCGCCTGGCCGCTCCCCCACGCCCGCCCCTTCCCCGCCGGGGGCCGCGGCCGCCCCCAGCCCCGCTCCGCCGCAAGGGGCAAACCCGGGGCGAGGGCGACCCCTGGCGGCGCGGCGGGGGCGGCGCGGCCGGGGTCTCCCCGTGCCCCCCTCCCTCGCACCCCCGCTGGGGCGGATTTCGGCCCTCCCCCCCCCCCCCCCCCCCCGCCTCGGCGGCTTGCTCGACCCCACTGCCCCCTGCGGCCGCCTCGCACGGGGGGGGAGGGAGAGGATGGTCTGAGCCGTCGCCCCCCGAGCCCGGGAGCAGACTGCCCCGGTGTTGTGCCTGGAGCAGATGCCTCCCGGCTTGGGAAGCCTGCGTCACCTCCCGCCGCCTGGGCTGTCCGGCTGCTGCCGACACACGCTGACTCTCCTAGCTCTGCCTGTTGGCACTTGGGCTGCTCTTGCTCCCCCTACGGTTTGGTCTGACAACGGGACAGAGCAGCAAAGACCCCACCCCACCCCCAGCCCCCCACCCCCACCCCTCTCTTGACGCAACCGTTTCATCCTGTTTCAGGTTTGGATGGTGGGTCCTTCCAGCTTCGGAACAGCCTCATCGGGGCTCTGGCAACTGTGCAACGAGACCTGCAGGCAGCTGACGGTCAGCAGCCGTGATGAGGGTAAGTTACATCCGCACTTTCACTGCGGTGATGAATTGCCAGGCCTCGGTGCGCAATGCCAAGGCTGAGTCCTGACCTTCTCAAATCCATTCCCTCTGTGTTCACAGCTTCCCTCAAAGCCGTGCAAGCCTTTATGATCCTCTCGATCATTTTCTCTGTCATCGCGCTTGTCATGTTCATTGTCCAGCTGTTCACCCTGGAGAAAGGCAAACGTTTCTACATCACTGGAGCCATCATGCTGGTTTGCTGTAAGTATGCACGCCTTGCGATGGCTCTGCGTGTGTCCCACTGCCTCTGCAAGCACAAGTAGCCTCACGTGTCTGCCACACATGGCCATCAGGGGAGGTTGTCAGCCAGCTAAATGTTTCCAGTGGCCCATTTTTTTGACAAAACAAAGCACTGAGGAATTGGAAAGTGTTGGGTTTTTGTGGGTTTTTTTCCTACTGTATATAATGAAAATAATTCCACATTTTCATTAGAAAAGCCCAGTGGGTTTTGCACAATACCTTTGAAAGACAACAGAAAGGATTCAAGTAGTTGAGGTGGGGGGGGATGGGGAGGGGAATAAACAGTTAGACAGCTACTGCTTATGGAATTCAACACATAGCACCAAACTGTCTGCTGATCTTATTACCAAGTTCCTCCTAACAAAGGTTTATCCCCCGTGGCGCGCACTAAACAAGCCCCGAGTGTCTTATGTTATCATGTCTGCAAGAGAAATCCTCCACAAATATGCCTAATGGGCAGCAGCCCCTCTCTCATATGGCACAAGACAGGCATTACCATCTCAGCGGACAAACATACTTCAGAAGTCCTGCAGCAATGCTGGTTTCTGTGCATTTTCCAACTCTCTTTTCCCCTTTCCTTCCCACAGGGATGTGCATTCTGATTGGAGTCTCCATTTATACAGCTCGGTTCACAGGCAAGGTGGCCAAGTCCACAAGTTCTCACCACGGCTACTGCTTCATATTGGCCTGGATCTGCTTTTGCTTCAGTTTCATCATCAGCATCCTCTACCTTGTTCTTCGGAAAAAATAAGGCTGATGGGAATCCAGGGGAGAGGGTTGGCTACTGGGAATGGGGAAGAATTGCTCTTCTGAGAGAACTGTTGGGCCAATAGACAGAAACAGCCACCATCATCACCACTGCCACCACCACAGAAAAATCACTAACAAGGGTAGAATCCTCAGAAACTCCTTCACCAAAGAGAGGGAGAAGCAGCTCCAACAGATCTAGCACCCCTGGGGCTGTTGCACCAGAAATCTGCAAGTGACCCAAACAGCTCTTCTCCTTTTCTGCAAAGCCATGTCATACCTTCACAAAGCTTCAAGCTCAGCAGTGATGATTGAAGAGCACCACAAAACCAAGGGCTACATCTTTTTCCTTTCCTAGAGCCCTTCTCACTTACCTTTCGGTGTGCCTTGTGGGTTGGGCAGTGAGGCTTATGACCCCTTTTTTTGTCCATTGAAACAAATGGGATGGGCCTTTTGTTACATTTTTTATATATATATATATATATATGCGCACATATGTGAAAATAAAATACATTAAATTGAGAAGCAAACCAATAGGAATCAGATTAAATTAATATTAAAATATCTACACAAATAAGGCAGCAATATGTTTTGCTGTTCTGTTTATTATTTGACATTCCCATGGTTGAATCAGATACAGGTAGGAAGGGCAAATATACAGGTGTGGATGATGGAGAGAGAGAGAAAGAGAAAGTGTGGGGGTGAAGATACACAGGGGTCCCTAATTACAGAGGATGCAGTTGCTGAGTGATGCACATGCAGGGAGGGAGTCATCTGGTTGTGTGTCTACACTCAAATCTTCTGTTCAGCTCCAGAACATGGTAGCAGCACTGCAACACTGCAGATCTTTACTGAGACAAAGTCCTTATCTGTAGGCAAGGTTTTTTTCCCACGTTGTCACCCAGTACATGGCATTAATTGAGAGCCCCACCTTGTGCCACAGCCCATCTCAAAGGCAGATGATACTGGTTAGCAGAGGAAATGCATTCCCTAATGAGAAATTAGGAGAGATGAGGCAGGTATTGTGAGTTCTGTTCCTTGCTGTACAACCTTAGGCCAGTCACTTCACCTGGTGCTTTTCCATCTGCCAAATTCTTCCAGAAAACTATACCTACCTCCCAGGGTTGCTGAGAGATTTTGAGTCCACTCTGTAATACAAGGTCCCCATGTGAAAGGCTGGCATGGGAAAGTAAGGCATTGGTACTGCTGCAACCCACATATTTCTGTCAGTTCAAAGAATCTCAGTCACAAGTGGCATTTGTAAGGGACAAGAGGTCAAAACTTCCTGTGACTCCATCCACAACTAAAAGGCAGAGAGTATAAAAACCACATGCAGGTGCAGTTGGGATGCATGGATGCTATTTACCTCTCTCTCTCTCTCTCTTTCTCTCTCTGTTACATTTTCTTCTTATGTAGACTTTTATCAATTTGGTGGATATATTCTAGTACTGTATGTTGCTGTTTCATTAACAAAGGTTATTTCATATATAGTCACTGTAAATATTTTGAAATGCGTATTTTTAACTTTGAGGATATAAAAATAAAATCTGATTCCTTTTATTATAAAGAGGTTTGCTCTGGGTTTTTTTTCATTAGTGTTTCAGATATTTAACAGAAGCGTTTGCTGTTCTCACTGAATGAAAGCTCAACCCTTTAAGATGATGCAGACTACCATGTTATCTTTCTTGTCAGTATATGAGATTTCCTGCTCTGGAGGGGAGGAGGAAGCAGAACAAGTCTCAGAGCTCCTGTTTCAGGCTCTCGGCAAGCTCAAGCAGATAGTGTGAGCAATGGTAACACTCAGTCCCAGAGCCAGCCTTTGCTTCAGCTGGAAATGTACTTTCTGACTCTGGCAGAATCACATCTCTGTGGAATGTGGTGCCCAGGATGCTGCAGGATTTATTATGTCTTAGACTAACCCTCAGCACAAGTAAGTCCCAAAGCAAAATCACCAAGGCGTTTGCTGCC
The DNA here is from genome assembly GCA_034008185.1 of Gorsachius magnificus. Taxonomy (NCBI): domain Eukaryota; kingdom Metazoa; phylum Chordata; class Aves; order Pelecaniformes; family Ardeidae; genus Gorsachius; species Gorsachius magnificus. The sequence continues at coordinate 163,940,405 of CM067081.1, read as the reverse complement.
ACATGAGTTGGTACAGATGTTGCCTCCTTGGAGTTGTCTGGCCAAACACCTCAGCAGCTCTAGGGCTTGAGCAAGGAGTCCAAAGTCCAGGACACAGGCGGGTCTCAGCAAACTTGGGGCACAACCCTGTGAGCTGTGAGGTGAGGTAAGGCCTAGCAGCAATCAGCTGGGTAGGAAGTTTTTCTTTATTAATTAATCCACCTTAGGGAGAGCTAAGACACATGCTAATTGAGGGCAAGATGGTGACATGAATCTTTAGGGCTGAAGTTTCACCAGAGAAGGACCTCATACAGAGCAGGGTGTGGGAAGGCTCACGGTGTGTGATGGGTGGACATTTGTCTTGGTCTTAGGAGGCTCCAGGAGTCCTGCTGTGCCTCATCCTCCTGGCACTCCTGTAAGCGCAGGGTAGCCAAAGACCAGCCAGGCACTGGGGACAAGGCTCCTCCGGCTACAAGCTAACCCTGGCGGTGGGACATGATCTAGTGGCTGAGGTGCGAACACCGCGGGATGCCAGCCAGGGAGCTTTGCAGGAGCATGCCCACCGCTAGGCTGGTATCTGTGCCCTGTTTCTAGCATGGCACAGATCACGCATGACAATATGATACCTTACAGGATGACAAAGCCATCCCAACTTTGTTGGGATGCCCAGGACAGGCCACAGGCAATGGTATAAATTTTTGAACGATGGCCTCCAACAACCTTAATGCCTCACCACAAACTGTTGTCATTGGCAGCTCAGCAAGTGTATGAAGGCTACTGGACCTCTGGGCAGCTTGATTTGCTGGAAAAATGACTTGGGCTTTTTGCAGGATCAGTACCCTAATCTACAGTTTGGAAAAAATCACTGGGTCCTCTGGCATCTGGCAAACCTGGTTGATCTAGTCCCTGAAATATAGCCCCTTCCAAATGAGACAGTCTTTACTCCACACCTGGTAGCCTCCCCCCACCCCATCTTCTGAGTCCTGTTACATTAGGGGCTGGCAGGCAGGGAATTACACTGGGCACTGGCAGGACGGAACACACCAAACAGAAAAGCAGCTGCCAACAAAGATGAATCCGTTACAAAACAGAAGGAAGCAGAGAAGGACTGGAGCAAATGGCACTATTGGTTGTGTTATATGATGGGTGTTTGCTCAAAAATCATCTTCAACACAGCCTGAAGCGACACTGACCCGGTGCCACACAGACGATGAGACACAGAGTCATGGCACTCCTGCAAAAGCCATTACGGGGATTTCAGGGACCAAGCCTCACAAGAGCCAGGACCCAGACTGACTCCATTACTTCACAGTAGAGTCCTTGCGCTAGGAAGGGAAGCCTTTGGAGGGGAGAGGCAGGGAAACAAAACAATTCCCACGCCTGAGACTCCACTGCAGAGCAAAGGAAGGATTCCCCCTCCCTGGTCCTTTCTCTGAAGTCACAGGGCAAGGAGGAAGGGATTTTCCATAGACAAAGAACTGAATAATTCAGGGCATTTGACTACAGTAAATCAGAGGCAGGAAGCACTAAAAGTGAAGGACAGCCAAGGGGACAAGAGCAAGAGACAGTCTTGCTCTGACCAGAGAGTCAAGCTGTGCAGGCTGGGACGAAGCAGTCCAATTAACTGCTCACACTAACGGGTTTGAAATTATCTGTACGTGTTCATGGGAGTGTTGCAAAAGCTGCTGCAGACAGCTCAGGGGAGAGCCCTGCTCTGTGAATGGCAGAAGCCAAAACTGGCCAGGCAAAGTAACTGACTCCTGGACTGATCAAGGGGTGATGACAGCACTGCAAACCCAGAGGCAGCAGCACCATTACAGAATGCAGCTGCCTGCCAGCACACCCGGAGCGGGAGAATGGCTTGATTCCCTTGCAGCAAAGATGACACAGAAAAAACAAACCACCACCACCACCACCGAAAAAAAACCAAACCCAAGCATGCAAGGAAGGGGAAGATCATGGGAGGCATAAAAGATGATGCTAGGAGTGGTGTCAAAGATTATGGGTCACTTCCAGCACTGGAGTAACACCACTGCTGGCATCCAGGATGCAGTTAGCCGGAGGATCATTCAACAGAGGAAAAGTAAGGCAAAATCAGCATGAAACATTGTCCCACTCAAAACACATCCAGCCCAGGGGGCAGCCCAGAAATGCACGCTGCAGTTATACTAGTTGTCTTTAGAAGGCTGCCTAATCTTGTGATTATTTACATTTGCAGCTCTGCCTGCTCAGATAATACGAGCAGTCAGGGTACCAGTTGATTGCTGGAGGAACTGGGGAGGAATTTTAATCCCAGCCCCTCTGTTCCTGCATTGCATAGTTGGCGAGGTACATCACTGCAGGCAGCTCAGCTCTCCTGACACTGTCAGAGCCGTGGTATTGGATTAGATACACAGTGATCTGATGCATGATGACAAATCTCATGTTGCACAATTCACCCAAAGTATGTGGGTATCTGGTATAAATATACACCTTGTCATCTGTTACAGTGCTTAGGAAACTTGATTGCCTTTCTGCTCAACCTAGCACGGAAGGCTGTAGCTCGCAGCCTTCCTCCGTTCCACCCCCTCTCAGGCTTCTCATGTGGACCAGGCTAGAGGGGTCAATCCACAGGGTGAGGGACCTCCAGCCAGCATATGCCTAGAGGTGAGTACAGGAGGCATGCTCCTCAGCAGAGATTCATGAGAAGCCAAGGTGCTTCATCTGATCTCTTAGGCTAATCCCAGCGTCAGGATTTGAGCGACGGAGCTGGGTCTATCTGCAGCGAGGTCTAGGGGAAGAGGCAGCGCTGTGGAGCTCTGCCTTGTGAGTATGGTCACCCTCATACAGATGACCTGGAGACCATAACACAGTCAGAAGTGCTAAAGGAAGAGGTGTTGGGAGTGGTCCTGCCTCTCTCTACCTTCCAGATAAATCTGCAGGTGTACAGAAGCCTGGCTTTTGGCATTCACAGGTGGATGTGACTTTTTTTCCTGAGTTTTGTGAGGCATCATGGATTATTTCTTCCTCTGGAAGCAACTCCCAGAATAAAAGGCTCATTTCATTGACATGCTTTTGGGTCTTGCTCTGACGATAACATGGAGCTGAGGGGGCTGAGCTGTAATTCAGTGAGTAAAAGCACTTCCTAGGGCTTTGGGAGGGTAGGGGTGTGTGTGGCTCTGACAGATGGGGGACTATCAACTGAGTCAGGCACTATCTTGTTAACAGAGCCCAGAAACCATACATGCACACATCAGGGCAGCTTAGCCAAGCAAGGAAAAGGTGGTGCTCTAGGTAGGCATGGCCTGTGAGAGGGGGTCAGCACGTGGGGCAGGAGGGGACTGGGAAAGAGGCTTCCATGTGCTCCTCACACTGCAGCCATGGCAGGTCTCCCGCGTGCTCCTGGGCAATGCAGGGCTCCCTGGGAGCTGCTGACAGCCCATGAGTCCTGCTGATGTCCCTAAAAGCTGAGGCTGCTCGGCGTTCTGGGGGCACGTTTAGCAGCTCCCAGGATAGGGTCCAAAGCTCTCACTGTTTTTTGTTTACAGACTCAGGGATGTAAAAGATAGCCTCAGCACAGCTTGAATGTATTTTTTACGAGGCTGTGTTTCTAAATGGCATTCTGAAGCAGGAGATGCTTCCTGCGCACCACATAGAGGATGATCAACCATGCAGCACAGCAAGCAGCTTTGTGGCAAAGAAACCAGAACCCCTGCACTTTGCATCCCAGCTCTGGAAAGGGATTGCAGGCTCTGCAAGAGATCCAGGATGTGGGGAGGGGGAGGCAGAGGTGAGAGGCAGGAATGAAATACTCAGGACCATCCCAGAAGCAAGGAGCATACTCACTACATAGCCAGGAGGATGGACTGGCAGTGATCAGATGCCATGCAGGAATGGGGCAGCAGAAAGAAATGGGGGATCAGATTTATGGATGGGAGGGAGAATGGGATGGACAGGAAGAGCAAATACTGCAGAAGACCTGAAGACCATCCCAGCACTGGTGGGTTGGAGGAGGACAAGTGGTTTAGTGGGGAGGTGTGTGGAGTTTGGGACCCGGATCAGGCAGTAGGCTTGCTTCCTCAAGGCAGTACCAGAGGCTCACATGCACAATCCTGCCAAAACCTGGGGCGAACCATTGTAAACCGTCCAGTGCTGAGGACCCCTTGATGGCTGAAGACCCCGGTCCTCTGCATTGTCACTAGAGGTCAGTGCAAGCCCAACATATGCCTCTGCTGAATATATCTTATGGTCCTACGATTTGAGGCATGGACATCCACAGCCAGGGACAGTGCTGCTTTATCATAGTATAATTCAGAAATGGGAGCGTGCCCCAGCCCCACTCGGCAGCCCTCAGATGGGCTTCCCATTGGCCTGTGGCATGTCACGTAGAAGAAGAAAGAGGCATGTCAGAGCCATCTTGTCCCACAGAAGAGGTAACATTGTGGGAGTGTTCATCACCGCCAATGAGAAACCAACAGGGCAAATGGAAATGGAAGAAGAAACTCTATGGGGAAACAAGCAAAAACTTTCTAACCATCAGGCCTGAACAGATGACCATGGGTCAATTCCCTTTGGACACTGAAAGCTGTTTTGAGCTCAAGGAGATAAATGTGTTTTCCCCTCACTCCTGCAGTTACTGCCATCCCCTCTCCATCTCCCCTCAGAGAAACTGAGGCAGAGGAATTGCATTGAGCTGGGGCAAGCAGGCTGGAAACAGAGAACAGACGAGATGCTGGGGTGGCCTGAAGATGGAAAGTCTACAGTCCTTTAGGGCCTCCACAGTTCCTGCTTCAGAGGGAGGACCCTTTCCAGCTAACTCCCCTTCATGTCCAGTGGATCTTAACTACACAGGGTCTCTCTGAGTTTCCCAAAGAGCAAGCCCTAGGTTCCTACAGACTGATGGCAGCAAGCCAGTAGCTAAATCTGTATTAAGGTAACCAGCTTTCAGGGGTGTGGTTTTAATACTGATGAGTTGCCAGTGAAATCTGTGGAAGCTGCAGAAGCTCAGCAAGGTCCATCAATTTAAGTATCTCATTTTGAATACCCAAGGCAGAAAACCTGAACACAGATGCCCAGCAGAGACCTTGAAACCCCACAGCAAGAAGACAAAGAGATCAGAGAAGTCATTGCTTTTTTTGCCATGTGCCTACCAGAAGATTTACAATGACCTTGCTGCAATAAAGGCAAAGTTTGTATTTGTGGTGCAGTAAATCTAGTGGTCCCTGCTGTATAATTGCGTGTCCATAGAGAGGCACGACTGCTCTTTTGCTGGGGAAAAGGGAATCATAGGGTGGAAGTGGGGTAGAGTCCAAATAACAGGAGATAAATGAAGCTGAGCAGAGGAGGTGATTTTTCCACTCAAATTCAGAAGATCCCGCAAATTAGAAAGCATTTGTTTGATCTAGTCATCAAAGCTCTGGCAGAGGTGAGCAAGGTGCAGGAAAAGGCCAGGGCTTTGGGGAGTTCTGGGAGTTTCTGTTGCACTTTGGACAAGTGCTTCCTCCTGCCCCCTCAGCCTCACTTCTCAGGTGTTGGCCAGGAGACCCCCCCTTTCCCTCCAGCCATTTGGAGCCTCGGCACACAGGTCCCCCAGCTGTCACCTCCCAGGCCACCTCTGTTGGAGCGGGAAATCAGAGGGGACCTGCTGGGCTCTTTCTGCGATGCACTGCACTTGGGACAAGGGAGAGGGAAAGGTTGTGGACATAGCAGGCAGTTCAGCAGAGATCTGGGGGGCAGGACTGATCCAGCTACCCCATAGCCTTCAACTGTGCCTCCCCCGGAGCAGAGAGTTCAGAGGGCAAGGAGGGGATATCTTGCCCCCCAGGCAGGAGGGGGGATCCGCTGTTTGGACCATGCTTGCTGTGTGCTGGCACAGGTAAAGCTGGCAGTCATCTCACCCCTCACCATCTCCCCAGCTGCTGTCCCGGGGAGCTTCAACCGTGCCTGCGGCTAATGTGTGGTTAAAGGAGACGGTCCTCCAAGGAGAACCTTTCCATATTGCTTTCACAATGTGACTAGCAAACATGGGCATTTGGGTCAGGATTCACAAACCCTCCAGCAGATATTGGTCATGAAGAATCAAGAACAGTCACACCCAGATCCAGCATGCTTCAGAGCAGAAGCATAGAATCATAGAATCGTTCAGGTTGGAAAAGACCTTTAAGATCAAGTCCAACTGATAACTAACCCTGCCATCCCACCACTAAACCATGTCCCTAAGCACCTCATCTACCTGTCTTTTAAATACCTCCAGGGATGGGGACTCGACCATTTCCCTGGGCAGCCCATTCCAATGCTTAACAACCCATATCAGTGAAGAAATTTTTCCTAATGTCCAACCTAAACCTGCCCTGGTGCAACTTGAGGACATATCCTCTTGTCCTATTGCTTGTTACTTGGGAGAAGAGACCAACACCCACCTCACTACAACCTCCTTCCAGGCAGTTGTAGAGGGCGATAAGGTCTCTCCCTTCAGCCTCCTTTTCTCCAGACTAAACAACCCCAGTTCCCTCAGCCGCTCCTCATAAGACTTGTGCTCCAGACCCCTCACCAGCTTCGTTGCTCTCCTCTGGACATGTTCCAAGCAGTGCAGCACAGGGAGCGAGACCAGGCTGACCCGCAGAGCCAGCAGAGCCGTTACTGCACACTGGCCCTCATGAACATTCACATTCAGATGACTATGGCTTTGAGATATACTAAGCACCTACACTGAACTTCTCCCATGCTGGGTCTCTCTCTGTCCCATTTTATTTTTCCACTCACAGGGAAAAAACAGATTTTTGCACTATCTGCTTCTAAGGCAAAGCTTAATGAAAAGCAGATGCTTTCTACCATGACTGTTTCCTTTCATCGTTCTCTAGATGACTTCTACTCTCTCCCTGCTGTGGAGATGGAAGCAAAATTTGGCAGAGCGGCAAGCTGGGAGTCATGCAGGAGCCCTTTATTGCCCAGGGGAAAATCAATGCCACTTAGGCCAACACATACGCTATAGATAAAAGCACTACTTGCTCAGAGGAACCACGTTCAGGAAAGTTAGCCCATTCCTAACTTTCTGACCATTCTAGCTGTGTCGCACATCTCCAAATGTCAGCAAAGCTTTTGTGCCATAGTAGAGTCAGACCTAGATGCAATTCATGTGGGAGACACTGCACAGCCACGCATGTGTCATGCCAGGTGGAGCCAAGAGAAAAAAAAAATCCATGTCCTTATGTTGTAACCTTACTCTTTTCCCCAGAATCACTGATCTTAATGGGATCCAAGCGAAATGGAGCTCTTCTTTCATCAGAGTGCTCTCTCTATGATAATGTGCAATGGATGGGAAGACACAGACCCTGAGCTCTTGCTTCTCATCTCTTTCACTGTCTGGAATTGCTCTGTTTATAACAGCATCCTTCATATTCATCTCAAATTTCATACTTTCACATAACCTGTTTTACAAAGGTTGAGAGCACGGCTGGAAAGTCACCTCTGGCAGGTCTGATTTCTAGCATGAGAGAGAGAAATTATATTACTTCTGCCTTCCTGATCTACCAAAACCTTATGCCTGACTGTTTCCAATACGCAAAACAAGGCTACTACATGCATTCCCACCTTCAAGACAGCCAGGTTAACAGGCACAGTGTAGGCACCACTTATCATTATCTAACCAAAAGCACCCTTCTCCCAGTCTGATCCCCAACCCTCCCAGGGGTGGGCTGGCTGACACATGCCATGCCACCCACCACCACACTCTGCTTCCTTGGGGATTGCCTTCCTCTTGCTTCCCAGTGCTGCCACCTTCCAGAGCTCCCACAGGTATTCAAAGGGCAAATGTGTCAGTGTTAATCCTCAAAGCCATCAGCTATTATCTTGCATCACATCTGCCATGCTTCCCTATCACATGTGCACTCTTGGTTTCCGCCAGTATTGAAAGCTTCCAACAGCCCTTGCCTTTTCAAAGGGCACTGCAGACAGCCATTTACACTTTAAATAGATATTAAAATGAAGCCACCTGCACGCCTTCCAGTTCCCGAACTGCAGAGCAGAGTGATGGATAATGGAAGTGTACCAACACATCAACAGTTTCCACTAGCAACTGCTGCAGAATAGCATGATACCAACTTCAAATATGGACAGGAAATGGCTCTGGATATCAAATGTAAGTTTCAACCCCACAAGAGTCTCTAAAAATAAGCATTTTGTTCCCACCCGCCCTTGATTTGATACCAAATGGATTGTGGAAAAGGACCAAACTCTAGAAACAGAAATAATAATAGAGGTACGGTTTTAATTAACTGATCCCATATTCTTCCCCTTTCTACTGGACCCGCTGCCTCATTCAGCACGCAGAAGTGCTCCACAGATGAGGCTATCTTCCTTATTCACTCCGTGGCCGTATTTATCTGCACACCAGCAGCGCGCTGCACAGCATACAGAACTGCTTCCCTCCTGGGCTTTTCGATTTGCCTCGTTATTATCACCACTGAGCAGTTCCCAAACTCAAAAGGACTTTTGTCTTCCAGTCACCCCTGCAAAACCAAACTATTATCACAGGCATTTTAGAGACAGAGGGATTGATTCACAGGCAGATCACAGCTAAAAATCTGCAATGCTGACCATTAATTTTGGCCACCACAGTGGCTGGCTGCCTCTACATACAGAAGGAAGATACTCATGGCCACTACTGAAAAGTTGGGTGTATGTGATTTGTTCAGCATCACATTCAGAGTCCATGGTAAAGGCAGAGAGAGAAGTGTGGGTTTCTACAACCCACTGCAATGTTCTCAGTACGGCTAGCTGCATTCATCTTGCCTGCACGTGGAGGTAGAAGGAAGGTTGCACGCACCTCCTTAAGCCACCGGTCACCTCAGGTCAAGATCCCTGATCTGGGAAACACCAGGACACTTCCCAGCAATGTGAACCCTCTGGATAGAAAACACAAGAACACAAAGATAAATGTCAAAAGGATCAATTCATCTTAGGTGCCATCACCAACACACCAATAACCCACGTAGAGAAATCTCGGTGCACTCAAAGCACAGCTCCCATGGGTTTCAGCTGTAGTGGTGATATCTGTAAAGCAGACCCCAAGGGCTCCCATCAGCCCCTTTCCTCCCTTGCAATAAGTCATGTCTGCCTAGATCTGCTTTTAAACAATTGAGCACAAGCTCGGTCTTGGCTGACAACCAAGTGCTGCACATTTGCATCCCAACTTTACGCCTTCTTGCGCATTGAGCCCATCCAGATGGCAGGCTGTATTCGAGGCTTAATGATCTGCTTCCCCTCCCCGAAGTACGGGCACAGTAAATCACTGGCAAATCTTCCTGATGGCCTTTTAGAGGGAAGACAGATCAAAAACATATAGTGTGCTTTAAAATACCAAGTCCTCGGGAAAATTATGGTCTGCAACATTGGTGCAGAGCATGGATTCAACTGAATGACTTAAAACGCTTGCAAGTGATTTCCCTGCCAGTTCACCCTTCCCAAGTCCCCGTGCCTGGGACTCTCTCCTTCACCAGGCAAAGATTTTGCCAGACTTGGCTTGCTCACTCCACTCTTGGTCACTGCAGTTCCCTGCCCCATCTGAAGAAAGGCTCTTTTAGCAGAGACAGGCGGGCCAAAACTTTTGGAAAAATTTCAAGAGGGAAAGCTAGAGTTTGGTGTGTTTGAAGGCTGGGCACTGCTCACCACAGAGCCTGCTGGAGCCCTGGCTGCAGGGCAGAATTTTACACACCCAAGTCATGACCAGGAGATGTGCATGTTCATGACACGAGACCCAGCTGCATCTTCTTCCCACAGAGCACTGCACAGAATACAGGGATCTGCTCACAGGACCAGACCTCAAACACTGGAAAGAGATATTAAGATATCTTTATGTGTGGCCACGTAAGATACTTTTCTCATCTGATGTGAGGGTAAAGCGGCACACACAAGCTTAGTCTCAGTAAATGGCCACAGCGGTGTGACTGCCCCCCGCAACATCATGCAGAAAGCTGTGGCAGAGGCAGGCGCCGCCTCCGAATTCTCCTGACAGCACTTAACAGCCTTAACATGAAGATACCTCTGTGTCCAGCCTGGGGACCTCCATTTCATTCTCTTCAAACTTTCCAATATCTGTAGTGACTAAAGCAAAGGCTTTGCGCTCTGCAGTCCCTGTTGCTACCGAGCTTTGACCTCTCCCAAAAGCTGCTGCCACTGCCCGCTCAGTGAGGCATGGACCTGTGTTGAAACACCATGTGCTCTTGTATTTAGAAATCGGTGAATCATTTGGGATGCCAAATCAATTAATTCAGGTTCATACCAAACTTAATTGAGACATTTCCTGGGTACTCGATCTTATTCCTCAAATTAAGTATTTTTTATCACCAAAAGACTGTTTTCCATTGTGTGCAGTATACTTGTAAGAAGACGTTCCCTCCTGTGGGGTCAGTTTGCTGTGTTTCTGTCCACTTAAGCTGGATCTGACAACTTAAGTTATTTGTATGCCTTGAGCTAACCATCTGTGTAGAAGTAAGCATCAGCTATAGCTTACGTGAAATATACTGCACACAATATAAATACATCCACATGTGCATTCAAACAAAATGTCAATGCTATTTCTCAAAGAATATGAGAGCAAGGGCCAGGGGCCAGCCAAATAATTTTCAGCTTTTAAGTGACAGACAATGGAAGCGATCCAGTCTTGCATCTCATAAGTACTGGCAGATTGGCCAGGACTTGGATGCTAACAAAGAGATTCAGTACATGGGCCTGGTTTCAATTAATGAGCATGTGTCCATCTGGCTCTGTGTGTGTATGTGTTTATATTGAGTGTTTGTTCCTGTTAACGGGTGCTGCATAAGTACAAGCGTGCGTGTGTGTACCTGTGAAGACAGGTCCAGACCTAGTTCGAAAATGCCCAGCAGCACAGGCAAAATTCAGCGTTGATACCCAGGACAAAAGGTCTTGTGTACGAGCTGTGGCAAGACCCTGGCAATACTGTGTTTTAAACAGAAAACCTCTCTTCCCTGGCAGGAAAACAGATCCACGCGACAGCAGTGAAAGCACCAAACCAGGGCCCCGGACCACGTGGGATCTGACACAGTGTTGGGGCAGGGTGGAAGCTGTCGGTGCCGGGACAAACCCCACCCAGGGAGACAGAAGGACCAAAGACCGTCAGACCCGCTCCAGCTGGCCGGACCAGCCAGGCTGCCCTGCTCTGCTGCCGGTGCTTACTGCCGGTACCGGGGTCCTCTTGCAGTGGCAGATCCTGCCCTTCTGCCTCCCTAGGAAATGTTTGCCGGCAAACAACAGGGCTGTGTGCCTTGCCCACAGCACTTGCTTCTCCTTCAGCTTTTTTTTTTTTTTTTTAAAAAACAATGTTGTCGCCAGCTCAGTAGTTGTCAGATGGGTAGAAGGAGGAATAGGCAAATGAGATAAAATACTTTGTACACAATAGGAAACTCAGACCCAGCAGTTTTAAAACAATTTGTGCATCCTTAAGCTTAATTTAATTCTTTATATCACACCCCCCCCCCCCCCCAGTTTCTTAAGTTATAATTGGTTCTGCAAATGATAAGCTAATTCAAAATTAAGATGTACTAATGAGGTTGGTGATGACCATACGGAACCACAGACTCTGATAAGGTGCCTACCTGCTATTCTAGGGTTATCTTGCTTTTCCAGCTCTACATTTCTTTCTCCAAGATGCACTAACTTTGCATTGTTCTAACTAATGCTTAATTTAAGCTGTCGCACTTTCATATCTGTTGATATCAGTGCCTAACCGTTTGCTTTAAGTACCCCTTGAAGCTCTTCTCTCATTTTGTTCCCAACAGCCACATTCACAGGGCTCAGGACCTGACATTCCTGGCATATCTGTGGATCCTAAAGAGCAGCCTGGTATCACAAGTGCAAACCTGAAAGCTGTTTGGAAGGAGGGGGTTAGGACAAGATATGGCACAGGATCAGGCTGAGCTCAGGGATAGCTCAACTGCCTGGAAACAAGTCTGGGCCCAGAGATCCTAACAGCTCCAGGACTATGTGTAAGATACTCACCCTCGCCCTGCCAGACCCCTGCTAGCAGCGCAGCCATTGCCTAGCCCAGTTTTAATCCTAACTTTATCTGCAATAGATTTTACTCCTGCCAACACCAGCCCTTCTCCATCCTGGGGAGCATGCTGAACGCAACAACACTATGAGCACTTCAGCATCTACTGCTTGAAACCATAGCCTTAATTGCCACTCACCCCTCACCTGCTGCACACTGAACCTTTCTGGACCTTTTACAAGTGGAGACGTTCTCCATCTTCTAGGACAGAAGAGTTATTTTGGTGCCTTCTTCCAAGGCAGAGATAATCCCCTGTGACGATTAGCAATGAAGCCACAAAGTAATCCACAACCGAACCATTACTCCAGATTTTCTTTACAGAAGTGCTTCCAGTATCTGAGCACCTCAGAAATACTCTCTGCACCTTGTGTTAATTTTCCTGTGCAACTCTGTGCCCACTCCATTTTCCCACAGGATCAAATATACCCCGAATTATTACTTTCCCCTCACAATAATTCTGTGAGGTAGGGAAGTCTAATTGAGAGTGCCCAAACACAGCTTTAAGGGCTTTCATAAATCATGGTCTAGAGTACCCTGCAGTGCAATGACAGAGCTAAGTACGAACATAAGCCCTTTGGGGAACCAGTACCTGAGAATGGGTCTACCCTGCACACAACCCCCAGCAGCACTTCTGAGGCCAAATGCCAACACCACAAACCTTGACTGGACCGAAGAGCCCACTCTGAGGACTCCCAGCTGGAAGCAATGAGAAGTAAGGGATCTTAAGAGTCTCAGATCCTCTAGGACCCCCAGGGCACATGTTGTCCAAATGACTCAAGCATCTGGGTGCTGCCTGGAGCCTCTTAATCCACCAACAAGTCTCCCAGAGCCAGCATCTCTGTCCTCTCGTGCCTCTGTGCATCACCTGAGAACCTCTGTGCATAACGTGACTCTTCAAGCCCTCACAGTACAAGCAAGTCACCCAGTCTTCTCCTTTGTGAGAGCATGGTGCCTTGAGGGAAAGCAGTCACCAAAGTCCTCAAGACAGCTTGGTGGAGAGGCAACTGCCCACTCCTTTTCCTCAGCACTGTGAGAGCTGTCCTGGAGAGTCGCATTGATGAGGAAGTCTCTGACAGAATTTTATTATTGTCTCTGTCCTCATGGGAATTTTTATTATTTATTTACTCCAAATCTGTTAGGAAACAAGTGTCTGAGGTCTCACGATGATGGAATTCCCAGCCAGGAAAGAGGCCTGAAGTTTTGTAGATTAACCATGGGAGAGGGCAGAAAACCAGCTCAGAATTCAGGAATGGCTGTGCCCCTGTATCTACAGCAGCCCACACACGGCAGGCCGGGCCTGCAGTCTGACCTGCAAGCGAACGGGGAATCCACGTGGCATCTACATACCCAGTGCTGGTTTGAAGCTATAAATTTTCAGGTTCCAGCCTGACACCATGCTGGGGCTATCGAGGGAAAAAAAAAGGCAAGCAATTATTCTGCCCTGGTGATTCCTTCTTCCACGTCTCAGACATCACAGAGCTGAAGCCAACTGTACCTTTTCAAGCATTTTCTCCTTCAATTAAATACAAACCTAGGTACCCTCAGCAAAGACTACTATCCTTTAAGACAAAGCTAACAGCACTAAATACCAGTCTTCATCCTGGTAAAATCTCTGAGGCCAACACCAAGCATGTGATGGATTTAATTCTTTGGAGAGCATGAAGGACTTCAGGGCTAAAACATAGAAATCCCTTAGTTGAGTTGAAATCGTTATCTTTATGGAAAGTAATGCAAGCTGATAACTTTGATAAAGATGAAAAATTCACTTTTTCCAGCATAATTCATTCTAGAGAACCTGAGTGCACTTTCTGGATGGCAAACAGCAGCTACTATTAAAATTTTGCAAATGTCTTGGCAAGCAACTAAAGTTATCACAGCACTTAGGCATCTCTTCCTCTAAGAGTATGGAATAAGCCGGATACCTGGTAGCATCAGTAACTTGCAAAGGCAGGTGTACCAATTTTAATTGTACATAATAGGGTGGAAAATAGAGAAGACAAAACTGTGATGCACCTTCGCTTGAAACAGTGCTCTCCCTCTGAGCTTTTGAAGTGAAACCCAGGCACTAACAAAGCCATCCACTCATTTTGCCTCTAACTTCAGTGGGACCAGGACATCAAGAGAGACATCACAGGAACCGAACCAGAAACAGAGGGGACAAACCCCAGAGGAGTAAAGAGACTGTGGCATAAAGAGAAATGAGAATGATTGGCTTTGCTTGCTTTCAAGAGGCAAAAAATAAGTGAGGGCTGCAACAGATAAAAATATCAAAGGAAGGAGAAGGCAAAATTACTACCTTGTGCAGGAAATGGAAGGGCATTCAATTACAACAGAGGCAGGTATAGTGAAATGTTTTCCACGGGGCATCTAAATACCTTGTGGAACTTATTGTTGGAAGACGTCATACAGGTCAAGAATTTGGCAAAATGTAGAGCAGGATTCATGCACCTTGCAATGGATGGGAATTTTTAGGAGCTTTGTGTTTATCGCAGGACATAAAAAAACAACTTCTAAGTGGCAGGGATTAAGCAAAAAGTGTCCCTCTGGGAAGGTTATCCCTCAACATTGTCCTGTGGGATGCTTCCCTTTCCTCTGAAGTGCTACAGATGAGCCAGAGGTACCCTACCTCATCCTGATCTCACCTACAGGATAATTGCAGGGAGGTGTTTTCTCAGCCAAATGGAGGAATTGTATGCTATTTAATCTGAGCCCATCGGAAATTCTTAGCAGCACCTCAGGCTGCACTATCAGGAGATCAATTATTACATCAATAAAAGGAATTAAGAGCTTTGTCAGAAAAACATCAGAAAAGCAACCACCCTAAAAGATACATAGACCAAATTCTCATGCTGTCATTGCTGAGATGGAAGAGGGCCCTCCCTCCTGTCCCTGCCCCAAATCCATGCTGTAGTAGGAGGAAAGCAGATTACAAAGACCAATTCCTCCCAGTCCCCCGGGTGAAAGTAGCACTTTCCCCCCAGTTCCCAATAACGTTAGTGGAAAAGTACCTTCTGGGCTGATCTGCATTGACCTACAGAGCCACACATGTGAATACAGAAAGTGTTGACCCCAATGTCACAAAATAAGAGTAGCAGCCACAGTGTAATGGCTTAAGGCGATTGCATAGTTTATTGAACACAGAGAGGCTCTGCCTGCCTGGTGGGAGCGGGGCTGGCAGCACTACCGTGGTTCCAGCAGCCCTCGGTAGCTGGAAGAATAGAACAGAGCTAAGGGGGACAGAGACCACTTGGGGGGTAGGTACCCAGCTCTTCTCATCAGCAGGTGTGTGAGAAAGCGCGACTATGCCTGGCTGGGGGGGAAGAGAGGGACGGAATGGAGCTTTTTTCTTGAGTTGGATCCTGAAGTTTTAGTTCATGGAAAACAAACATACGTTCTGGGGGTGAGGCTACAAACTCCCAATATAAGGCTATTTGCCTGTAGGATGTAAATCACAGTACTTCTGCAGACTCCAGTAGAAAAACAGAAAAACCTGGTGGCACACTAGCCCCAAATTCCAGGCAACAGAGGAACCCGAGATTGTTTCTATTTTAGGAGTTCTGAATAATCTTTTTTTTTTTTTTTACAATGTTCAAAAGCATCAATACAATCCTACTATTTTTCTGGAGCAAAATAACCTCTCTTTCCTCCTGTGTCCCTTACCACCCCAGAAATCTAAAAGATGATCAGGATGGGGAAGAACAGCCAGCTGCTGTCTGAGAGAATATAACAGAGAATGGACAGTTGAGTAAGCTAGTTACCTGCTAGAGGACTTGGACAGACCTCCCCTGCACTACATCAACCAGCACAGACCATTTCAGCTGCTGCAAATTGCTTAACCCAGTGCCCTCTGCTCCTGATAGGAGTCTGCGGTGCTACACCAGCCTTGTTCCCCCCCCTCTTTGCCTGCCTCCCTCACACGTGCATGCATGCACTGAGGAGGACAAGCTTCCACCTTTGAGTGAAAGATGACATCTCTTCTCTTCAGGAGGGTCATTCAGCAAGTTGGCAATTTAATCCAGGCTTTCAAAGCTCTCATGCTGTCCAATGGCTTGACTCGGCTTCCTACTGCTCTGTAGCGCTTCAAGGTTCTTTGTTCTGTAGGGATTTGATTTTTATTCTCTCCAAGATCGGAAAAGAAAGAATCTTTTTTTAGCGTGTATCAGGGGCTGGCTTAGGGGACTAAAGAAAGGAAAGGTCATCAGTTCAAACCAAGCCATACCATTGTGAAAATGCTAACGAGCCTATGATAAGAAGGGAACTGAGATTCTTTTGCTTGATACAAATTATTGGACCACAGAAGGGCCATCAAGTCCATCACATCTGAGACAGGATCCTAATGTCATCTACTGCATCACCCAGATCTCTCCGCCAAAGGCAGATCAGGCCCAGATCTGTTTGGATTGCAATATCACACCACCTTCAAATTGATTAACTATTTAATTTTCTCAGCAGCTTGGAAGGGCAGGTAATAGCTATTATTGCTATTCAGTGCAAGAGAGAATTGTGGCTGAGAGATTACTTAGAGTACAATCAGGACAGAGATCTGAGAACAGCCTGGCTCCCAGGCCTCCTCCTGACCCCTACAGCTTCCATCCAGCTCAGCAACAAGATGAAGACTCAACCCATGTCATGAGAAAATTTATACAAACTATCTGCACCCCTGGCTGCTTCTTTGAATGCCCGGTGCTGCCAGAGCAATAATTCATAAGTGACTGCAATAATTCTTTTACCCACTGATATGCAAATGGACAGCATTTTAGTGATCAGATTGGGATGGCGCCTACCCAGAAAGCAAGCAGTCCAAATCTGGTACAATTCTTATCATAGTGGCAGGAGCAACAGATTGGCCCCAGCTCTGCAGCAGGTGTCCCCTCTGGCTGCTTCTTGGCTGGCCTTGGATACATCACGTCGTTCATAACCCATCCTGCAACCACCAAGCAAGGAGCTCACTGCCATCACCCCAAAGGGACTACATGGCCGCCTTGCCCCCAAAGGTTAAAACGTGTAGGTTTATCTGAGCCTTCTGGGAATAGGTTTTTAAGTTCCCCCAGTTGTGCACGCACATAACGCCCCGCCCCCCCCCCAAATTACTGCATGTTGAATACCAAAAAGATGGCATGTGTCCTCTCAAGCAGTATTTACTCTTTTCCTGCTATAAGTCAGTCTCTTTCCTTCCTCCCAAGCTGACCCTTGCCTCTTCCTCCAAAGGGTCGGCTGCCTCCTTCCTCAGCTGGCAAAAAAGGGAAATATCTCATTGTTCCTTGCTGGTTTTCCACAGCTAGCAGCCTTTCCCTGGCCAACCCAGCATACAATCACAGCCCCACTCGGAAGGTGGAAGTTTCTTCTGGAGGACCTGTTGGTCTGTACTGGGATGTCCCAGGAACCCATGGGTGAGGGACCCTGCATGACAAACATCTTGAGGGGAGTGTTTACATCATAATTTTTTTTTTTTACATAATTAATTACATCATGTGATTTCTTAAAGGAGAGCAGCTCCTGTTGTCTAGATAGATCTGCAGAGATGACCTCCATCATGTCCTGTAGACTGTGGAAGGGTCAAAGTCTGACAACAGCACAAAGAGGAAGGTTTGGTTTTTAAGATCAAGACAGAGACCATAGCTTGATGTTACAGGGATTGACACACTTGGAGTGCAAGATGTGAGTCTAACCTGGGAGAACCACCTTCTGATCATGATGTCTCTTGGAGGCATGACGCCAGAAGACATGTCCCAGCCAAGAATGCCTGGTCTTAGGTTTTTAAGAATCTGGGGTAACCAGCCAGCCAGCATTGCTGCTTCAGCTCAAGCGCTTAAGAAGAGAAGGCTGAAGGAAGAGTGACATCTAGAAAACGCAGCTGCACTTTGTGTTGACTCTTCATGTGTTCTTTCTCTCCCCTTCTTCCACCACTCTCCCTGTTCTCCTCCACACAGTCAGCCACCCTTGGAGCGTAGTTAAAAATCTGCTTCTGAGCTGGAGGTTTAAATGGAAACATTATGGCAAAATCAAAGTTTCAGTACATGCTAATTTGAAATTAATCCCAACTCCAAAACATTCCCCAAATTTTCTTTAACTGCACAGCAACAGCTTCTATTGCCTGCAGAGTAAATATGGCACTTCTCAGGCCAAGCCAATTTTCCAAGTAAACATTACTGGGCAACAGAACAATACCATTTTTAATAGACAGAACTGGTGAAACTGTGGGGGAAAATAATGAAAAAAATGTTTCACCAACATTTGCAAACTTTCCCCTTAAAAAAAACAAACAGACAAAATAAGTCTTACAAATGCCCATATAAGTTTGGATAAAACTCAAAAAATGGAAATTTAAAATCTTCAGTGACCACCAGAGGGCTCTGGATATGTGTGAGAAATGATCAGCTGAAGTCAACTCCTTAATTCATGCCAAAACGCCTGTGTATGCTAAATATCAGGCAAGTCTCCCCATTCATTGCATTTCTTCCTGTGCAATAAAAAAAACCCAAAAAACCACCAAACCAAAAAATAGGAGGAAAAAATTTTCTCAACAGTCTTTTTGGAGAAAATGCCCATGAACACTGTCCCAGTAATATGACTGCTGTCTCTATGCCTCCATGTGCAGGACAAGCCACCTTCCGTCTTCAGACTGAATATCAGAAAACAGCAAACACTTCAGCAAACACAAAGAGAGGGAGGAAGCGGCGGGGGGAAGCAAAGAAAGGGAAAAGAGAATGTTTCCTTGGGAGACAGTCATTCGTGCAACACGCGGGGCATCTGCCAGCAACTCCCAAGGGCACTGCACGTAGACATGCATTCACCATCTAGCTAGGGGCAGGATGGGATCCCAGACCCTCTGAATCTGGGTGAAGACATAAAGAGAGATCTTCCTCAAGCACAGCAGCTTTTAGACCCCATGCTGGATGTCAGCAGCAATAACCAAGCTGCAGAGCATGCACTGTTCCACTGGAGACTGTGGAACTGGGCTGGTTTCAGCAGGACCAACCGAAATAGATACTTTCCAGTCCCAGGGGATGCCTGCACTTTACTGCAGTGAATAATGCTGTTTGGTATGGTTTGGAGTAGCTTCTATGTGACTCCTGCTTCTTTCCAAGGATACAAATTTGCCCCCTGACAAGCCCAAGGGATGTGTAACTAAATCAACTAATCTGGAGAAATGGACAATCATGCATTCAGGACTACATGCTGCTTGGGAACCATGAGAGGATCAATGAGATACTCCTAAGGGATTATGTCGCTTACCTCTCAGTGATTTTTTTGGTGATTCTGACACTCACTTAGAGAGGTGGCATTTAATCTTTAAACTGCTGACAGAACTGGGGTCTCAAGGTGAAAATCAGCCATATGCTCAGCAGCAAATATCCTTACTGGTGCACATCCTACCAGCTGCTGCGACTGAAGATGATGAAGACCGAACAAAACCACTGTGGCAATTGTCAGTACCCAGAAGTCTCTACAATATCTGATTAGCAAATGGTTAATGCTGTGCTTCCTCCCAGCTTCTCCAGGCAGAGCCTGCTACAAGTCTATAACCTGTGGGGCTACATGAAAAAGCCAGCACAGAGTAGTCTTCCAGCTTGATCTGCTCCAAAGAGAGTGTCTACCTATACTTCCAAGAAAGCATCGAAGAGCCCGCAAGGCAATAAACCCAGGAGGCATCTTGCATAGATATCTAGCAGATGTCCAGTCTTAGAATGATTCTAACAAATGTTCTGCAGTTTGTGTGGCTGATGAAGATAGTTCTTAAAACTAGACATGATGAAAGATGCCACCACAGAAAAAGTGCTATCTAGGATGCCCAAGGGGGGCACAATCAGCGCATGTGAACACAGCGTGCGTCACAGTGTATAAGCAAACCACAGCATTATGCTCATGAGCAATATCTCTCCAAGAAGCCAAGCAGTATTTCCTGAAGTAGCCAAGCTTCAGTTATGCATATGCAAGGGATATGGAGGGTTACTGATCATAGCACTTACCAGCGAGGACATTTTCAAAAACGTCCAAATGACATAAATATCTGAGTCCCGTTTTCAAATTTCAACTAGGCCTGCAGCGTAACATTAATCTAACAGTTCAGCATCTGGGCAAAACTAATCACTTGGGTTCCCTCTGTAGCAAAAGGGGAGAAACAGAAGCATCAGAGGGTGATTCAGTGGGCCTGATCACAAAACAAACAAGAAGGGAGCAGTACCACTAGCTCAGTGCTCTGTGGGATGGAGGTGTAACTCTTCTTGCTCAAGTTACGGCATGACCACACTGGGGCATGCTGTTGATTCTTCTTTCTCTCCCTGGCTGTGAAAAGACCCCAAACAACAAGACATGCTTAAATGCTTAACTAACTTTTCTATGAGTAAAGTTGAACAAGGTGAACCCACCTTCCCTTTCTATCAGTGTGTTAAAATATTTCACTATAAAAGAAACAGAAGCAGCTATTCTAGAAAAGGGGTTTCAGGACATACTAAGAAAAGTCCTCCCTTTAGTGGTTTTGAAAATGAAATAAGAATAATAGATATTTCAACAGTTCTGGCATGAAAAGATGTTAACAGCATGGCACTTCTAAAGAACTCTGAGATGACAAGACTGATTTTCCAAAAGTAATTCTTCAGTTTCATTTTGAAAATTCCCTGCAGACAAAAAATCAGAAATACTGCTTTGCATTCCCACTCACCAGGAAAAATGTCAAGAAGCCATTGAATTTGGCAAAGCCAGAGCTTCCAAGCCCCAGCACAATGAAAACCTACAGCCACCACTATCACGGCGCAGAGGCAGCTCCTTGGGAGGAATTATTCTTCAAGTCTGCTGTTGACCCAGCATTTCATGTACATATAAGACATGGCAGAAACCTTGCAACAAGCAAGAAGACCTGATACTAGCTGATCTACCCCAAGATGGTGAGAGTAGTGGTAAGTGGGCTGAATTCAACCATGTGGGGTACTGGAGATGTCACACCCAACACTAGCTGAACAAACACAGGCACGGGATGGCATAACTAGCCTGCAGTGCCTGCGTACCCCTGGGTGCACCCCTCCATCTCCCATAACACTCTTAAGAAAATCTCGCTTTGATTTCATTTTGTAGAAAAAAAGCTTTTTGCTGGGAACAGCAAATCTATAGTTTTGGTAACTAGAGGCAGGAGCAGCTTAAAGAGCAGCTGAGTGAAAAACTAAGTGCAAAATGCCTCTCAGCAACAAGCAGGATTTATCCTGGAGGAAAGGGAAATGACTGCTCCCTCCAGGTGCTCTCCCTGCAGCCAAGGTTGTATAGCAAGGGGTGAAAGAAAACCAGTTGTTCTGCATGTCAGGTATTGCCTTGGGGGCACGGCTGGGGAGTCGGAGGGCAGAGCAACCCTTCTGTATTGCCACCAGTTCTGACTGCCAGAAACCTGATCTGGGACCCAGGCTAGTCTGGCCTCCTGACTCCTGTCTGTGCCTCCAGGCTGCAAGGAAGCTAAAGAGGCACATCAATGTGGTGCTTTAGTTGGTGTTGAAGTCTGCCCCATGCTATCACCACCTTCTGTGTGGTAGGGTTTGGCTCTCTCCCCAGAAGGACTTACCCAGATATGCAAGAGTGACAAAATGCCAGCTATAAAGCCTTCCAACATCTCATATTATTGTAATGGGAAAAGAGAGTGGTTATAGGTTCCCGTAGTCCTGGATTTTCTTGTGGATGACATCAGGTTTTAATAAGAAATGGATGCTCACATGACAAGTCACACTCTTACCCTACCCTTCCACAACACAGCCACGTGGATCCACTGCGCCACACATCTCCAGCAAAAGCCCATGTTCCCTCCTGTCCCTGTACAGGCACCAAGACAAATACAGGTGCCAGAAACACCACAAGCAAGGGCCTCTCCCTCACCCCCTTTCCAAGGAGAACCTTCCCAGAAGAGCCAAATCCTTTAACCATCCCTCTTCCTAGCGCTGCCCAGCACCTCTCCAGCATCGCCGCCCATGCACAGCCCACCATACAACACAGCAGCTGAGTGTCCTTCAGAAGGGCACAAAGGACAAGTGAAAACGCCTTCCTGGCCTCTGCAGTTCAGCACCAGGGCCTTCTGCCTGTACCAAACAGCGAATGCTCCTCACTTCTCCCTCTTCCATCTCCTTCCTAGAGAGAAAGTCCATACATTACTGTAAAATTAAGGCTAACGTTGCACAGAAGGAAGAGTCAGAGGGATAGCACATATGGCCAAACACGTGCTGCTTGGCTCTTCTAGCACAGAATGAGTGACTTGTAAAGCCACTTCATGGTAGCCAGTGACCAAGACAGGTGCCTCACAGCACAAACCTGGTACGCTGGTCTCACTGCTAGCCAAGACGTTGTCTCCAGCCCCTGCCAGCAGAGGTGACGAAAGGTAGGAAACCTTGAAAGACTGCCATGTCCCTTCTCTGTCCCCATCCCCTCCTCCCTGAAATCTAACCTGGAGCATCCTGGGGGAAGCCCCATCTGCTTCTCATTCCAGACCATGTCATGTCATAATTTTTCCTAATTATGCCTCATTTAGCTTGATGTGTACCAGATTGGGAAAGATGCCCTAGTGAGAGTGAGCATCTTGGACGGCTGCAGCGGCGAGGAGAGAGGAAGCGTGGAGCAGAAATTAAGGAGGGGTCGGGAGCTGCGCCGCCGGGCAGATGCGGGACCCGCAGACACGGCCCCAAAGAGGCGGCGCAGCGGGGGGTACGAGCCCCCGGACTTGGGGCAGCGCCCGGCGGCCGAGCCCCGGCCCCGCTCCGCCCGTGCTCCCGCCCGCGCCCGCCGCCGCCCGCACGGTGGCGCCCGCCGCACCCCGGTGGCGGCGCGGCCCGGCCCGGCCGCTCCCGCGGCTGCGGCTCCGCCGCCCGGCCCCGCTCCCGCAGCGCCTTCGCCCCGCTCTTGTCCGGGCGTGAGGCGCCTGGGGCGGGGGGCGGCTGCGTGTGCTCGGCCCCGCTTCCCGCTCCGCCAGGTGCCGTCTGGCTGAGCCTTGGGCAGAGAGGCTGCCGGTGGGTCCTGCTGCACGGACGGGCTGCCCCTGCCCCTCCTGCCCCTCCTGCCCGTCGGCCGCTTGCTGCCCAGCTGCTCTCCCGGACGAGAGGCCCGAGAGGGTCCTTTTCCCCTGCGTCCATCCCAGGGTCCCACCGAGTCCCGAGGGGCCAGTGGGTCCGACTGCATCCTGGTGCAGTCCAGGATGCCGCTCCTGTACCATGGGGGATGCCTACAACAGGATTAATACTGCAGAAATAACGTTACCCAGGCACCGGTTAGGGGCACAACACGTTCCTCCTTCCCAACTGAAGGCTTACAGAAGCGTTTTTTAACGGGTGTGCTTGTTGTACTGCAGGAAAGCCCCACTCCCTATTTTTCCCCAGAGCGACATCGCCTGCAGGTGCCCGGATACGCGCGGCACCCTCAACTGATGCACCAGAAGACATGCGGAGTGCCAGGCA
Organism: Gorsachius magnificus; assembly: GCA_034008185.1. NCBI lineage: Eukaryota > Metazoa > Chordata > Aves > Pelecaniformes > Ardeidae > Gorsachius > Gorsachius magnificus. The sequence goes on along the minus strand of CM067081.1, from coordinate 163,916,960 downwards.
GCTGATCCTCCAGGATGGGTGCTGGGAACCACGTGGCTCCACCTCGGACCCTGGCTGCCGTCTCTCTTCCTCCTTGTGCATCAGCCACAGGTCGAGACTGAAATGCCCCCCTGTGTGGGGACTGGCAACAACTACACCACAGGAAGGTGCAAAAACGTCAGGGACATCGACCAACAGAGGTTGGTTTGAAAGGGGCCCCCGTTGCTTTGTACCTCTCCGGGGCCCGCGCTGCAGAAGGGAGGAATCCCGCTTCAGTGTGAGTCAAAGGCAACTGTATAACAACAGCATCACTGTGACCTGGGCAAAAAGACATTTTCATAAAATATTTTGGGGCAGGGGGAAATTAGTCAGGACAGGGACAAAACATGAAGAAGTGGCATCATGTGCACTGCTTACTTTCTGAAAAAAAAACCAAAAACAAAACCAAAAAAAACCCCCAAACCACCTTTTTGCTTGGGTCTGAGCTCCTGTGACTAAAATGGCTGTTGGGAGAGCCAGCACTCCACCGTAGTCGGCTGCAAGCTGCATCTCTGAGCTGATGCAGGCATTGCATCTGCCAAGCCGCTAGCCCTCCCCTCTGCTTCTGTTTCCTCCTCTGGATCCACCTTCCGAAAAGCCCACCAGGGAGACAGGCCTGCCTTCAGCCTGGCCTTCTCCCACCTCACCGCTCTCCTGCTGCATGGGGGACGGCGTCAAATTCCAGAGGGAGAGAGGGAAGCAAAGCCACCTGCACTGCACTCAAACGGCTGCCGTGGGAAGAAGCCGGGCAGTGAAGGAAGGATGATGTACTGACACAAGCTAAGCCAATATAAACGCTTATGATACAGGTGTCTGTGCTCTAAGAGATTGCCTGACTTAATTCGATTGTTTTGTAAACCGATTTAGCTAAATCTGTATAAAACCAGCATTTAAACAAGCCCAAACAGTGTTTAAAAAGTCATTAATAAAGCATATCACCATAAAACAAATACATATTACCAAGGCTTCCTCTCTGCTGACAGGATATATCCTTTCCCCCCATATTTCTTTTTCCCTCTGTTCTTTTCTTTAGAGGTTGTACATTTTTCTGTGCCATGACTGTCTCTTCCTTTCTGTAGCGTACAAAAATAGGGTTGTCTCCATTTAAAAGTGTGCCAGTCCACCTCTAGCATTTCTCACTGTTGTGTAAAGTAGAGCTGGGGAGACGTTTATTCATTTTTATATAGCCCCCAATAAGATGCAACCCAAAACAATATTTTTAAGCAGATTTTAAGCAAAGTAGTTTATTCTGGATCCAGCCTGACCCCTCTCATTCTTTCCAAACCAACCTCTCTTACAGCTTGGAGTTATTTAATTACTCTGAAAAGATGTTCCTATTTTTCTTGTTTTCAGCAAGGTCACTTTTTTTAAAACAACATTTGTATTTTTCAGTTGTTTAAATCCTATTCCAAAATCACTCAAATCAAATCTTTAGCTGTGTCCAAAATTAACTGTTTCAAAATTCCAAGATCTTTTCACAGACTTAGCCCAAATGCCCAATTAGTTCAGCCTTCTCCGCCCACACACCTTCATTTTTTAAACAAATGCATGGTAGGGTTAAAAAAAAATAATGAGACAAAGTTACTGTACCCTTAGCAGAAGTTGACAGCAGTAGGACTAGCATACGTCGAGTCTTCCCTAGACATGTCTTTTTTTGTGGCCTTTGATTCATCCAGAGGAGGAATTTTGGCAAGTGCTTCCTGCATCCAGCTGTTTGCACATCTGCAGAATGGACTGGAGCTATCATTCCCTTTGGGGAGGCAGGTGAGGGGCGGCTGGAGCAGGCACACTAACCAACAGAAATTGCCACTGACAAGAATGAAGAAAAGAGGGAAAAGGGGGTTGCGGGGCTTCACATATCAGGTGAGCAGCTCTGAAGGAGTTAGGAGGGACCTGGAAGGGGGGTACAGAAGCCAGGTGGGCTGGGGCCAGTCTGCAGGGGGGATAGGAAGCAGCCTCTGGACAGGTAGCATTTAAGCTCTGAGACAGCAGCATGGCAGCTACGGGCTCTGGGCTGAAAGGGGCCGGCAGTGCTGAGTTGGGGTGGAGGTGGCTGGAGGATGCACCTCTAACTGGGACTCGGGTTTGGGGGGCAGAGTTACATCTGCTGTCTGCTCCTACCGCAATCAAAACAGCACTTGCAGGCAGCCTCCCTCTTGCCCAGAAAGCAGACTGGCCTCCTACCCCATGCCACACAGCTCTGCTCATTCATACCCTCGCAGCCAGGCAGCCCTGGAGCACAGCCTCACGGCACGTCAGTACAGAAGAGGGCCACCGGGAGCCCAGCCAAGCCCCCGCAGCCTCACATTGTCGCTGTCTGAAGAGCACAGACCCTCGCCTGGGGAAAATGGTGTGCACACAAAATCTCCTGGGAGAGGCTGTCACCCACATATTCCCAGCTGTCCCAAATTCCTGCTCTTTATCAGTCCCAGAGCCTCTTTCCGATGCAAGATGAGGCTGCAGGCTGGCTCGGGTGCCAGCACAGGGGCTGGCTCCTAAAAGCTGTGCCGGGAAGGCTGCTCTGCTCCAAAGGACTCATTCAGAGTAAGCCTTGTGTGCATTTGGCAGGGACCATAGTCCACAACCACCCAGCATGGCGACATGGCTGGAGGCCTCAAGGGGAGACAGTCCAAGCCAGGATTTGTGATTGTTTACCTTGACATCCATTTGGATACACTCCAAGTGTAGACAAGGGATTTAGATGTCCAGATTATTTGCCCTCATGGCACCAACGCACAAACACAACTACTAGGAAGATTAGAGGTATCCCATCTGCTTAAACTGCTCCCCCTTCTCCTGCCAGCACTGATCACTCTCTGATAACCCTGATGATGGGGATTTAAGCCCCGGTGCCACTAACCATGACTGGCACCAGCGTGATGATTACATTCCCCACGGGACCACCCTCCCAGCTCTGCGCAGCCCATCTCTGCCCATCTCATCACAACAGTAGTCTCATCTCTGCCGGTGGGGTTCCACACCTCGGCCCCCAGCAGCGGTCCCTGACAGCTCATGTGCAAGGCACTAGACAAAACTGTAGCAGAAAGATGTCTCTTGTCATCTTATTTGGCTCTTTAACCAAACGGAGATGGTCCAGATCATGAGAAAAAACAGCAGACAACAGAAGGAATTACAGGAAATGTAGATCTTAGTTGTCCTCGCACGATTGCAAGTTGTTATGCTAGTTTTATTCATACTTTGAAATGTCACCTCTTTGGGCTGAGGCCAAAAATACTAAGTTCTAGTCCGCGCCTGAAAAATAGAGGCTTTGACCAAAAGTATCTTTACTAAGCTTTAACTAAACCATTTGTTACCAGTAATTGCTACAAAATAAGAGACACTCTGTTCAGCCCTGTGTCTTTGGAAGGAAACACAATAAAGTAATTATGAGTTTACAGTGCAATTACATAACGGTTTAGTCTCAAGCACTTTCCTTGGTTGGTAGACAATTCTGTCGCTAGGCTGTGAACTCGGAGCGTGGTTTAGCACTTTTGCCTCCCTGTGTCATTTGGACCCGGGGAGCAAAGCCTTCCGCAACTTCAAGTGCTCAGTGTTGTGATTCTGCTCCCCAGGAGGAGGGCACCTCCCACAGCCGAATGCACACCTTTGACTCGCGAAGAACATTTTCCACGGACTCTGTGGGGATTTTGCCAACGCTGAATCTGTGAACACCTTTTTCTAGCCCAAGTTACGGGTCTCCTAACCAAATAATGATTTAGCTCAGCCTGACTCCATTTGAGAGCACAGATAAGAGCACAGCAGAGGCTAAGCTCCCTGGGAGGAAGTCACACATGTATGCTGTGCTATTGCAGCCTTAAGCCTTCCAGCAGTGCACACATCGGGCTCTGATAATGTTCCTCTCTGGCCCTTCTCCGGGAGTGGGCCAGTTGCTGTAGGTGATGGGGAGTTAGTGGTGATGGTTGATGACTGCTTTAGGGCACGTGTTCCCATGCTACCACAGAGGAGCAATCTGAATCATAGGAAACCCCTCCTTTTATTTTTCTCTCTTTCTGCAGCACGCCCAACACCCATTAAGACCCGTCATTGTTTATCTGCTCTCGTCATCCCATCTCAGTACCTCAGCTACGAGACCCAGCTCCTGTTCTTAGTCTTGGCAGGTAAACGCAGTAACCCTGTGCATTCTCCAGTGCTTTTTGACATCCTAGCTTATTCTTTTGATGGGTCAGAAGGTGCTTTCAGTGCTGTCCAAACCCCTGCTGTATGCAAATAAATTGCCTTTTTCTTTTTTTAATCTTCTAGAAAACAGTTTGCCCTCTAGGGCTGACAGTTATTCCCACACACTCAGAAGCAACAAACCCCAAACATACCACAGCCTTTGTAGCCGGCTTAGCAAATAAGAGCAAAGGTACCCAAAGCTGTGCTTGAGGAGCGGCAGGGAAGCAGTGACTAGGAGATGTGCTCATAAAGATGTATATCTGAAGTGCAGCCCATGAATGTACCATGACGACCGCCAACATAAGGCCCTTCTCTCAGCTTTTCACAAAGGTCTTCATGAGCTGTGAGTCGCCTGTGGACCATAAGGGAGGAGCTGCAGTAGGACATGCATTACTTAGAGGGAACCGCAGGGCTTGTTAGAGGAATGAACTATGTGGGGAAACAGGCAGCTGCACAGCATAGCGAGGAACATCTCTAAAGCTCAGTGCTTAACTGCTCCTCGATCTCTTCTTTCATCTGCTGTGCTTTTCAGCAACTGAGACTCTAATAAGCAGGTGCACCCAGCTCTATGCAACGAAGCAAGCAGGCTGGGGTTACAGGTTTCACAGCAGAGGCTGTAAGGCATTGAAACTGCAGAGATGGAAATCACTGCTGTGAAAGCACATTTCATCGCTTTCTTCCCATGAGTGGAAATCCTTACACCTCCTGCCTCCTCACCCCCAATACCCCAGAAGACGTTCAGCTGCATTGTGTAACAGGGAAAAACTTCATCTGCAAGACAGGTCCATGGCAGCAGGGCTTCTCCCTCATCCTTAGGGGGAGCTTTTGGACACAGGGAAAGGAACTTTGCATCACACAAAGCAAACTGCCGTTTCTGAGTTAGATTGCCATAGAAAGCCTAAGTCATCAAACGGCAGAAACAAGGAATAAGAGGGAAGGATGGCAGAGAGAGAGTCAGTTGAGATGGGAGAACAATTTTGTGGGTTGTTTTTTGTTTGGGTTTTGAAGAATAAAGCATTGCACTTCCAGCATATGATGCACAGTAAATGCTGAAAGGCCAAGCAGAGGAAAAAGGGGAGAAGGCCCTGAAAACCTTCAATACATTATTGAAATATGAGAAGGAAAAGGTTTTGTTTCCATGGCAACGGGTCCTATGGTGCTTCTGCTGGAGCAATCTACCAGAGAAAGAGGACTTTCCCTGTTAGGGATGCTGGTGAAGTGAAAGATAGTTACAGAGACCCCTTCTTTCAACTGGGTGCATTTGTAAATATTCTGCTTCATGTACGTCAGTGCTCAGATGTTACATAGCCCCCAGAAATGGGGGTCTCTCTAAAAGACAGAGAGTGAGCTCCTGAGCACATGTAAGTGACTGTTGCAGACCAAATATCTGTGAAGGTTTGGGTGCACTGTGATTTTTTTGCCCTTCCACCATGCTGCTTTGGTATACGAATCCAGCTCAAGGTGTCAACAGAAACTTAAGAGTTAAAATCATTCTTGACTTCGGGTTTTGGATTACGAAGTTGCAGTTCTCTTCCAAGATATGAGGACTTTGTTCCCATCTGTCACCTTCCATTGCCTGCATACGTACATGTCAAGGCTGAGGTGCTCCATGGCAGCCGTTTTGCCACAGCAGCATGGCATGAAAGAATTAAAGAGAAAAAGAATTAAAGAATTAAAGAGAAAAAAGGAGTATGAAACAGGAGAGGGACCTTAAGAGGTACAGAATCATAGAAGTATAGAATCGTTTAGGTTGGAAAAGACCTTTAAGATCATCAAGTCCAACCGTTAACCTAACCCTGCCATCCCACCACTAAACCATGTCCCTAAGCACCTCATCTATCCTTCTTTTAAATACCTCCAGGAAAATAAACAAATACCTCCAGAAGATACTGATATAAGAAGAACTGGAACATGACTCCAAGCATAGCTTCCACCCTTTTGCAAAGAGCATCATTAGATCATCACTTACTAAAAATGATCAGCTTTAATACTAACTGAAGCTATCTGTCTATGGTATGGTGATGCTCAGAAGCCCAAAGAGAGACTGTTATGCATGTTGTTAAAAAACCCCTCTTTCTCCAAAGAACTTAAAGTCCAAGTGGGTAAGAGAAAGATTTAGATTTCTGTGTTTGGCAGATGGGAGGCAAGGATGAGGTATAAGAATTTAAAACACCTCGTCTAAAGTTGCGCTGGAAATTTGTGATAGAAGTGGTTGAACCCACAGCTCCTGACCTCCATCCAAATGTCTAATGATACAAGTATCTCCAGGTGTTCAGTTGAAGAATTCAGGAGACGCAGCTCACCTGCTGAGACCCAGCATAATCGTACAGATGGAATAAATACAAGTGGCACAACAGCTCCATGGCCATGGCAACGTGACAGACACTCCTCTGCCCACCATGGTTTCAGCAAAGACATTTTCTTCCCAAACTAGAAACCACACCAACTAAACAAATAAAATAACCCAGCATCCTTCAGCCATAATAGGATATTACATAGAGGAAGCAGGAGAGCATTTACCAGCTGGAAGAAAGATCTCTCTACACTGATCAGCTGCACTATAGTCATTAGGGCAGCAATAACCACTCTTTCCTGTATTTTAAGGTCCAGACCCTGAAAGGACACGCTGGGAAAAATGTCTATTGGGTAGGTCTATCTGGTGTCCTTCCTCCTCTTTTTGCCTCTGCCTGACTCACTTTTGGGAAAGGAAACACAGGGAGGCGGCAAGTGGAGACTGAAGTGTGCCAATAGCTAGAGAAAACAAGTACATGTGCTCTCGGGTACCAGTGCCAGGATCAGCAGCAGGCGAACAGGTTACAAAACTGTGCTCCAAATGAGCAATCTTAGCACCTCTGGATCCTGAAGGGAAAAATGTGCACAGGCGTTAGGGCCCGCACAGCAGTACCCTCTCCAGTCTCTGGAGAAGGAGCTGGCAGTAAATGCCAATCTCAGCCTGAAGCTGGCAAAGCGGCTACAGAAGGCAGGCCGGGCAGAGACCGATGCCCGTGGATAATGTCCTCCCATCACGCTCTGCGGTTTTACATTGCAAGGCTTTCCCTCCTTAGTGCTACAGGCTGGTCTCCAGCCTTTCTTTTGTCCCACCTAGTCAAGTGCCACTCTCTCACTCCTGCCACCACCACGGCAGTGACAAGCCATAACAGCAAAACTCATGAGGCATCTTGTTCATCCTGGTTTTATGTTCTGTTTCAGTCGCCTGTCACGGATTTCTCTTGTAAGCTCTCGGACACACAAAATCTACACATCTACATCTGCATGTGTGCAAGGCTCTGGCCCCCACTAGCATTGTATCACTACAGTCATTAAGGGTAACATCACATTACCCACCACGTTACTAAAGAGGTAGATTTCTTTCTCTGATCAGGCATCAGAACAGCATGGTGGACATTTGAAAAGATGGGTGGCAGATTTTGAGCCAACCATGTCTTTTGTGTTTCTTTTCCTTGCAATATTCTCCATGCAGAGCCAGAGAAAACCTGCAAGGTTTTTCTCCAGGGCTCCTCTGCAACCATGCAAAGCTACCAGAAGGTGATCCTGAAGAAGCATTTTCAGTAGCCCTTGGAGGCAGGGCAGTGGCACAGGGACACTCACAGCAAGACGCAGAGTGCAGGACTCAAGGCAGGCAGACTTAACAAATGTGACAGGACTGAGTATCCCACAAGCAACACAAAGATCCTGTAAATGATCTGCCTCACAGCTCATCTCAGATCTCCACATTTAGGCATAGGTATCACATCCTGCTGGGCCCGATTCTGGGAGATCACATGTTGGTGTTCAACATGCAGGAGGACCCTGGAGGGGGAAAAGCAGCAGCTGGAAAAGGCCTGAGGAGAGCAAGAGCACGGCTTCCTTGTGAACACCCCAGGAGTCTCTCCTGGCCCAGCACTGAGGGAATCCCAACTGGCTGGCTTCAAGTCGGCACAGCACTGTAATTCTCATCTGGCCAGTACTAAATTATCCCTTTCCATTACCATCATGATTTAACCCCAGCCGGCAACTAAACCCCACGCAGCCACTTGCTCACTCCCCCATGGTGGGATGGGGGAGAGAATCAGGAGAGTAAAAGTGTGAAAACTCGTGGGTTGAGATAAAGACAGTTTAATAGGGAAAGCAGAAGCCACGCACACAAGCAAAGCAAAACAAGGAATTCATTTACTACTTCCCATTGGCAGCCAGGAGAGCAGGGTTCCATCACATGTAAAGGTGACTTGGGAAGACAAACACCATCACTCCCAACGTCCATGTGTGTGTGTGTCCCCCTTCTTCTTCCCCCAGCTTTATATGCTGAGCATGACACCATATGGCCTGGAATAGCCCTTTGGCCAGTTGGGGCCAGCACTCCTGGCTGTGCCCCTCCCAGCTTCTTGTGCACCTGGCAGAGCACGGGAAGCTGAGAAGCCCTTGACGAGTCTAAGCCCTACTTAGCAACAACTGAAACATCAGTGTGTTATCACATTCTTCTCATCCTAAATCCAAAACACAGCACTATACCAGCTACTAGGAAGAAAATTAACTCCATCCCAGCCAAACCCAGGACAATTTCCCTGCAACAGTTAGAGAAGCATAGGAGCCATCTGAATATTTGGTGGCTTTATGTAGCCCTCAGCCCACAGAATACAGAACCGGTTCTCTACGTCCTTCTCATGCTAGAGATGCCCCCTACACTGGAGACCGTATCAGGAGTGGGAGTCAGTGTACAGTCTTACACACAGCCTGCCCTAGGGAAAAAAAGGTTTTCATCAGCTCCTCTCTCCTAGAGAAGCTGCACCCAGCCCATAATCATCACTCCCAGTACAAGCTAATAAGTGGTCAGAGAGCTCAGTGCCTTCTCCCTCCTGTGAGGACACCCCACCCGCAGCTGTGCACCTAGATAAAGTGCCAACAAATTATGGAGGCGAGGCAGAAAATCATTCCTACAGCTCCATTTGCAAGATAATTTATAGCATCTGCTTCTGAATTCAAACGAGAGCAATGCTGCAGCCTTTCTAACCTGCTGCTCTTGCTGCGCGGTCATCACCATCTTCTGGCTATTTGGGGAGCTTCTGTGAAAGGGAAACACATTAATTGAACTCAGGCTGGCTATTAGCAGACACTTGTCTGGATTGAAATAGAGATCATAGCTTGTTTGGTTGCCCACAGCCTCAGAAGAGGGGTCAAGGACTGAAATAGGGTGACGGAGATGGTATTCCTGCTCTCAGCCAGCAGTGCTGAAAGGATCAGCAGTCAGGTGTAAGAGGCAAAACAGGGCACCATAGTCCCTCTGGTCTCACATTAGCAATCACAGTAGAAGGGATACTGATGTGCCAAGGAAAAGTGACCCAAATGGGGTTTGCCTGTGTCATATTCTCAAGCTGAGAAATCCTCTTTGTGTACCTGCCATGCACTGTCAGAGTGCACCAGGCCACGCTGCCTGTTTTTTCAGACACAAAATCTTTGTCAAACCTTGGTGATGTGGGCTGGGGTTAGGTTCTCCCCTTGTCTATACCTGGCTGGCTGAGGCACACACTAGCATCTCTCCTTTGCAGCATGCACGTCTGTCCCTTGCTCTTTCTCCTGGTATGTTCCTTCCTCAACCATACCATAGCTGCCAACTCCCTGTGAAACCTGAGCTTCTCACCCAGCGCTAGACCCCAGTTCCTACTGGGAAAAGGTAGGGAACAAGGTGCTAATCCCTTTCAAAGCAGGGTTATAAACCCCAGGGTATCTGCCTGGTTACACCTGGTGCCTGCCCAGAAGACGGACAAGTGAAGAAACAATGCGTCCTGCCATGGTAAATGCACTTTCAGAGCCTGATACCTCTGCTCTAACTTGGACATCTCTCAAAGTAGGGTCAATTGTCCTTTAGAGGTCCACATGTCCATGACTTGGCCCCTGGAGTTACAGAAGATGGGTCCCCCTTTCCTCAGTAAATGATTGGATTGACTCTCTGATGCACAAGGATGCTACAAGACCTGCCATGTGGGCTGAGGCACGCTGTGATGAGCCGTGGTTCTCACCATGAGGTGGGCTGTGCCAGAGCCGCTCGGGCAGAGCCACCCCGTGCTGGCTCTCCTGTGGTCGGTGCTTCCTGCTGGGGAAGGGGCAGAGGCAGCAGCAAGGGCTGCCAGGCACTCCTCCTCCTGGTACTCCTGCTGCCACTGGCCTTCCCTCCAAGAGCCCATCTGCTCTTCTTCCTCCCTCCCTCTCATCTTATGCAAAGCAGCTCATTAGTCCCATTAGCAGCAGAGCACCATCTCTGATTGTTCATCAGTGATTCCTTTGTCGCCCTCCCTCACTCCTGTTGAGCCTCATTAGTGCTGCTAGGAAGCAGGGGAGCTGTTGGGATATTTATAGGAAGGGTGGGGTGTTCTTTACCCTTTACTGCTATCTAATATCCCTTCTCCACTTGCCACCTCTCCCCAGCCCTCTGCAGAGAGCCTCCTCTTAAATATGGGGGTTATCCAGGGGGTATAGTGACACAGGAAAGGACTGGACCGATGGTTTTGAGTTAGGCAAATGAGAAAGGCAAGCTGGAGGTATGCAGAGGCTCAGTCCTTGGTGAGGAGTCTACAGGCCTGCGTAGGGCTGGGTACCTGTTGCGGGGGGCTGAACATGCCCCTGTGCATACACCCATTGGCTGGGATATCTGTAGCAGCCCACAAAGGAATGCAAAGAGATCATCTAGTGTAGACATCCATCTTGGGGAGGTATGTGCCCCAGCTACAAGCATGGCAGCTTGTGCATGTGGTACCTGTGCCAGGGGCTGGGTGTGAATGCGTCTCCACGCAGGACACCCACCTCCCTGCCCGTAGGCTGATGAAGAGCTGTACCGCGCTCCCAACAGCCCCACGGGGAGCAGCCACCTTGGTTACTTACAAGAATATTCTTTCATGCGGCACTTAATTATGGAGGCAACTAGACAAAGGCTAATAATTCATTCTAATACAAGGGAGAATAATCATTCTGATGGCAGGAGATACTCGGCGTCTCTGGGAGGAGAAGAGGTAGCATGGGGAGGAGAAGGAGGCTGAAGAAAAACCCCAGGACAAGGAAAGGAGGAGGAGGAAGGAGGAACAAAATCCTAAATCAGTTACCTAGTACAGACACCTTTATGACTTCATAAATGGAATATGCTTAGTGTCAGCAATCTTTGCCTTACAGCATCATGAAGATACCTCTCCCTAGTCAAAGCCACAGGCCCTGATTGCGCCAGCAGTCAAACTGGGCGACATTTTAATACCACTTTTCATCTCAAGATTGCGTCTTCCTTCCAAAGGGTCCCAAGGAGTTTTTATAACCTTTCCAGGCACATAATTCATGTCTTGTGGCACTGAAATGGAGCCTGTGCCTGAGAAGGATGAGCCAAGCCCCACCACTGTGCTGGAGTTTTGGACAGAAAGTGGCGACAGCTTCTGTGTCCCTCTGAAGCCATGGGGTACGCATGTGTGTGTGTGTGAGGAGGGGGATTTCAAGGCGACAGAATGCAATTGCAGAGTATGGCAGCCGGCCAGGAGCTGCAGCCAAGTCCTCAGCTAATATGTAGGTTGGCACTGGGGAGCTGTACGAAACAGCACTTGTGATTCAGAGCATGGCAACCCTGCCTCTGCCTCCCCAGTGGGTCATGGCCCTACAGGTGGTCAGACCTCTGTGTGGCTGGGGAAAGCTCTTGAAAGAGGCTGCAAGCCAAGGTCCTCACATGGGTAGTTGTTCTGGATCAATTGCTAAAACCCAGGGTATTGATCCAAGTGTCTTGGACAAAATCCAGGCTTGGGAAACGGCATCACACACTTCTAAATCCCCCTTTTGGGTTTCAACCAAGTCCCAGTACTTTCCTTTCCCCTTCAGAACAGTGCCTCTCTGGGGACAGAGATGGCTCTGTCCTCACTCTGCTTCTCCCATGCTCTCCCCAAGTGTCTGCTCCTTGCCCACAGCTGACGTGGGTGAAATGGATCTCCTGCTGGAGACAGTGTACCCACCAGGCTGTGTTATACCTAGAGCTGTCCTGCACCATGGCTGGTGAAATGCTGCCCTGTACTGCCCTCGGTGAACTCTTCCATGCTCCCCACTGAGGATGGTGCTGGCTGACAGACATGAGGCAGGGTTGGCCTTTGATCTCTGGCAAGTGCTGCTCAGCTTTGTCCTGGAGACCTCACAAAGAACCAGCATCCTCAACAGAATGTGAGCCAGGGCCATGTGAGACTCGAGCAGGGCCCTCTGTCCCATACATCTGTCAGGAGCTGACCCTTCCCTTCCTCAGCCAGCAGACCGCGGCAACCCAAAGCTGCTGGGGAACATCTGCCCTCCTACACAAACAGAAACCTCTCTCTCTGGTTCCGTAAGTAGCAGGAGCAGAACTTCCCCTGCCCTCTGCAGCTGCAGGCCATCATGCATACAGTATTATGTTTGTATATCTCCTCCGCCTTCCTCATTGCTGCATCTCTCCGCTTTCAGCTAATTTAATTGTCTGCTCTGGTTATGAAGAATCATAGTGTCTAGGCACCAGGAGTAATACTTAGCATGATATTGCCATTTTCACATCCCAGAGCTGTGCAAACATTAAATAACGTTAACTCTAATTAGCTGCGACACACTGGAAAGTAGGTAAGCTGCATATTAGCCCCATTTTTTAGCTGATGACACTAAGACTCAGAAGGCCCAAGTTACCAGTCTCTGATGTGGAGCTGAGTTCAGCAAAAGGACCAGGATGAAAACAGGCAAGTATGTTTTCTGGGCTGTTTCGCCATCCTGAGAGATTTTCTGGCCTCCTACACAACATGCATTTGCCCCAGCCGTACCTCAGGAGCTGAGGATCGGATGCCTCAATCCTGCCATGCCACGGCCCAACCAGAAGTACCCGTGCTATGCTTGAGCATCTGAGAACACCTCCCTTGGCTAATGGTGCCCTCACCTGCTGCCATCTCCCCCAGAGCATCCAAGTAGCGCACACAGTGCCACCAGGAGCCAGGGAGGTTTCCTGAAGCCACAGTCATACAATAGGAAGGCATTGGCTGCCCCCTTTCTCCCATTTTCCCACCTGAAAGATGTTGAATGAGATGGCAAAAGTCTCCACTGACTGTACTAGAAGCCATATCATGAGCAGAAAGAGATGCTCTGAAGTCCTGCCATGGTCCAGTTAGGAACTGCTGGAGAATATAAACAGTTTCTAAATGCTACATTTCTTTCTTTAAACAGAGCATGGTTGAATATGAGCCGGCAGCGTGCCCAGGTGGCCAAGGCGGCCAAGAGCATCCTGGCTTGTATCAGAAACAGCGTGGCCAGCAGGCCTAGGGAAGCGATTGTCCCTTTGTACTCGGCACTGGTGAGGCCGCACCTCGGCTCCTGTGCTCAGTCCTGGGCCCCTCACTACGAAACACTGAGTTGCGGGAGCGGGTCCAAAGACGGGCGGGCGAAGCTGGTGAAGGGTGTGGAGCACAAGCCCTGTGAGGAGTGGCTGAGGGAACTGGGGCTGTTCAGCCTGGAGAAAGGGAGGCCGAGGGGAGAGACCTTATCGCTCTCTACAGCTGCCAGAAAGGAGGTTGTAGCCAGGTGGGTGTCCATCTCTTTTCCCAAGTTATGCATGATAGGACGAGAGGAAACAGCCTCAAGTTATGCCAGGGGAGGTTTAGGTTGGATATTAGGAAAAATTCCTTCACCGAAAGGGTTGTCAAGCATTGGAACGGGCTGCCCAGGAAAGTGGTTGATTCACCATCCCTGGAGGTATTTAAAAGACGTGTAGATGTGGTGCTTAAGGACATGGTTTAGTGGTGGACTTGGCAGTGTTCGGTTTATGGTTGGACTCAATGATCTTAAAGGTCTTTTCAACCTAAATAATTCTATGATTCTATTCAACGACATTTCAGTTTTAGATATTGTAAGTCACTGCTATGCTATTCTGTCCCCAGAACCTGCTTGTGCTTTCTTTGCTTTCTTTCTTGGTTGTTCTCTGCAAAAATCCAAAGCTATCTAGAACTTCAGTATTTCACACTCAGGAAAAGAGCCAGGGAAGTCCTTCCTCCTTCTTTCATTCTTGCTCCTCTGTCAGACAGCCGACCTTTCAGCACCCTTTCAGCATCAGAAATACTGGTTGATGGACACTCTGCAAGATTGGTTTAGGAGAGGTTCTCCACGAGACAGCTGTTAACTCAGGCAGTTAGTATGCCCCAAAATTCTCTCAAGCCACTTCTATAAGCAGTAGCCCTCACCTTCACTCCTCCCTGGGTCATCACACTCTTCTACCTGCTCTGCTGTGGTAGCTTCCCATCCAGAGGTGGCTCCATTTCCCTTGAGGATGCATCTACTGGGGCTTCCTTCACTGCAGGGTTTGGAAGGGATCCTGAGCTTTGAGCTGAGTTGTCCCCGCATTTGCAGAACAAGAAGTCAGGGTCTCTCTTTCACACCCTGTGAAAGTTTCTCTGCTTAGTGTTGTGTTTACAAGGGCAGAAAAGGTTGGGGAAATATCACTGCTAAAATAATTGGTGAAAATAGTTTTGTCCAATACCAGGAATGGATGGGGAGAGGGGTCAAAGGCAGCACTGCCTGAAGTTGATGACTCCTGAGTGGAAGAAGATGCCACTGTGCAGTCCTCTTCCTTTGTACCATTTTGCCACCATATAAAATCCAGGTGCACTCAGCTCTGGGGAATGGTGGGCAGTTCTGGTCCCTGCTCCCCAGGAGGGCATAGTACAGTCAGAGACAGCACAGAGAAGAGCAGCTAAAACCACCAGAATATGGAGCAGCCACCTTGAGAGGAGAAACCAAAATGGCTGAGGTCTTTGCTTTGGGGAGGAGGATGTTAGGGAGCTTTATAGACTTACCGAGGCAGTGGATAAGATGAAAGTAGAACTGCTGCTCACCAAATGCCATGCTGTTAGAATGAGGGTGGTCCCTGATACTGGTAAAAAATTGGTTGAATCGGGAATAAAAGAAAAAAATAACTTATTTACAGTAGGTAACTGGGAACACCTGGACTCTGCTGTCCCTGGAGGTGATGGCAGCAGCCAGTGTCGTCAGGGTCATGAGGGCTGGATAAATTCATGGGCAAGAGGGCCCTGTTACTGAAGTGGGTAGGCAGGGATGTACCTCTGCCACCCCTAGCCCAGGCCTGTGGGGATACACAGGGAAGGCACTGCAGAGAGCGGCCAGGCTCCCACGATCTTCCAAAAGAGCATCTCCTACTGGCACTGTAGAACACCAAGTGCTGGGCTGTGGGGACCATTGGGCCCACTTGGTGGGTCATTACATTTTATGTCACACCTGTATCATGCACAGCTGGTGTGCTTTCACACAAGCGCAGCCTGTATGGAGATACGTCACACAAATGAAAACCTGCGGCCATCCAGTCCCAGCAAGCAACAGTGACCCCCCTCCTCTGACCCAGCCAACACCTCCGTGTATGCAGCAGGCAGGCAGCAGGACAGGCAGGATTCAGGCACCCTCCGAGCACCGACTCCTTTATACATCCACAAAACTGCTCCCACATTATCTAAGGCTGCAGCCTTGCACAGAGCAGAAGGAGTAAGAAGTCATTTTGCATTCAGTGTGTCCTCAGTCTCTGAGAGAAAATGGGGTGGGGGAAAAAGTGCGTAGGGACTTAGACACTCATGTTATCCGAGCACCTTAAGGCACCTAGAGACAGAGGGGGAGATAAAATTGCAGTCACTTCCAGTATCCCTTGGAAAATGAGCATTGGGTCCATCCAGGAGCCATCTGCCAACAGGGATGAAGGCTTTGCTGCTTCTTATTGCACTAGCCCAATCTTCATTTCCTCACTAGATGTATTTAATAAGCAGTGCTCAGTCTGACAGCTGTCTTGCAGCTCACACATGAGTTAGAGCCAGACTTCACAGAGAAATGAAGACAAGGAAGAACATATATAATCTGTAGAGTTTCTCTCCCTTCATTTGCAGCCTGCCTTTTTAATATTCCTAACACACCTTTGCCTCAGGACCACAGCCACACATCAGGGCTTGTTCATTCAACATAGTATGCATAGTCTTTGGTAACAGAAAACATCATATGTGTGAACAGGTGGTAGAGAAAGAAAGAAGCAGAGGTGGAGAGAAAATTATCCCTCCTTCAGTTACATTCTGTATGGAGAGGAAAGCAATGTCAAATTGAGGAGATTTAAGAATTAATTTAACCACCGGCTTTGGAGCACACACCTACCTTCACAGGGCTGCATGTGAATATTCCACATTCCTCATGCAGAACATCAACTTTTAGGGTTTATCACACCTTAACTCCTTTGCTAGGAACAGGAGTGCTCTGCTGTTGCACAAATCTCAACTAATGCATCAGAGGTCAATGAAAGACCTTTCTGGGGGAGATGGTTTTATTCTAAACCACTGATTCCATTCACACTCATTCTTTCATGCCCACATGCTCCCAGGCACCAACAGGTACCCACCTGTGTGCTCCAGCTAGGGCTCCTTGCAAAGACAGGAGGACAAGGGCCACAAGCTAATGTGTCATCACATCTCCAGAGTTCCTCTTAGGCAGGCAACCAGGGGCTGGTTTTGGATCTGCCTTTTGTTCACTTTAAGTGCTCCCAGTGGTTGTGATCTTTTGTCTCCCCACCCTGTTCCACCTCCCAGAAATATTAGGAAACATTGCCGATTTACTCATTCTCTTTAGTCTCCTTACCTGGATGTTTTTAATGGCTCCGTGGTTGTCCTTTATCTTACCTCTTAACGGCTTCAGTCTGTCTTTTGCTTTACTCCCAGTCTGGGTGTTTTGAGAAGCTGCAAGATATGCTGCGATCTTGATAACCTTCTAGCTTAGGTGTCATCAACAGCTGTCATTCCTTTCCTTCTACCACATCCTCTGGTGCCGTTCATGCCCATCCATTCCACTCTCAATGTTTCTGTTAGATCTCTACGATATCTCTGGCTAAGGCATAGTCCCAGCCCACACACCTTCCATCACTATGCCTGGAAGATCCTATCATAGAGGACAGACATTTTAAATGCATGGCATATTTAGCTGAAGAAAAGCTATTTCACTCATTGGTGATTCTTGTGCCTGTAACAAGCATGTTCTGACTGCACAGTAACCCGGCACAGAGAGTTTGTCAACAGGACTTCAGTCACCAAGACACATGTGGATGTGTAGAAAACCTGTCCCTTGTCTGGCCACTGTCAAATCCAGACTATAGGCCAGGGTAATTAGCAGCTGGGGGAGGGGAATCTACATTTGGGCAAGTAAAAAAAAATCTGAGAGGCTGATTTTTTTCTTTTTTTAACCATGTCTATTTGAAGATGGTTACCTGGTTGGAAAGGTGGGCTGAGCCCTGGCAGAGTGGGACAGCCTGCTAGTGAGGCTGGGAAAGGTTTCTGGTGAGCTCAGTTTCCCAGCGTTGCATCATTTCTGCCATTTGCCGCTCAGCTGCCCCGAGATCAAGCAGAGCCCCATTCCCCAGTGTGGTGGTCCACTGGGCATCCACCAGCTTCTCCTGCCCATGGATTACCTCCTTACAGGTAAATTCAGGATCCTGCCACGAGGGACTGAATGAAGTGCAGACTTATGGATGTATTTGGGTGCCTGGGAGTTTCTGAAGATGCCAGTGTGACCCCTGCCAGGCACCTACATACTGTTGTAAATCTACTCCCAAAGACTGCAGGACTTAACCCTGCAGGCACAAGAAGCTGAGAGCAGGACATAGATCACCACAGCTTCTTTCTAGCCCTAGACCCCATTGGATAGCTGCAACTGCCCACCAGGGTCTCCCTTGGCACAGCCATGGCAGCACAGAGGTGAGACCACCCACTTCAGGAAGGATGGTTTTATTCCTCCACCCCTTAGGGTAGAGGCCTAAAATATCAGGATGTCTGGGCCAAATTTACTCGTGTAGGATTTGGGTCCTAAAGCCTTAAGTAGAGTCTCACGTCGATGTCCGCACCGCCTCGCCCAGAGCTGCTGTGTGCTGCACGCAGCCCCTCTCCCCGAACACAGATCTCAGCGTGCTCAGCCCCCAGCACTTCCTCACAACTCAAAACACAGAAGCAGGTCTGGACTGAAACCAGTGGCAGTCGGGTGCAACAGATTTCTACGGAATTGTGCTATCAGATGGGGATGTTGCAGTTTGCCATTAGCAGAAGAGATTGCTTATATTGTAGGAGAGAAAAAAGGTGGTGTCTGTGGCTGTGCTTCAAAATGCCATATAGCGTTGTGGGGTTTGTGGTGGGGTTTTTTTCCTTCAGTGCTTGACAGCTACAGTCAGAGCTAAGGGTACGGTGTGTAAGACAGCAAGGTGGGGTAAGTCAGATCACTGACCCTGCTTTGAGCAAGGTCTAAACGACCTCCTGAGTTTCTTCCAGCCTGAATCTATGGGTTTGCCCCCAGAACACCGTAACTGTTTTCAGTTCTGGAAGAACCTTGTAATACCAGGTTCTGAATTTATCATGTGTATGGGAAAGTGATTTCTTTCTTTCTTTGCAATAGTAATCCCCAAGAAACATTTAAAAGATCTTACTTAAAATACCTGTCAACCTGGAAGACACGTAGTGGATTATACATGAATAAAAGAGCTTGGATTTACAAGCAAAAATAAATGAAAAACAGCAGCACCCAAGAACAGAAAGTGGTTTTGAAGATTTTAAGAGGGTTGAGAGCCTGTTAACTCCTTTGTGATCACTAGAACAACAGGAGGTGGCTGAAATGGCTGAAGTAAAATGCAGCTATTTTTCAGGCAATGAAACCTTCACTCTCCACCAGCCACTCCCTCCATTTGCCACCACTGAGAGAAATTCCCTGGATTTTCTCCAGCTATGGAGAAGGGGTAACATTAGCAAACAGAGGATATGCATGATAAGGCCGAGGTAATTACATTTAAGGCTAGGCTCTCCTGGGAACTATGGCAATGCGGAACTGATCTTATCCTAACCTCTGTCGGTGTATGAGGAGCTCTGGGCAGGTTGTCCTGCTCTGTAGAGGAATAAATCACCCAGTCACGACACTGAGATTGCTACCTGGTCGTCACAGGCAGCCACACAAAAGGTGCTCAGTTTAGGGGCTATAGGATGCCCCTAACAAACTGTTACAAACTTAAGATCCATAGTATGGCACCGTTGTAATGTGGCATTGGAAGAGGTCAGACAGCATAAGCGCTGTCACTGTTGTGGATCTCTGCATTAGTTAAACAAAATTCCCCAGGCGATCCCAGGAAGCAGCATCCCTGCTCCCTCAGAGAAGGGCTAAAAAGGGTTCAGACGTCTAGCAGGAAAATGAATAAGCTCAGCAACTGTCTTGAGCATGTGAGCAGGACACATCAAAGGTGCCTGAAGCTCTACCACCACTCTGCGATCTGCATCCTGTCCTGAGCCATGACTGTCTCCAGTGATGTAGAGAAAGGTGGAAAAGAAAAAGAATTCAGAAGACGGGAGGGAGTAAAGCCTTTCTCAGTCCTGACAACTGCAGAAACTCCAAGCCTGACACAAGATAAATATAATGGAAACAAACAGAGATTGAGTTTCCTTCCAAACCCATTTGATAAGCCCATGTAATTGATAGTTAAGAACTCATATTTCAAAGTTATTTCCTCTCTTCAGAAATCCACCTATTCAGTGACATATACACTTATCAAGTTTCTAACATAATATACTGCTGAGTGGGGTTCAAACACTTCTGTTGAGAAGGTAGCATTAGAAATCAGAGACAAATGGAGCACTGGAGCTGGTCTGGATACCTTGCCAAAGACCCAGACGGCTAGACATGTTTTCAACACTTTAAAATCAGCATACTGTATGCAGATGCAGCTGCCTTCAGTCATCCCCACCTTGGTTACGGAGCACATGTTGTCCCGTTGTGGAGAGATGTTACTTTTGTGGCATCCACAGCTCTGGAGTCCACACACATTCATCCCAAAAGCATGGTGCAGGTGGTGTCTCCAGCCCTGCAGCAGTGACCGGTAGGATGGCAGCAGGGTGTTGTGCATTGTAGCATAAAGAAATCTTGGACATTAGAAAGGGAACAAACTCTTCCCGCAACAGCTGTGGGCTCCTTAATACCCACACAGAACAGAGCAGCTGCACTTCTACACTTCACTCAGAGGGTAGATACAGTATGAAACCTGAAAATGAAAGCTGGGCACACCTGAGATTCCAGGAAAAATTCTGTTTTTCAAAAGTATATGTAACCTGATGCTGTGTTCTCACTCAGCTTGAAGTCGCATTTTACATATGTCAAAATGGGGTAAGAACTGGGGCAGGGGAAGAGAACCACATCTTTGTCTCCATGTGGTTTCTCCCGTCTTTGGACAGCACCCAGCACTGCAGGGCTCTGATCGGGATCATTAGACTTTGCTCCCCGGGCCTTCGACCATTACCATTCTGGTAAAAAACCCAAACAACATTGCAAAGAAAAGATTAGATAAGCAGCAGGTAACAACCTCACCTTGGGAGAGGAACTAGAATTAACCTCTGTAGATTTGGAAAAAGCACAGAGGTCTCTGTTCTTGTCTTTTCCAGAACTGCAGTGGCCCAAGCCCAGGTGACCCATCACATACCCATTGCAGGGTGGCTACCCACTTTATTTTCCTTGAAAGCTCCACACCCATGCATTGATCAGGGCAGATCTGCCTCAGTTACCTAAACAAAAAACAAGTCACAAGGGTACAGCTCGGTGCCAGGGACACTAGAATTTTCAAAATATTTGGGGGCACAGATGTATACACGTTAAAATGCTGAGAAAGAGAATTTGAGCAAAATATTTGTAAAGTCTAAATAGTTGTTTTGGGGGGGTGAAATGGGACATGAAGCAGATGAGAAAGTACTCCCATTTGGGGATTTGTTGTCATCTCAAGGTAAGTGTAGTGTATGCCAAGGCTGGGATAGATCAAGGCTTATTGCAGCTCCCATGTACTTAATGACCAGCTGTGGTGAAAAATTAATGGCATAACAGGGGGATTCTCCACTGCCTGTGGATTTTGTGAGCTCCAGACCTCTCTGAAAAATGTAAAGAAAAAAAATAAAGCCAAAGGAGATTGGACATCAAAGCTGAGCAGGGAGAGATTTTTGACGCACATGAAGTACCGCCTTCAGATTTGCTTAGCAGCCTGTTGCACTCTTTGGGAGTACAGCTGGGCAAGGAGTGGAAACTCCATTCTGAAGAGGATTTCAATATTTGTAATTATGTTGGCATGTGTGTGCCCCAGTTTGGAACAAACCTGCAATTTTCACAGGAGGATATGTCTTCCTAGCTTTGGGCAGGCCAAGCAGTGGGCTACTGATGGACCAAGGAAGCTTGTGTCTGTGCAAGTGAAAGGCAATTTGCTGCTCAGGTGGGCTGAGGAAGAGATGGGAACATTTCCCAGAGAGGCCAGGAACCAGACAGGCTCTGAGCCCGACCTGGCAGGCAGCCTGCGTCAGGATGTCCATCAAGATCAAAACTATACCGTGATCCTTCAAATTGGAAGAGCAGAAAAACCACTCAGTTTTAATTCTTCCAGCTCTCCCCAAATGGGAGGCTCTCGCCAACTGTTACCAGTATCCTGCCAGGCCCTATATCTAAGCACCACTTCTTGTGGTGTGCAGCAAGGAGCTACTGAGTGGAGAAGCCTCATAACGCAGCCCATTGAAATTCACTGAGTACCTGCTGGGGTTGCAAGGAATCCAGTCCCTTTCCAGGGAAAGCCAAATGTTTTCTCTGACACAGAAAGCCAGTCCAAGCTCATTCGAAATGACTCAAGCAACCGAACATACCTGCTTGTCCATTTACATGACCCATTTTGTAATGGTGGCCATGGGATTTAGGCAGCACTGCGTAAACTGCAGTAAAATTTAAAGGCCTCCCTACCCTCAGCCTCTCTGCAGCCATGAGCACTCTATAAAATCCTAGATAGATTAAACTAGATAGACAGTATGAGGAATAAGTTAATTGGTGGTGCCACCCAGACTGGTACATCTCATTGCTTAATTAACCAGTACGTCACCACAAGCCACAGAGCTGTCCCTTGTAATATTTGTAATAGATGGGGAAAAGTTGCCTTGAGGGGCTACCATGGAGCATGTGCAAGTATTAACATGGGCCCTCTTCCTCTTGATGTTGTGTTTGCCTTCTACTGCCCTGGGAAATGAAGAAGATCTGGAGCTATGCACGTGTTTTCCTGCATGGAGCTGAGCACTACCTGGGCAAGAAGGAGGCCTAGGGACAGCCCTGAGTGCGGCTGGAGGCACTGCCCCACTGCAGCAAAAGGGAGCCTCTCTTCTGCCCGCCAGCAGCAAATCTCCCACCATGCCAGCCAGCTGGAGCGTGGTACTTCAGTAAGGCCACTGGAAGCCTTCACCTCTCCCTGCTAATAGTTTCCCCCATTTGGCATGGCAGACAAGCCCCCCCTCCTGCTTTTTCAGGGCTTTTAACACCTAATTAATTAGTACTCAAGGCAGAGTTTTATGTAAATTTTATTTAAATCCCAATCAGCGCTCTCATTTCCGTGCCGAGTTATTTTTACCATAGCATCAGTACTCAGGTGGGCAAGGAACAAAACTACCCAGGGGAGCGGAGCCTGACGTGCCCAGCCTGACAAAGAGACTGGGAACACTGGGACTGCAGGAAGGGCTGCCAGGTGGCATAGAGATGTCTCCAGCATGCAAGTCAGCACGGAAGGGAGGGGGTAGGGGCAGATACGGTTGCAGGGAGCTGATAAGCTCTGGCAAGAGTAGAAGCAAGTGAGTCTTGACTGCGGAGCAGACCGTGAAGTGCTGTCTCCCGAGGACTAAGCAACCCTCCAGTGGGGAATGGCCAAACACACACAGGGATGTTGATGCTACAGCCACCAAAGGGATGGTGATAACAAGCCCTAAAACCAGTCTGGATCCAGGGGCAATGTTTTTAGCCTATCCACAAAAGCAGGGAGTGTCACAGCAGGAACCGCCTCAGTGGAGTCTTCCCAGTCAAGATCAGCTTCCTACTCACTGGAGCTGTCCTGACAGGCACCCTGGGGATCTTTCACCTCTTCCCACTGAGATCCAAGGCCTGTGACCTTCCCACTTGCCCCATTACTGTCTTTTGAGACACTGTCAGGCATGGGAGGGCCTGTGGACACTTCTGTCACATCCTATGAGGGGGGAGAGAGAAAAGCACATCTTTCCTGGAACTGGATGTCCAATGAGGTCAACTAGATCCTCAGGCACCTCATCACAGTAACCCATGCATCGCGGTAACCCATGGGGTCCCTTAGCAGCAGCAGCACAGCCGGCATTAGCCAACACTGCCTCCTTGGGCATCATTGCCAGCACATCCAGGTATGGGATTGAGCCTGCTGGGGTTGGTCCCTCTGCTACCAGGTTTGGTGGAGAGCCAAAGCCAGGGATGGATGTGTTGCCATCTCTCTCCAATCTATGGAGAAAGCAAAGATTCTTCATCATCTCCCCCTAGATCGTTAGACTGAGACAAGATGCTTGGGACCACAAAAAGGAATCAGCCACTAACCTGTGACACAACCACACAGAACGGGGCAGGAGGACCTAGCAAGGAAGTCCCAACTTGCTGCAGACTGGGCAAGTGAGCTCAGCCAGGTGATCCAGAAGCAGCAGATGAGTTACAGCAGCAGGATTCCCCGTTCAGAAGCACAGGACAGCTTCTTCTTCCTGACTGCCATTTCACAACTTCCCTGGGAGCACTTCCTCCTCATGCTGCTTACATTCCCCTCTTCCCTGAGGCAGCCACAGTTCGCTGAGGTCAGAAAACAATAAAAACCTGGTCTACAGTGCAGTCTAGTGGAGAGCAGATTTTCAGCCACCACCTCTGACTCTTCATAGGGGAAACAGCTTTGGGATGGCTTTTTACCTCCTCCTGTTCAGATTTTCTAGCAGCAACCAGGAGGCTGAGTCAACGCCACTGGCTGTGCCTCATGCTGGATGGATTCATGCTGTTGATCCTCTCTGCCAGTCCTTCAACAGCTCTCTGCTACTCAACTCTTTAGAAATCTATCCATTTGCTAAAAAAACCTCCACCTTTGGTTTCTACCTCATGAATCCTTCTCCTCACTTCAGCCTGGGTAATTATAGTTTATTTCTTAGGGGAGGAGGGAGGAAAGGGTTCCCGCTGGAGTCACAGTTAGCATCTGCTACCCAGAGAAACAACAAGGGTTCTGCCACTGACAGCAAAAGTCTCAAAGCCAGTATATACACTTACTGAGAGAAACAAAAAGCATGCCCACTACCAATTTCAAAACATCCGTGGGCTGGGGAAAGTCACTCATTGCATTGCCATCACCACCGGAGTCATTAGAGAGAATAGGGTGCAACAACAGAGCAAGAACTTCATACTAATGCCATCAACCATCAATATCTGAGACCTGTCAAATCTAAAGCCAGTCTTTCCTAGGCTCCCTTACAGTCATGGTTCCATGCACAGAGAGAGTACATGCAACAGCTTTGGGGACACTGGAGGAATTCCAAGGTAGTATTATTCAGCGCCTAATACTGCTTCATAACCAATTAGATTTATTAACTTTCCCTGCCACCCAGAGTCTTTTCTGTGATGGCAAACAGATGTTCCCCAGGTGTTTGCAGGCTGGCTTAGCTAATACTTTTGATAACCTGAACCTGCACAGCAGATGCATTAACAGATTTTGACATGATGCCATTAGTTTTGCAGCTGATGGCAGGGAGGGACAAGGGCAAGAGAGAGAAGAACAAATAAATAAATGTTAAAACAGAGAGGAAAAGAAGAAGAGAGGCTAATTTATAGGTTTCCTTCTCCCCCCAGAATACGCAGTCCAGGAGCTGGCAGATGGTGCTCCCCATCTGCGCCATTCCTAGGGCAAGGGGGCAGATTCCACAACCGGCTCCATCCTGCCAAAATCCCCTCCTTCCCCCTCCACCTTCACCCCTTCCTTTGAAGTGTGATTGCATAGGCTTCCATCTGGCAAGGAAGCTTGTACTTCACGAATGCACACACACCTCGAGACCACAGCAAGGAGGGCGTTTAAGGTACAGAGACAGGGAAAGTGCATCGCAAAAGGCAGATAGTGGGTAATACAGAAACACTCCCTTTTCTGTTCCTTCCGATGAGTCAACATGATGAGTCTGTTGTGTAAAACATATGCTGCTTGTACATCTGCATAAAATGAGGCAGCGAGATCTAGGAGCATTCATTAAGGGGCTGAATTCAAACCTTATTTTTAATCTCAAGCTTACTCCCTACCCATAATTAGGCCTCTAGTCAGTCATTGAAGCTCTATCTGTGTGCCTTTCCTCACCCTTAAGAGAGGATTAAACCTTCTACCCAAGGAGTTGTAAAGAACTGTTTCTACATCCATAAAGCCTCCTGTTTTACATTTGTGAAGAGATAAACAAACAGTTTACGTCTGAGCAAGATCCGAAACAGCTGCAGTGAGCCTTCCAAAATAAGACAGAGAAAACCCAGGTCAAAAGACCCCTTCGCCTTTCTCACTGGGAGTTAACACCACAGGCAGAGGCAAAACAGGAGAGAGAGAAGAGAGAGAAAAGCGACCACCTTTGCCGACAGTCACCGTTTCCATGCTGGAGATGAGTTGAGGAAGCTGGTGACAGCTGCCCTTTTCCCAAAGAAGCTCAACAAATGCAGCAGCATGGCTTCAATTTGCAGCCTTTTTATAACCTCTGGTAACAAGTTTTACAAATAAAACTCATGAGATCTATGGACTCATTACTGGCTCTTGAGCACAACTCCCTTCGGATAAAGTATGACCACTTCTGCACGGATATTGTGTAGGAAACTGTAGCATCTCTCTGCCTATGTGTCATTTGGCCAGATGTTCATCACACCAGTTAATGTTTCCCTAAACCCATACACCAACAGATTTCAAATCCATCCTTTTAGAGTAACGAGCATTTTGACAGAAACCAGCAGATACTCACTGAAGGGGCCAGAGAGACTGT
This sequence comes from Gorsachius magnificus, assembly GCA_034008185.1. Classification (NCBI taxonomy): domain Eukaryota; kingdom Metazoa; phylum Chordata; class Aves; order Pelecaniformes; family Ardeidae; genus Gorsachius; species Gorsachius magnificus. The sequence continues at coordinate 163,890,909 of CM067081.1, read as the reverse complement.
CACCATGCCACGGCGCAGCAAGAACGGCTGCTTCCTGCTCCCTAGACGCACATATTCTCCTCCCCTCCAAGTGAGGGGGGCAGAAATCATCCCCTCCAAAACATCATCTTCCCCCATGTGAAGACCGCCCCATAACCAAAATCAGTATCAGGGCTATCGGTCAAGCCTTTGCAAAGGCTTTCTCTGTGCCTCTCACGAGAATGTCACCTGCTCCATTTCCCCCTGCCTGGCAAGTTAAATTCCCTCATTTATCAAGGGATCGTTATTCCCAGGTTGCGCAGCTTTGCCCAGGCTTTCAGGAAAAGAGGATGGCAGTTTAAGGTACATCTGATTTATACATTATCAAAGAGGAAGTCACTTAGTCAGGAAAATTATGTAAGCCTGCGTGCGTCTAAATGCTCCATCTCCATTCTACAGGAGCGGCAGGCAGTGTCCTTCCTGGTGAGGTTTCCAGCCGCTCTGGGATTAGCACGCAGTTTGCCTGTGTAAGACGTTATCAGCCCAGTGAGGCGAAAGGGAAGACCTCACGGCTCCAGCCCCCTCTGCCAGACATCAGGCAGCTCGGTTTGTCTGTTTTAACTTATTCCAGCAGTAATCTTAAAATCAGGGCAACAATTACTTAAGGCAGAGTTCTTTCAGACGCAGGGGAAACTTGCATAGCAAGAGTCTGCATTCCTATAGGCCATGAATCCCAAGCCTTCTCTTCTCTAGCATTAATTATATGAAATCACCAATATTAGATGGAAGAGATAATTTAGGGGAACAGAAGATTATTCAGAAGGGCATGCTGATTGCTGATTTATTAGCATCTAGCTCTACTCTTTCAGCCAACTGAGAATGTCAGGGGAGGGGGAGCAGAAGGGCCATGACCTTGTTCTCTACTCTGCATTCAGCCTACTTTGAGGCTTAATGTTCACAGCAAGAACTATGCTCCCCAAGAAATGTGCACAGGGAATACTGAGAGCCTTTGCGAGTTTTGCGTTGTTCACAGAAGAGGGCTGATCTGAGGAAAGGGAGGCTTTGTACAAGCCTTTGGAGGCACGGTGCATCACAGCCACTGTGAATTAGAGCTCTTGGCTCTAGCCCTCCCCTGATATATTGCACTGGGTTGGTTTGTCTGGCACAGCACAGAGGCTCTGTTGCCTCTTGGCTCCATATTCCCTGTTATTTCCCTTTTATGCTGCCTCTGGCAGACACATCACTATGGAGAGGGAGAACAAATTATTTGTTCCTGCATTGGAGAGGATCTGGAGGGAAAAGTGGTGGTGAACAATTACTTCTCCTCAGATGGCAAGTCAAAATTCTTTTCCCTGGCCTGGCATACAAACCCTGTTCTTGTCCTCAGGATGGCATGGGATGTCCCCTGCTACTGCATGCTGCCCTCCAGGATGTGCCACTCTAAGATAATCAAGGCACCCTTACAGGACTGGCAGATTGACCGCAGGGCAACCAAGCCCTACTTGGATGGTAGCTTGAGAATAGCCCAACTCAGGCATCGCAGGTGAGGTAGTTTGGAGATACTACCAGGAAGCGGCCCAGCAAAGCCAACTACTAGTGCAACAACTTGTCAAAAAGCCAGAATAAAAGCTTTGGAGAGAGCAATGGAGTGCCAGAGGCCACCCATTGTCCATACCGCATCGTAAGGCAAGCGGTCACCATCATGCAGGGAAAACCCTACTTCATCCAGCCATTAAAGCACAGTGTCAAGGTTTGTGTTCTGCATACAGTGCTGAGGAGACAGCACAATTTTTTCCATGGCATAGGTAGGTTATCTTGTTTAGGTGACTTGGTGGGTCTGGTGTCAGACAAGACCAGATCCCCTGGCATTAACCCTGTCTGTAATTCACCTGAAATACAGCTCTCGGTTCACATGGAACATGGGGTGCGGAGGCAGAAGGCCTCCTGGGTGGCTCTGTAAGAGTCTGCATCAATGCTGCTCCTGTGCAGAATATACATCAGAGAGGGCAGCAAGCTAGAGGTACAGAAGCATTGGCAGTGTTCCCCTTGCATGGTGCTTGGAAGGAGACAGGAGAGACACTGCTGTCCTACTCCTCCCCCAGGTGGAATGTCTTACAACAAACACCCTCAGCAATTCACCCACACAGAAAGCTGTACCTGTGTTCAAATGGCCATTCCCCTTACCCTCCTACTCCACAGGAGAAAAACCACATCTGCCTCCAACCCTTTCCTGATTACAGACACATCTGCACTGCAACATACAGGTGCAACTGCCACCCATGCAGAAATGTCCTTACTAATTTTACACTAGGCTACGTGGGTGACAGCCTAACCCTCCACATGGATCCCAGCTGTGGTGGGCTGATGGCCCTCCTCCATCAGCAGCTGAAGGCCATCAGCTCACCACAGCTGGGATCCATGCCAAGTACGATACAGGCAGGCAGAAAATTATCTTACTTACCTGACGAGTGATACAGATTGCTATCACATCCCAGCTGGGGTGCTCTCCCCAACCAAACCCTTGGTGTAGAGCTGTTGCATTTCATTGCATGCCTACCTGGACTTGCTACTTGCTGTTATGACTGGCATCACTCTTTGTTTAGCATCTTACTGGTAGGCCCTGCTGCTAACTGTACTAATGTACAAGGACCCTTTGAGGGCTTGACCAGGAAAACCTGATTTGCTCATGCCAGGCTATTGTGGATAGACCTCATTCAGCCGTATCAGATTTGGCATTAGCCACAGTGGCAGCTGCCCTGAGTCAGGAAGCAGATGACCAGAAGTTTAAGAGACTCAACTATAGCTACAATCAGGAGTTGCATGAATAGACATAATCCTGTCAACCTGCTGGACTCAAGTGGCCTTTGGATGCTACAGCCTCTAATTTAGGACTTGGTCTCACTATCATTAGCTCTGAGAACCTAGGAATTACAGCAGTTTGTTTTACCAGTTAGTCCTTCTTTGACAGACTTTTTCCATAGCTAAAATATCTTTTTACCAATAAGATCCTTACCCATGCCAGGAAGGTACAGACCTTCCAGGATCACAGCTGGTAGCATCAGGAGTTAACCGGGAAAACAAGAAATGTGTGACAGGAAGATTCCATAAACCTTAAAATAGCCAATATTTATAATTATGTAGGTTTCACAGTGATTATACGCATGACTTTGAAAAGTGATCAGGAGTCACTCAAAGAAAATGAAATCTACCCATTAGGATGCAGTCAAACCATACTTATTTCAGAGCTTTTGCAGCCAAGGGATGTCCATCTTGGAAGCTGTAGGAATAACATGCACAGTGTTAAGCATGACCTCATCAAAACCGTACTGCTCTTTCAGGGTCCAGAGCATTGGGAGGCTTTCTGCATTTTTTCAAATTAACGTATACCAAATCAGCAGGTGAAGAATCAGCAAAGCACCCCCCATCCCTGGCATCAACGGTCTCTGGCTATCTGCTGTGGTTCTCATCTTTGATTTGGCAAGGGGAAGGAATCACGTGTCTGTTCTCAGCTCTTAAAGGTCCAGGTTTTCAAAGGGATCCAGCAGGTTTTTGTAATAAATATTACCCAGAGCCTCATCAATTGTGCTAAGTACAAAACTGATGAACCTCAGATGGCAAAGCTCACAAAAAGCCTGGGCCTGAAGACTACCAGCATCTCTTTTTTTTTTTTTTTAAGTTGAGCTATTTGGGCTGCAGCAGGAACTTATTAGTTGATCTTTTAATAGGTGACATTTCTGGGAGCATTTGCTCCAATTTGAAAGGTAATTTGTATCAGCTGTTCTGGTTCCTGTTCCGTGACTCTTTCCCCCTCCCCTGCAGCGGGCACCTGAGCCACCGGCTTTTATACTCTCTCTGAGGAAGCAAGAGAGTGAAAAGGGTCATCTTTTATGCAGGGTGAGAAAAGTGTTCAACACAACAGGATCCTGAAAATGTCTTTACTTAGGCCTTTACCTTTACCGAGGTAAAGAGCCAGACCTCAACATACCTTCTACAGAAAAGGCTACCGAAGTACCTCTCCCTTTTTATTTTAAGACTAAGAGAACATTTTAAACTTACCACAGTTTAATTGTTAGTGCCCTAAAATGATACTCACTTGAGTGGCCTACAGCGTTCTTCATACCATTTACCTAATAGTTTGCATTTAACAATTTGGATAGTTTAAGTCCTGCTGCTCCCAGCGCTTGCAATAAACACACAGCCTGCAATTTGAAAGCCCAGGGTAACTCTAGGCATTCAGCAACTTAAGGAGAAGATCTTGCAGGCTTGGTTGTGCCAAGTGAGCCTGATTTCCAGAAAATCAAAGGAGTCTGTATAGATTCAGAATATGATTAAAGGAGTTGCTCTCTGCATCCCCTCCCTTGTACTGAGTCACCACCCAGGACTCAGCCAAAACTTACTTCCCTTCAGGGTCTGACTGGAGCCCACTCAGCCTTGATGGCTGCAGTGACTGACTTCACCTTCAGCTGAGCCTCTGCTGGTAAGTCAGGCCTGAAGAGACTTCTCATAGCAAGAACTGGACTGGAGCCTATGGAGACCGGTGACAAATGGTGTCCCTCAGGGGTCCGCACTAGGACCATTGCTGTTTAATATATTCATCAATGACATAGACAGCGAGATAGAGTGTACCCTCAGCAAGTTTGCAGATGACACCAAGCTGAGTGGTGTGGTTGACATGCCAGAAGGACAATATGTCATCCAAAGAGACCTGGACAAGCTGGAGAGGTGGGCCTGTGTGAACCTCATGAGGTTCAACAAGGCCAAGTGCAAGGTCTTGTGCCTGGGTTGGGGTAACCCCTGGTGTCAATACAGGCTGGGGGAAGAAAGGATCGAGAGCAGCTCTGCTGAGAAGGACTTGGGGGTACTGATGGATGAAAAGCTGGACGTGAGCCAGCAATGTGTGCTGGCAGCCCAGAAGGCCAACCATACCCTGGGCTGCATCAAAAGCGGCGTGGCCAGCAGGTCGAGGGAGGTGATTCTGCCCCTCTACTCTGCTCTGGTGAGACCTCACCTGCAGTACTGCGTCCAGCTCCAGCTCTGGAGCCCTCAGCACAAGAAGGACATGGAACTGTTGGAGCGGGTCCAGAGGAGGGCTACAAAAATGATCTGAGGGCTGGAGCACCTCTCCTATGAGGACAGGCTGAGAGAGTTGGGCTTGTTCAGCCTGGAAAAGAGAAGGCTGCGGGGAGACGTGATTGTGGCCTTTCAGTACCTAAAGGGGGCCTATAGGAAAGATGGGGACAATCTTTTTAGTAGGGACAGCTGTGACAGGACAAGGGGTAATGGTTTTAAATTAAAACAGGGTAGATTTAGACTGGATATAAGGAAGAAATTCTTTACAATGAGGGCGGTGAAACACTGGAACAGGTTGCCCAGATAGGTGGTGGAGGCCCCATCCCTGGGAACATTCAAGGCCAGGTTGGATGGGGCTCTGAGCAACATGATCTAGTTAAAGGTGTCCCTGCTCACTGCAGGGGGGTTGGGCTAGATGCCCACTAGGGGTCCCTTCCAACCCGAAGCATTCTATGACTGATTCTATGATTCTATGATAAACTGTACCCATGGGCATCACAGCCAGATTTATATATGTGAGAGTTGCAGGACACTTTCAAATCAGGGAGCATAATGTTCTGAAAGGACACAAGAGTCAGCTTGGTGTGACTCCTTCCTGAGCAAGTCTCACAGGTCTGATCACGATTCTCTGTACTCAGGAGAGCAGCGTTTAAAGCAGCCAAGAGCTTCCTGTAGATGTCAGAGTGACCTTATAGCAGCGAGGCAGCTCCTGGATGAGGCACCAGCTCCCAGTGCAGTTTGGTCCCGTGCTCATCTGCTTGCCCCTGCCTCAGCTGTGAGGGAAACAGCATTGCCTTGCCAGGCTCCATTCAGAAGGAAAATGGTATTGGTGGCTCACGGCAGTAGAGATTCAGGCAAGAGAAGAGTTCACAGAATCACAAAATGGCAGGGGTTGGAAGGGACCTCAGGAGATCATCTAGTCCAAGCCTCCTGCTAAAGAAGGTTCACCCAGAGCAGGTTGCACAGGACATTGTCCAGGCGGGCTTTGAATATCTCCAAAGAAGGAGACTCCACAACCCTGCTGGGCAGCCTGTTCCAGTGCTGTCACCCTCAAAGGAAAGAAGTTCTTCCTCATATTCAACTGAAACCTCTTATGCTTCAGTTTGTGCCCATTGCCCCTTGTCCTGTTGCTGGGCACCACTGAGAAGAGTCTGGCTCCGTCCTTGTGACATCTACCCTTGAGATATTTGTAAGTATTTATGAGATCCCCTCTCAGTCTTCTCTTCTTCAAGCTAAATGAGCCCAGCTCCCTCAGCCTTTCCTCATAGGAGAGATGCTCCAGTCACCTCATCATCTCTTTAGCCCTGAGTTAGGCTCCTGTTTGCTCTGCCAAGCAGCCAGCCTTCCCCAGGACTGTTTTAATCCGAAATATTTATTTGAATCTATTTAAGGTCAATCTAGAAGTCAGTGCTTGGGAGAGACTGGGCTAGTGAAATGCCCTTTTTTGAGGCAAGGCTGTGGATTCAGGATTTGCACTCAGAGTTGTAGTAAAGGCACAGCAGGTTTTTGGCGTTCAAAAAATGTCTGGGTTTCCTGCATATAGGATCTGCTGGGTGAATCGCTGGAGTTGGCAGGAATGAGCCATATGTCAGCTGCATATCCCAGAATTATTTGCACTTAAGAAAATCCTGAAACTCCCTTCAGCTTAACATTTTTCCTCTTTAGGTCTTTAAACTGGGTAAGCTCGGCTTTTGTTACCAGCACAGCCAGGGCATGCCACATCCACCTGCTAACTACCCCTGTGCTCCCCTAGTCTCTCATGTGCAAGTTTTGACACTCACAACAAGGCCTGGGCACTCATACGTAGCAGTACCAGCCTCACCCACAGAAATCTGCATGCCCTAGGAGTGGGGTGAAACCACGGATAACCCTGTCGGCACCCAAAGGCTGCACTTGGACACAAGTTTCTGGGTACAGCTCAGGGAGACTGAGGAATCGCCCCACTCCAGACCTGCCAGCAGAGCAGCATCATTGCCACTCCCTAGCACAGCTCTGCTAAAATAAACCAGCACGGCCAAATTACTCCTGTAACTCAAGATGTGTTTCCCCATCACAGGAGCGGGTTAGGCAGTGAGCAAGCACGCGGTTCCAGCAGCAGATCAGGGCGCTTGGGAAGAACAACAGGTAGTCACCGGCAGCATTTTCTCCAGCCACTGCATGCCCAGCAGTGGAAGGCAGCTTTCCTCTCTTCCCCACTTCCCACGCCCCAAGCCGCTGGAGGAGAGCGCTGCGAGCATCACTGCAGAGCAGAGCAGGCGGTGACAGCCAAGGAGTTAGCACAGCCCCCTGCTCGGAGCAGCCTCCTGGTGCCAAGCACTGCTCCTGGGGCGATGGTTACCCCCAGCTCAGGGCTGTAAGGACACTGCAGCAATGAACAGACTCCAGAGCAAGATGGTTTCAGGTGGACATTAGCTGAAGGGTCACCTACTGCTTCCCTTTATACCTGCCACCTTTCTGAAGTGGTTAACACCCCCCACACCTTATTCCTACAAAGAAACTCCCAAGAAGAACCATGGTAAAGGGAGAAACAATCAGGATTTGTCTCACCTGTGAATCAGTTTTTTCTTGCATGGCCTGCAAAGGGCTGGAAGGGCTTTAGAAGATCACATGGTTTAAATGCCTTTCACCAGGAGGGCAAATATCTTCTGTAGTTGTTGCTACGATGATAAAGAATCCCAGAAGGGGTTTTTGTATACTCTGTGGGTTGTACAGTTGGTATTGAAAAGTTAACAGCATTAAGTGTGATGGATTATTTGAGTATGAAATATTCTTAGTCATAGTCAGAAGAAGAGCTGAGCAAACATTTGCCATGAAAAAATATAAGGGTTGATTTTTTTTTTTCCCCCTTCCTTCCTTCCCTCATCTCTATGCAATTTGCCTGTTCGGCAGCCAGGAATAGTTTTATCAGAGTTTCAACATGAAGTGAGAGGCTCTGTGTGTGTGTGCGTGCATGGAGAAAGGAAGCTGGAGGAAGAGCTGCACAGAGAGCTGGAAAGCAGCAACTCCTAAGCTCTGCTGCTAGCTGTCACCTTGGTCTGCTTAAGTGATGCACCACCCAGCTACAGCCCTAAATTTGGGTCCACCCCAGACTCCTAGGTCTGCTACAGCCCTCCTGTGAGACCGTACACGAGACAGGCGCATCCACTAATCACGCTGAGCATGTGTTCAAGTGATTGTTCAAGGAAAGCGTTGCCACGGGAGGCTGCAGCATATGGGCTCACTCGGAAAAGATTGCTCCCGAATCGTGCCGGTTGTGGATTTACTAGGAGGCAGGGGAGCTTCGTCCGCTCAGGCCTGGCTGGAGGACATGCACATGCCCCCAGGGGTGTTTGCAGGTTGCGCTGCTGCTCCACGGAGGTCAGAACTGCATCTGCCCACGGCTGCTGCTGCCAGCTGGGAATTGCTAGAGCAAAGCTATTGCCTAGATGGATGTATGTACAACGCCCCATAGTAAGACTTGCCAAATCAGATGCCTATAGCTGACTGTAAGCTATGCAGGCAACGTGGCAGAGATGACACTTTCAAGCCTGCGTCTTGCACAGACATAAACATTTCAGAGTGCATAAATAGACCTATGGAGGAAACTGGAGATGGGAACATCTTCGCCAGATGATGTTAAAGTGTTCTGCAAACTACTGCGTGCATATTATGGCCGCACCAAGAAGTGGACAGGGTTAGCTAATGGCAGGTACTGCTGCATGTTTTATTAGGTCATTTATCCATCAAGTGAAACGTAGCAAGATGTACTTCACGAGTATATTTTCCTGAGAAAAATCCATATTTTCTTAAAAGGTCTGTTTTCATTTCTCTGTGTTGTTTCTATAACAGCTATGATCCAGACTAGCTAATTTTGTCCTGTCAGTGGCTGTTCAGCTCTCCTACCTCCAGCTAATTTGTTTTTTTCACAGTTCACTATGTATAAGGGTCTCTTTGCTCTTGTTTAAGGTGATCTCCTCATTCTTATGCAAATGGAACAGCTTGAGGCATAATGGTATCTTTCTTCAATTAATTTAGAAATTACATTTGTCATCACAAATCGATATTTTCCTATTTGTGGCCAGCTTTGAGACGTATGAACTAAAGGCCTTTCATCTGTTTAGCATCTCTGGTGATGCAGAGCCAGTATGGTGCTCTGAGCCGCATAGCCCTGTGGCTGGGAGAGCGCTGCTATCCAGGACACCACTATCTAATAACATCGTAATGCAGCCTCACCTAACACTCTTGTGTCTTCACCACAGCCCACTGCAGGCCAAAACACGTGTCTCAGCTTGTTCACGACAGCCAGCGGCCTCTCCCCTGCTGGCTGGAGGCACTGGCTGCCCACCCAGTGTAAAAGCTGGAACAGGCTGGAATGCCACCAAGTAGCTTAAGCTTGGGATGCTTCTCCTAGAACTGCACAAAGGGATTAATTAAGAGGCCTGGTTCAGACAAGAAATTTCTTCTGGGCTGGCAGAATCTGGACATAAAGATAAAGGGAGATCTGCTGAGCTGGACAAATATGTTCTTACTGATCACGGTTTTTCTCTGTCATTCTGAAATTAGAAAAGAGATTCCTCCCTGGACCTGGCACAGTAGAGGAAACTCACTCTTTTTCCCTGCTCATATAGGGAGAGTCCAGCTGTGGCCATCTTGAGCAAGAAATAATGTCTTCTCCTGGTTCTACTTCACTAAATCACATTTAATGTTCCAACCTGGTTAGTTTATTCAGTGAGGCTTAACTCCCCTCCCCTCCCCCCCAAAAAAGTCTAGACTAGTGTAGGACTTCCGAAGCCACAAAAGAGAAAATGTAATGTAAGTCCAAATGCATTGAAAAATGAAGACAATCTTGATCCAAAACCAAGACCAAATAAATCTGGATTGAGATGGAAAACAATCCCTGTGGGAAGTCACATAGATGAACTATGGACGGAGCCCTCCCCTCCCACGTACCACCTGCCCAGGCAACAGCAACCTTCACTCCCTGTGAGTCCCATTCTTTGGCACCTTGCAAAGGGACTGGGTTTGTTGGTGAGGGGTCCTGCATGGAGCAGCAGAGCCTTTCAGGAGCCAGAGTCTTACAGAAACAGGTAAACTCATACTCTACCAGCAGAAGGGGGCTGTTATGAATGCTCATCCATTTCTGGGCAGAAATTAAAGCTACGCAGAGTCCCTGACAGCCCCATCTTTGTTACTGGGGTTGTGACCCCACCATCTTTTTTACTTGCTTAAATATCAGGACATGCAAACAGCAGCGATTGAAGTAGTGCCTCCTGGCCTGGGCACTTCCATCTAGTCTGAGACATCATGTCTCCTCTTTGGAGACAGGCCTAGAGAAAGCCAGGTTTACTCAAGATTTGAGAGTGCTCTTTCACCCCAGGAATGTTACTGCTAGGAGTCGTGCATTTTCTATTGCAAGATCTTAAAACACTTTTTTTTTTTAGCACATCTCATTAAGTTTCCATCACCCACCCCTCTGTGTCAAGATGAAAAGCATTACTGTCCCCGTTTCAGAGCTGGGGAAACTCAGGCATGAAGGGCTAAGCTTACAGCAGCCTTTATAAATGGATACAGGGAGGCCTTGGCAGAGTCTTGGAAAGAACCTGGCTCTCCCAGGTTGCAGGGCTTATGATTTTAGCCTAAGACCATTTTTTTCTCTCCTGCACAGAGCCCTGACAGTCCTGTGAGGAACATTATGTAAATACAGGTTGTAGCTGTTGGTATAAATCACTGTAAATCAGTAGCTGACATCAAAAGCATAAAGCTGCTGCTTCTTCCCTAATGGATGGGCATTTCATATACCTGACAGTGCTGAGAATCACCTCTCCCTGTGAGCCTGCTCCCACCCCTCGCTCTCAGCATAACCAGAGGCAGCGCTGCCCGACCCCTGCATCCAGCCACGCGAGCTGTTCTCAGCCCTGCTGCAGGGAAATACCCTTTTAAAAGCTGCTTCTTCCCATTCACCCATCTCAGGTGCACCACAGACAAAAGGGCTTTTCTGCATTGTAGACTCCCATCCACTCATCCATAAGCTGATCTCATCCCCACTGCAATATGAAATCCTTTGCTCCTGTCCCTCCACCCTTCCCACTGCTCTCCTCGCCATCGCCCTTGCATCAATTCAATATCCTGCAGCAGAGGCTTCATCACCTGCCAAGGCAGGCTCGCCGCAGGACGGTGGCTCCTTGGGCCCTTGTCTGCATGGGTAGGGAGGGAGGCAAACTAGGGGTAACCACCTTGGCAGCCAAAGCGCAGACAGTTTAGGGTCCAGTGTTGCTGTCTTTCCAGCAGCGTGCCTCTGAGCCAGAACTGGCTAAATACAGTAGGAAAGTCTCCCTTGACTTGAAGGCACTCTGGACTAGGGCCCACCATCAGATGTGTTAGTGACCAGCAACTTCAATGACAAAAGCCAAAATGGTTGCCAACAGTCAACATCAAACCTCCCAGTGTTGCCAGTGCCAGGGTGGCTGAGCGGGTGACAGCAACAGGTAAGGCGATAGGGTTTTTTCCTGCCCATCCATCCATGTGAGCAGCTCCCCTCTGTTCATGGGTGAAGGATATCATCTTCAACAGGCGATGCCTGGTATGTTTTGTTACTGGTCTTTCCACTTCCCAAGGACCATGTTTATGCTCCCAACCCAAGTTGCTGACCAAGATATTTCTGGTTCTAACAGCACCCCCTACCTCTTAACCTTTTTCCAACCCCAAAACATTTCCTCCAGGATCTCCAGGCAATATCAAGATAGGATTGTGCAATGAACCAACATTAAAAAGGCAAGGTGACAACAGCAGGCAGATGGAGGTCAGTATTTCACATCCTAGGCATGAAGTTCCCAGGTCTTTTCCTGTCGCAGCCTGGGGTGCCACAGAACAGCATGGTTTGGTCAAAGAAGTCAAGTTAAACTGCATGGGGCACAAATGGCACTGACCTTTGGAGGCATGGGGTTGTACTTAGGATCAGGATATGTAAAGGATCTGCCAACAAGCTGCAGTCTGGCAAGGGGCTATCCACATCCCACGCCTGTCCTCTGTGTCTTCACCATCCTCCTCTGGCCCTGGCAAGCTCTGAGCCCAGGGAGCATCCAGCGTTTCCCGCAGTGGGACCCTGGGTCTGCCCAAGACTTGCAGGTGCTGCCGCACTCCTCTACCCCTGCAGTGCTCCAGCGTGGGCTAGCACTTGTTGGGAGAGCCGTGGCAGAGGCTGGGCATCCTCGTGGAGCAATGCACCATCCATATTTCACGGGCATCCCTCCTGCTCAGAAAGGTGGGTGTCTCCCAACCAGCTGCACTGATATTTCAGCCCAGACACCCTGGCAGTGCTGCCTGAAAGGGTGAGGAGCTGGTGCGAAACCATCCTGAACCTGTGCCGAATTCAGTGCTTGCTCTTCAACAAGGGGTTAGGGGCGGCAGAGCAGAGGGGAGACGTCATACACTGTCTGGGAGAAAATACAGTTCAGGTCCCAGACAGCTGTGTTGCCATGGCTGAATAAGCTAAATCTGGACTACAGAGTGTGGTGAGAATAAATACATCAGTACCCAGCAGAATAGGAAAGCTGTCTGGGTAGATCTCCGCTTCTTTTTCAGGCTGGACTACATGGCTTTGCTCCATTGACTTGCAGGACAGAAATCCTTGAGTTTTGGAGCTGATTATCTGGCTAAGAGATGACAGGGAAGAGAGGAGCAGTAGCGCTCAGCCCCCGGTAACCTATCTAGGGAGTGAATGAAAGCGACAAAAACCTGCCAGCACACTGCCTACACATGAAGAAATTCTGTTTCCAGTCACTGGGGGAGACTTCTCCTGAAAATCCCTTTCCGGAGAGGGGGGGGGGGGGGGTTTCACTCCATGTGTGTGTCTGTACGTGACTTTTTATGTGACTTTTCCACCTGACTTAGACCTGTACAAACAACGGCACTATGGCAGTCATCACATTCACATCAAAGGAATGGGACAGACTTGCAGCTCAGGGCTGTGGCAGACACCTGGTACCTGGGGTGACCCCGGTGCAGGGCGATACCTGCCGTACCGACTGCCCAGTGCACTGTGGGCACCACAAGAGATCACACCTTTAATTGCTGACTGCAGAAACAGGGGCCATGGAGGCCGAGATGCAAAGGAGCTGCAGGAGAAGGCCACGTGTGGAATCTCACCATCCCACTCAGGTGCTCTCCCCGCCTCCTTTCCCAGAGATGGGAAGAGGAGCCCACTGGGGAGTGGAAAATGCAACAGGAGGTGGATGGCATGTATTTCTCCTTCAGACATACTCCCCCTTGCAGCACTGGGTGCAATTTACATATGAATGCTGCGGTGTTCTTCATAAGCCAGAATTAAGAGAACAAAAAGGTGCAGGAAGTGAGGGGAAGGGAAAAGGAGAAAAGACAAGACAGAAACTGGAGGTGGTGACAGGCACCCAGAGGCAAGGTTACCGCTCAGCGTTGTTTAGCGTTGTCCCTGCTGACATGCACTCCAGGGGTATAATTTCAGAAAGAGGTGTCTCCCCATGCTTTGCCCTTGTCCTGCCTGGCCCCCTGATCCATTCTGCCCCAATTTTCAAACACTTGCGCAGTATCCAAACCATCGGTCTGGGGTGGACACAGCAGGCTGAGTGTTTCCAACCCAAGGAGAACTTCCCTTAGCACTGCAGCCCTCCCTCCTGTGCGTTGCATTGTAGGGCTTTTGCGTGTGTCAAAAATGAAACAGATTTGGAGAAATTAGTTCAAATGGTGCCTACACATTTGGGATCTGCAAGGGCAACGGTAGCAAGCACGCAGGCTAGGGTCCAAATTCCCAGTGAGGCATGCACAGATCACAGTATTCATAAATTTGGAGTCTTACTTGACAGAAAATAAAATATAAGAACATGGATGTGCAAGCATACATGTGTGGTTACAGAGTTCCTTAAAAATAGCTACTGGTAGAATAGGATTTCTTCTATGAACAGCACATGATATCTATAGTCAGTCTTCTGCCAATTTACTCCATTTCATCAAATTACACAACTCCCAATTTCATCAAATAGGGGCTATATCCCCAGGGACTCCTCTGACAAAGGGGTCCCCCAGAATCTGGATGACTATCCAATTATAATTTAAAGAAACTTGCAGCCAGAATGACTGAGTAAAGAGAGGAGTCTCTGAGAGTGTCAGGAAAAGAGAAAGAAAGAGCATGAGAGCAATGTGTGTGAGAGTGAGCTTCACTTTCTCACAAACGAAGTGAGGAGAATTATACCTGCCCTTAAGTTTTGTGGCAAGTGGAGCTGTGGTGTCTGGTGCTGGGTTGGGACCAGCTTGCTTTCCTTCCAGTTTTCTTTTTTTCTCCTTCTCTCTTTCACTATGTGCAGGCCCTGTATTTCTATGGAAAACTTACATTGCTTCTTATGGAGTCTTTTTAGATTCACATGCCTCAACAAGAAGGTTAAAAACTCTGTTTGGGGCAGTGCCAGCAAAGAATAAAAGGCTGCTGTTACTCCTGGGCTGAGTCAGATGGAGTGGTAGATGGCTTCTTCTCCTGGGAATGCAAGGGAGGTGCCAGAGAGCCATTGCCTTGAAATCGTACTCAGAGCAGGATCAACAGGAGCTAACAGCTTTCCCTACCTCTCTCTAGGTACTGGAAGCTGTCCCCAGAAGGTGACTGTATTAGCCTGCTTGGAAGGAGAACTGTATGATGGCGTGTTTGCATCCCATGCCCATCATAGGTATTGCAATCCCTCGGCTGGCTCAGGGAAGTGCCCAATTGATTGAGAAGCATTTGGGTTTGACTGCCGATCAAGCCCGTCTACTCTTTATTTCTCACAGCTCCTGCCTGGCTCACTGTTGGGCATGGTTGGGCAAACCCTACTGTTAATCACTTGCGTCTTCAGATCTGACCTCCTGCTTCAACCAGAAGAGTTGTGAGCCACAAACCCAGGCGCAAGCTGGGAGCTCTGTGGTGCTTGTGGCCCTGGGCTCCCTCTGTGTTGCGCTGAGCTCTGGCTCTTAGTTCATGCAAACTGTATCTGCAAGGTGTTGCAAAGTCTGGAAGTTGTAGAACCAGGAGGTTGTAGAACTGAAGGAAGAATGAAAAAATAAATAAAAGCAAGAAATAATCAGCTGGAAACATTCATTTCAATTACAAAATCATTTTGGATGTTAGTACCCCATCTATGGTCATTTTCACCAGTTTTCTAGGAAATGAGCTCACTCATACATGTATTTGCAAAAGCAGTGACGTTTAAATGAGTCCTATAGGAGATGTGAGAAGAGAGATTTCAGGCTTTCTGTAGTCAGGATTTGCATGAGAAACTTGATTCCAGGAATTACACATATCCAACAAGAGAACAAAGAAAGACTTATTATGTGACCTACCTGTCCAGTCTAATCAGCTCAACAGTGAATTAAATTAATTACAATTAGAAATTGAAAGGAATATGCCAGTGTTTCTCAAGAAATAGAACTTGGTAATGTTTCAATTATTTAAACATTTGGAAATTATGTTTTCAGTTCTCATATTTCATTTTTATTTCATTTTCCAGTCTTATGTTACCTTTTATAACTTTTATATGTACTATGATGATGTTAGCACATGTAATCTTCACATCGTAAAATAATGTGAAAAAAGAAGTTAAGAAGAATCTCTAATCAAAAATAGTATTTTCAAATGCAATTCTGGCATTTTCTGAAACTAAATCTTTTTCATATTAAAGTTTTCTTTTCCCACATCCTCTCAAAAGGAATTTCACAAAATTCATTCTAGTTTTATCCAGGGAATAGCAAAATGACAAAGAAGCAAAGCTCACAACCATCGAGATGAAAAGTTTTCAATGAAACACTTCTGCCTAGTCGTGCTCACTGCAAAGTCTTTCTGGACGAGCGACAGGTCACGAATTATCTATAGAAATCACCTGCCAAATCATTTCAAATTAAGTGTGCAAGGAAACCATCATGTGCTCTTGAATAATTCAGAGAGTCACCTCTGCTATCCACTATCCGTGACTGCCCAGCTGTAACAAGGGAGCTGCCAGCCAGCACTGAGCCTTGCTGCGCTGGCAAAGCAGGATGAAGCCTTGGGAAGGAGGGGACGGGACTGACAGAGGTCACCACGGACATGCTGTGGGGATGCTGAGACGGGAAGATAAAGGCACCGGACTTGGTTCGATGCATTTGGGCCCATGGCTGAAAGTCTGGGGTGCTGGGTACATTACAGCCCAGCTCTGTGCTGCTGCCTCGCTTGGAGGCAGGATGGGAGCATGTGGAACCTGTGCAGGAATCACAGCCTGGCCCACCTCCTTCCTCAGGTGACCTACGCAGGCTTCCTACCAGCCAGCCAGTGCAAAGGGTTTCCAAGAAAGTCATTCAGCCTACTGCAGGCAATTAATCAGACCAAGTCACACACCCCATCTGCTGTCACAAGCCATTGCGAAGAGTTTCCATAATCCTGCCTTTGAACTCCACCGTTATTGCCATTTACAGTGGGTTTATTAGAGCCTTAATTGAATCGGTCCTGCTCGCAGTGCTCATCGCTAACACGCTGGCCATTAGCGGCTGTTAATGAGAGAATCCAGGGGATTACTGCATCAATTATCAGGTTTGGTTTGGACCGGAGGGGCAGCCCACAGCAGGCTCCTGTGAATTCAGCTGAGAAGTGTGACACAGCGAGCGCAGGGAGCCAATGCGCTCGCCTGCTTCTGACGTCTCGGAGAGGCGCACAGCGACACATCCCCACGTGCTGGGGCTCAGCCATCCGGGTGCTCATCCCCATCCTGCAGCGGGGGTGCTGGAGAGGAAAGGACCAGCACCCCCATGCTGCCGCTGGAGAAGGAACCGCCTGCGCTAGGGCAAACCACCAAGAAAAAGTATGCAAAGCCATGGGAAAGGAAGTCAAATGACTACACTCTTTCAAAAAGTAGACAAACTATTTGTTTGCTAGAAAGGGCTGGTGGGGCCTGGTGTTCAACAACCCAGCTCCATCAGGGAGCCAGAAAAGTTGGTGTTCATCCCAGGCAGGAAAGCATTTTGCATATGAAGCAATGCTGTGTGCACTGCAGTGTGGAGATACTTACCTGTACTTAAGGCAGGTGAATACACCCATTTCCGGATAAGGGGAGAGCTCAGCAGTCGGGTCACACCTTTGCTCTCCCACCAAGCACAAAAAAGTGTGTAAAGGTACTCTGGGGGCAGGGGAGGGGGTGAATCAGTTCCTCACCGCCCCTGTGCTGAGCAACAAGGGGGCTCCTTCTGCCTGGTCATGGGAGTGAATGAATAACCCAGCCCAAAAGAGACTGCAGTCCAGGAAGGCTGAAGTCAGACACACGCTCATGACTGTGATGAGCTAGAGGCAGCCCCCTGGCAGAGGTCACAGGCTTCTGGGGAGAGGACAGTACCCAGCTGAGCAGCGGTGGGCTGAGGGGCAGCCAGACCCCTGCCTTCACAGGGCTATGGGTGCTGGCAAAGAGACAGGGGTGCTAAGGAAAAGAGGACAATGAGAGCAGGGAAATGGAAGAAGGGAAAAAAGGTTTTGGGAAGTAGTAGAGGTAAAAAAGACCCTGAGAGATGCAGGTTATTCTGTCTTCCCATGACAAATAGCCTAGGCCGACAGGAGCACCAAAGGTCTGATGACATGTATCCTTCCCTCTCTGCAGTTTTGGCTTGGGAGCTTTGAACGTGGAGAGAGTAGGCTGTTCCACAGTTTCTGTGGTGGAGCTGGAAACTGGCCCAGATTGTCCAAGTCCCAACATGGTCTCACTGTATCCCATACTAAGGCTGATTTGATGTGTCCATGGGGAAAAAATGTGTAAGAGACAACCATGGAAAAGCAGAGATGGAGCACCTCAAAGGTTGAAAACGAAGGGTAGACAACCAGTAAAGCAATCTCTCCACTTCCTAGCATTTCTTGAAAGCACCCAAGAGGCAGTAGGCATTGCCAAGAGGTTCTCTGCCCAAACTTGTTACCACTGAAATGGTCATAAATAGCCAGGCAGGAGGTACCATAGCTACCTGACCTCCCTTCCCTTGTCATGCTCCCCTGCCATGCCTCATCCTCACAGGAACATGAGTGACCAGTCAGCCAGAGCCTGAGGCCGCTGAAGATGCCCTGTGGCTTCACGGGTCTTTGGGTGGGGAAATAAAGACCTGAGATAAAGAGCAGAACCTCAGCAGGACAGGAGCCATGCCATGAACCTCTCCATGCCTGGTGCTTCCCAGAGAACTGCCCAACTCATGTACCCATGCCATGTGTCACTGCTGGTCACCGGTCCTCCTCTCCTAGGAGAGAGGGGGCTGTCCTGGGAGGAGAGGGAGAGAGGGAAGGAGGGATGGTCTCCCACACAAGGAGGAGGATGCCACATGCCACCAGGGCCTCCCAGCAGGAAGGAGGCATCAGTCACAACCTGCTTCGCTGAGCAGCAGCCTGCTCTCCAAGCTCCTGAGCTGGACTGGGGGGCCTGGCCCTGCCTGGCTGTGAGCAAGTGCAAGGGATGCAGCACGGGGTGGCTGGTCCTGCCAGGACCATGGGATGCTGGCTGCCCGTCCGCTGCCTTGCCTCACTGCTGAATGAAAACCGGGCAGAGGGATTTTTTCTTTTTTTTTTTTCTTTTTTTTCCTCCCTCTCCCATCTCCCTTCCCTGCAGCTCATTTTTCTTTCATGTTTCAGATAAGAGAGCATGCATGAGCAGCATTAATTACGTTCTGTGGAGGTGAACACGGGGCTGCCAGGTTGCGGCAGTGGGGTCCCTCTGCTCCCATGCCTGAGGCAGTGCTTTTGCTGCTCCCCCATGCTTATGTGGAGCCCAAGAAAACCCTGCACAGATACCTGCTGTGGAGCTGGGGCAGGTTGCGGGGTGCCTGTGCCCCAGCTGCTGGTCTCCCATGCCATGGGAACCACAGATGCTGCAGAAAACAGGTCCAGCAGCCTAATGGGTGGTGGCTGTGAAGGGAAAGGAAGGGAAGAAGGGACTAGTGAAGGAAAAAGCACGGAGATGATCATGGGTGAGAAGGATATCCACACCAGAGGGATAAAGGAGTGGGAAGTCCTACAGAAAATGATGGTCCTTTTTGCATTAGACATTTTCAAGGACTGTGAAAATTCTATTTTTAAAAAATGTTAATGGGAGAAATTGAGGTCTTCTTCCCTGCTCCCCAAACCCAATCCCTCCTCTTTCCCCAGCTGGCTGTAGTGGTGGGTGGTGGCAGGAGGCCTCTTTTGAAAGATTGCCTGGGGGGAGAGATTAACACAGAAACACATCTTCTCCATGCTCCTGAGCTAGAGGAATACAATAACTGGGACTGCTGGGTGCCAGTTTCTGGTTAGGAGACAGAAAGGCAGTGAAGAGGACAACCAACCAACAAACCACCACCAGAAGGGACCACCTTCCACCAGTCGTGCCAGGGAAGGGAAGAGCTGAATAAAAGGACAGGGGAGTGAACTTCCAGGTGATTTCTTAGTTCTTCACCCACCCCTGAGGAGGAGTCACATCCTAAAGGAGGGAAGTGGTGTTTCTGCTCTGAGGGGTGCCAAAGCTAAGCAAGCCTGGAGGGGCAGAAGGAGGGCAAAAGAGGGGATCACTGGAAACAGGAGCTTGCTGTCAAGGGGAAGAACAAGAAATTATCAAAATGGGATCAGAATGACACTGGGAGAAAGGGAAAAAAGCCTCTTGCTGAGGTGGAGTGGGCTGGTCATTAGCTCTCCCCAGCGGTGGAGGGGGAGGGAGGCTTCGTAAGGAACTGGTGGGACGATTACTTGGGGACCTGAGGAACTGACAAGAGCAGCGATTTCCATTTCAAATGGGAAGGCGAGAGAAGATCAAACACATTTCACAGTAATGATCCGGAGCCTTTCCCTGCACACTGAGCCACAAAAACGCTCAGTGTAATTGAAGCCCCATGCAGCTAAGATGCAGAAACAGAAATCTGCTCAAGGGGGTTGGGGGGAACAACACCCACAAAGCAAACACAAAATCTCAGCTTGCAACAAACAAACAGCTCTGCGATATCCACAGAGCATCTGAGAAAAAGCCATTCCCCGGCATAGGGCTCCCCTCCCTCCAGTTTGCCTACCACAGGCTGCCCACACACAGCAAGAGGTGCTCTGTGAAATGCCACCACCTTCCTGAAGCTCCCCAGAATCTACGGACACCTATCCCAATCCCATGGGTGAATGAGCCAGTGGGGAAAAAAAAAAAAAAAAAAAGAAAAATCAGTAGCAAATAAGCATTTGTGTTGCACCTTGGTTTTAGATGGGTATGGAATAAGATCATCAGTACAGCACAAGGTGGACTTGAGATCGTTCTGTTTATTCGTCCATTTTCTGAAAAGATTAAGGTGACTCCAGTTTAAAACTAGTGAGGAATATTGATCAAGTGCTCACTGCTTTTCATTCCCTGATCTCCTGCTGAGACTGCATTTAGGTATTCAGTGGTAGTTTGATGTGGTCCCATTCTTCCTACCTGGAAACCAGCCTGAGATCCACCAGCCTACTTCAGAGGGAGAGACCTGTGCCACTGCCCCCACTGCCCCAGGGTTTAAGAAATGGGCTGTCCCCAGGTAATAAGGATTAAATACTTTACCCAGCCCCAGATTTCCAAATGCCACCTAGAGAGTAAATCTGAGTCCTTCCCAATCCCATTCTTCCAGCCTAGGAGCCTTCAGGAGAGGGAGGATAGTGTTTCCCTGTTGCAGAATGTGTAATAGTCAGGTTTGTTTAACATGAAGTGTAGTGTGTTTATTTATTCAGTTAATCCAAATTTAGTTAAAAATGCCTGCCCTAGGCTAGAAATACTTGCCTTAGAAAGAAGAGCATCCACAACGGTGACTATCAATCACCTCAAAGACTCTTGGCCCATCCTCCCTCTCCACATTGTCTCCTTAGCCAAGCTAAGGCAGAAAATCAGGGCTTTTCACACAGTCGGCAGAGCCAGGAGCCCCTTCACAGGGAGGGGTGAGACCGCTCTGCAGAGCCTTGGGTCTTTTCTTCAGTCAGAGGCAGAAGCCTGCATGCCTTCTGCTAATCATTACTTAACTCGTGCACAGCAGCGAGAAGAAGAGGAAAAAGAGGAAAAGCAGTTTCTAAGGTAACGGCGCACCCATCGCTTCAGGCTGTGCAGGAGAAAGCCAGCTGCTGGGAACAGCTGGGAGGCAGCAGGCATCGCGCAGGTGAGCGCTGGCCCCCGCAAGAAGCCCCACGCAGCACCGGGGAGGCACGGACCTGCGCCCAGCTGACCGAAGGGAACGCCCTGCCTGGGCCGTGCTCCAGCAACCCCATCCTGCAGGGACTGGGATGTGGGTCAGTGAGATGGCCAGGATCTCTGCAGGGGCAATGCTGTGCAATCCTCTCCCCGCACGCAGGTGCAACAAAACCCTCTTGGAGTGCATCAGTGCAGAGGCTTGCTGCAAATCCCACAGAGTTTCCTCCCTCCTCCACCCAGGTTTGAAAGGCTGCTCGTCACCCCAGCTGCCCGTCTCCTTCCCCACAGTCCCACAACACAGCTCTGGCTCCCCAGAAATATTTTTAACCCTTGTAGCCTGGCCTTCTCCAGGGCTCAGCTACCATGGTGGCACAAACAAAGCAGTTCCATCCCAGGGCTGAGGTGGGACAGAGCCTCAAGGCAACATGGCTGAGAGATCTCCAGGTCAAACCAAGGGCTGTCCTCTCCTGCTGGGTGATGTGGCCGGTCCCCAGTACAGCTAATGCGAGTTAGTCGTAGGAGGAATTTCAAACTCCCCAAGGCTGAAATGAGAGAGCTGAGGTACTTAGAGATGAGGATGCACTGGTGTGAGCTGAGGCTCGTAAGTGGTATGAACCAAGGTGCAGGTCTGTGTAGGGTGTTCTGGGGCCAGGTCATTCTGCACTAATGTTTTATGTGCATTAGAGACAAGGCAGTGAGCACCAACAGCCCAAAGGGAGCCTGGTCCCCAGCTATGACCAAGCACAAGGTGAATGCAGTTTGGTGCCATGTCCAAGGGAGGTTGCCCAAATGACAGCATGCCCAGGCTGGAAGGGGTTTTGTACACTGCTCCAGGGCTGAGGCTCCTGGCTCTTGCTGTCATGAGAGTTTGATCTGAGGTGCTGGGACACAAAGCAGTGCTGAGGTGAGCACAGAGCAGGGGCTGCAAGGGGTGGCATGGGCAGAGAGGAGCCTGTGAGCAGACCCTAGACCAGGGAGAGAGAGGGAGGAACCTGGGTGCATGTATGTGTGCTGTGGGGCTGCATTTGTGGGACAGGCCAGTGCCCCAAGCATACAGGAACCTCTGTAAACAAGCATGTGAGTGAGTGAGCATGCCTGGGGCACAGGAGGGGGTGCAACAGCCTGGGCAGCTCTCAAACTGAAGCAACGGCAGCAGGTAGCCCTCCTCATGTGTAGCATACACAGCCCCATAGAAACTCCCTTTGAGATGCACAGTCCTGGGCATCAGGACTCCTGGCTGGAGGAGTCTGCTTTAGCATCTGCAGCGTATAGATGTGTGTGTGTATGGGTGCAAACTAGACCCAGGTATGAACCCTGTCTGTGTGCATGTGCATTCAGGGCAGGTAGGGGTACACAACACACACAGATGTCCTGTGGCGGTGAGTGAAAGCCCAGACATTTATTTCTGAGCCCATCCTGTAAAATGTGGGCAGCAGAGCCTCTGCCTGTGTAGTACATGGGAGCACCTCAGCCAGCTGACAGCCCCACCTCGTGCTGCAGCCAGCACCAACGCAGCCTTGCCTGATATTGAAACCATTACTCTCCACCAGTCCCTCGCCCTGTGCTGCCTCTTCATCCCCAGGAAGCTTGGAGCTAAAACGATACACCCGAATAATTATTCTGTGGCTTGAAAACAATCTCCCTCCCCACCCTTTTCTTTGACGTGTGTATTTAATATCAAATTATTTATAACCCTGCCTCGCAGTCAGGCTTTTAATGAAAGAGCTGCCAGAGACTTTTAAAAGCATCGTATTCACTCGACTGGCCACATTATGCTGAGTAAGGGCTGCAGGGGCTTTAGTGGAAGGAGCCGGGCTGCTGAAAATCCCCCCAGTCCATGAGCGCACGTGTTTTACTTGCTCACGTTGTCTCCTGTTCTCTCCATGTCGTTTGTTCTGTCTCTCCTTCCCCCTTCCCCTATCTAGATCTGCAGTCTCTGCCTGGCTATCATGAAATTACTGCCAGCACTGATGTCTACAAATAAAAGAATGATTAAACAGGGATTCTTCAATGCCACATGGATTTTTCCTTCCCTAGGATTACGCATAACCAAAGAGAGGTCAAATAAATGAAGGAACAGATCCTCTAACCCTCCCTTCCTTCCTTCCTCAGCTTTATCCGCTTCTTTTCACCGTGCTAACCTTTTCCTTATCTAAGTATATGTGCGCATATACATATTCCTCTCCCCCTTCAGCATGAAATATTGATGAATTCTGCTCCCCTAAATGAAGGTTTGCTGGAGAAGAAGCCTGCAGTTCATCTTCAGAGCAGGAGGAATGCAAATGTGTTGAAATCCTGGGAGGGATGGGACAGCAAAATACAAGGGCTGCTGCAGCAGCTGCCAGATCGCGTTTGATTCTGCGCATGGGCACAGACAGTAGCGGGGCAAGAAAGCTGCCCCGAGCAGCAGTGACCCTCCTAGTTCCTCTAGCAAGAGGCAAAAATATGCTGCCCAAGTAGGAAATGTATTTGCACAGAAGATATGCCTTGAATTATAGGGGAGGGCCAAGCTACTCTTAGCACGGATGTAAATCTGTGGCTACTAAAGCTAAAAGGGAGTTATTCCAGATTTACACTCCCATCAGGGGGGTTTATACATGTAGTTTTCCACAGTGCATTCTGCTATCCCAGGCACCACTGCACATGTCCGAGTTTCATGAGCTCTGGCAGGAATAAAGCGTGCATAACAACTTGGTAATCAATCCCCTCCAGGTCTGATGTAAAAGACCTGTCCGCCAGGGGACCTGAGCACTTGGAAGAAGAAAACCACCAACAACCCATAACATTTAGGGAGCTGCGCTTTTATTTGCGTTCTCCAAGGAACACAGTGATGATGCGTGTTCCTCTCGGTATGTAATTGGGCTCTGAGCACTTGAATGAGGAACATCGAAGAGGTGAGGATTGTGAACAGACCTCCAGATGAAGTCCTGTGGCTGTTCCTGATCTTTTGGCATTCAGGTAGGAAAAGATGGGGCTAGAAGACCTCTTAGTCCCTGCATACAGAAGTCCCAGACCACAGCCTTTGCCCAAAAGAACCACTGACCCCTTTGTTGACCCCTCTCTTAACCCCTGCATCTGA
The DNA here is from genome assembly GCA_034008185.1 of Gorsachius magnificus. Lineage (NCBI taxonomy): Eukaryota > Metazoa > Chordata > Aves > Pelecaniformes > Ardeidae > Gorsachius > Gorsachius magnificus. The sequence goes on along the minus strand of CM067081.1, from coordinate 163,866,672 downwards.
GGAGGCAACTGATGTTCTTCATCAGGCGCCAGGTCAGGCTCAGGCAAGATGACAGTGAGGAAAGGCATGAGTGAGAAGGGATCAGCTGCTAAAAGGCTTTTCCCAGTCCTCCAAGTCACTAAAGCATCCTGGTTTTCCTCAGATATCAAGGCCTCTTCAGATCCAGAGAGGAGCGTAACAAGAATTTCCCAAGCTCTAATGCTATCAAACCCTTGAAATTAGTGCTGCACTGGCACCTCTAAACCTAACCATCCTCTGCACTGTCTCCATTTCTAAGTGATTAAAGACCTCGGAAAATCCCCTCACAAGCTCCTCAGCCAGAAGCCAAACTCGAGCACCAGCAGCTAACCCGATGCTTGCCCACGTGCAGCTGCGTGCCTCAAGCGACCCTACCAAACCCACTGCCGTGCTACCTGGCCCAAGAGCCACAGCATCCCCGCTGGCCTTGCAGCCACGTACCAGAGCCAGCTGTACTGGGGGATTTACCCGGGCCCGGCCCCAAGCCCGGGAAAAACCAAACCCTTTACAAAGAAGAACGGAGTGGACGATTTCACAGTCAAATCCCCCATCCAGATGCCCACTACCTTGGCTCCCCAGCCCTTCCCAAACCCCTTTAAGCAGCCCAGACCCCTTACAAGGTGCTGCTCCCACACTATGGCTTGTGGTGACAGAGGGTACCCATTGCTCCCCCTCCTCCTCTTCTGTGTACTGCCAGCTAGAATGCTTTATTTTTTCCCCCAGTTCAGAAGGCAGCTTCACGCATCCCACTGTGTGGCTTATCTTCTGCAATTAGCACTTCCCGCCATATCTGATAGGAGAAAAAGGCTCAGCTGCCCCTGATTAATTGCCAAGTATTTGCTTTCTTTTCCACTTCTGTGGCCTGGAATTAATTAGTTTATCCCTCTTATTTCTTTCATGGGCCAGAGCGTACTCCTTTTTTGTGCAATTATATATAATAGCAACACTTGAAGTCCCCTGGGGAACAGCTGAGAGAGGCTCTCAATGGGGAGGAAAGGAGCCTGAAAGCAGGGAGATTACTAAAGGTCATATGCCCTACAGCTTCCCTATGGTCCTAAAATATATACTATCCTCTGACTCCAGCACAAATCCCTTCCCCTTGCCACCTGCCTTGCTGCCTTCTCCAGGCTTTTCAGTGATTTAATGTGTGAACAGTGAGAAAAGCTGGCAGACCTAAATCCCAAGTGTGAGCAACAGATGCAAAGTAAGGCCCCCCCCTTGGCTGGACACCTTCAGGTGTTGCAGAAAACACAGATCTCACAGCCCAGCAGGGACAGTCTAGCAATACTTACCTGGCCCCTATAAGCTACGTGGCAATAGGAATGTTGGCTCTAATTTGAGGGCGATACTACAGCTTAGCTGCAGCAGCTCAACACTCAGTCTCTGGCTGAGGAGGATTGCTCCTGTGGTCCCCTCAAAAATCCAACCAACAGCACCCTGCTGGCTTGAGGGAAAGGAGGAGAGAAGAGGGTTTCTGAGAGCAGAGCGAGCAGACCATGCTCAGTCCCACCCTTGCAAATGTGGGCGACACTGGAACCAGTGCTCACATCCCAGTTCTGCTTTCCTGAACAGTGTAGTGTAAATCAGGAGTAAATGAGTATGAAAGCATTGTTACTGAAAGCAATACTTGCTCCTCTGGCCAAAAGGAGAAGACTTTTCTGCTATTCTTTATTGAATCGCTAAGATCTACAGCCCTCAGAGAAACGTGTATAGGGCAGCCCTCCACCTTCCATGAGGGGAAAATGAAAGCACCTAGGAAGAGGTGAGACAGGACTTCATCTAATTCCTGAACTGTTGGCATTAGGTCCATTCAAGCCCCTATTTCCTGAAGTTTATAGACCCGTAATTGTCATCTTCCTTCTTATCTCATTCACACCCCTCATTAGGCAATTTGATCTTTACAGTCTAAAGTGCTTGGGCCACCCCACTTACCACATTTCTCTTTTAAGCTGGGAGGTGTTGTGCCGGGTGGCTGTGTTTGACCCAGCTCCATCTGAGTTTCAGGGGGCTTTGCAGGTGTCAGGTTTCCTGTGCATGAAAATTTCAGGAGTGTCTAACTCGTGGCTGTCACAACACGGTGCAGCAGGGATGCTGCCCCCAGCTCTCAGGCTGTCAGTATGATGGTGGCCTCAACTGGGGTGGGGAGGGATTCCAGGGTGCTTACGACAGCCAAAAATTTGGCAAGCGCTTGTTTTCCCACCACAATACCTGCAGAGCTAAAGCTTTGAGTCAGAGAACAGACAGCAGGTCGACCCTTTATGGGTGTTTGCAGGGAGATGGGGTGATGGGGCAAGGTAGTGTGCCTCAGAGACCCTGGCACCCCGCTTTTTGGATTGATGTTTCTCTCCACCCTGCACCCCTGCGTCTCATTCCTACTCGTCTCTACCTTCATTTGCCTATCTTAATTATTAGCAGTGCCCAGTTGTCTCCCCTGCAATCATTTTGGGTAGACTAATAAATAAAGGTGATAAACGCGTGGAAGGTGAAGGCTGTGCATTGCCAGGGCTGCAAATCAAGAAGCGGCTGAGGACTGCAGCTGGGGTGGCATGGCCTCTCCCGCAGCTCTCCTCCCCCTCCTTTCTCTCCTTTTCTCCCTCCCGACTCGCAGCTCTGCCTGTTCTGCATCACGGACCCCTCTGAACTTGCTCTGCAGGCAGGCTGTGAGGGGAGCATAGCCATGCCAGGGAGCCTATAGCTATGTGGCAATGTGTGCGTGGGTGTCAGGGAGGGAGAAATGGGTCCGGGGCTGGCCACGCGCACAACGCGGAGCTGGGAAATGCAAGCACACAGGGTGTATTACACACAGGCTTACACCCCTGTTTGAATCGCTGCCTGCACCCTTCAGTAGCCTGCATGCTCCAGAGAGCATCTGCTGAGCAAAAGGCATTAACATACAAGAAGGAGGGAGCTTGCTTTAAAGCAACTGCATGTATCCATCCAGAGCGTGTGCCGCAGTCAGCGAGTCGTTGCAGGGGAAATGGTTGCATCTCTCTCCTTGGGAAGGCATCTAGCTTAGTGCTGGTGGGCTCTTCCCTGACTCAGCATGGTGGTGGGGGAACAGCCGTTTCTCTGCTCACAGAATCAAAAGGACATGAACCACGCACAGCTGTTTCCCTTACCCATTTTTCTGGGAAAGGATAAGGCAGGGTAGTTTCTTGCCTTGCTCTAGAGGGAATGTTTCCTGGTCCTGGCACTGGGGGGCACAGCTGGAGAAGATGGGTCTGTATATGGGGAGAGCGAATTGTGCCAGTAGTCTGCTGAGGGGTCAAACGCAGCCTCTGTCCCATAGTGACCTGCATGTCCCCAGCAGCAGGCACAGAGGAGACACTTTTACCTCCCTGATTGAATTCCCATTTATTCCTGAAGTTCTTGGACTGGCGTCCTGGTTCTGCATCCCCCAGCCACGCTCTGCTGGTGTAAAACAGCCAATTTGCCTTTGTTTGGACAGTGCTGCAGTCATTTACACCTCCCAAACCTCTCTTCCTTCATAATTAGGGGCATAACTGACCTCATATGGAGAGCTCTGCCAGGCTTTAAAGAGCAGGACTGCGAAACCGAGGCGGCTTTCCACCTACAATGCAATTCATGCACCAAGCATCATCCTTTGTTTAACCTTGCGATATTCTACAGCTGTACTATGGTGGCGCTTACAGAGGTGACTTGAAAGCAAACCAATAAACATCTCTCTTAAATTACTTGGTAAAGCTTTTAGCTTTCTATCACTTTGCTTCACAGCTCTGAGTAACAGCAGACAGGGAAGATATGCAACGTACTGGCTTTGAATGACATGGACAGCCAAGTGCCTGCGCACGAGAGCTCGCTCAGGTTTGCAGAAACAGAGCCCAGAGGCACATGCATTTCTGCATGCCCAGTTCTGCACCGGCATTTGCAATTGCTGAACTGCCTGGACAAAGCCAAGCATTTTGCATGGGCAAACTGATATTTATTCAGCCTCATCTGAATGCAGAGCTGCCATCATTACATACATAAAGTAAGCATGCAACTCCTCAGAAGCAGACACACTACCCCCAGTGGTGATGGAGTGCACTCCCCAACTTCCCGACAGCAAAGTCCTGGGATTTCAGTGTCAGGCACTGCTTAAAAAGGAGCTTAGCATCTCATCAGATTCCACTTTGTTCTTACACGTTGGCCACCTCAAATTCTCCCTACTGTTTTCCATGCAAAGTGTTATTTTTTCTTCCTCCTGTACATGTCTTTGCTGGGGTTTCAGACATTATTAAGCATCTGTCACCCTCCACCTCAGAGGTAGCCGCGTTTCAGCTGTGGCTGAATGATCGCTGTGTACGTAGTCTGCAAAGCGCTTAGTGATTCTTCAAGATGACAGGCACTGGGGATGTCAGTCATTTTCATTAACATAAATAAGATATGTTTCATTTTAGTCACTCTAAAATCATTGAGTCATTTATTGATGTCTCAGTAATTTATGAGCTCTGTATCTTGGCTAGAAACTTACCACTGTGACTGTTTGCAGTAAGAAATGGGCACAGTGCGGAGATAGATCTCTGTTTAGCTGAAGTTCAACTATTTCTTTCCCAGGTCAAAGTGTAAAACAGACTGGGGTGAGGAGACGGGAGCCTTTCACCTGCGGTTCATACAGTTAGTGGCAAAACGCTTTTACTACAGTGCCCAGTGTGAAATGGGCTGGTTATTTCTCATGTTCCTGTTGGTGCTATGGCTCATCATGGGCATCCAAAACCTAGATCTAATTCCACTATTTGCTGGCAAGCCTAGCCCAGAAGGCAAAGGACCCATTAGGACAGAGAATTAACTTCTTTCCTGCTCCTAGAAATGGTCAGCCAGGAGAAGAGGTGCAGATGTTATGTGTGCTCTGCTGCAGATGGAGCTTTTATCTGCAGGGGTGATAAAAGGGAAATGTGAGTCTCCCAGCATGTCAGTCAAGCACTCTCACTGGACTAATTTCAGACAAAAATTTTGTCAGGCAAGAGAGCTGAGTGGGTTCAAATGAGCTCTGGAGAGGCATCCAGATTTCCTGCTGCTGAGACAAACCAAAATGGGATACCAGCTCGTCACGGTCCAAAGAGAAGAGGAGCCCTGCATCCTCAACACCACCTCAGCAGCCCCTAGCCCAGTGGTGGGATGGAAGATTTGTCTAAAAACCATGTCCAGGCTCTGCATCTCTCACAAGATGTCTGAACTGGCCTCCCTCTGCCACATGTTTCAGATCCTCTCTGCTCTCAGAAATGCCCAGCAAGGATGACCATGAAGCCAATGGGGAGAAGAAGAGTGAGAGAGCCATGACCTGTATGAGGGTCAGCCGAGCGAACTGTGATGCTCGATTAAAGAGCTGCACACAGCCACTCCAGCTCTGGCCATGAATTTTTCTGGGGGCAGGAGGAAAAGGAGAGGAGGACTGGTGGAGGGTGCCCAGAGCCCACACTAACATTTCTCTCTTCCCCATAATCTCACCTCTCTGGCACCTCACTGCTGGGAGAAAGGCAGCTTTAAAAAGAGGTTTTAGCAAGCCCAGAAAAGGGGGGGAAAAACCAATCCAAAAGCCCAAAGAAACTTCTGTCTCCTTTTGTCTCCTTCTCTCACCTCTGTTCCTTTCTTTTCCCTCCTGCTCTATCATGCTCTCTTCTTTCTTCCCTCTCTTACTTTCCCTCCCCATCCCTTCTTGCCTCTTCCAATCTTCTTCCCCATGTTTTCTCCTAGGCATCCCTATAGTGATCCTGCTCTGTCCACAGGTCCACAAAAGCATCTGGCCCCCTTAAACTCCACTTTTAAAACAGGTGGCAGCAGTGTTTCAGTGGCCGGTCGGAGAGACTTTGGCATCACCACTTTGCCACCAGACTGCTCTGTGCCATGCATCACCTCACCCAAACAGCCCACAAGAGCTGGGAGCACCCCCAGCCCTGCACCCATGTGGGGACCCTCAGCCCTGGAGCAGAGAGAGGAGATAGTCCTGTCCTCACTGCAGAGTTGTATCACACCCTCAGGGGCAATGCTTTTTATAAAGCATCGCCAAGAACTTCTACTCACAGCCTCTGACACAGGACAGTCCTTGGTTCCCTCCAGCTCCAGAATCGAGCCCCTGTGGATGACCCATGTGTAGGCTAGGGATGCTCAGGCGCTGCTCCATCTTACAACTGGGAGCCATTGGGAGCCCTGACTTTCCACAGGGGGGGATCAGACCCCGCTCCTCCTTGCTTACACCTGAATGTCACCTCCTGGGATTCAAAACCAAGGCTTGAGGCTGGAATTTGTCAATTCCACATTTGTCGACTTGTCACCCAGGAATGTTAATGATCTCCCTTCATGGCCTGCAGCCTTCAGAGGCAAAATATCTCATCTGGAACATTAGGACTTCCATTGATTTACTTTTGGTGCTCCCAGGCAGTAAAGTTCTCTTGGTTTTGACCAGCTAATTGTATTTTCCAAAGGGATTTTATCTAACTGTTGTATGCCAGCGGGATGGTGAGGGTGTAGCCGGATGAGCTCACACACAGGTGGGAAGGCTGGTAAATGTCAGCTAGGGGACTTTTAGGCAGGTCGTGGTGGGATCCATTTGATTTCAACAAACGGCACAGCTTTCAATCCAGTTAAGGCACACAGCATGGGGGGTCCAAGTGACTGCAGCAGATCGCTCTGCAAAAGTCCAGCAGTCAGTAGAGCAGTGTCTTGCTTCTCTTTGAACAAAACAGGCTCTTTTGAAAGCCACCTGGTCTGCTAACCCTAGCAGAAATGCGGATAGATCTGGTGGCACTGGAGCAGTAGCACAGCAAGTCCGACTGTACCAAGCTTCTCTGGCCAGTGGAAAAGCTGTGCAAATGCACCTTCATGGTGATGATAACTGAGATGTTTTATCTCTCATCTGCAATGAGATATTAACATCCACACAATTAGTTACTGTAGCCCAGCGATGAGCAGTAACAGAAGATGCTGTGGTATCTCTACCGCACATTAATACCTGCCCTTAGTCGAATAAAGTAGCCCCTCTGCGTGAAAGCGTTGTATGATATATAACACTGCCAGATGGGTTTTCCCTGACACCTGAAAGGCAGAAATGCAAGCAGAGCACATACATACAGCCCAGCATAGGAACACACATCATGAAATTGTTAAAGGCATGTCTGAACTTGTCACAGATGGGACACTTCTCTGAACCTTGGCATTATTGCTTTCTGAGTACCTTACCCCCTCACAAGCTTTACCGAAACTCTTTCTCTCTGAGCACAATACAGGAGCCAGAGCTGACATTTGAAAGCTGAGGCAGTTGTCTAAATGCAAAAGACAATAAATCTATACCAAGTCAAAAGGCCAGAACGATCTTAGGATAGCTGGAAAAGGGTATCTCTAGGCCAATCTCCAGATGGGAATCCAAACCTACCTCTGTTGAGCTGCCACTGTAGATGCTTGGCACTTCAGACCTTTTGTTTTATTTTTTGAATTTGCTCTTAGTGTAATTTTTCACAGCCCCTTTGAACAGCTGCAGCTGAAACTCCCCAGATCTCTTGAGGTGTTTTGGAGTTCAGCCTCAGCTCACAGGGTGAAAAAGGTGCATGTCAGAGCTCCAGTGCCCTGGGCTTCAGGAGGAGGTAGGAGTCCACCCCCAGGTCTCCTGCCTTGCCCAGTACCTAGCAGCAGAGTCGCTCTCCCTCCATGACCACTTGCAAAGATAAAGGGCCTGGCCTCAGGACTGTGGCTTCTTCCCTTCTTCTGGAACATGTGCCAATGTGTTTGGGGGTGGAGAGGAGAGGGAGCCCCGCCGTCCATGTTAACAGTGACTCAATGTGTTATTTCTGGCAGCTATTCCGCAAGATTTTTTTTTTCTACATTAAAATTCAAGAGCCTAGGAAGGCAGCTCAAGGCTAGACTCCAGGATGCTAAATCCTGTAACACAGAGCAATACACAACTGTATAACAAACAAATATATATGTATTTTTTAATATATATATAAAAAAATACAAAGGCCACCCCTCCTCAATGTACTTACCATGAAAAGCTTGCAAACCTCTAGGAAATTATTTTAAAAACCCCCAATAACCCAAATCTCCAAGGACTGGGCAGTCTCGTGCTGCGCTGGTGCATCTGCCTTGGACTGGCCTTTCCAGTTGCCTCCCTGCAGCTACTGCCCACGTCAGCTGGCTGCACTGAGCACGTGTACTGGCACGGAGAGGATAGGCACCCGTGTCCCTGCCACCTGGCGCTGGGCTGCACCACAGTGACTCAGCTGCCTGCACCCCTTGAGAGAGGAGTAGGTGTTGGGGACAGCACCCCAGGGGCTGCAGGTGACTCAGCAGAGGTTACACAACTATTTAATTTTTGTTTGTTTTTTTCTCAGCCACCTTTCAGGTGAGCCACTCAGCCCCCAAATACCTGCAGACAGTGCAAAGCTCATGCCAGTCACGCAACGCCTGAGGCCAAGTTGAAGCCTGCAGGGCCAGTGTTGCACTCCGTTCAAGATACGTGTTGAGCCCCTGCTGGCTGACAAGGGTGTCATGGGGTGCAGCGTACATCCCATGGAATTCCTGGGCATGCAAGGCACTATGGAAATGCAAGGCACCGTTGGTCCTATTCCTCTGTGACACAGTTGCTCCATCCCTCCTTTAGGTCTTGCAAAGGGGAACATCCACATCCACTGCCTTTATTGACTCCTCCACACCAGCTGCCTTGCAGAGACTGTAAATGGGGTTTGTGCCCTCCCCCTACCCCCAGGCCAGCTCACCACCTCACCCGTTCCTCTCCAGGCTGCCCCTATCACATGCAAGCAGGTCCCCAGGGGACCCCAGGGGCCACCACTGCCCAAGACATTGAGACACTCTCCTCTTCCCCAGCAGCCCTGCCTCTGCTTGCTCACCCCTGGCACCACAGCCTGGCCTCAACAGGGCTTCCCCCATGGCTTGCAGAGAGGTGGCTGATTTGGGGGAAAGCACAGAAGTTGGTAGCTGCAGAGGACAAGGGTTGAGAGAAAGAAACGGGGAGAGAGAAATTAAGCTTCTGGAAGAGCTCTAGAGCAAGAAAGGAAGCCCTCCCATGGATCTAAGGTGGGTCATTGGTGCCTACAAGGTGGAGGACACCAGGGAGCGGGTTGAAGCAGAGGTGTGTGCTTCATGTGTGCTTCACAGCTTAATGCTGTGCCATGGTTTCCCAACCATACTACACAGCCAAACCAGGTCCATGGCACAGGAGGTCACCTGTGGGAGAGAGCATTGCTGTAAGGAAAGCAAGGTATGCATCTGAAGCACAAGACCTCACCAAATCTAGATTTGGGGCTCAGTCTCCAGGCTTCAGTGCTTTGCATGTAGCTCCTGCCTGAAAGCCCTTCCGCTTGCTGGCTTTTGTGGCCAAGTTTTGCTCTCTCCCCCTCTCTCACTTTCGTGCTTTTCTGGTCAAGTAGGAGCTTCACTCTGGGTTGGCCAGGGTTGGAGCACTGGCTGGAAGCGCAGGGGGAAGGAGCAGAGTGCGCGCGGTGGAGGCAGGTGGTGGCTCCAGATGGCGGGGAGGGGACTTTGTGGTGGGGGGCAAGGGCAGGGGGAAGGAAAAGCTGGAGGGAAGCAGGGGATGAAGAGATGGGGTGGAACAAGTTGAATGAGAAATTGCAGGAGAAAGAGGCCTGGCCATTCAGCCGGGCGCCACACAGCTCGCACTGCGAGCGGCTCCTCTCTGTCTGCAGTGGTTTGGTTAATGCTTAGAAAGGGAATAAAATGTGTGTATGCCATATATATTTTTTTTTTGGTTAATAACAGTGATCTATTTATAGGCTGTAAATTATACACCGTGAACGTTGCTCAGAGACAAGACATTATTTTGCTGCCAACAGGGAAAAGGGAAGGAAAGAAAAAAAGAAAGAGACAGAGAGAAGGGGAGAGGGAGGGAGAGACACACAGAGAAAGAGAAAGCGAGGAAGCTGTGAGCTTCTGCAATGCTCCCTGCACCTCACACATTTACAGCAAAGGGCGTGTTGTGTGCAAGAGGGGTGACACTGAAAAGGAGAGTCACACGGGGCCATCTCTGGGAGCCCCATCCCTCGCCTTCCTTCCTGCCACGGAGGAAACATGCAGGGCCATTTCTGAATGAGTCAGGGCATTTTCTAGGGCTTCCTCTAAGTGCCAGAGCAAAGCTCCATGAAAAATGTTGCACAGGAGCTGTTGGCCTGTGGTACCTGGCACCCTCCTGCCTGCTGCAGACGCAAGTGCATGGGCCACCTGGCCAGCTTTCCTGGCCCCCAGCAAGCGATTTCTGAATGCTTCAAAAAAATGCTTTACTATTCCCCTTCCCTTTTCAGTCTCTTTTCTGGTTCTACCCCCACCACCCCCCGCAGAAGTTCTCTCCCTCCTTTTGCAACCACACATGCACAGAGAAGACATTTGAACCCAAATTCATCCACCAGAGTTAGAAACCCAGTCACATTGCCTCCCTTTGCAGTCAATAGAAAACGGGAGAGAAGGCAATTTGCCTGCTTGGTCACCCCATTAATTATAAGATGGCCCTACAGTATTTAATTAAGTGTAATATTTAAGTATCTAACATTAGATGAGACAAGCTTAGGCCTTTATGAGAAACCCTATAAACTGTTTCCATCAAGCGTGCTGTGTACAGGATGAAACCATTGAGGAGTAATCCTGGGCCATGACAGAATAAGAAAGATTTATTTTTCATGCAACTACCGATAAACTTTTCCATGAAACCTGGGGCTTCAGAAAGGATCACAGCAAATCTAATATAGCTTCCTTTTTTTCTGAATCTTACTGACCTTTCTTTGGCTCTCTTTGGAGCTTTATCACCTAATTGTTCCTTTCTTTCCACAGTAGTCCACTTCCTTTTTTCTCATCTAGATTTCATACTGGTTTTAATACTATGTTCATTTTGGTTTTATGCACTGGGAAAAGAATAAGAGGTTTTGACCCAACTTGCCTACAGAATTAAAAAACCTTTATCATCTCTGAGTTTTCCCCATATCTAGCCTATATGATCAAAATGGAAAACCTGGAATGTGAAACCCACTCATTTTACAACGCCACCGTGAAAAGCACCATATAGCCACCCTACTGCCACTGCAAGCCTACCCTTGAGTGGCAGGCAACCCACTGCAAAACATCTGTAATGTCCTCTGAGGGTTGTCACCATACAGCTATGGACCAGAATCAGATACTACTCCCTTGCACAGCCTCAAATGCAAGGAGCATGTGTATGGAGTCATGCAACACTGAGATCCAAATACAATCCACCTCTCTTTTCTCTGGTACCTAGTAAGTGGCTCGGATTTGGAGTGCCCAGGGTCAACCATGTTCTGCAGACAGGGCTTCCCTGCAGTTCAGTGAGGACAAGAAGGGATGCCAATACGGAGACCTGGAAAAAGATGAGAGATATTTGTCTGACAGTCTATTGAATCATGAGCAGTTGAGTAATGGGTGGCTGAGTAACTGGCGGGGTACTGCTTGGCATTGTTTCAAGCCATGTGTTGCTCAAGAGGAAGGAGCAAATTAAGCCAGTCATCTTCAGGCTGGAGCTAAAGTGAGATCATGAATTTGGATCCCAGTTTGCAGGGAAAAAAACCCAAAGTCATTCTCTAAGCTACTGGTTAGGAGGTATGGCATATACATGTAGGATGGTGCCATGCTCGATGCCATGTAATGAAATTTGTGAGCTCCCTGGAAGCACCACCAAACAGGACCAACAGCATTACGGCACCTGAGACCAAGAACCTGCCCTCTTCAGCTGCTGTTACAAGCCAGCCTAGGACACTGTCCTCGAGAGCAATCCTGTTCATGATGAGGCCTTGTTTGGTGACCTGTGTGCAAAGGGACTTTCTAGTTCCATTTAAAGGGGCACAGAAACACCATCCCAGGTGAATCCAAGGGTAACTCTCATGCAGTGCTTTACAGAGATATGTGAGCAGACACTTAGGAAAATGTAACATCATACAGAGTCCCATAAATGTGTTCAGAGGTACTGACTTCTGCCCTGGAGGTATTATTTTATGTAGAGCCTTTAGCAGAGATACCATGTCACCAAACGGTCTTTGCACCCCAGCGGTGGCTCTTTCTACAGCTAGGAGAGGACATCCATGCCGGCAGTGATGTGTGGGCAGGGAACTTGCAAAGCAAATGCTGCTGCCAAATAAATAGAAACTCAGCTCTCCAGAATTTTCAGTTTGGCCTGGAGGACAAGTCAACCAGCAGAATGGATCAGCCTAGCTACTACTCATCCGAGCCTCAGGGAACAGCGCCACCTAAGCAGAGTGCACGCTTCCCCCTCAAGTTCTGATCTTGCCAGAGCTCAAATACAAGCAACATGAAAGAATATCCCACAGTTGCTGATGAATTAGTACATGCTGCCTTCTCTCCGAGTCGGTGCTAAAGCTAAATCTGTCTGCATCAGATTAGAGAGCTACATTCCCTTTCCAAACCCTGACACCTGCAACCCTGCCTCGCTCCTATCCCCTGAAGCTTAGAACCAATTCCTGGACCAGTGCTCCCAGCAAGCAGACTGGCAACCCTGTACCCTGGCAGGGTCTTGCAGCCAACCTGTATTTTCACTGGTGCAGCAAATAGGAACTGAGCAGTCTCTTGGTCTCAGCCTTGCAGGGCACAGCAGTCTCCAGAGCTACTGTCTGTAGCCTTCACTCTCATGCCCTTCCCGTGCCAGAAACCCCTTTTGTCTCTGTGCCATGCAGCCCGGCCATAGCTGCTGCTCCAAGGGCAGACGCCTGCCAGGGAGACCCAGCAAGGCTGAAGTTCTGCAGAATCACATCTGCTCCTTTGTCCTGGTTTCCCCCAGCTCAACTATGATTTCATTCAACTGAAATCACAACAGCTTTTCCAGTCCTACGTAGGCAGGGCAGATCCCTTCACGGTTAGCTTTTTTTTGTTGTTTTTAATGAGTATTATTTTGGGGTGGAGGTGGAGGGGAGGGTGCTCAAATGCAAAAGTCTGAATCTATAGCATAAAATCTCCGCTCAGCCTAAAGGAAGAAGCTGGCAGATTGATGGAGAGCGTCACCACAGTGTGAAAGGACAAATAAGGTGAAGATGCTGCCAGATGGGAAACTGAATCCTCCTTGGCTCAATGAGCATCGATATTGTTGGTGGTGTGCGTACCACTGCCACATTCTGCAAACAAACTTTAATCTTAGCTGTAGCTATCACCAAGTTCTGCCCCGGTCTATAAGCAGCAGCAAAATATTGCACCCAAGTGATCTGGGGGCTTGGAAAATCTTCTCCTTGTCCTGCTCAGCAGATCTCAGATTTGTGCCTCTGTCCTTACACCAGTGGCTTTAGCAGCTGCTGGTAGAAGAGCCTGGAAGGATATCTCCCTCACTCACATGCCTTCCACCTCTCTGACAGCTGGAACCTCCTTGCAGTGAGAGACCTGGGAGGGGTGGCTCTTTGCAGAAAGCAAGATGGTTTCTACGTGGGTAGAGACTGTTGTTGTGAGGGCTCTGGAGAAGGAGCAAAATCTCCTCTGTTACTAAGCAGGGATCTGAAGGCCGTTGTTGGGGGAGAAGCAGAAGAATCACTATAAAAGGAAGAGTTATTCTGCCTGCAGCCAAACCACCTCGACTCTGATCTTGTCAGATCTCTCAGCAGCAGTGGGGCTGGTCAGCACGGGGAGGCGAGTCCCCAGGGGGAAGCAGGGTGTTGCAGTGATGCAGGGAAGGAGGGCGGGAGCTCCTCATCCTGTGTAGACAGTGAACACTTTCCCCCTGTGGTCTTTTTAAGGTTTCTTTCTTGACGAAAAGGAGAAAAGCCCCTTACGATCCAGGGGGTGCTAAGTGTGCATCACGTGAAGCATCTAATCTGGCTTTCTCATCTAAGTCCAGCAGAAGTAATTAGATAATGCAGGAGTACCCTCTCTCTCTTTCCACCTTTTCTCCTTCATCTAAACTGCTCCAACTGGTTGCCAGATCCAGCACTGTTTGAACAACAGCGTGTGAAAAATCTCCTGTTATAAGCAACATAAGGCCTTGGGAACAAAGTGACCCATTGCAAAGCCACCCACTGGGAACAAAGTGACCCCTTGCCTGATCAGCAGGAGGACTCCCAGGAACATTAAAGCCGGAATGGATGTGGTAGGGGAGAGGGAACTTAGAGCACAGAGCCTCCATCCATCGATTCAGCACCAGAGCCAACATGAATCACCATGGACTGAAAGGAAAAAGAGACACCCCCAGATGCCAGCCCCTTTTTCTGCAGTACCCAGGGATAACCTCAGGCCGCTTGCCTCCTTGCTTCACCTCTGAACCGTGCCCTGCACAGACAGCAGAGCTGCAGAGGCTCACACAACAGCAGCGCCCTACAACGTCCTTGAAATCCCCAGGACAGAGCTGGCAGCAGGGTTAAGTGCACCCACAGCAACTTTCCCTCAGCTCGCCCAAGTCAGTGTTGATTTCTCCCCACATGCGAGTTTAAATTCACCATAAGACAAGTAGAAGGAAAAGAATAAATCAGGGGGAGGAAATAACCAACTCTTGTCCTGCTGCTCTTTGGCCAGTAAAGTGATAAGGCAGAAAAGAGAGAAGAGGCTTTTCCCCCACCGCATTAAGAAGCTGAAAATTGAAGAGCAAATGAAGAGTATATTTGAAGATAGCACAAATCCTCGATAAAGCCTCTCTGAAACTTGATGAAAAATTTCAAAGTGTATCAGGAAAGCTGGGTTCTATAAAGGATAAATCCATCTGACAGGACAAATTGAGGAGAAGAGATGGACACAGATGGTTGGTCTGGGCTCTCTGGAGTGAGGTAGAGACGTAGAGTGAGCTTTAACCCTCTTGGCTCAAGGTCAGGGACAGAGCACTAGCCTGGAGATGAAGCACCCAGGGCCTTCAGTCTCTGCTGAGCCTCTCCTGTCATGTCAGGATACAGCCCCAGGGTGCTGGCACTGCAGATGCAAGAGCTGCTGGGGCAACCATGAGCACGGCATGGTCCCCATCTTGCCTCGGTCTCTGTCCACTTCCCTGCCTCGGGGACAGGCTGTGGACAGCACAGGGACAGCACAGGCAAGCATCATGCTCGGTGGCTCCCTGCCTCACCAGGAAAGCAGGGAAGCATGCTCTTCTCCGGGCAGGGAAAAGGCCACGGCCAGGGTCATTGCAGATGCCGTGTTGAGGTCTTTGGGAGGAGATGTAGATGCAACCACTAACTGCAAGTCTTGGTTTTCTCCAGTGTCTCCTTTACCTGAGTAAGCAGAAGCACTGTGCCTAGCTTTCCAGATCTGCACTAACCCTAACTCCCCCAATATGAAAAGATTGGGCCTGAATTTCTTCCCTGTTCTTCAAGGATTTGTCTTACCCTCTTCCCTTTTCCAACAAATTGATTCCCTTGGAAACAGGTCTGTAATTAGGAAATTGTACAGGGGACTTTGTCATCAGGTAAATACAGAACATGGTGTCTGGAGACAGAAATTCTTTCAATGAAGATTAATTAGGAAGAGTTCCTGTCCCAGTCTGACTGGCAGTGAGGAGAACAGGGTTTGAACATGGGAGAGAAGCACCAACACTCTCCCCCCTGCACATCCAGTGCCATCCACCCAGCAAGCATCGCCCAGGGAGACTCTTCAGAGGGTACAGACAGTTTCTCTACTTGCAGGCTTTATGTTTAGGTGGAGCTGCTGCTAAGACTAGCTCATGAAGCAACAGGGAAAAAGGCCAGAGAAAAGACATTTATTCTTGATCAGAAAGAACCACACTTATTTGCCCCATCTGCATCTGCTTCCCAGAAGGGATGCGGACAGGAACTGATGTTTGCGATGTGCCCAGAGCTTGGTGGGAAGGCAGGTCCAAGAGTGGAAATAGGACAGAGCTATGCCTCTTTCTGGCAGATCATTCTGGCAACAGATGTTTTGCCTTAGGAGTCTGTGCTCTTCAGGGCCCATCAGGCAGCAGCAACCCAACTGCAAAGGCCTGAGTCAGTGAAGGGAGCAGGAAACATGCAGGGAGAAAGAGAAAGCGCAACTTTGCTTTACATGCTGAGTGGAAAAAGAAAATATAACACGAGAACAAAAAAACCACAAAGGCCCCCGCACACAAAGCAAAGGAATGGATGGAGAGATGATGCAGAACTCAGCCCAGAAACTGTGTTAAAGCAGCAAGGAGAAAAAGGGCCAAGGAAAGATGTGCCAAGCAGCCACCACTAAAATTAATTAAACGTAGCCAAAGAAGGAAAAACTCAAGAGAAGAGAGGGAAGACAGGAACAGATCTTGGTGGGGAGTGAGAGGAATTGGTGTGGGAGAGAGTGCTCACCCTTTTACCAGGAGACCCACATGCATATACATAGCTCCTGCTAAAGGACAGATGTGGGCAGGAATGGATTGCCCCAAACGAGGAGGCTCCTCTGCCTCCACCTTGCACAGCCACTCTGTTGTGCCTAAGTTTCATGTACCAACCCATCCAGCAGCACTGGCAAAGACCAGAGTGACAAGAAGCGTGTATTACTCATGGTGGTCCCTTCCCCATCACCACTGCCTGGTAGGAGGCATGTGCTCCGTGGGTATCAGCAGCAGATTTTGACGTGAGATGGGAAGGGTTAGGCAGACTGGCCACCTCTGGTCATCCAGCCTTGCCCACAGGCAGCCAATAACAGGAGCACACAGCTCTAGATAACCATCTTAGAAAAGCTCCTGCTTATGCATAATAACTTGTTCTTTTAACAACAGTGACAATACCTGTTCTTCTTGTAACGAGTTCAGCCCTCAGGACATTTAATGGCAGAGTCCCAGAAAGCTGGATTATCTGGCTGGGAAGGCATGGGCACTTCAGGGAACAGAAGGTCTCACCTGGGAGGCACATGGCTTCAAGTAAGCTTTTGGCCCAAGGTAGTGACTAAAACGCTGCTGACAATCCCAGGAAGGAAAGAAGAAAAAAAGATATTACAAGAAGGTGAAGAAAGCCTTTGATGCTCAGTTTATTGGGAGGCATAATGTGATATATGAGAGATTTAGCCAGCATTATCAAGAACTGGAGGAGACTGCCAAGTCCTTCAGAAGAGCAGCGCAGAGCTATTCAGGATGCTTTCAGAGAATTTATAAGAGGCAGCATGACTGTGGGCGTAAAAGACAAGGAATATTGGGCTCCTCCTTCCAGCTTGACCCTACACTGACTTTGGAAAAAAAACCAGAAAAGCTACAAGAGTAGAAAAGAAGCAGGAGGACTTGGAGGGTAGGGTGTTCAGAGGAAGAAGAAGCAAGTAGGTTGACCCAGCCGATGGTAACTCCCAGGCAGGTAAAAGGGACAAGACACAGCAAAAAAACCTCCAGGGACAAAGAAAGAAACAAAAGAAAATATTCTGAACATGCCTATGAATCCAAGCCCTGCATTTTCATACCCAAAACAAGGTTGCAGGAGGCCAAAAGAAAGAGCGAGCTCAAGAGAGGTCTGTCCAACAAGCAAGGACATGATTAAGAGAAGCTGCATTTGACACAAACAGCCACTGAAGTGTGCAGAAGCCCTCACAGCACAGAGACCTTCAGACACAGGATTTCAGGTGCTATGATGAAACCCTAAAGGCAGATACATCTTGCATTGCCAGGAGGTCCCAGCAGAGACAGGGGGAAAGATCCTACAACCCACAACCCCCAGGCTGGCCCAGTCCTCAGAAAAAGCTCCTAACTGGGGCAGGGTGAGGCTGACTTCTTTCCCTCCAGATGTCCCTTTGCTGCCAGCAGCTCCATGCTTGGTACCACTTGCAGCAGCTGGCCAGTCATTCACAGAATGAGAAGAACTTGGCCTGGGATATTTTCCCCACAAAGCTTTCCTTAGGAGGCAAAGTTCATACTCTCGTTTGGCGATGAGAGCAATAAAGGTGGCAGGAGATGCACTTCTGATGCGAGGAAGGCGCTAGCTACCCAGGTGTGATTAATGCCCTGTAATTCTTGATGTCTAAGCACAGATTAAAGTATAACATAGGAAATGGAGCAAGACCTGCTTACAGTCAGAGGAGAGACAGGTACTTTTACATTGTGATCCTTTGATTTATTTGAGATAGGTATGTAAGGAAGAGATAAATCACGCTCTTCCTCTCCCATAGGTATAAGGAGAGCCTGGCATTGTGGTAGGTGTCTATCCTTAAAGAAGAACCCACCACCATCACCTAGACTGTTTTGAAAGGCTCCAGTTACCCAGGCCAAGGCACAACTAACCTGGCAACAATAAACAGTCTCCTCCAGAGAGGACATTAGCAGCACGGGCCCTGTGCTAAAACCCATTGTCTGTGAAGATGCTGTGAATAGTCTGCATGCTGTACATGCTGCAGGTGCAAGAGCATTCCCACCCCAGTGGGAGCCCGTGGGGCTACTTTGGCCTTCACTCAAGAGCCCAAGCGCTCCCATCCCAAGGCACAGCATGGCCCCAGCAAGTGGGCAGATGTGGAAAGCAGGGGCTCATCACCGCCCACCCTGCAGACAGAGCCCTGGCATCTTGGGGCCATCACAACCTTCAGTGGAAGAGGGAAGAAACAGGCAGATGTTATTTCCTCCATGAGACAAATGAGCTCGTCTATCCCATTGCTTCATGTAGCCTTGGTGCCAAGCAGGAGCCTCTCTGCTCTGCCCAGCTCGTTTTCTCATTTCTCTGCTCCTCTGGGTCTACCAGCCTTGGTCCAGGAAGGCCACAGCAGAGCTGCTGAGGAATATAGCCCAACAGCACAGCCTGAATAAAGGGCAATTAACGTGATCATTTGCCTTTTCTCTGTTTGATTGGCAGCTAGGTGCGGGCGAGGAGGGCTGGGCCACAAACTGTGCCCAAGAAGTACTTCACAGGGAAACTGAGAAGATGGTCTTAAAAAAAATAAAAAAATCTGTTCTGGGGGACCCAGAGACAGGTCTCTGCTTAACAGGTACCACACGCAAGTGAACAGTGACAGCTCAGGAGCCCCCTCCCTCCTCTACATATGAGCGATTCCTGCTGGTTTCCAGGGGGGAATATTGCATCTTGACATTGGAGAATGGCATCCTGTTTTGCAGAGAGGTACAGAGCAGGTGCCTCCCCCCACTTCTCTCAGCATCGCTGTCTGAGGGAAGGAGCCAGCCTGCTCCACCTCTCCTTGGAGATCGCCAACAAGAACACAATTAGTTCCAGTTGCAGAAAGCTGTCAGTTTTGTACATGCGTGAGAGCGTGTGCTGACCATGTAAAGATGAGCTTACAGAGCTGGAAAACAATAATCTCCCTCTTGCATAAATTGCTTTTCCATCTTCTGTGCAGCCATAGTAGCCTGGGCAATGGCGACAGGCAAGTAAGAGAATCCAGTCAAGACCTGGCAAGCTCCATGGAGGTCCATTGGGGTCGAAGGGGTATTTTACTGCTAGACAAGGATGAGGGAGATACTGCCTTTCAGGAGGAGAGATATAAGCCAGGTTTCTTTGCATAAAGGCATCCATGGGGGTTCTCCACAAATGGTACACACTGGCGAAGCTCTGGCTGCATGCCAGCCTGATTTATTGCATCTCAGCTCCCCTTCCAGCTCATATATTCTCACTTGGGCAGGGACATACATGGGATAGGGGTAGATCGTAGATACTCTATTTCTGCCCCTAGAGCATTCAGAAAAAGGTCATGGTCCCATGTTGTTTTCACTGTAATCACAACAGCCATCCACTGAACCAAGGCAAGTTGAGGCTGTTCATCCACGATGTGCTTAGGGAAGTTTTCCTTCTTGTTTTGCAACCACCAGTTCTAGGTGCTTACTTTCTTAAAGCCCCCTGAGATTTCATGAAATCAACAGAGTCCAAGCCTGGCACTTCCATAAAATCCTACGCAAAGCTAGGAAACTTACTTCAAAAACTTTCATCGGTCTCTGGGGTTACTGTTAGCTGTAAGGTCCTAGTTGCAGTCTCTAACTTCTACCCCAAATAAATTATAAAAGCAAGCATCCTGCAAATAAACAAAGATCAAATGAGGCTGTTTACCATCTATGCTTCTCGCACTATTTTGTTTGTCTGTCTCGTCATCTTTCAGCTGTTGGATTTTGTAAGCACAAGCTGTCTTTGGAGGCACCTCACCTACAGCACCTGGATTAAGGGCACAAACACAACACAAGCAATTCAAACAAGCCTCACAAACCACGTCCATCCCCCAAGGGACTGGTGAAGATGGCAGCGGAGATATAAATCATGACTGATATTAAACCCCAAATGCATCACTTCACAAAGTCCCAGGGACTGGTGTTCAGAGCAGAGAAATTAAGGAGTTTAGTTTGGAAGTAAGAGGCAGAAGACTTAGCACCAGACAGCCTGAAGGATGTTAAGTACATGCGTCTTGTCCACAGATGAATGAAATGTTATCAGTAGAGCCAGAGAGGGTAATTTGACCTTTCTGTCTGCCTCTCTCTCTCTCTCTCCCTCCCTGCAGCTCAAGGATGGAAAAAAAAAATCCTTCACTAGTTCTATCAACAAACTTCAGTTCCCTTTTTGCTCCCCAGGACCTGAGAGCATAGGACATACCAAAACGCCCCTTGCACATGGGAAGGGCTCAGGATGCAGCAGAGTGAGAGGTGGAGGAGCAGAGCTGGCAGAAGGTTGAACCTACTGGAGCTCACAATAAGAGAGGGATTTTGCTGGAACAGATTGCAGGATACTCAGAGAGAGAGCAAAGGGACTGCTGTGCTCACTGAAGAGCCTGTGCACCGAAAGGTTGGAGAGTGGGTTGTGCAATGAGCCTGGGAGTCAGGGGTCCTCATATTCAAGCACCTCCTCTCACACCAAGAAGCTTCCAGAATTAGAGACATACCAGCACCATGCTGCAGAAATGACAGCACTGAGGGCTGCATCCATTAGACGAGCAGGGAAACCAGAGGGCCATTGGGACTGGCTATTTCCTCAGCACTGGGAGTCCTGTTTGAAGATGTTCACCCATCCATCCATCCCTAGCAGAACCAGACACTATGAAACATGAGAAAAGGAGGTGTACAGTACACACAATGAGATGAGGAGCCTGTTGTAGGAATGAAGAGCAAGGGGACCCAAGGATCGTGACAATGGCCAGGCACAGAGTATGTTGCACCTTGCAAAGTCCCGCAAGGGTCTGGCAACCAGAATCTCCCACCTCTTCCCCCTCTTGGCACAGCATTCCTATCTCTGTCTGCCATGTAATTCTTCTTTCAAGATCCAGCTATGGCCTTTACAATTCCAGGATGTGGCCATGATTCCAAGTGCTGGAAGAGAAGCCATTCCTCAGCTGGCTGGTAAAGTGCTCTGCACGAGCTTAACAAAAGCCTCAGCAATGAACCTGCAATACAGCCCAGCCCGAGGGAGGTGAAGGAGGAGGCAAGGTCTCCCCTAGCTGTAGGCAGTGCTCAGTTGTGAAGTACTATTGGTCAGGCCTGAGAAACATATGGCAGGAACTCCATCTGTATGGGTCCTGGTCAGACCACAGCATACTCTGGTAAAAGTTTTACTCTAAAAGTTATGGGTTTGGTTTGGGTTTGGTTTTTGGTTTGCTTTTTGGGGGGTTTTTTTGGCGGTTTTTTTTGGGGGGAGGCTCCAAAATCCAAGGAAAGAGAAGAAAATTGCAAAGTTTCTGTGGAGTACAAGAGTGGGAAAACATGTTCAGCAGGAACAGTACAAGCACCACATGAGTGTGTCCCAGGAGCACTAGGGGAGAAGAAAGCAAAACCTGACACATCATCTCTTCCATCAAGATCCAATGCACTGTCCCTCCAGTGCTGGCACTGAATGCAAAATCCACTTTTCCTCCACAAAACAGCCTAATTGATGCACAGAAGCGTGAGCACATTACTGGGAGGGGGAAGCGCTGTGGGTCTGTGCAGGCGCAGGCAGGAAGGCAGTCCTGTGGGAATGGGGGCAGTAGGCAGGGATCGATGCCCCCCAGAAGGGCACTGGAGGGGAGCAGGGGGCAGCCAGGCTGGCACAGGGGCTGCAGAGAGGGGCACGGGCAAGGCACTGCAGAACAGCCCAGACAGCACTCAAGTTTCCTGGTGCTCAGACAAGTCCGCAGCCAAAGCACTCGATGGGAGCTGTTATTTAAACAAGCCAGTTGTTAATAAATGGAGCCTTTTAGTCCTAATTGGTGGAGAACCACAAGCCTGCAAACCTCCCGGAGCTCTTCAATTATTGATACTGCCCCAGAACTGCTGGAAACGGCTGAGCTGTTTCATGAGTCGCCACAGAGCTGCTCCTGCCCATCACTGTGCACAGCTCTGACACCGCTCCGGCATGTTGGAGCTGCCAGGACATGGACCTTCTTTTATATAACCCCCCAGAGGCAGATTGACCTATAGCCAGCCAAAGGCGCTGGATTCTGAAGGAGAAGGGCTTTTGGTGAGGCTCTTTGCACCTATTCTGCATCCTGTCCACTGCTGGCTTCCTCCCCACCTCCCACCCCTCAGCTCACCAGCTCTGATGGGGCCTGTCTGACTCACACAGGTTTTGTAGCCCAACAACCATCAAGCGTTTCCAGCAACAGCCCTTTTCTTTGTTTCCTACATCTCCCATGACTTCACAGGTCCTCTGCCATGGATGGAGTGCTGGACAAGCCCCGGGGTGCTTTGTTTCCTCACCCAGAGCCAGCTCAGCACGGTCAGAGCCCATGTACTGCCTTATTCCTAAATTATTGCAATTCCCATGCCTCCAGTCAGACTAAGGAATCTTTTCCCCCTTAGTCTTTCTCTCTGCTGCAAGATACCATCCATGTTAACTACCCTCCCTTGTGTAACCGTGAATACAAAGCACATGGGCAGGGACAGGGGTGTGAGCAAACCTCTCCTACCCTGCGTCACATCAGATGAGGAGCCAGCCCACCATTAGTTACGGGGTTTCATCTAAGAAGCACCAACATCCCCTGAAGGCTCTTAAATCCCTCTGGTTCCTCTGTTTGGAGCCCCTCTGGCTCCACCAAATGAAACATTCAGAATGCCTAAAGGATAGCTACCCTTTGGATACCAAAAAAAGAAGTTTTCTGGCCTGACGACAGCTCCTGGGCTCCAAGGCAGAAGGCTGGGAGCCAAGTTGAGGGGCGTTGCAGCAGCTGCTCACTTATTTCCTGTCCTACCAAACAAATATTTAACATCCCCAAGCCCCATCCATGGATTTTTCCAATTGAGTACACTCCTGCCGAACAACAAACCTCATGAATCAGCATTTTTTAACAGAAACACACTGTCAAAAAAATTCTTCACCAAGCCCCAAAGCCCTGCACAGCCTGGGAGACCCTACAATACAAGCAAAGTCTCATGGGTGGAAACCATCTCATGGTTTTAAATCCATGACTTGGACCCTCTTCTTTCTCCATAAGGAATTAAGTTTCCTGCCTTCTGGTACAGCTGTATGCCTTCATTTTCAGAGCTCTCAGCTGTAACTCATGAAGATAAATGAAGGAGGGAAGAGGGAGCTCTGACACTGATAAGCAGAGTGGGGAAGGGAATGCTATTTATTCATACTTAGTTATGCACTTTTAGACTCTGGAGTAAGCCACACTCTGGGTGGGAACCAAAATCTCTGTTCCAGAGCAATCTCTGTATACACGAGCTTCCTGCCTGACCCAACTAGCAAGACCTCTCAAGGTAAAGGCATGCTGGCAGGAGGCATCGTGTAAGCCCCTGCACGGGGAGGACTGAGCTCTGAAGGTCACGGCCACTGCGTGGAAGTAGAAAAGAGGGGTCCTAAGTGCTGGTGGCCACCTCCATTCCTGCTCTTCAGAGCCGTGGAGAGGAGCTCACCTTTGAGCCATGTTCAAATGGCACATGGGCACACACGTGAGCTAGGGCCAGTTACCCCTTTGCTGTTAGCCTCAGACCTTCTCTCCACAGTCACAACTGGTTTGACTCCTCCAGTCTCTGTTCATAACTCTTCAGTAAAGCCTTTCTCTCTCCTGCAGTCCCTTTCATCCTAGGCTTGGGCCCTTTCCCCTGACTTTCAAGCTTTCCTTTCTGTGAGATCTATTTGGGCTAGCTCTTCTGCCACGGGCAATGGTGGTGTTAGTGGCTTCAGCAGACTTAATCAATCACTAACAGTATTCAGGGCAGATTGTGAAGACTCTTGCATGTGTTCATGCCAGGGCCTTCCTGGTGTTTCCCATATGCAAGACATATGCCACAATGTGCTCTTACTGGCACAGTGGGAAAACATGTTAAATGAAATCCACACACACCTCCCATGAGGTTTGCCTCTTGGCTCCTGCTGCAATGTGCTGTCCCGGTTCCCCTCGCGTTTGTGGGCCATGGGAATACCTGGTTGGAGAACACGGTGGTGCATCCCCTTCTATCAGTAGGTTCCCTCCAGCATGGTGTCCCTCAATTTGGGCTCCTCCACACCTGCTCCTTCCTAACCAGGAATCAGCCTTTGTAGCTAAGCAGCATTGAGGAATGAAAAAGAAAAACCAAGAGAAAACACAGAACCCCTTTGGAACAAATATTTTGTTTTTAATGAAGAAGCCTTTCAGGCTGCTTTGAAGCAGTTGTGCTGGAAGACTGTGTGCTGTAGCTCTTTGCCCTTGGGCTATCACCTGATCCAACCTCCAGAGAAAGTAGGAAACATTGGGTTGGGGCTCAGAGAGACCATATAGAAAAACTTGGGTGCTGCAGAAGGCAGAAGGCTAGGGTCTAAGACATGGGCCTGCCTTACGTGGCTCCTCCACAGCTTAACTCCTGGATGATTTGCCCCATACCTACTGCTGCGGGGTAAGTCTATAGCAGCACCACAGACCAAGTATGATGGGTGACGTAAAGGGCAGCTCTCCAGATGTGTGGGTGGGAGCTGGCTGCAAAAGCCATTGGGTCTTGCCTGTAAAAGCATGGTCGCCAGGGGCCAAGAGGATGTCCATTCGCAAAAGCCTTTCATTCAGAGGAGGCCGTCAATGGAGACAGACAGCACAGGTACTGCTGCAGCAGGGGGTTGGTGGCACCACAGCGGGGTGGCTAGGGGGGCCCCAGTGTTGTGGTGTCTGTGTAAGGGCTCCAGAAGCCCACCCATCTGTCCACTGTATCCACTTTGCTGTTCAGCCCCTCCACAGATGGCTCATCCTGCCTGGGATTTTCACTGCTCACCTTGCTAGCATTCCCCTTCCTTCCAGGAGACCGTAAATTTCTTCTTTCTAACTCTTGAGCTCCCTTTTTTGTTGGGTCAGGGGTGGGTTTTGTCCCTTTTTTGCTGTCTTCACCACAACAGGAGCTCCTCCCTGCAAGCAGCACTGACCTGCTCAGCAGGATGAGGCTTCCATGCAGGGGTGGGGTAACCATGGTATGAGGACAACCTCAGGCCTAAGCAGGTTTATGTTCCTGCAATCAGTCCAGCCTGAGCAAGAGCCTCTACAGCCCCACACTACCTCCACCGGCAGCGAACCAGTGCTCCCACGTGCCAGCACGTACAAGGAGGCACCTAGGGACTTGGTTCTTCAGAGGCTGCATTTGTTTTCACATTCTTCACCTTGCATAGGGATGACCTGCCCTGGTGCATTGAGCCCCCAGCACTGCTCTTGCTGCTGCTGATTGCACTGAGTGCAGAAATATAGCCAAGCAGCCATGCCCCAGACTCCTCCACACCACAACAGCGTGCAAAGCTGCAGACAGCAGAGCTGCCCTTACTTTTGCGGCTTTGAATTCCACCAGCAGAGGAGATCTGTATCATGTGGCAGCTATAGCAGCTTTTTGTGTGAGCAGATAATTAGATTCTGCCTTCTCCGTCTCTGAGCCCTGCAGCCAGCTGCAGAGGCTACAGCCCACCAATTGCCCTGAGGAGCTTCAGAGAGGGGAGAGACACACACTATGAGGGGGATGGAGGTCCACACGGATGCCAAAGGGCTCAGAAGATGGGAAGATCATGTAATAGGTGAGGCCAGGAAAGAGATGGCCTTTCAGATGATTTGAACGCTGTGTGGGTGGTGATTTGGCAACAACGATAGGTGTGCCCGCTGGGCACAGGGACAGGTCAGAGCCTGTGGGGTTACAGCAGCATGCAGCAGTGAGACGAAAAGAGAAAGAATTTCTGTGTGCACCTGGGGAACTCCAGATGCTTGTGAGATACAGGGAGGGAAGAAAGAAGGTGCAGAGATTGTCTGCACAGGGATAGATCCAGTTCTCAACACAGCCAGTCATTCACTGTGCTCCGCAAGTCACCCATCAGAGCTTTCCTCTGATCTAGGAAAAGAGTGGCGAGTGATTCCCCGTGCCCAGACAGCATTTGGGAGAGGAAGAGGCAGGCCACTGTCTTCTGCCTCTTGTCACAAACATTCATTTTCTTGAGGAAAGGTGGACACAGAGATTTGTAATGCTTCTGTGCGTTCAAAATTTGCAGCTCTGTTTCTGGTGACTGGAGTGTGCTTGGGGTACTCAGGAGGCTTGCCGGTGACATGGGACCCTGGGCTGTGAGGAGCATACGGTAGGAGGAAAACAGTGTTCAGCAAGGGACGTGTAAGGCCGCCGAGAGAAAAGACTGATCCCCGGTCTTGCAAATAGGGTTTACCCATTTATATTCCCAAATTTACACCACATGATGGGAGCCATTTCAAAATGTGCAGGCAGTGACACAGAGGAGCACTCACCATGGCAGTGCCACATGGAGGACAGGTCACCCGAATCTCTCTTCCTGGAAGAGAGAACAAATGGGGGAGATGGTGTAAACCACTGGCAAGTTAGGGATCACCAGTCTCCGTGTGCCGCTGTACAGAAGACGCCATGGACTACAGCCTCCTGTAACTCTCCAGATCATGAAAGCAGTTCGGGGGGGCTCGCATTCGATCCTCACGCTGTTGGTCATGATAGCAAAGTTGTCCCATTTCCAGCTTCTCCTTGCACCGTGGAGGTGACTTGTGTGTAACTACATGGACAGGGGTGAGATCTGGCAGGTTGAGAGGCAGTGGAGGCCTACAATGCAGATCTTGCCTAAAAATGCACAGGCACCGTGGAACACCGTCAGCTAGAGATCAATGCAAGCATGTGCATGATGGCAGGATTGCGTGCATGACGGCAGGCTTGCTGATCACCAGAGGCTGCAAACAGCAAGGCAAAAGTTATCTGAGAACTTGCTGGTCTGGATGAGAATGCCGTTTGGGAAAGATGCCCCATTTCTACCAGAAACTACAACACTGATCATCCTCTTAGAGAGTGTAGTAGGGAAATAAACCCAACATTATACAAACCTGAAATATTTAAAAAAGTGGACTATTTGCAATATAATTAATGCTCAAAAATAGCAGTTATTTCAAGAAGGGTACTTGACCACTTGACCTTGGAATGACCATGGGTACTTGTCACGGCAGCGAGGGCTGCACTTTCAATGGGCAGGATCAGACAACAGCCAGGCCTGAGCTGGCTTGTTTTTTAACGTAACCTCTCTCAGCTGAGATGTGTTTGCAGCAGCGGCCACAACAACACTTGCGAGAAATAAATGTTTATAATGCTCTAGCTGACAACTGCTTGCAGTTGCTTACTGCCCAGACCGAGGCACAAGCAAACCCTGCAGGAACAAACATACATCTAATTAAAAAAGCCGTGGTATGTAAGCCAGGCGAACAGCAGTGACTGGGCTGACTTGCACTAAAGCAGAGACAACCTCAGCACAGCGAAATGGCGCCCAGGCAAAACGCCGCCGCGCCGCGCGTGCTAGAAAACCATTGGAGGGAAATGCTGTTTTCAGCAGAAGGAAATGTAAAATGAATTAACGAAATGTCTCTGAAGGACAAAACCCTGCTGACGATTTAAATAACTGTTTTGAAACCAGCCTTTACCACAAACTGGTTTCTGACTGACAGAAAGAAAGGCACAAAAAGGCAAAGGAAACATGACAGAGATTGAGCCAAGCACAGCTACATCACAGCAAGCACCTCTTTTGATAAAAATCGTTTTCTGAAATAGCCACCAAAGGGGTCCATGTGGCAAAACTAAGCCTGACATCTTTGCATTACCAAGACCGATTAGAGAAGTAGGGTTTGTAGGAAGAAACCTCACTTGGGCCTAGTTTACAGAATGGCGTGCCAGTGAAGTCATTACTGCTTGACCTGGGATATTACACAGAGGGACGGAGCTCCCTTTGGCACCCACCGAAAGGATCATTGCTTTGTTTTCTCAAAACTCCTTTCCCCCCCCCTTTCTTTTTCAGTCATAGAATCATAGAATCATAGAATGTTTTGGGTTGGAAGGGACCCCTAGAGGTCATCTAGTCCAACCCCCCTGCAGTGAGCAGGGACACTGCTAACTAGATCAGGTTGCCCAGAGCCCCATCCAACCTGTCCTTGATTGTTTCCAGGGATGGGGCCTCCACTACCTCTCTGGGTAACCCCTTCCAGTGTTTTACCACCCTCATTGTAAAGAATTTCTTCCTTATATCTAGTCTAAACCTACCTGTTTTAGTTTAAAACCATTACCCCTTGTCCTGTCACAGCTGACCCTACTAAACAGTGGTTTATGCATACTCCTCTGCTGCATGCCAAGAAAAGGCTATTTAATAGAGCACAAACAAACAACTGAGTGAGATTAGTTAAACAGAACCTCTGTGAAAAAGGCAGTTGATAAAAATCCAGGAAAGTTTTTACTAATGGCAAAAAAAAAAAAAATCTTCTAAAAATGCAGGACTTAAAATAATGCATACATTAATACTTAGACAAAGTCTTTCTGCTTCGTTGCAGCTGAGTTGCTGAAACTGAGTTCCTCATATGAGCAAAGGCTGAGAGAGCTGGGATTGCTCTGCCTAGAGAGGAGAAAGCTCAGGGGGATCTCATCAATGTGTACAAATGCCTGAAGGGAGAATGCAAAGGAGCCAGGGTCTTCTGAGT
Organism: Gorsachius magnificus; assembly: GCA_034008185.1. Classification (NCBI taxonomy): domain Eukaryota; kingdom Metazoa; phylum Chordata; class Aves; order Pelecaniformes; family Ardeidae; genus Gorsachius; species Gorsachius magnificus. Next base: position 163,837,956 of record CM067081.1, on the reverse strand, counting down.
GGTGTTCAGTGACAGGACCAGACGCAATGGGCACAAACTGAAACTCAGGAGGTTCCCTCTAAGCATCAAGAAACACTTTTTTACTGTGTGGGTGACTGAGCACTGGCACAGGTTGCCCAGAGAGGCTGTAGAGTTACCACCTTGGAGATACTCAAAAGCCATCTGGACATGGTCCTTGGGCAACCAGCAACTAGGTGGTCCTGCTTGAGCAGGGGGCATTGGACAAGAACGACCTCCAGAGGTCCCTTCCTACCTCAGCCCTTCTGTGATTTTAAGTGAACTTAAATGGCAAGAGGAAAAGCTTTGGGGAAGTAAAATAAGTTGTCAAAGACCACTTTTTTAAGATTAACAGTCCGATGTAGTAGCTAGTGTGAGATCACAGAGAAGAGGCTGTTGGAAAGGCCGTCAAGCTATGGCATCTACAAGAAGTCTAAAGACAAATTGACAAAGGGTCCATGGAGTTCCTAGAGTTTACTGGTTGTCCGTTGTTCAGACACTGTTCAGACTGAATGAGATGAGAAAAAATTACTTTTATTTCTATGTAGAGCGCTGTTGCACAACAAGTAGTGCAGGTAATAAAAGTTAAAAATCATGAGGTTTTGTACCAAGAAATTTTGGGTGCATTCCTAATGATTCATCTGCATGTTTCTCTTGGATGTGTCCTTTCAAGTATACCCATCAATGCAGAATCAAATACAGTAAAAGAGAAATCCATACAGAGTACTGGCTAGATGAAGCCCTACCTGATTCATGTGATCTGTCCTGGCATAGACCAAAATATCTGGCAGCACTTTATGAGATTTACCATTTCAGAGATTCCTGAACAGGAAACCTGCCATCATATAAAAAGTTTCTGGATCCTTGGATCCAGAATTAATTAATACTGAAGTTGCTATAAAAAACCTATGTGCCAGGAGACACAGCAGACCTCTCTAAAAAGAGGGTCAAACTGTTACTTGCTAAAGAAATGAGAAAGAGTTAGATGTGTCATAACCACTAAATGAGACCATGTGGCAAAAGTGACCATGACATGTTTGTATAAAGACAAATTACACCAACAGAGTTCGAAATAGAAGGCTGAGCGTGAGTCTGGCTTAAAACACTGCCTGCCAGTGGAGAAATCACAGCACGATCAAGGATCCAAGGGGAGTGCAAATAGATTTGGAAAGGAATGGGTAAGGCTGACTGGTAAAATACCTCTGCAACTCACATCCAGGTTAGATGTCTGCGATGCCCCTCAGAGGTACCCACCTAAGAGAAACAGAAGACTGCACCTCCTTTTCCAGGACACGCACAGTGTTGCTAATGCTGCTCTGTGTCTGCAGGAGTAACTCAGTCCCTCATGGCATGAAACAAGATTCTCCACCTACTGGAAACAGCCCAGTGTGCAAAGTGGCCAGAAAGGACATGTTTGGTGAATGAGGAATAGTTTGGTGAGCAGAATAGCCCCCTTTTCCCACTGCCTGATTTTGGTTTGCTAGCCTGACTTTATGTCTAGCTGCATTTTTGTTTACAGGCGTGATGTGCTCTGAAGTCTTTTAATAAATAAATAGAATGTCACATTAACAAAGAGGGACCGGAACATGCTTCACTGAGGAGTCACTTGTACTCCCACATTACAGTGCCGCCTTCTCTGGTGAAAACAGAGATTTTCAGGCACACAGGTACTTCTTTGGGTTTGAAAACAGCAATCTTGAAGGGGGTGTGTGTCTCAAGCACCCCTTCTGCAGGACTGAGAAAAGGTGTGATCTCTTCCCCCTATCAGCTTTGCCTCCTGCACATCCATAGGCCCCTCACTTTTATAACTGAGGCACCGTCTAGGTCACTTTTGTACATGGCAGATGAAACTGGTCATCAGGCTGGGTCTGTCTGCCCTGGGCCTGCTGCAGCTCTCCATGAGCAGACAGGCAAACCTGCTGTCACGTCCTTGCAGCCACAAGGACACCGAGGACGATGGGAATGCCTCATGTTCCCTCTGTGATGGTCACAAGAAAAGCAGTGCCATGGGGCGTGATGCCAGGTGACAGTTCCCTGTGAAATATTCTTCACTCCCCGTGTTTCCATTCAGGATGCCTCAGCATTTAACAAAGCAAAGCAGTTGAACTCTAGATGTAAGAACTGCACAGGAGTCCCAGCAAAATAGCCTAAATCCATCCAAAGACAAAAAACAGCTCTGGCGCTCACCAGCTAGTCACATTCATAGTCTGGCAGCAGGATGGATCCCATGTTACTCCCAAGAGCAGGGAATTCCCATGCAGAGCTGCCTCTAGATGCTAAACTGCTCTGTGAGTGCTTTTGATTTGGGATTAATTTCCAAGAGTGCCCATGTGGCTTTGCATGGCAGTTTGTTCCTAAAAGCATTCAGCCTGCCCTTTTGAGTTTTGCTTTTCTTCCACTGGAAGATAGAAGCCTCACCAGGGACTGAGTCCCCGCTCAAGTACTTAGAGATGTAGGTGGCTGAAACCCATCAGGTTTTTTGAGAGGATCATGTTGTGTTAGTACTGTGGCACACCTTTGGAGGTGACCTCATTACAGACCGAAGTCCCCACCTGCTAGATCCTGCACAAACAAACAGACGAGAGCTAGTCCCTGCCCTATGAAGCCTGCATACCAAACATCAGACATAGTGAAAAGCTGCTGGCATATCTGGAGAAGATGAAGGAGAGCCATCTTGGGGGTGTAGAGTGGAGATCCCCTTCTCAAACCTTGCACCTATGCCCTGGCAGCTGACCACGCAGCAGCACGATAATCTGTGGTCATGGCATACCCACTGCCTAGACCCTGTCAAGGACTTTTTTAACCATCACAGCAAGGAGAAGTCTGAGCCTAGAGAGAGTCTTACAGTGAGATAGAGAGGAGAAGGAGCAAACACATTCCCCTGCTCCAGCTACCTTTCCTCCTTCTTCATGGCTGGTGTAACCATGGAGGGTCCTTGCTGGGTAGCCCAGAACCCAAGGGTACACACAGCATCCTCTTGCTAATGTCAACAGTGACAAATCTCGTCACAGACACCGGCTGTCTCTGCTCAGGGCCTTTGTGGTGAAAAAGCAATAACAGAGATGCAGTTGTTCATGTTGCGTGCAGCTACCAGCAGCCAGCTAGCTTTAGGCAGCTGCTTTAGGCTCATCCACCTCATCTCAACACACCTGAGTGATCCCTCAGAGCGGAGACCCTCCTTCTCCTGCAACTTGCCTTTGCCGTGGCCTGAGATGCACCGATGGGAGATGTAATAGTTTCTCTTCCTTACCTGAGCCCTACACTATCCATAATTGCATAATCCCCTAATGTCTTCCTGTCCCTGCCAGAGATTAATTTATGCTTTTAATCATGCTCTTGGTAAATTTCAACCAAGTTCAAACTACTTGTCAGGTCACAGCACTCCTATATAAATGTCTGATCCGTAAATTTACTAGCCCTTGTGCTGGTCTGTGACAGTGGTTTTGGTCTGGACAGGTGGGAATTGATGAATTTGTTCCTCTCTGAGGGGTGTTTTGAGCAATGAGAACTCCAGCCAGCTGGAGTGATGGGGAGAAGAGCTGTAAGTCTCTTTAAGGGCATTGCCCAGGAGCCTCGCTGTGAATAAATACCTGCCTGATTTTCCACAAAAGCTGTTGCATTATATATATTTGATGTATGCAACAAGAGCAAATCCCAGGGACTGATTAATTGCAGGGTGAGAAATATAAGTGCCTTTAATCTATAAAAAGGAAAAGCATGTAGCCTTTAAGACTTCCTCTCTTGTACCAGGCTGACTTGGAGTGTCTGTTGGCCTGTTCTTGATCATTCATCATGTACCCGTTTATTACCTTCACTTTGGTCTCCAGCATCCCTGGTCCCTCCATACATCAGATCCTTGCTCACCCCCTGACAGCTCCCCAGCCCCTCTTGCTTTGGATCATTTGAATTGCCCTTCACGGGACCTCTGTGATTTCTGCACTCCTCATTAATTACACCCTTCCTTTTTTCCCTCCTCGTATTTATCCTTCTGTTTGTATCGGCACACCTCTGCTTGTTTTACAACCACCTGGCAACACATGATGACAGGGTGTTGAAACAGCTTAGCTGGTAAGGGCTGGATAGCCGTCAAAATGCCATGTTAGTTACACAGGTGCTGCTAACTGAGGAATTGGCTCAGACATCCAGTCACCTACAACAACACACATTCAGATTGCCACATTACTGAGCTGGGGGAGCGGGGAGACCCGCCTGGCCACAAGCATCACTACCTCCCATCTGTGTGGGTGTGAGCAGAGCAGCAGAAACATTGGGGAGGTTAAGAGACAAGCTACAGTTTCCTTCCTTCCCAACGTGGTGCACACAGAAGAGGAGACAGGGCTTGGAACCACAGAATCACAGAATGACGGGGGCTAGAAGGGACCTCAGGAGATCATCTAGTCCAAGCCTCCTGCTAAAGAAGGTTCACCCAGAGCAGGTTGCACAGGACATTGTCCAGGCGGGCTTTGAATATCTCCAAAGAAGGAGACTCCACAACCCTGCTGGGCAGCCTGTTCCAGTGCTCTGTCACCCTCAAAGGAAAGAAGTTCTTCCTCATATTCAACTGAAACCTCTTATGCTTCAGTTTGTGCCCATTGCCCCTTGTCCTGTCGCTGGGCACCACTGAGAAGAGTCTGGCTCTGTCCTCATGACATCCATATTTGTAAGTATTTATGAGATCCCCCCTCAGTCTTCTCTTCTTCAGGCTAAACCAGCCCAGCTCCCTCAGCCTTTCCTCATAGGAGAGGGAAGAGGTGATTAAAGCTGTTTGTTCCCAGCACCATCAATGACGTCACTGTGAGGCTGTGATCTCAATGTCATCCACACGCTGAGGAAGCCAGGCATGGAGGCTATTCCTGCACTCCTCAGCCCTAGCAAACAACCCTCCTACCCACAGCTGCCCAGTGGCGGGAGCTGCTGTGCCATGGGAAATCCCCTCCGCCAGCTGAGCAGCAAGCCTAAGCACCTACTGTGCCTGCAAAAGAGTCACGGGCAATCCTGCCAGCTCTGGGGACCCTGCACAACGGGACATGCACGCAGAGACCGCTTTGCTCACCACTTAAATGCACTGACCTCCCACAGACAGTGCTGCCCAGGTACTCAGGTTATCACAGCCCAATACCAGAGGTGGAAAAATGATGTACAGAAGGACATGTCTAATTGCTGTGGGAGAGCAGCCTCACAGCTCCAGCAAACACCGCTTTCTGAGCATGTATGGTCTTGCAGCCAAGCAAGGCTTCCCTTGGCTAGGAAATGTTTAACGCTCTCACTCACAAAGCAAACGCGTTAATGTAAACACTTTCAGCGGTGACTAGATGAACTACGCAGTGGATTGCCACCCCGAGCTGGGCAGAGCACCTCTGCCATGTCTGGGCTGCCAAGCGCATCCACGCTTATGGGTGGGCTCCAGCAGGCAGTTCCCCCGGGCAGGGTGCAAGTAAGAAAATCTACACGGCAGCCCTTCAGTCAGGCACAAAACCAAGGGTTGTGCAGTAACTTTTGGGGACTTTGGGGATAGAAATTTTCCTCCGCATTGTTAATTATCTGCAAAGAATAGGTATCGTCTCACAGAATAAGCTTTTGCTGATTGCATCTCCCAAGCTCAGACCTATCCAAATGCGTACGCAGTGCTGAGTACGTGGCTGATTGCTGAATAAAGAGCAGCATTCAGATAGCTGGTGCAAGGAACGCTACGCAGTAATAAGCAGTCAGTCTTTGGGAAGTTTGGGTAGTCGAGGGTGTTTTCAATATATGGCTGTGCAATCTTTCTTTTACATTTTCCTAGTGCGATATTATTGCATATAGCCCTATATAGTACCTCGCACAATCACACAATAATTTAAGCAAAGTGAATTACAGCTTTTGTAGCTGGAGCAATGCAAAAGATAAAAAGATGAATATAAATATGCATGCATACATGTATATAAAGGAGCCACAAGGTATTTAAGAAAAAAAGAAGTTGGTGGTTTGAAGAGATAGTTGGAAAAAGATTAAAAAATCCAGCTGTACCCATTCAAAATTACAGGTAGAATTTTTAGATAAGGAGAAATTAATTATACAAGCTGGAACTGGGCCAGGCCACTGTCCTTTTCTACACTACACAACGTTATCATGTTTGAACATGCTTGTAGCTAATTGAGTCAGAGGACATAATGCCGAGCGCAACTTTCCTCTGAGAGCAGGAGCAAGCCGGCACAGCCCCCTCCGTGTCGCTCTCGTCCTATTGCCATGGGACATCAGGCTTCTGAGTGGAATTTTTCTAGGGCCCCGCTGACCACTAAATCAGTCAAGATCCAGTCTCAGACTGAAAACAAGCGTATTCAAGCCCAAGGCACCACTGTCTTTCATGATTTTGCAGGCATTTGTAACCAATGGTACACCAGCTGAGAAGATGGCTTACCAGGATTTTGATAGGGAAAACACCCCTGTGCAGCTGATGCTGCTGAGCAATGCACAGGGACCCGTAAGCCCTCCACTTGTACAGTGCTTTATTTACATCACATGTGGCAGAAAATGGGGGAAAGGGAGGGGAAACACAACATTGCAGCTGTCTGCCAAGCCTCATTCAGCTTTTTCAGTCCTGGCTCAAAGGAGCAAGTGCTTCTTACACCAACTGATCTTCCTGCAGAATCCTCGTTTCCATCTCCCATTAAGGCTTTATGCTACGCAAGGCACCACAGTGATGACTTTTGCTTTAGGGTCCTCTAATAAGCCTTCCTAATTTGAGAATAATGAAGACTGAAGGGTTCACATCCTGCAGACCAGGCAAGGAAGAGGGCAGCCCAGGATAGCAGAGGTTGGGGAGGACACAAATATGTTTTAATTGTTTGCTAAACTTCTGTTTGTTCTCCTAGGACAGAAAGGGGCCCTCTTGCTCCGTGAATTTCACTGACGGCACCTGACCGAGTGGTTTCATTCCCCACACCCCATATAGGAGAACGTGGCATCTGGCACAGGACCTTTACTGGAGCAACTGGATTTCTGTATACCTTGGGATTGACATTGAAAAGACTTGAGTAGGTAGCACTTATGGAGGGCAGTCACACTGAGGGGAGGAGTCAGGAAACCTGCACACTCCTGGTGGATTGAGTCCATTTGCCAGTGGTTTTTGAGGGACACCCCCAAGGGGTGGTGCATCCAGCAGAGGAGAGCTGGTCCCCAAGGCAGGCACAGGAACAAAGCTCCTCGGTTACAGCTGCACTGACGGTGTTGCGGGGAGTGGCAGGAATTAGGTCCTGAAGGATGGCAGAGTGGCCGTGGTTTTGGGACAGACATGCAGGGATCTCCTTGCTGTATTGAAGGCAATGTCAGCCATTGCACTCATAAGTACCTTTGATTCCAGCTACGTGTTTTCCCCAAACACACACTTTATTTTCTGACTCCTTTTGCTGGTTTTTAATCTGCCATTGAGTACAGGCTACCAAGAGATGCCTCAGACAGCAGAGCTCATTACACTTCGTTTTGCTCCCATTTTACATCACTCAGCCCTCCCCGCCTCTGTGCCTGACATTTTTGGCCACCCCACAGAAGAGAACTTGGCCCTGAAGGGAATTCCAATCCCACCTCTGTCCTCAGGGCCTGGCACTCAGTGCAACTCACCTGTAAGGAAGGCATTTATCCCCCAATCACCCCTGCCATCTTAACTTAAACACAAGCAGTGGGCTTTGGTTGACCTACCCTTAGCTGTCTTCCAGCGAAGATGTCCACGGGTCCAGACTCCCAGCAGACACCTGCCCAGGCAATGAGTTTTGTCCAAGCCAAAAGAGGTATCTGTCTGGAGATGGTGTAAATCCTTCTCTAGAGTCCATTGACTGGACTGAGTCTAGATGCCAATTGGTTTCAGTGAAAACCTAAGCATACAGCTGAGTTTTTCAACCCCTAAAGCTTAGGTGAGCCCTTACATGCACACACACACAGACATGCATGTTCACACACACAGACACACACACACGCTCCACATACCCACCCCAGTGCCAATCATCTGGGCAATTATCAAGAGAAATGCTCATCCAAGGGCAGTTGCGCCCCAGACACTGGCTTTAGGCCAGCATAGTTTATGTTTGAGAAATGCCTCCTGCTGTGCCATCACCAAGGAAAGAGGCTTGGAGATGTCCCCTGTTAGACACCTAATGTTAGGGCAGTACATCCCAACCTACGTGGCAAGGGACCCTGGATGGAGCAGTGCATAGCTCTTCTGTATCACTGTCTTCCTGTGCTGTGTTTAAAAGCTTTTCCATAAACCTTGGCTCTTCAAAGAACCAAAGGGGTGTCAGTGTTGATAACATCAGAATAAACTTGTCAAACTTGAATATCATAAGGCTAGTGATAATGTGGTTGTTTCCCCCCATATTTTTAGCCGTTTTTTCATAGCTAGTTCTGGGCCACCAGATTGTGGCTGAGGTGAAAGTGAAAAAAGAAAATCTACAGAGGGGGAAAACTAATCAATCTCTTTCCTGTTCCAGTCTGTTGTTGTGCATCTGGGAGACTCAGAGAGAGAACCTGATTTTTCGGTCGCTATCTCATTCACTGATAGCATCTCCAGTCTTCTCAAAAATCATTCGCTTCAGCTAAAGTGCTGTCAGTTGAGCCATTTGAAAAGTTCTGGTTGGAATTTTTTTTCAGTGAAATTTACAGAAATAAAAACCTCCTGAGAAATATTTTTCTACTGTTTGAAGACTTTTTCAATCCCTTTTGATGGTTATCTCTGCTTTTTAGTCACACACGCCATTTAATTTCTTGTTTGGATTGTTTTTACTGTTAGCAGTTTTTAAGTGCACAGCTTGGCCAAAAGGCGAGTGTTTTCAAACCTGAAACTAAATTGGCAGATCCTTCTTTTTTCAAAACACAACTGGTCAATTAACAGTTTCAGTAACAAAAAAAAAGGGGAGAAAATGCTATGAATGGTGTTGAAGAGGTGGAAAACCCTCCTGTTTGAAAAGGTAAAAGCATGAAACTTTGAAGCTTTCAAACTGTTCACATTTCCCCTGCACCTCCAGCCAAGACTTAGTCCTGGCGAGCAAGCGAAATCTAATGAAATACCCCCCCTTCCTTTGGCAGATGAACTTAGGGCAAGAGCTAAATTTTGAATGATGTATGTAATATTTCAGCTATGTGTTGGAAGTTAGCCAGTTTTGATGACAGTGTCCTCCATTTGAGTTGGAATTAATGCAGCTCTGTCCCAGACCTGGAAAACTGGGTTTTGTTTTCTTAACAAAAAAGACCAGGTTCTGTCGGAATTGGCCCAAAACAATCACATTTCATTTTCGCACTAAGCCACTGTCAAAAAAAAAAAAAAAATCCCGTTAAAATGGTGCTGTTTTGAACTCAGAAATACAAGGGTGAGCACCTCTGCCTTAGCAGCTGAAGCACATGGGTTGACACTGAAACGAAACCCCCTATATTCACCTTTTTTCTTTTTTGCCTTCTTGTATCACTAAGGTCACTCTTGCACTGGTGGCTTTTGGGGATGGGAAGAGCCACTGCCACAAGATCATCCGCAGGAGCAGCTGGGTCATTTAACTGCAGCAAGCCCAGTGATTTGCAGCTGGTAAGAGCACGGGGCAAGTACTGCAGGGGACACAGAACTGTGACAGCGGAGCCCTGGAGCTGAGGCCCCCTGCCACACCCCTCAGAAAGGCGCCCAGTTGGGTCTTGGCTAATGTCCCACTTCCTTTGGTGATGAACAGCAGCGCTGACATTACCCACTGTCCCCCCAGCTTCATATCCAAACCAAGTGTTGAGCCTTTCAGTCCCTCCTGTGCTGTTATTGACTTACTTTTCACAGTTAGTACTTGACATCTATTTTTAGGATTCTTGATAAGCATGTATCTATGTGTTTATGTATTTATAATCCTCTTTACCTTACTTTACATCTACTAGCCAGGGATTTTCTTTCCCTGGCTCATAATTTTGCTCCCCTTATCAATTACCTGCATTTGCTAATATTTCATTTCTGTCAGCTGTTATGAGCTTCCTTGGCTGAACGTGGCTTTTCCTGTTCTGAATCTGGCTTGCTGCATCTGAGTGTTTCTGCTGTGTTCCACCCTTTTAATTGCACCCCACAGGTAGTCTAGCATCCTCTGACTAGCTCAGCTAGTCCATTTTCTTTATTTTTAGCTTCCTTAAAAATAGCTGACTGCCCTCCCACCATTAAAGGTGACCCACAGCTCCATGTTTCCAAAACCTGCCTTCTTTATAAATAACCTCTTTGGCTTTCTCTGTTGGTTGGACCAGGGTGACCTCTGCAAAGATCCACTCTTACTTCTTCCCCCAAATTCCCTGTAGGCTTGGGGGCCATGATTAATGGTTGGTGCCAAGACGAACTGGCATCATTGGAGACTTCTCTAACATCTTTGTCACCCTGTCCTCCTCTATAGCCCCAGCCTGGGCTTTGTTTTATGAAGACAACGTGCCTTGGCACTTGCTGGCCTGACAGGAGGGATTCAAGACACGGGTTGTTTAGCAGTGTTATCAGCAGCTTCATGGTGGCCTTCATCATGCAGCCCCCAGCCAGTTTCCAGGTGGTGTAAGGGGAGATTCAACCCATGGACACAGTCTCCCGCCCATGCCTCTGCCTCAGCATGTGGTTGTGCTTCTTGGCTGTGAAAGGTCTTCCTTCATCCACTCTTGCCAGACAACCCTGAGACACGGGCCTCAACACAGTTACTAGTGAACCCCAGGGGAAGACCCCCTCTCAAATGACATTGTATTCCTAATTTCAACTCATCCCAATTTCAGGCTTTTAAACCATCACAGATACAGCAAAATTCCCAGGCATTCTCCAAGGTAAGAACAAAATGAACAAAGACAACCAAGAAAATGTTCTGATTATGGGTTCCAATTTTTTTTAACCCTGATATTCTGTGGTAGGTTTCTTTATTTTTGAATATAAAGTGACAGAAATAATTTGTTGTTAGAAAAGAGAAAGTATCTGACTATTTACAGGTTTTGTACATCACAAAGATTTTAATGGTTTTTTGTTGATTTTTCTTGGGTTTTTTTTCTCTTTTTTTTTTTTCCTCCACATCCTTTAAACAATGCTGAACTGGAAATCTCAGCAGTTCACAAAAACCCTCTTCCCCAAAAAACAAACCCCAATGAGAAACAAGAGAAACCAAAGGGGAAAAAAATCAACTCCTTTCATAGTTCTCCAGGAAATCCATTTTCTTGAATATATATATTTATATATTTATATATATTAATTTTTTTCAAGTTCAAACACCAAAATTCAAGAGAGAAAGGAAAAAAACCAAACCAAAACAAGTGTCTTCCCCGCCCCCCTCCAGAATCTGTTGATCCCTGCTTGTCCAAAATCAGAAAGAGTTATTTACAGAAAGAAGAACCGGAGGGGGGTGAGGGTATAGGGAAGAGGAGGATGAGGTGGTGACTGGTGGAGGAAAGATAGTAGGATTAGGGCCTCGGAGAGATGAGGCAAGCCTGAGTTCGACTGCGCTTTCCCTTAGGAAGACGCTACACTGGGGAAGTATCCACAGTGTCCCCTTGCCCCCATGTTCAGTGCAAGGGTGCTGCCTTTCTGGGTCCCCGTCTCAGCCCCACACCAGGTGCTTGGTGCTCATGGCTGCTGCCCTTCTCCCCACGCCCTCCCCAAGCCAGCCAGCCAGCCCTGGACATCCCCAGCCAAAGGTACTACAGGGAGCAGAGCAGAGTGCCTCGAGGGTCCCCGCTGCACCCAGCTGAGCCCCTTCGCAAGGATCAGTGCCAAGGCAACCAGACCATGACTGGCAGCGATGTCAGTCCCTCTGGCCCTCTCCCTCCCACAGCTCCGTTTGCTGCTCACCAGTTTCACTCCAAGCCTGAAGTCACTGAGCACGCAGCTAAACTGTGTGTTCACAGGAGCCTGACCCCCAAGCCACGGCATGACGTGAAGCTCATCCTGTTGCCAGCTATCCTTGGCATCCTCTTATTCTGTCTCCTGACTGTGGGGTATCAGCAAGTAACAGGTGCTAAGGAAAGAGTTCTCCACAGAAATTCCACTTTCTCTCCCTCTTCCTCCTTCCTTCCCTGCCATATCCTGACTCCAACTGCAACCTGCTGGAAAAGTTCTGCCAAACAAGTCAAATATTGCACAAAATGAAGTTTATGTTGCTGATGTGAGCCCGCAATTTCCACATGATTTGTGTGTATTATAATGTATTAATCAGGAAACACTATGTAAATGTGTGTAAATGCAAACCACGATCTTAAATCAGTTTTGCATAATACAAGTAAACAAATTAATGTCCCAATGCACTTGTAAATGTTAATAAAAACTTGACATTAACCATTAAGTTTAGATAATGTTACTGGATGAGAAAACAGTGCTGTATGTCACATGTGCCCTTGGAATGCAGATGTGTAAAATTTACATGTCTAAGACATACATGTTCTTGAGAACTCAGATTGCTGTTTGCTGCAAGTCATGTAAGTTCTACTTCTCCCGTCAGCAATTTCTTTTTAAAACACTGCCTCCTCCCTGGAGAGAATAAACGATCCAAAATTAAATGCAAGGAACCCTTGAATATTTGAAGAGTGGCAGTGACTTTGTAAGCAGGAGTATGCATAATTTAAAGGGGTACTGGCAAGACAGGCCTAAAATTTTGGAGCAATTATGAGGCTGGAACTTGAACTAAGCTGAACAGTAACCCTAGGAAAACTGGTTTTATCACCATAGCCTTTTGAAGACAAAAGGAAGCTTGGTCAGCCTCTGTCCAGTTGCACTTCAAAGCATCCTGCAAGGTTTGGAAACAAAACCCAAGAAGAAACTGGCTGGGAAGTTCAGTCACTATGCAAACAGACCAGGATGTCTTGGATGAACTTCATCAAGAGATGCCAAATTGGATGAACACTTTGCATGGTACAAAGAGGTTCTTGATGAAGCCTCTCCGATGTGACAGCCTGAGGTGTTACTGCACACTGGTGGAACTGAAAAAGGAAATTATTTTCTATACAGTGTTTTGACAGCCTCCCTGTAAAATCTGAAAGTTTGTAGCATCCTGACAAAAGCAGCAGAGGGATGCTCGAGACTACTTGTGAGGAGTGCACTAAGACCTTGATGTGCAATTTTCCAAGGAAGAGAAATGAGTTGTGTTTTGAATCCTAGCAGAGACTCCATGATCAGCTCAGAGAAGTCAGGTCAGGGTGGCAGCAGAGGCTGAGCCTATGCACTGCACACACCCTGAGAGAGCCTGTGCAGCCCAGCACCTCCCTGGATCAGGCCCATACATGCACTGCCTCATGCTACCTGTAAAAGTAGAGCTAACTAAAAAAGCACAGAGAAAACCACTATAATTTGTGTTTTCAGGTTCTCTTTGTCCAAGGCTGGGATGAGGTACAGCATCCTCAAGGTTTTGCCCAGTGGAAAAAGTGAAATGAAGCTGGAAAACCAGAGCACTGTCGGGATAGCAAGATTTCTCACCAAACTCACCTGAAGCAGAAGCTGATTGCCCTGGCATGGCTTTGCAAATAGCTGTCATTTCTTCATGACCTCCAGAGGGGGAAGAAGACGACGACATCCTTACAGGTACTGTCTGGGGTCTGGTGGCCCACTCCTGTATGGATCACAGACTCACCTCCTCACTGTTTCCCCTCTCTGTGTAGGAAATTCTTACACGTTACCGGGTGGGGGAAGCTCAGCTGGGTGATGTTTGTATAGTGCTGCAAAAAGGGGAGTGTTTCTTTCTCAAATCTCAAAAAAATAACAGGCTGAGACCCTGACTGGCCCTTCAGGTTGAGGTCCCAACATCCCAAATCATGTCTCCCAGCACAGGCTTCCTGCACTGCTTCTGGCCACATCCCAGAGAGATTCCTGCACTGCTTTCTCCAAACAGCAACCATGAACACAATATTTTTGCATATGAAAATGCCAGATGTCCTTTTCCTCTGCCTCTTGGCTTTACCACAGTTCATATAACAAGCCACATCGAGTCACCTAGCTTATCATGTGTCTGGGTGCTTCAATTATTTCCCCTATAAAGTGTACATGTCTCATTTAATCTCAAGAAAAATAGATGCAAATGCATGCAAGATTTCAGGATATTTGCATAATATATGCAAACTATGGCATCTGTCAATTTACTTGTTAATGTAAATGCTAATATTAACGTATTTCAGTTTAGCATCCAAATTGCTAACTCTTTGAAGTAAGGACTATGGCAGTGCGAAGCATCGAACGGACAAATCTTGTTTGAAAACAGGACTTAAACGTTTTTGATCAATTTTATGTCAGGGTTTCACCCTGCTGGCAAAGCTTTTCACTTTACTCGCTGCTTCCCAGATTAATGACTGACACTGACACTGTGATGGACTCATTTTGACCAACACAAAATTACCCCTGAAGCCACCAGTTGCTGCTTGTATTCAATGTGCATCCCCAAGCACACCTTTTCTGATGAAATCCTGCCCAGTGTGCTACCTGCTTCCCCCTCTGTGGCAGGTGCTATGGAGGAGGGAGCTCCCGCACTCTCCGAAGGTAGCTCCTCATCCTCAGCTCAAGCCAGGGCACCCTCCAGGAGTAGTTGCTAGTTGAGATTACTATCACAGTGTTTCAGGCTCAGGAGAGCTCAACTAGTTTACCTCACTATTAAATACCCCAGACCCTTCATATAGAGATTTTTAAAAAGAGTTTTTGTAGTGGCTTTCAATGAGATGGGGTTTTAATAAATCTCCCAGGTGCTTCTAAAAATCCTTCCCTACCTGATGCAAACACGGCACAAGCATTAACTAATTATTTCTTCCCAACAATCAGTGCTGCTGGCCCCCAGGCACCCCCAGCTACCCGGGATGTGTAGTAGTGTGACTTGATCAGAGCCATGCGAGCATCAAGTGCCTGAGACCCTGGACGCATGGCTCATCCCTTGAGACCAAGGTGGCAAAGAAAGTGGCCCTGCCCTTTGTAGTGGAAACTACGCTATTCCCTCAGCAAAAGGATGGAGAAACACACCCAGAGCCTGTGTCTGGGCACCAGCCAAAGTTCTGTCTTATTCTACCACTGCAAAACAATGCTCTACACAGAGAGACGATAGCCTGAGCTTCAAGTGAGGGAAGAACCTTCCCTTTCGCCTTTTTCAGGAAATTTTCCCTTGGGAAAATAGACAAGGAGAAAACCAACCCCCTCCTTTCTGCCTAGATGCGAGCCTGCACACCAATCTTGACAGAGGGGTGAGCGCACGGTGGAAGTCACTTAGCATTCCAGTGCGCGTCCCCTCTGCTAACAGCGCAGCTGCAGCCACAGCCAAAGGACGATCGCTTACCCAAAGCTTAACCTTGTGGCTGGCAGGCCTCAGTCTCTTGCCTCCTCAGCGAGGATAACTAATCAGAGAGCCCCAGAGACAGGGCCAAAATGTCATGCTTCTCCAGTTTTAATCCAACGCCTTGGATAAGAAAGCGGCCATGAAGCCCTTACACTCTGCATATAAAGAAGGGGAAGGTCAGCAGGGACAGCAAGCTGGGCTGCCGTTGTGGCACAGAGAACGCCCTGAAGTGGCTTGGGGTGGAAGGAGAACATCTGAACAGTTTGTCCCTAAGGGACATGAAGCTGCAAAGCTAGGAGAAGTGGCTGGTTCATTACAGCTCTCTTTGGTCACAAATGGGATGCTTTCAGCTGTGTCTTAGCACAGCAAGGTTCAGCTCCCAGAGCTGAAAAAGGAGCATCTGTGTGCAGAAAAGGGCCACCAGAGCCAGTGGAAGTGCATTTACCACTTGGAAAAGTCCCTACATGCAGGAGACCAAAAAGGAGCCCTGAAATTGTTTGCTCCAAGAAGTAAGGAACATCAGCTAATATCCCCCAGGTACGGGGTATGCATCTTTGCAGATGCCTTTTCTGTAACTACAATTCTAGTCCCTTGTTCAAATGTTGAAAAGCCACATTGAATAGCTCTTCTTCACTGACAGGATCTTGGCTTCCTGATGAACCATGCAAATCATCTCTGAGGGCAAACAAACCCAGCAGCGCTCACGTTAGCAAAGACACAGAGGTGTTTCAAGGAGAGCATCTAGGGCTTGTGTGCTCAAACCCTCCAGATTCCTGCCCTTGCTCTACCTGTGCCCTCCCTCTGGCCCGGATGAGTGTCCACCTGAGATCTGAGCAGTAAGGTGCAGGGGTGAGGTGGGCAAAATGCAAGCTGTTTCGCTTCATCGTTAGGCCCTCTGGGTCTACGGGAAGCGGTGAGCCTGCCACTGCACTCCAGGGAAGGGAAGGTGAGTGAGCATGGAGGCTGGAGTAGAAGAATGGCCCCTGGATGAACTTCCAGCTAGCATACACATGGCCAAAGCCCTGGTTCCAGACTCTGAGGCATTATGCTTGGAAATCTGAATTTTCAGAGCATTTACCAAATTTCTGCTTTAGCTCTGTTCCCCTCTACTTCCAGGGAGTTGCTTTCAAAATGTATTCCACCCAGACCCATACTTCCAGGCCATGTTTTTCCTCCTCCTCCTAACACCCTATTCTTCTCCACCACACTCCTTCCTCTGCAGACATTTCCTGAAGAGAGGCAAAGCCCCCAGAGCTGAGGTTTTCGTTGTGACTTTTCCTTGCCTGCAAGGAAGGCAGCGGTCAGGTCAGCAGCCTGGGCTCTGACGTGCACTGTCCACTTTCAGCACTGAAGCTGAGGTCCCTGCAGGTGCTCAGTCCCTTGGCCTGTTCCCTGCCGCATGTCCTGCATGGGGCATCCTCTGCCCAGGGAAGAGAAAGAGAGACCACCTCTCAGTTGGAGGAGACGAAAAAGACCCGGGGGTCATAAAGTCACAGTGCTGTTCTCACTCCATGCTGCATTCTCTAGCTGGTGAGCACCACACACCAGCACAGGATTACATGTTCACCCCTACATTGCTCTCTCCCTGATTCCCGTTTTCCTACCCTTCCCTGCTGCTACTGCCTTGATGCCTGATCTGCTAAGGGGACACATATAAATAGGAGGCTGCTGGTAGAGCACCAGTCACAGGGAGATTGTCCAGGCTAAAGATAAGAGGCTCCTTGTGTTTCTCCTCACTGTCTTTGAGCTAGTCCACAATGGTCACAGATGTAAGATACCATGTTCTTTGTAAGGGCAACTGGAATACCCGAGTCGCTGGAAGAAATTAAGGTAAGCAATAGCCTTAAGCTGTGTGTAATGAATTCTCAGCTTTCATGGTTCATTGAAGGATGTGGAACTGTGCTAGCTTCCTCCCATAAGGGAGCAAAAGCCCCTCTTCTTCACGTGCAAGGACAGGAGGCCACAGAAGCATACCGTTCCTCACAGCAAGACAATCTGGCTGCCAAGATTTGATGGTGAGAGGATGGGACTAGATAACAGAAGAAGTGGGAAGAAGGATAAATAGCCAGATACTGGAAGAACAACCTAGATTTGTAACTTCTAATGACAAAAACTTCACAAGACCAGATAGTGTACGGGATAGGAATTGGCAAGAGGCAGAGACAGGCTAACTCAGACCTAGATAAGCCAAGAAGTTGCTTCAGGATTTTGTCTCTCTTATGCTAAAAGGATTGTCTCTCTCTTTCCTCCACCAAGAGGTTCCCATGGTTCCTCTTTTGCACCTGTATCTGGGGCTCAGAATTCAAGAACCCACCAGTCAAGCTGGACTACACCACTTCTGCCTCCAGGACCTTCCTGTCTACTCTACCCAAGTCTATCTTAACTTGAGCAGAAGACAAGATTTTGACCCAGGGTTCTTTTTCATTCTTCTCAATCAGTGCCGAACCCATATTTTAAACTACTTGATGTGTTATCTGCCTCCTCCCTTTCAGCCTACGATGTAGAAGACACTCAGAGCAAGCACAGGAGCAACAGAGAATGTCCCCTGCTAGCTGATGGGGCAGTGTTTTAATGATTACGTGGGAGATGAGAGCATGAGAGAGGGAAGATGAAATTCATATGCAGGAGATCCAATTCACCCAGGCACAAGTAATATTTTCAAGACAGAACAGCCAGAGCAACCTACCAACTTCCCTGGGACAGTCCAGAAAACAGCATCTCCCATCCTCTCACCATTCAAAGGAGCAACACTTTGATCTGCAGCAGGGTGGGATGGGTGCTACCACCTCCTCAAAGACAATCTAGTGCTTCACATCTGGCATCAGAGCCCCCAAAGGACACAAAGAGCACTGACACCCCACTGCCTTCAGGGGAGCAGAGAATCGCCACCATCATTTCTAAAACGGACCGGAGACCTGAGACGCATGCTATTGTCCAGAATTGGGAGAGGCCGTCTGCTTCGTTTAAGAAACCTGTAATTTTCTTTTTTTCTTTTTTAAAGGAATGAAGAGTGATGCCAATATATCCTGCAAAAGGCCACTACCTTGTTCCCTTTTCAGGAGGAAATGTGAAGAGACCTGGTTTAACTCCTGTGCCTCACATAACAAAAACCAGAACTTTGTCAACCCTTCATTAATGTCTTACCTCCTTCACACCTGCCTCCCCAGAACCGCAACCCTAACTACTCAAGAATCATAAATCAAGCAGAAAAAACCTCAGAAAAAAACCTACATTAACGCCTAAAAGCAATTCATGGCCATTTTAAACTTGCCTTTTGTTTTTTGAGTCTTTGGGATTCATTCTCTTCTTATTTTTAATATTTTCTCTGCAGCAATCAGATAAAAACACATTTTCATATAAAATACGAGTTGTGGCTTTTCTCTTTTTACATAATCACAAGACTCGAGTTACCAAGATTGAAGAAAAAATATCATGTATTGTGACACTCAGAGTAAAAGCCATGGCAGTAGCATCCCTCTATCATACACCACTGCTTCTCCCTCCTTTCTTTTCCCTCAACAACTAAACAAAAACACCCTCTGCACAGCTTTTATTCTTGATCATTTTATTTTGGTGGTTTTCATGCTACATAAAAATTAGTTTTTATATAAAAAATTATTCACAATATTTCCAAAATAGTTCAAGTTTTTTTTTTCCTTTTTTGTGTTTTTTAAATATTTTTAATGTATTTTTATTTTTTTTTTACTGCAGCTAGGGTTACAAAACATCCCATTTCCTCTCGCCACCACCAATTCGCTGTCAGTTCCCTTTTACATTTGCATATGTAAAAAAAAAGAGAAAAAGAACAAAACCTTTTTTATCATTTACTGGAGAAATAAAAAGTCATTTGGCACTCATGTCTCTGTGGCTCTGATTTTCACCAGTGGAGTGGCTGGAGGTGGGCGTGTGTGTGTGTGTGTGTACACGCATGTGCGTGCATAAAGGGGATGAGGAGGAGGCAAAATTTAGGCAAAGATGATCTTGGAAGCAGATAGGAAATATCTGCTGTGTGCAACAGCCTGATGGGTGGCCAGGTTCACCGCAAGATACCAACAGCTCAAGAGAAGAGGAGGTAGCAGTGTTGGGCAGTAGAAGACTTACACTAGAGGTGAGTATTTCTTTTTCTTTTGGTTGATAGACTGAGATCATCAAACATGCTCTCCAAAGTAAATGTACACCAGTTAGAAAGCAAATACAGCTGAAGCTGACCTGTGCCAGCTCTAGAGACGCTACCTGCCCCAACCCTAATAGACATGACAGTCCTCCACTACTGCTCTCAGCCACTTCCAAGTGCCAAAGGATGAAGGTGCTGGGCTTTCCCTTAGGTGTCATGATGTTGAGAGCTGGCCAGATACCCATGCATCACCTTTAACCCCTACTTCATGGGCTGTGAGGCTCCACTCAGCCTTCAATTATGTTGTCCTAGTCAAGGGTTGGCCCTACCCACTTGCTCAGGAGAGGCAAGGTTGAACCCCTCTGGCCCGTTTAGGGTCATTAATTTGTTCCTGTTGTGGATGTACATGCCCCGCTCCTGCTCCAATGTGGGAAGGGCCGTGCAGGGGTGGGTGAGCAATCTTCTCCTGCCTGCCCTCCAGCCTGACCCACAACCCACACAAGCATGATCTCCTGTGGATGCTCGTTCCCTTTGGGTCAGGTCTCTCAGCAGCCACAGGGTCCTTGTCCCAGGAACAGCCCTGGAAACTGCCAAAGAAGGGCCTTTCTCCCTCCTTATCCAGACAATCCCACATGGCTTCAGGAGGGCAGGAACCCGAGAGTCAGACACCTTCCCTGCCTGCTACCCAACTCACAGCAGCCTTTGGGTCAACGGCCAAAGCTCACTGGAGAAACACTTCTTTTTTTTTTTCAGGGAAAAAAACAGAGAAAGAAAAGAAAGAAGGAAAATAGAGGGAGTACCAAAAAAACCCCAAACAAACCAAAAACCAACCCCAAAACCCACCTGTGCAACAGTTAAATAGCTTGCCTTCTGTGACTCTGCAGGGAAGTCAGTGAAAAGCTACTTCCCGAAAGGCTGCTGCCTCCTCTAGATACCAGCCCTCACCTCCAATTACAGATGGTGCTTTGGTCACTGGCAAAGAGACGTTTCAAGATAGCCCTGCCATTCAGGAGAAACACATACAAAGGAAAGACCCCAAACACAGCTGAACCATACAAACAATAACTGCACAGAACTGAGGTCTCGGAAAGTTGTATTGCTGAAAACACCTCCCTGCTCCCACTAAAAAGGACTGCATAAACAAACAAACAAACAAACAAACAAACAAAAGAAATCAACAGCTAATCAACAAACATGGTTTTTTTTCCCCACGTTAGAAATTTTGAAAATGCAAAGCTAAAAAGAGCAGTTTGCTGCATTTCTGACCACGTGTGAGAGAGAGCCTGCTCCAAAGATAAGAAAAGCGACCAGACAGGCAAAGAGGCCTCCAAAGCTAGCAGCTTTCTGTGCCAACCTCCGCACTAACCGCTGTCTAGTGGGAAGGTGATTTCCTACAGCACCTCTTGAAGGCTCCAGCTTGCTAGGAGCTTTTAGGTGTATAGCATGTTGATAATAGTAATAATACTTAAAGTACACACACACACACACACACACATATGTACACACACTCACACACGTAAGATCTTCTCTTCCATAAAAGACAAGCCTGGCAGAGCACAGGATACAATTTGATGGAGAGGAAAGAGCAGCTGAACATGGAGGAAAGCAGAGAAGGTGGACAGATGTGGTCTGATAGGAGTCACTGTTACATTATATATATATATATATATATATATATATATATATATATATATATAAAAATAAAAAGAAACCATCAGAGGCCCAGTGACACCAGCACTAAAGGGCTGGTTAAGCAGACTTAAGACAGCGTAGATGATGAGGGCCCTAGCCCCCAGGCATTGCTCCTTCCTTATCTGACTAGCCATGGCTTCTCTTCATCAGGTCCTGATTGTCTTTTCTGACTGCTGAGAGAGGACAGAAGTGTCTTGTTCAGCAGCTTGGACAGTTAAAGTGCTGTGCTGATGGCACCATAGGGTCCTACCAGCAGGTCATCCTCTCTGGTGCTAGCAGTGTAGCAATCTCTCCTGGAAATGAATGGGATGGAGAATGGCTGCAGAAAGTTCACTCCCTCCCACTCTCCCTATTTACTGTCCCCGCTGAAGAAACTGAACCCCTCCAGAGCTTGGGGTTTGCAAGCTCCCTACCCAGCTCCAAGTAGCAATGGTGAGGTTCTTCCAAATAGCAGGAATGGGAGATCAATCCACCACAGCTCCATTTTTGCCTGTGTCTATCTGACACGAGAGCATAAAAGGACAGGCTAGTGCTTGCTTGCAAGTGGAATTTTGGTGCTTGCATTGCCCTAGGAGGCAGCAAAAAAAATAGTAAGGGAGCCTCTTGTTTCACTCACCAGACAGATTGACCAAGCGCCTTCCAAAAGACCTTACGGGCCAGGGCATGATTGTCTTCCTGCTCCACCTAGCAGTTAAGGCCAAAGTAGGTAATGAGTGTGGCACAATAGTTTGAAAATGTGGCACAGCAGATTCAGCACAGAAGTGAATGAATACATGGAATGGGTTTCTGGTGCTGTATTCAAACCATCTCCAGGAGGAGTCTGTGTCCCAGCCTTGTCACTGATTCAGAGCTGGTCCCCCAGAGTCCAAACAAAGCAGCTGTGCCAGGGTCTACCAGGTAAGCAAGAGCAACAACACGGTTGCTAGGGTACCTACAGGTACTCATCACCTGGCTTTAGCAGCACACAGCTTCAGACACCTTTCTCTCAGCTCAAACACATGCGTACGAACACCTAAGCACACGCACAGACCGTGGCACCACATCTACAAATGTGTGCACGCTGCATAAATACACATACCAATATGAACCCACCCCTGCCCCCCACAAGTAGACACATGCAAGAAATACAGACAAGTAGCAACAGGCATGCAACACACACGTGGTGATCCCAAGCTGAGGGAACCCCTCTAAGCTATGTTCAAGCATGATGAGTTCCTGGGAGATGAATCCTGGCAAAATGCATTGCAGGAAGAGGCCCACACAAGCAAGAGAATCCACAAAAGGCATTCTAGGCATCTAAACACCTAAGAAACTGTTCCAAAAGCTCCTTGGATTTCACAGGAGTTTAGCTGCCTGCGATGATGGATCTGGTTCCAAGGCCTGGAAGGAAAGCAGAGGGAAAAGCACAAAACTTTAATCTTGTTCCCTTGACTGATTTCTGTCTGTTCAGGGGCAGGTGTACTCTATCTGCAGCTGACATGGGACTTAGCAGCTAGTGTCCACAGGCCTAAATAGAAGTCTCATGTGATGGATGCATTCTCTCTGGACACCTTGCAAATGTTGCAGGTTTGTAATGCTTGTGGCATATTGAATAAGCAAAGGAAACACAGCAAGGAGCCTGGTGATGCTCAGAAAGGGAACTCACTATTTTGGCCAAAAGCTGATCTATGGGATATACTCCCAAGGAGATGCCTGCCATACAGACACATATCTTTGGGGTAGCACCAAACGGGCCAGCGGTTTCCAGCTTCACTTATGTTTAGAGTTCTGCCAGGAGTCACTCGAATGCACAAACATATGCCTCCTCCAAGACTGACAGGTATTTGCAGCCATGCAAATTCACAAGTACACAGGCCACTGTGGACCATGCTGGGACAGCCACGCCAAGGTCATAGCAAGGGCACATGAGAGGGATGTCCATACTGCTCACGCCTTTGAGCTGAGCTCCATTCCCATGTGGCTGTAGTGGTTTCTCCCACCCAGAAATCAGAAATGCAGGCCTGCAATGGCAGCTTGAGCAAGAGTTAGCAGCAGCTGGGAGAAGGCTGCTGCTTCGGATAATCTCTGGTTATGCTGACCCTTTCCCTTGCTCCCTGCACTGCTCATACGCTTTCACAGAGTACACATGGAGAGGCTGACTGGCCCTTTCTCAGACCGTGACCAGCAGACCCAGGTGTCTTCAGGGATGAGCAGCCAGTGCCATGGCTGCAGAGATTGGTGGGTTGATGTATGTTCATTAAGGAACAATGCAAGTTGTCGAAAAAGGAAGGAGGGAGGTATCTTGGCCTCTGCCTGAGCCCTTTACCAGTTTAGTGTTGACTCTGTCTCTGCTTATTCACCCCGTCACACCCTGTCACTCTCCTCCCTCACTGACATGACTCTAGTCCACAAACCCTAGGCAGCTAGTGCCAAGCACCAGCTTATATTGACTTGTCAGACAGAGAGGGACCAAATACTACCAGACATTCACTCTCAGGTTTACAACACAGTGGAGCATCATTGTAGGTGTTTACAAGCCAATGGCCTCTTGGCAATAAAGGAAGGTTGCCCTGTGCTTCTAAAAGACAGCACACTTCTCTCCAGCAGTCTTGCTTTAGTCACTCAGAGTAGAAGCAAAGAAATTCTACTGATCCTGATGTGGGTAAACCTGGAGTGGATAAAAACTGTATCTGCCCCTGTTCTAAATTTACCAGTCAGACATCAAGGATGAAAATTATGTTCTTTCTCCTGGCTTTCTCAGAAAAGACAATTTTGCTGCTTCCTTGCACTGGCTAATTTGCCAGGCCAATCATTTCTTGTTTCTTAAGTGGGCAAGAGCAGAACACCACCTCAGTGAAAGTGACAGAGAAGTCAAAAATTGCTACCAAATACCATCTTCTAAAAATCTGATCCGGGCTAGAATTTTCCAGGAGAGGAGAAATAGAGGCCTGCCCTTCACTCATCTTCTGCACAGCATTGCACAGTCTGATGAAGACAACAGAGCAACAAGACAGTAATAAGAGGAGCAGAGTGGGCAAACCGCCAGCATAAGTCATTCTGAGGGAAGAGGCGTAGGGATGAAATTGAAGAATCAGTGTGAGTAAGATGAGAAATAAGTAGATAAGAAGCCAGGGAGATGAGGCAGTAAACTGATGGAGAGATCAAAACACCTGAAAATGAGTCTCTGCTTAGAGGAAGGACAGAGAGGATCTAAAGGAGAGGAAGCAAAGTGGACAACAAGGGCAAGGAAGTCTGAGACCACGCCGCCTCCCCTCCCACTGGTACTGGGAAGGCCACAGAAAGAGGGAGATGGAAGAGTGGGTCAGGATGAAGGCCCAGAGGGAGATCCCTGTAATCCACAGTAACAAATGTACTCTGCTGACATCCAAGGGAGAAGACAATGGGGACCAGGGAAGAGAAAGTAATCAAAGAGCAAAGCACATAGAGAAGGAAACAGCCCTGTGCCTCATACAAACAGTCCCTAGCAATCAACACGGCTTTTATTACAGGAAATTATTAACACCCTCTGCTACCCACCACCCCTCACCAATCCCAAACCTCCCCTGTTTGGGGACCCTTTCTTGGCACACACATATAACATCCAGATAAACTTTCCGAACCAGCAAAAGCAACCACTGAAACAACTTCAAACACCACAGACCAATAAAACCACAATTTAGAAGTTAACTTTCCCAAACCCCCCCATGCCATTATTTAATAAGGAAATACTGTACAGATATAAAACCCACCCTTTTCCCAACCTGAATATAATTGCTTGAGTTAGTTTCTGTACATATATACACACATATTTACACAGTAATGCTGCAGTCAAGAAAGCAGATGATGTAAAAGTCACAAAGTGAATACATAAATTAAATAACTACCAGCAGAACGTTAGGAAAGGTCACGTTGTTCCTACTTGGCAAAAATGCATCGTGGGACAGAGTCGTTAAGCATACTGCAATGTACCGTGCGTGTGTCTGTCTGTGTGCGTGTGCATGTGGACAGGCACACAAGCCCCACAGCTTCCCGCTGTGTCAGGTTTGTTCATGTGTGTTCGCTTCCCCAGCATGTCTCATAAGCATGAGCATGCCCAGAGGAACCCCTGTCCCACAGTGTGGAATTGGGTTTTTTCGGACCTGTTGGAGCATGTACTGGTGCTCGCTGTGAACCTTTAATGGCAGGAGGCCAGCAGGTTAAGAGATCTGCAACTACTAACACACCACAGAGATCCTCCTTTCCCTCAGCACCCAGGGGACTGTACCCTTGGCGTCAGCAGACGCAAGTCCTGTTCTCTGCGATACGATTTCACTGCCTTTTTCTATAAGCAAGCAGATTCATGCTGTGTCAGTTTTGCTGTTGGCAATGACAGAAGGGTGCCAGAATTCACTCAAATGGCATGGCTAGGAGAGGAATTTGGGGATGCTCAAGAGATGAAGAAAGAACGCAAAGCCAATTGCAAAATGGGTTTTGTTGTTGCCGTTGTTGCTGTTCTAATGGCAGACACCCATGTCTGTCTGCAGTCAGCCCCAGGGAGGTCCAGAGAGCCCGTGATGAAGATGAAGCAATAGCATTCATATTGCCAGTGAGACAGTCAGCGCCCCAGTTTGCCTTTGAGGGGGGAGGAGGGAGAGGGCCACAGGGAAGTGTAGGTGGGTGAATGCAGCGAGGGTCTATGGCTTGGAAATCTATTTGGCTGCAAATTGAAAATAAGCCCTTGTGGGGACAACAATCAGGTCCCACTAGTTACTGTCTCAATGTGCCCTGCAGCATCCAGCAGCATGGTAGGTGTGTTCCAGGTGGACACGCCAGGTGTGTTCAGCAGCAGGGAAGCACTTATGGGAAAGAGTGGGTGCAGACAGGGATCGTGGCTTGGAGTCCGTCCCCATTTGTTGCCAACAATCCAGTTCCTTTCTCACACATGGCCCCCAGGGGCTCCTGTGGTGAACGAGGCATATGCCATAGAGAGGCAGCATCATTGGACCCTACCCTTTGCCAGCTTGGATTGAGCAGGAAGGGTGAAGTGTAATTCCTTAGAGTGATGGTGCAGAGAATTGGCACAAAGTCCCTTCATCAACACTCCTCATCTTTATCCCCTCCCTTTTTTCTTTTCTTTTTGGCAACCAAAAATACGTGGGGAAGTGCAACCTCCCACCCTTCTCCACGGGAAGGGCTCATCAAAGGTTGCTTGACTGGAGTGGAGGATGTGTGAAAGGCCTAAGTCTGATTATTGGCTGTGTTCCCAGGCTTGCTTCCATCTGTTGATAAGCAATGGAGGTGGGAGGATATGCCACATTTGATAGAAAGCTCTAAAGCAGAGACTTGCCTATAAAGATCCCTGAGGTATCTCTGATCACTCTAACCTGTCACCACCATCGTATTCATTCTCTGTCTCCCCCTCTCTCTTTTGCTGGCAATGTTGCTGTGAGAAACAACCCTGATTTGAAGGTGCAAAGGGGCTTTATTGAAGATGGATGCTAGTGTCGTCTTGGAGTGAGGAGCTCAACGTCAGCATGCATTGCTGAAGAAATCAGAAGCAAAGAGGCCCATCCTGGCAACTCAACTCTTCCACCAAATCCTTCTGGACATCACAAAGGAACTTTTCTCCCACCACATGCTGGAAATTGAAATACCAATTCCCTATGGGCAAAGTTCATATTTGCATATTGCTGAGCATTTTGAACCCCCTGGTGTTCTCGCCTGGAGAGTTCTGATGACACATGCTGGATTTCAGAGAGAATGGGATGGGTTTTTGCTGAGGACATGGGGCTGGTGTGCTTCATTGTCTCAACTGACAACAAGTCCTGACTGCAGCTTTTCTTTCCTGCTTACTATGTGACACAGCAAGTTCTGATATTGCCCTCACTGGGAGGCGTGATGGGAGACAGAGAACTACTACACCAGCCTGTGTTGTGTTGCGCTACAGTAAAAAGCTGGTGTGAATACTCCAAGAAGGTTTATGATGTGGAGATCCACGGCTGCAAGTTCTACCTGCCAGCTGCTTTCTGCTGTGCATGGCACATTTATGGTATTTTTTTTTATATATTTTTCTCCATCTCCTGCATACACATCCTCCATCAGCTGAGTACAAACACTTCAGTACCACTTCAGAAGAACATGGCTCATGAAAATACCTCTCAGAGAGCCATGCCTGAGGCTAGAGTGAGGAGGCAAATGTCAGAAAAATTGCCAAAGGCGCCTAATCTTTCCAGGGAGGCTGGCTGCAAACATTCAGTAGAGGTCACCAAACTGTAGAGGACGCAATGGTTTTTGCTCGGCATTCTTGTGTGCAGAAACCTTCAGAGAGGGGAAATGTTCCCAGCCACTGCCCCAGAAAATACTGGTGTTTCTACAGGAGAGAGAGAGAAATGGCAAGGGAGAGGATGTGGAGTTTTGTCAGGCTCTGGTATAAAATCCCATTCTTTTCTGGACAGGTAATAAACAGCACATGGGTGGTTTTCTGGTATAGACAACACCTGCTGCTAATATTACCTGATTGATTCACTTGAATACTTAGAATGAAAATACACCAAATCTAAAATTCTAAATATATAATCAGAGTTTAATAACATCATCGATTTATTTTCTGGATTATGAATTACACCCTCCCCCCTCCCACCCTTCCCATTCATCTCTGTCCCAAAACTTGTTGACCTGTCAGAACTAAAATAAACAAAAGCAACCAGAAAAGATCACTTATAGGAGAAAGGATTAACCTGATGGACACGTGGCCTAATCTATTATGGGAGAAGGCAAAATACCAGGCTCCTGTGGTTAGACCAGTGATTCAGTCCAGAATTTCCAGTTCTTCTTTTCTGGTTGCCCTAGAGCATTCATTTGAGTGGTTTGTGGCACAGTTAATATTTGCAGAGCACTCGGCTTGTTAACAGTGCTACAACAGTATCAACACTAGATAATGATTTTGGCAAACTATCATTTGCCGATCAGTGGAACAAGGGACAGACCAGTTCGGAGAAAATATGAACCAACTTTCACCCCGGAACACAAAAATCAGAACCTTTAAGAAGAGATTTGAAAAAAGTTCCGTTAACTTCTTTTTGGTTTGTTTTCGGCTTAATTTCCCTGCAGAGCCACCCTCCAGGTTTCCTCGTTCCAGGTGGGGAGGGACGGAAAAGTACCGAGAGAACTGCCAAAGAGATTAGCTGCCCTTGCCAGCTGTCAAGCTCCCCCCCAAGCCCTTAGGAAATACCAGAAATTATCACAAGCTTTCCCAAGTCCAAGATTTCTAAACCAAAGTAGCATTGGAGAAGTCTCTTAATGTCAAAGTGATGGTCCAACCTGAGCGGTCAACTTGATGGTTCACCCCACCACTATCAAGACAGCGTAGTGCCTTGAGGCCCAAACTCCACAGAGAGATGCTGGTACAGAGAGTTTATATGCAAAAAGAAATTGGGGGTGTTCCCATCAAAACATGAAACCCTGCTGGCAAGGCTTGAAGTGACGTTCCGGCGTCTTCCATTCATGAAGTTAAAGGTGACAAGGCGATACGGGGGGCCTCAGGGGAACACAACACACATGGGTTTCTCACTCTCTCTCTCTCTCTTTTTTCCCCTCATTTGTACGGCCTCGACCCGCGTAAACCGCTTCCAAAAACACAGCCTGAAAAGTCGTAGAAAACAAACAGAACGGAAACAAACTTCCCCTCCCTCCCACCCCACGACCTGAATATTCACGAGAAGAGAAACACCAATTTATACAAAAACGCAATAAAAAAGAAATATTTACAAATTAAAGGAACGCCTTCTCGGTGGCCGCTGTCAGAGGCGTCTGACAAGCTGCCATGTGTTCTGGATTGCAGATCGCTCTGTTAATTTGTTTGGTGGTTTGTTGGTTTTTTTTTTTCTCTTCCTTTTTGTCCTTGTAATGAGAGAAGAGGGAAAGAATAAGAAGTTCCCTTACAAAGACTCTCCCCCTCTTCCCTCCGTAATTCCCTCAGTGAAATATAAGAAAATACTCCCCTCACCAACCCTGCCCACCCTCTCCTCACACTCTTTGACTTTACAGGCAAACCCCACCCTCCTCCCACCCCAGCTTTAAAAAATAAATAAAATAAATAGGTAAATAAATAAAAGGCCTTCTGTTGGCTTAAAAAGAGAAAGATAAGATAAAATCAACCAGAGTGTGGTGAGGAATGTGAGAGAGGTGGCTTTCAGCTCCAAGAAACGTGGCTCATAAAGATGGGGCTGCCATCTCCTTTCAGAGTCAGTCCCCAGCAGTGTCCCCATGCCCTCAGCACAGGGCTCTCTCAACACTTCCCCTGGTGAGCCACGGTCATCGAGACACTGGGAGAGACCCAGGATAAGCAGGAGACACTTTAACATATCTCTCAGGATGGGAGAGGTCGGCCCGCACCCCCACCTCAGGAGAAAGAAGACACATGAAAGGGGAGTTCAGTGTCTCACTCCTACCATTGCTCCCTTTCCTTCAGTTTATCTTGCATCTAAAATGATACAATGGAAAGAAAAAAAAAAACACTCTTATCGATACTAGGTGCACCAGGAAAGCTGTCACTACAACTGCAGGGATGGGAAACCCTAGGCTATTCCAGCTTTGCACCTGTGCTAGTATCCCTCTCTCGCTCACACAGAGGCACACGTACATGTACACACGCATCTCAGCCTTGCACGTCTTGTCTTCAGCCCTCAGCACATGTTTCTGTGCTCTCTGGCATTTATTCAAGCACACCCCTTCCCGGGAAGACAAGCCGTTTACTTCCCCTGTACATTCAATAGTAAATATACATATGTATTTCCCGTGGGTGCGCACACCCTCCTCCCATTTCCACATGTGCAAGGAGGCATTGAAAGAGTCCACCAGCACCACTGCCACCACACACACCCTTTCATGGCATGTTTTTTTTTTTCCTCTCCAGCACCATGCCAGAATTGGCAGAGGGCACCCTATTCTTTTCGTTCCAAACTGCTGCCCAAGGTTAGGGACAGCAGGAGGATGAAAACCCTTTTTTTCCCTTGCCCTCCTCACTGAAAGGATATGCCAAAACAGGTTTGGTGTACCCTGAAGCGACAGTAACAAAACTCCCCACCTTTCCCTACTCTTTAGCTCTGTTTCACTGCATTTGTTATCCGGACACCTTATAGGATCGTGGGTTTCTTCTGCTTTCTCCACAGACATTTCAAGTATAAAGTTACGGTATATACTCATGTATAGGCTAACCCATACTATACACTGCTCCCACTCTTGAAGTACGTCACAACTAGTGAGCAATTCACAGCTAACGAACCAACCCTGCACCCCTTTCCCCAAACTCCTCTCATTTCAGTGCAAACCAGCATCCTCCCTCAGAGATCCCAGCAGCCTCCCTGACTCCAGGGTTGCTTTCCCAAACTCAGACCCCACTTCCTTTCCATCTCTCCCACTGGTCTGCCACAGATTCAATGGCTGTCATAGCCATAGTGAAACCACTGGCCAGACCTGCACACAAGCTTTCTCTCCCTTCCTCCACACTCCCCATCAGACAATTCAAAATTTTAGCGTAAAATTTCTCAGCATATACGCAAATATATATATATATTTCAGCCCTAAACCCCCATAGTCTTCACAAAATATTGTAACGAGAACCTCAGTATAGCTAACATATAAGTGCATCATCAAGTTAGTTGTGTTATTCCCCCTTCACTTTCTCCACGTCTTCAAACGCTACTCTTTTCTAGACAGTTTTAGGAAGAGTTGCCTGAGCAAGCATATTTTCCTGCATGTTCATTACACTGCTTCTGCTGTCTCCTCCTGCCACACAAACACACACATGTGTGTGTACATGCCTTTCTCTGCCGGGAGCCAGCAAAAGTGAAACGCTAGAGTCACTGCCTCTCCCCCTCAGCCCACCCCTTCCCTGCCTTTTTCTCCGCTTCCTGAAATCACGAGCGAGGATATCCAACTCCAACGTCACTGTAAAGTGCAATGGCCAGGAATGGAGGAGAATGGGAGGAGCAAGAACATGGAAAAAGAGATAAAAGGGGAGGGATGGGAAAGAGGAGGAGGAAGAGGGGAAACCAAAGAGGTGGCACTTGTCACCAGTGCTGCACTACTCAGAACTCCAGTATCCCACAAACTAAGGATGACCCAGGAGAGTAGCCGATGGGATTGATCCCACCCCACCCTCCCACGCTCCACGTACACCCCCAGTCCCTC
This sequence comes from Gorsachius magnificus, assembly GCA_034008185.1. Taxonomy (NCBI): domain Eukaryota; kingdom Metazoa; phylum Chordata; class Aves; order Pelecaniformes; family Ardeidae; genus Gorsachius; species Gorsachius magnificus. Next base: position 163,806,759 of record CM067081.1, on the reverse strand, counting down.
CCCGTGCTCTTCCCCTCTCACTCAAACGTCAGACTCAATACTGGAGAGTTTCTCATAAACATGCCCGTTGCTGGAGCCATTGAAAGCCCTGGGGTTTTTGTTGTTAGGCACACAGGGGTTGGACTGGTTCCCTATACAGATGTCCTTCTGGAAACGGGCTGGCACAGCCCCATGAAGGGCTGAGACCACCGGCTTGTTGGTGGTGACGATGGCTCGGAAGTCTGGCCTGGCTTTGGGCCCTCCTGCCACCACAGGCTGCCTGAAGAAATAAGATTTGCTGCCGTGGAGCAAGCATTGGTCATCCCCAAAAGTGGGGATGAAAGGGTTTTGGGTGACCCGGTCGGGGTAGAGCGACTTGCTGAGCATGTAGCCCCCGCTGCTGCCGGGGTTGTTGTGGTGGTGGTAGCTGGTGGCGGGCACTGAGGACTTGTTGTTGGCAAAGGTGGTCTCACTGGCTGGCATCTCAAACATGTGGGCGTAGGGGCTCCCCTCCAAAAAGCGGCCCTTGTCCTTGAGGCTGACGCTGCGGGGGGCCAGGGCCGAGTCATCCTTCTGCAGGTCCACAAAGGTGTCGTAGGAGTGCTGCCGGCGGAGCTTGTTGCGGTTCTTCTTCTGCACCTTGGAGGCAGAATTGGAAGGGCTCTGAGGATATTTGGAGGAGGATGTGGCGCTGGTGGCCACGGGCACGGGGGCAGGTGGCTGGTCCAGCTCTTGGAGTGAGTTGTCCTCACTGATGTCGTACAGGTTGCCCGCTTTCTTGCACGCCTCGCAGCGGATGCAGGCCTGGCGGGTGGAGTTCTGCCCCACCACCGAGGGTGTGTAGTTGTGCACCTTAGAAGGGCAACCACGGCAGAAATTAGCCCCAGGTCGGTCCTCCCAGTCTAGGTTGGTCAGGTTCTTCTCCCAGGGCGCCGGGACCCCGCTCACAACACCATGCTTGTGCTCGTTGCCTCCGCCAAACTCGCCCGAGCCATGCTTGTGGTGGGCCCTGTTGGTGCAGGATCCACCCCCTCCTCCTCCCGTGTCACGCTTAAACTCATCTCCCCGCTCTTTGTAGATATCCGTCAGGTCCACATGTTCCCAGTGCGGTGAGTTCTCCTTGGCCCGAAACTGGTCCAGGTAGAAGTCCCGTAGCCCTTCCTTGTCCCTGAAGTAGCGCTTGTGGTCGGGCGAGCGGGGCGGGCGCCGGCGGTAGGCCAGCTCTATCTCATCAAACTCCCGCCGGGACTTGGCAGAGGCTGGGCGCTTCTTCAGGCTGTCCTTGTACTGCTGCTTCCGCCGCTTGGCTGCGTTGCCCTCGATGTTGCCATAGGTGACCGTGTGAGTGGAAATGTCGGAGACATCTGAGCGGATCAGGTCATCATGGGCCCCACTGCCCCCATAGCGGTCACTCTTGAAGGAGAACTTGCCGTAAAGGTCGCCCAGCTGGCTGTGCTTGGCAGGGGGCAAGCCCAGGTCCAAGGGCTTCTTCCCGATGGACCGTGACTGGGCGTTGAAGGGCGGGTTGTCACAGTCGTAGAGCCCATCGATGGAGCTGGTGCTGCCAATGCTGTGGGGGCGGTGGTGGTGGTGGTAGTGGTCCTGATACACATTGCTGTCCTTCAGCTGGAGGTTGCCAAAGGTCCTTTCCACCTCACTAATATAGTCACTAAAGAGGTTCTCCTCACAGGGCGGGTTGTTGTAGGACTTGCAGTCTGAGTGGGTGAAGCTGCGGCGGTGCTCGGAGATATCATAGACTGAAGACTCACGGCGGATAAAGTCCAGGGCACTCTGCGGTGAGCCATTGACCCCTGACAAGTTGGCCATGTTCTTGGCTGTCCGAAGCAGGCGGAGGATGTTGGAATGGGTGTTGTTCATAGTTGCCGTGGGGGAATTCATTGCTGACTGGCGTTCCTCAATGGCCACGCCGTGGATGCAGCTGTAGATACCCTGAAATGTGAGAAAGCAGGAAGGTGAGTGGTCCTGCAAAGAATACACAAAAGGACACCTGGACCGGGAAGCACCCTGTGCAGCAACAACATGTTCCTGTAGGACAGCAAGGCCTGTCAGCCTTCCATCATGAAGCATAATCAAATCGAATGAAATCAGGCCTGCTCTACCAACCATTGCTGTTCTGCCCCTCTTCCTTGCCCTCACGTTTTTTCCTTCCCCTCCATTCCTCTTCCTCTGCTTTGCTTCATGTCATATCTGTAGGATGCAGGAATACCTGCTTGCCTCTGTAAGAGTTACTCAAATCTAGTAGGTGTAACATGGAATTGCAAATGGGGAAAATAATATCCTTGGGAACAAAAGCATCAAGACAAATGATTCTGTGTGGATGAGAGGAAGAAAGTCTGTTTTGGCCCTTGAAATTCATCTGGACATCAGTGAATCAACAAGACAGGAGCTATCTTAAAAAGGGAACAGCTTCATTTGTCATAAACTTAGCTACATAAATCACCAGTACAGATTAGAAAAGGAAACAGAGAATGAGCAGGGCTGCCGAATAGGTATTTAGGTCTTTTGCATCTGGTTGAGTGAAGTACAATATAATTTTTAATTGCATTCTGTTAAATTTAACAGCAATAACAGGCTCCAAATTGACATCCCTGAAAGCAAAAGTCCTCTATTCAACCTCAGATCAGACAGCAGAAATGCCTCATTCCTCCACATTCCCCACTAGCTCATTTCATCCATAACACAGACTGTTTGCAAGGGCTACCCACCCCTAGGAGTAGAAGGAAAGGGGCTCATTTATTCCCTGGCCTGCCAAATGGTGCCTGCTGATTAATGTAAATTGTGAAATGGACACCATCACATCATGTTACCATGGTTTCTCAGCAGCTAGCAGATGATTAACACTTTTCAGACTTTTCACCAACCTGACCCAGATCTAACAGATAACCTCAGAATGAGACAATCCCCCACATAATCTCCAGACTAAACAAGGTTAGATACTAACAATACAGAGGAGAGACTGTACCCCTGCGTTCAAAAAGCTTTGTCATTTCTCCTCAACATGTTACGTAGCAATTAGATACTCTTTGCACAATGAAAGTTAATTCTGTTACATCAGACACTGAGGTCAAAAATGCCGAGACTTGACCTCACTTCAGAATGGATCAGAAGAAGGGACCAGTGGCTTGAAGGAAGAAAAAAAATCTCCAAATGAGACACTACTAGCTACACTAATAGCGGAAAGACAACTCAGAAATTACTAGAGTCCGCTTTAAATGTAAACATTATACCTGAAGGCAGATTTGCATAAGGCAATTACTAAGCTCATGTGGTTATCCTCTCTGGAAGGATTTCTGCATGGTTTAGGGCATGGCTTTTGGTTAGGGACTTCTGACTGTCCATGATAACACACTTCTAGTTAACATAAAGCCAGCTGAACAGCTGTAATATGACAGTGAAAAACTCCTGAATTTCTAATCATGTTATCCAGTATTATTTGATTTATTGTCCCCAAATCTGGCCTCCTCACAACGCACTTTGGAGAAGCAGACAGTTACAGTTAACTCCTCTTTATAATGTATTTTCATTTCCATGTGAAATTTCCATTTCCATGACCATAATCCAGCAGAGACCAGAAATGTCACAGAAAACATTAGATGCTCTTTCAATATTAATGGTGAAAAGAAGCCAGCCTTTATCCTGCAGACCACCACTCTATGCCACCTGTGTGTTAGACAGTCTTGGTGGATTTGCACATATCCAGTACCTAGGACTGTCTGAATAAATCCTCTGTTGCTCTCCGCTAGCTAATGACACTCACCCTGCTGATGGAGAAGACCACACCAGGCTTGCCAGAGCAGACACCCATGAAGCAGTGGCGGAATTGCCAGTAGAAGAGATGCTCACAGATGAAGGTGATCAGACTGAGGGCCATGGCTGCTCCCAGCATGTAGAAGACACCTGCCATGTTATCTATATCCAGCTGGCTGCTCATAACCTCATTCTTCTCATTGTGGCAAATGCCAGTGAGCCACAGCGCTTCCAGCTCCTCCATCTCCCCTAGAAAGACAGAGGGAAGGAAAGGCACAGGTTAGCCAGCCCTGCAATGGCTAAAGAGCTCAAGCTGGAGCAGAATGAAAGCAAGAAGCTGATCTAAGGTCATTTCCAGTGGCCATGCTCTTTTTCCACCTGTTACATCCATGAAATATGCTGACTGCCCTTCTGATAGGGGCGGGTGCAATTTGTCACAGGGAAGGCAACAGGATGTTTCCACAGCCAGAGGTTAGGCACAACAAGCTGTACCACAGGACACAGCTATCACATTTGCCAAATGTCTACAGTAAGATCGTGAAAAAGTTGTCCACCAGATGATGGAAGACCTGGCCTCACAAACTTCCACTTTCATATTAGGTCAATGAAGGGAAAAATCAGTGGCTGATACTGGTAGACAAAAATTAATCACTTCTAAGTGAAAACATTGTACCTTTCCAGCTCAAAATTTAAATCAAAATGTCTGATTTTGAATTTGTTCCCATCATATCCATAGCTCATTAAAACTAGGTGCAATGTTCCCAAAAATATTTGTGCATTTTTACCTGTTTTTCTTCCCTTCAATTTTGTCCAAAGTCAACACTTCCAAGCCCATTGACCAATGAAAAATATTACTAATTTGTATCAGCTAGGAACAAATGTTCTGTAGTCTAATTTCATACCCCACTTACTCCCATTATGGTGTTTTTATGAGGGGGGAGAGAAACACTAACACACACGTACTGAGACATTCAGAAACAAACTAATTTTGCAGGTTGGCAATTCTTTTCATGCTGTTAGGAAAGTTAGTTTTTCACATTTTCAACCTCCAGTCCAGTGACAGGAGGAAAAAAAACGTATATTTATGTGGCGCCATAGCACAGTCTTTAAAGCTTTATGGAGAACTTACATCTTTTTCTGAAATAATACATATTAGGCTGTTTAGGAGACAGAACACCCTATCCGTCAGGTGCCCAATTTTCTGCTGAAGTGTATCAGAGCTGTGTTCTTTCCATATTTATTATACCATAGGTTATTTTCAGATCTCAGAAAAAAATAAATAGTTATAAATAAAATAACCTGGGAATTTTATTTATTCAAAAAAGGACACAGCAAGATGTAATATGGAATGGAAAGGGAAAGCCAGGAAAATATTTTCTAAGAAGGAATTCCTTATCCCACGAATAATTTTTTTAATAATAGCAATTTCTCTGTAAAGGATGAGATGAATTAGGTAACTATAACATTCTGATTAAAAACTCACTCAGAAATATCCTCCTGAGTCTCAAGTCCTCCCTTGGTCTTTTTTTAAGTTTTGGAAAATCTGAGTTAACTCTTTCATCCAGAAATATTTATCCTTTAATTCTGTAAACTCTATATGGCTTGATCCTGTCTAGAACTATAAAGCACGGGATGACCACAGAAAGTCCAGTGTAATCAGTGGGTTTGCTCATGGTGAAACCTCAAAGGTAGTGAAAAGTTCACCACAGAAATCTTGTTTTTACAAGACATCCTTTGCACAAGATATTTTTCAAACACACATCTGAGCTGGTTCTATGAAACCTTTAGAGCTTTTGACATTGCTTTTGATGATCCTGCTACCCTGCATCAACAACATAAAACAAGTGACATCCTCACATTTTTGGTGTCATGCCTCTAACAAACTCTCGTTAATAGTTTCCTGTTCTCAACCCAAATCTGAACCACCAGAGCTGGGAACTTCTATTTCTTACGTGAAAAACGTGGTGTTTCTTAGGAAAACTTCAACTCCTTTTTCTTGTCACTTACCATCTCCAAAAAGCTGTAGAATGGCAAGATCAACCTGGCGCTTCCAGCCTGAGTCCTTTTGGATGGCAATGCCATAGCCAGTGGAGGCAAACACTTTCCCACTCCCAATTGTCACCAGCTTGCAGCCTTCATCTCTGCCAGCCATGTAGTTTAGCACTGCTGCATCATAAATGAAAGCATCCAACTTCCTGCACAGGTGCAAGAAACAAGAGGGGTATAGTACAGAAAAGAGAGAATCTGTGTGACTTCAAAGGTGTTCGCAGGGAATTAAGGCAGAAATGAGCCTCTTTCAGACAGACTACAATAGGTTGCATCTTCACCTTCATCCAAGTTAACTAAAATCTGAGCCTAGAACCCATTTACAGGCGAAACTAGAGTATATATGAGGACTGCCTATTTCTTTCTGACTCTGATAATCATCATTTCTTATCTGAAAGAAAATTTGGAATACAAACATATTGCAAGATAAATATGAATGAAGAGCCAGTCAAGAGGATCTATAGTCCTAAGAATAGCTTGTATTCCTCTACTGCCTTTTCATCTCAAAGGAACCTTAAATGCTTTATAAAATGTATCAATATTAGATAGCAAAGTCGGGGTTGGAGTAAGGAAAAGATCATCTCTGATTCAAACTGCTGGCATGACTTAGCTGAGCAAAATGTAATTTTTTCAAATTAAATATAGTCAGGACATCATGTTTAACCCCTCAGTTACTGTGAAAAGCACTACTGGACCTTTACGAATGTCAAGAGTGCCACAATAGCAGCTTGATGGTTTACCATGCTGAGTAGCACTTTGGTAAAGAGTGCTTAGCTGAAAACCACAAGAAAAAATCTGTTTTAATACAGAGAAATCCCCATTGTGGGCTGGGCTGGATAGACAGCACATCAGACTGATGAGAGCTTTCCTCTCACTGCAACAAACTGATTTGGGGCGGGGGGGGGGGGGGGCAGTCTCAGGGGGCTGCATCTTCCACATAACCAAAGACAGCCAATGAGTAAATCCTCCCATTAGATCTGAAATGAAGCACTTTCCGATAAAAGACCAAAGACCTTCCACCTTGCACATTCTCAACCCACACTATCTTTTCAATCCACCTCCTGCACATATATTTCCAGTACGGTGATTATCTCTGTTCAAGTGCGTATCTGTGGGGAAGTCTGTCCAAAGGTGGATATGAAGCCAGGATGACATCTACTGCAAGTGATGAGCTCTATTTCATCCATATATTTCCAGGACAGAGCATATTTATTTCCTGGATGATGACTATCCTGGCAAATGTACCTTCCCAGGATGGCATCCAACAATGGTACAATCATTTATAATGGGCTGTGTGCCTCTGAACCTGGCAAACAGGTTTAGGAATATTCAGTCAATCTAGTAATTAAATTGGCTGAACATCTTCATTCGTGCTTTGGAATGAACTTTCTTATAAGAGTGCAACACGAGTGTAATCAAGAATTTTTTTTTTCACTGGGGCTGGGCTCTGACAACCAAAAAGGTCAGCTCTGGGAGGAGGTCTTTAATTATAAAGGACAAAGGCTTGCAAAATGGGTGTTTCAGTTAGCTCCTTTGCAGATTCACTGCTATTAATATAGGATGAGCTGTCCAAACATACTTTTTGCTAACGATTTTTCCCACATTTCCCAAATGACTCAAGGAAATGCTCCCATTTTATGTACTTCCTTATTATTCAAACAATATTTTGTTCAGTCCTTGATACTAAAATATTCCAGAGAGAAGGGCTACTTCCAAACTATTTGCTTCAAGCACACCTTCCATTACACTACAGTAGCTAGTGATACACAGCTGGGATTAGTCTGACAAGGGTTGTTTCAGCTTCCTGATTAACATAATCTTTTATACACAAAAGGAGGGGAAACAAAGGAATTCCCAGATGACAATATAAATGTTCTGAAAAAAACTTTGTCCACAGAGGTCTGTGAGCTTTTCCTGTGTATGCATAAGGGCCCATCAGCACTAAACATCTTGACGAAGCAAGGTCTTTGGGACTAATATACACATGGCTAACATACACAAGTGTACAGAAGATCCTTTTTTTTTTTTTTCAAATAGTCTTATAAACACAGTAAACCCCAAAACTCTTAGACAGATGTCAGTAGAAAAACCTGGCTGAGAGAACCACAAAATTATTCTTCTGTGTTGTGTGTGATCTTGCTATACTTTTAATCATGGAATAATAGAGGCTCATTTTCCAAATTTCCCATCAAAAAAAATATTCCAGACAAGCATGCAAGGAAGTCAGGTTACTGTGGTGAGTAGGCATGGAAGAAGAAAGCCTCACCCAGTCTTCAGTGAGAACAGTGCATCATCCACCCCCCTCTGATTGAACTTCACCATGTAGCTGTGCATTTCAGGGTAGTTGTTGCGAATGTTCCTCTCTGTGCTGCCATTGGGAACCGTCCCGAAGCGGAAAGGGGGTGAAAAGTCATTGGGTTTCTGGAACTGGAGAGACAGAAAAAAATATTTCTTACAGTCTTTCCGCAAGAAGCAGTCAGCTGAATGGGAGAACACACTCTCCTTGGAAGGTAGGTCTGATTTCCTTTTACTATCAGGTGGAAACCATTACTGAGAATATATCACATTTCACTGTTTTCAAACACAAACATCTCCTAGTAGGGCCTAAGAACCAAGAAGTGAATCTGAGCAACCTGGTCTTTTTGTCCACTCTGGATTAAGTGCATAAAATAGCCAGTGATCAAAGATTAAAAGGAGTTTAGATAAAAAGAAAAAGGAAAGGGAAAAGGTAACAGTGGCTTTAGAACACAGTCAAGGAAAGATTTTCAATAAAATCTATGTGCATTTTATCCACAAAGTGTCATTTATTTTCTAAATATCTTTTTCAGCTCTGTGGATGCCTTTGCACTTCCTGATTCTAACTGAAGTAGAAAAGCAATTAATGAGGAGAGATGCCTCTCAGAACACCTCACACCCACTTCACCAAACGAATGATCAGCTTTCAAACTTTTGGGCAAATGTCCCAAATGAAATGCTATTAGTGGTTGCAAGTCACTAGTAACATTTGATGCCCAGAACAGAGCTGGCAGAATACTCCAAACCTTTTGCTGCTCCCAAGAAATACATTCATCAAAACATTCCCCTACGGCTGCAAGGCTGTGCGATTTTATATGCCACTTGCTTAACTCAAGTCATAATCAATGCTCTCTGGGGTTTTATGAGCAGTAAAATTTAGACTGTCAATTATCAAGACTGCTTAAAACCTCTAGAACTGGCAGACGGGAAGGAGCACAGAATTGTAAGCCAGGAACTGAAGAAGCAGTAAAGGAAAAGACGCAAAGGTAGGTTAGATGGAGGGAAGCTGCCTCCTCTCTTGTTATATCAAGAAGTAGCTTGCCTGGTGCTAATTCTTGACTTCCAACTGCGACTGTATATTTGGATGATCCTGAGAAGCATGCTAAGAACACGCTAATGGTCAGACCAAAACCATTTAATAGCAACAGTTCACCTGGTACATGAAATGCATGCAGTCATGTACTGCCACCTTCTATAGTGGAAATCTGGCTAGGGTCTATAGCTATAGCTTAAAAAACATGCAGGTGAGCCTTGTTCTTGAGTTCTGCCCAAAGCCAGTTTGGAGCCTGGTCAACTCAGCTGAGGAGGCCAAAGACACTAAAGCAGTGTATCTCATTCACAACATCTCAGCAGTAAGGGCAACCAGGAGCTGTGTCTGTAGGTAGGTGAACGCACCGTTCCCTTCACCTGTTTCTGTGTACCAGTCAACTCATCTGGCTGTGCAAGTAATCATCTCTCCAGTTTGGATGGAGAGATGGGCTTGCTTGTATGAGCACACGTGTGTGAGAGAGAACACATGTCCTACTGCTTTTAGCCAATAGAAAACATCAGGGCTGTTTTTTGAAACACAGGTTGGCACGCCACCAAAACAAAAAAAAAAAGTTTCACATAGCATAAATCAGGTGGTAAGGTGGCTCATAGAATCTTGTCCCACCCCCTAGGGACAAAGACATAGCTATCAAAACCTGTGTAATGAAAGCAAACTTTGATGGGAGAAAAATCACTGCAGCCTGCTAAAATTATTCTTTTTTACCAAGCTGCTTATAGCAGCAGCTGAGGGGACCCATCACAAGAAGGGCATTGCCATACCAGGCACAAAGGAACACAGTCTCTCCCCTGACATGCTAGACAGGAGTTTGCAAAGTGGGCAGCTTGCTTTCCTAGAGGCTGCAGAATGAAGTCTAGGGGCAGATGAGGCACCCCCCAACCCCACAGAGCCTTCCAACAAAGTCATCAGGGCAAGCAGCAGGCAGGCCTGACCAACATTGGTGTGGCCTCAGCTTCAGCATGACCTTTGGTGGGTCAGCAGCTCTGACAGCCTCTCTCTGGGCCCAAAGAGTATTAAGAGAAAAAGAGGCTCCATCCAATGTCCATTTTATGTCTCCACCCTCCATTCCCAGTGACACAATCTCTGGTTTTGTCTGCTTCCATCATTGTATCTATGAACTGGAGTAAGAAGGATTATAGAGTCAGGCAGGGCTGTGATAAGGGAAACAATCCCACCTCTGAACTATCCTTTGGTTCCCCTGTGGGTTGCAGTGCCCATCTTAGCAGCCAGAAGTGAAAGGCTCCGTATTTAATTTTTAACCTCCTGGGCAATGTCGTGGTTTAACCCGGCTGGCAACTAAGCACCACGCAGCCGCTTGCTCACTCCCCCCCCTCCCTCAGTGGGATGGGGGAGAGAATCGGGAAAGGGAAAAAAGGTTAGAGCCGAGGGCTGAGATAAAGACAGTTTAATAAGAGAAAATAATAATAATAGTAATAATGAGAATGATAACAAAATATACAGAATATACAAAATGAATGATGCACAATGCAATTGCTCACCACCCGCCGACCGATGCCCAGCCCGTCCCGAGCAGCGATCAGTACCCGAGCGACCGACCGACCCACCAACCCCCCCGAGCATGACGTTATATGGTATGGAATAGCTCTTTGGACAGTTTGGGTCCTAGCTGTGCTGTACTCCCAGCTTGTTATGCACCTGGCCGAGCAGGAGAAGCTCAAAAAGTCCTTGAGCAGTCTGAGCACTGCTTGGCAACAACTAAAAACATCAGCGTGTTATCAACATTCTTCTAGTACTAAATCCAAAGCACAGCACTATGCTAGCTTCTGTGAAGAAAATTAACTCTATCCCAGCCGAAACCAGGACAGCAATCAGTAAATAAATGAAAACATTCATCTTAAATGCCTGGTTTCGGCAACTGGAAAAGCGTGTTTCTAGAGAAGGAATCCAGGCTGATGGCTTCTACAAAACCCCATACTGTGCATTCACTCACCATCCCTTACCCCCTGCTCATTCCTCAGTCATAACAGATCTGCAAATGCAAATTATTCTCCATGCACCGACATGCACACACACTTCAACCATAGCCTGGTGAACGACGAGACAGGAAAGAGCCTGAAAGGATCCATATGGGACCCACACCAGCGATCTTTAGTAGGCGGGCACAGCTCAGTCCAGGGGTGGAGGAATCTCCAAAGAGGTCTCCAGAGCCCAAAACTGCTGCATCTTTCTGAGCTTACTTCTGCCCCACACAGCTCATACTGGAGGAGCAAGAAGACATACAAGCCTTCCCAGAAAACGTATGGGACAGATGGGGAAGGAGTGTGTCCTCTCCTGGCACACAGCGGAGGAATTTGTGTGGAGGAACCAGAGAAGATCCAGAAGGAGGAAAGTTAATTGACACTTGTCAAAGAGTTCAGTGAAGAAAGCCACTTGTTTTGCTTCTCCCAAGGGGTGGGATAGTGGGCCTGGATCAGAAGAGTCAGCCCCAGGGAAGCCAGGCATTTTGGCAGGCTGATCTAGAAGGGGTCTGAGAGACATGAGACAGGAGCTGAGACACAACGCAGGGGCCATTACATGGACACAGCCTGTGCAGAGGTAATCTCAATGCCTCAGTAAATATCGACAAAGGAATTAACCGCAGATATTGACAGAAAGGGTCAGAATTTAGATTAATGAGAGAGCTCTCCCATCATTTCATGTAAATGTTTCTCCTTCCAGAGCCCTAAGTCACAACTGCTCTACCCCAGGTATCTGGAGAGAGGAGCCCTGTGAGGATCTGGCAAAAAAATGAGGAGATAACAAGGGAGGGGAAGATAAGAAACTGTGCTGGTTGCTGAGCATACCCAGATGCAGAGAGTCACAGGGAGCAGCAAACAGGGCTGTACAGGGTCTGCACTCGTAGGAACCCCACCTAACACTTCCCTACAGCAGGAGCCCTGTCCCGCTGCCCAGCTCTACCTACCTCCGGGGGTGACCACCTGGGAGGGAACCCGCAGGGCTTGGCTGCAGCCCTGCACCCAAAGAGCCCGGGGCAGAGGCGTACCCCACCTGCAGCCTCCTGCTGGCCTACCATGGGGCCTTGGTCGTGAGATGCTCCCCTTGTCCCCAAGGTGATGCGACACGCTCTCGCCCATGAGAGAAATCCCTGGCGGAACTGGCTTCACATCAAATGTGGGTGGGAGGTGGATGCTAGAGATGGGGGTGGGAAGCAGACACCAAGTGTGCCTGAAGGGCTGGGGTGGCTTTGGGACATGAGGCACCCATGTTCAGAGCCCGGCGGCTGCCCACCTCCTCAACCCTTCACTCCACAAATTGAAATCAAGGAGCATTAAGTCCAAATCAGACCACAGCTTTGGGAAAGTAACCTCTCAGAGTCAGAGAGCAGAAATCTTCTTGCTCTGGAGAGCGATAAACACACAGGCTGGGGGCTATTAGCACATTCAGAGTGGAGAGCCCCTTTCCCGCTCCCCCCCCAACTCGCCATGAGAGCTGTCAGCAGCAGCAGCGAGAGCGGGTTTAAGTGACTTGTCTGGCAGAGCTGTTTCATTAGCAATTTGGAGCCGTGCCGTGCAGAAAGCAGCATTGTTCTCAGATGTTCGAATATCAATCTGCATAATGAAACAGGTGATAGGAGCTCTTCCCATTCAGGCAGCCGCGACTGGAGGGGATTCAGGGATGAGGGGAAGGGGTTATGTCTAATTGGCCACAATTAATTTGATGAGAAATTTTTTTTTTTCAATATATTGTCTATCACCAAATGGTTCCTACAGAAAAGCGCATCTGCACTTATTTATCTGCCTGATGTAGGCCCTGTTTACACTGTAAAGTGTTTGCCAATAGCATTGAAAGCAGTTTCCCAAACTCAGCAAGCTCTCACAACAAAAAGGCTCTTTTTTATCAGTCGATCTACTTTTACACTGCTTTAAAAAAAAAAAATAATCCCCTGCTGAATAACATAATGAGCTGGCAAAGCTTGGTGTGAGCGTGTGTGCATTCATGTCTGTAATGCCTTACCCTTACACAGCTTCTCTGGGAGGGCTCCTTTCACTTTGTAAGGCCCAGACCCCCCGATTAAATTTTCTACCACAGGAAGATCCACAGCTCTGACCCACCAAAATAAGGTATCCAGGTTCTGCTTCTCTGTTAGCTGCAAGTCTAAAAGAGCTTGAGCCCATGTTAGATACTCTGGGTTCAGTTCATTTGCCCAAGTGCTGCATGCCAAGTTGAGATGTCTCAGTGAATTTCACCCTGGGAGCAGGTCTCTCATAGCCCGTTTGTCAGATTTGCCAGCCACATGAGGGTATTTCAGATACTCTGGTGCACCCAAATTCACTCTAAACATCTACATTTGCACCACTGAATCTAGCTACCGGACCATTTAGCCCTCAGGACAGCTTCTCCCACCAAAATTACAGGGAGCCAGCTGCTGCAGGTAGCAGACAGCCCAAAGTGCCCACCACTCTCTTGAACTTTCCCATCAGGGCATCAGTCACAACCTTTTGTGCAGGCACCTATAAGCAGCGCTCTGGTCGCTCTTTTGGCAGCCGTACAACCAGCAGATGTCTGTTGTGGCGCAGGCCAAATATCTCTAAAAAAGATGGCATTTATTAGTGAGCTGCAATGTAAGATTTAGACATCAGACCAGAAAAGCAACATCCATGCTCAAGTGCGTAATTTTAGCACAACCTCTCTGCATTGCCCCAAACAGCCTTGATTGCTCCCTCTTGCTCTGGTTCAGCTGCACGTCACTGCAGTCAGCTTGCACCTTTCTTCATTGCCCAAGAACCCGATCAGGCTGTTTGCACAGGAGCTTCATCCAGAACTTGTTAAAAATTAAAGGGTGGGTCAGTGGTTGTCAGGTCTAGTTCCAAGGTAGCTCTATGCCCACACTTAAGTCTTGATAGACTACGCATTCCACAGCAACATGTCTTGCCCTAGCTGCCTTGCTTCTGTATTCTCTGTTTCAGCCATGAAATGATCTCCTTCACAGTTACTGGATGACTCTCAAAGCGAGGAGTCTGGTCCTTTTCATACCCCCAAAATATGTCATTTTTGTCCTCCAAGCTGCACCATGAACAATGCCACAAATCACAAACCTGGACCTGGCCCAGATAAGAAGTCTGCTTTGCCCCTCTCTCTCTGGTGGGTCTCTACTAGACATCACTGTTCCTGACAGATCTTCATTCAGCCTTCTGTGGAAGATGGCTGATGCTGAAGACTCCCCCATTCCCTGAACAACCTATGCCAGGGCTTTACTATTAGAAAGTTCTTCCAAGTATCTGAACTAAAGCCTTCCTGCTGCAATCCAACTGCAATATTTTCTGTTATCTTCACCATGGACAGGGAAATCAGAATAGTCTCTTCTTCTCTGAAGGTCCATTTTATGTTTTTGAAGACCATTGAGCTGTTTCTTCTCCATGTTCTTGCACTGGGGCTAAAGGGGCCCAGTTTCCTCAGTCTTTCTTTGCAAGCTGTATTATCTACATCTCCAGCCATTCTTGCTGCTGTTCTCTGGCTGTATCCAGTAGGTCTTTCCTTGACTTGCCTTTGATTCGTGGACATGCTCTCCACCTCCATTGTACCAAGAACAATCTGGTCAGGATGCCAAGATGCTGAGAGAACATTACACTAAAAAAGCCACAGCAAGAAAATAAAAGCATTGCTGGTGAGAGTTAATGCCCATTTTTACCCTCTTTAGTGCCCCTCTATGTTATATCATCCTTCCGCTGTCCTTTAGTCTTCTCATCTGCAGCTTGCAAGTTCTTCAAAGCTGTAACTGTCCTGATTTACATTCAGGTGGTGACCAGTTTGCTTCTGGAATGTCAATCATCACTGCCAGCACCTATCTTCAGGGCTTTTACTGTATTCTTTTCTTTATCCAGCTTCATCGTGCACATAGGCACACCCACACAACTGTGCCCCATCACCCATCCTGGTAGAGGAAATGCTCTACAGACTCCCAGCGTGGAGCCTGCTCTGTTGGTGTGTTGGTGCAGGGCACTTCTACATTGCTACAACAGCACCCCAGCTAGAGGTGTGCCAGCCCAACAGCATAGGCAGAAAATCATACTGCAAACCTAAATCATAGCACTGGTACAACAATCTGTGAGGAGAGCAGACTAAAGAGGCTGTACTGCTCATTCCCCTGTTAGTCATGAATCTCTTGTACAGATACTTCTCAAGCTTCATTCCTAAAGCATCCCTCTCCCCTCTGCACAGTCACCTAGCTTTGACATTACAGACATTTTTTACTCCCAAGGTAGAACTCACAACCATTTCCAAGTGACTGCAAGTTTTCAGATCCTCCTTTTACCCTAGCTCTGATTTCCTCTCTTCTGCTGCCATCCCTCACAAATATCACCCTCCACCTCCTCAGCAGAGGCTGGGACTCCTCACAGCTCAGAATCCAGTCACCACATCAACACTTCCTGATGGTTGGGCCCAGTCACAGAAAAACCCTAGCAGTGGCAAAACCCCAGTTTCTTGTCTTCACCAGTCAAACAATACATGTCTTGATTTATAAACAAAACAAAAAAAGGAATGAACAGCATCAAATTCAATATAAGTCAGCTTTGGGAGGGCATAAAAACACCTTGTGCTCCCTCAGACTTTGACTTTGTGGTTTATCTCATTATTCAATACCCAGTGATGTTTCAAATTCCCTGGTCTTGCTTTGCATAGTGCTTTCACCCATGATTTCCTCTAGATAAGTCTGAGAAAGGAGTTATCAGTTAGTGCAGCCGACTGCAGAAAAGTTGGCAAAGAATTAGATTAAAGTCACTTTTAAAGGAAGATGTAGGGTGGCTCAGACCCACAAACAAGAAGAAAAATGAATGTCTCATGGTGAAATAGGAACACATGTGGGTCAGGAAAGGGAATGGAGCAACCCAGGGACAATGCAGAGGTGAGGGGGAGGCAGGTGAAAGCAAAAGAAAGGAGTTCAAATATAGCAACTTTAAAAATAGTTGCCCTTGTCAAATAACTGAGTTGAAAGCAGAGATCCAATTGGTGGAAGAAGCTGCCATCACATGCAGTTATTGCCAGAGCAATGCACACAGTAGGGCTGTGCAGCCTCTCTGCAAGCTGGACTGCTATGTGCAGACCTGCTCTGTGCTGCTTCTGCCCAGAGCAGAAGACTGCAAGCCTTGGGCAGCGCAGCATCGCCCCAAACAGATGGCATTTCAGGGGTCCCACTTCTTCCACAGCCAGACCTACATGAGCATGCTGGGACCACACTGCCTTTCTGCTGACCCAGGCATTACAGATACACCAGACCTGTGGGGCCACTCCAGGATCAGACCATCACATGTGGACAGAGTCCACCCACCACCAACAAACCAGGTGTCTTCTAGGCCTGCCAAGCATGTGAGCATTATGCAGACACTGTGTGGCTTCTCCACCCAAAAGGTTAACACCAAGGCTTTAAAACTTTCTCAGGACACATCTGGCAGGCCATAGGCTTCGAGTCAGTCGCACTGTTAGATGTCCCTCAAGCTTGACCAGAGAACAACATCTGTAGTGGAATCACTGAGCTTCACCAGTCAGAGGTGAAAGATCCTTGCACAGCCCTAATATTAGTAGGTGTGGTATCAGATGAGCACAGTCATGCCTCTTGCAACTAAGTGAGTTATGGGATCTTAACTCTTGCTTGCATGCATGTAGAGGATGGAGATCACCTGTTTATCCCAACATCAAATCATGCCATGTATGCCATCCTTGGAAGTCAGCTTCCCTGGAAGCTAAACACAATAAGGCAAAAGGCACCTACTGAATAATCCCAGGCAAGCACAAAACAGAAATTAGTGAGGCAGAAAGATGCCGGTTAATGCACTCATGTTAATATCATTACAAGTGTAGATGTTCATTCAGAGGGAGAAAATTAACTGATGAAAAAGACCTTGAGAGGAGAGGTGGCAGCTAAGTACAGAGGAGTTTGAAATCTGCTTTGTTTGCACATGAGACAGCTAGTTAACAAATTATGAAACACTCTCAGAAATTTAGGGGATGTAGTTTGGTGGGGGAGCAAATCAATTTTTCATCCATTTTCACTAAAAAAGGCAGATCAAAGCCTCCTATCTTCTGAGCACTAATAGTAGCCAACCTGCTTCAGCACCTTGTATGTGGGCACCAACCACTGGGCAGTAGTGTGAAATCCTGCACAAGTCTGGCAAACATCCCAAAGCCTTCACTGGGGCCAGAATTTTCATCCAAGTAATTAGAAAAGCCTAGCCTCATCACATTAGTGCAATTTCTTAAGCACTTCTGCAGGCAGGGAGGCAAAAGCAAAAAACAGGGCCCTCGAGGCAGGGCAGCTGGGGCATCCCAGCACTATCCCAGAGGTGGGAGGTAATTCCTTCCTTCAGCCTTCTGCAGAAAGCTGCCACCCATCTGCAGGTGGGTGACAGCAGGGGAACGAAAGCCCTATCACTCCCCTGTGAGTCCTGGGGCACCAGAGGAGGTACACCTGAAGCAAGCAAGCCTGCTGGGCCACCAAGACTCAGGGGAAGTTTGACCTTGAACAGCCACAGGCCTGGGAGAAGCAGGGCTCCTTTCCACCAGGTGAAGTAAAAATGCCTGGGAAGATACAACCTGCCAAATATTTATCAAGTATATGTACGTACATATAACTGCAAATGTCACGGTAGCTAGCCATAAGCAATGAAACAGCGGGGGGGGTGGACAGCACTGTTGTATTTTTTTTTTAATCGTGTAGGTCTCATCCTCCCATCCCCTCCCCACCAGCAATTCAGCCTCGATCATTCGGATGAAGGAGGACAGCTCTCATCTCTCAGGCTGCCAAATCCTGGTGGCAGGGCCATTGTCTTTTATTTGACTACAGTGTGCCAAGTACATTTATGGCACTGTATAAATAATAAATAAAAATATTCATTGCTTCCCTCTCTGCTGACTTACACTGACGTGAGAAGCAGGACAATCCTTTGCTCCCCCCTCGCTCCCCCCCTTACGTAACTCTGTGAAGATGGCTTTTTCCAGACTGCCAAACAATTAGCACAGAAGTGACCAAATTTGCCCATAGCCTCCAAAGGGTTAGCCCCAAGAGCTGGTGAAAAGGAAGATGAAAAGGAATAGCCAGTGGTGGCCGTGCCCTGGGAAAGGCCAGGATGGCGGGTGGGGGGGGTGGAATGCAAAAGCTGCAAGCTAAGGACCGTGCCCCGGCCCCATCACCAACATCCCTCATCCAGCGACTCACACCCCTGCCGCCAGCAAAGTCCAAGGGGGCTGTGTTTCTCCCTTTCCAGCAAGGATGAATTAAGCCTACCGTCTGGCTCTGAGTATCCCCTCCCCCTGTATCTTACCTGCTTAAGTTCCCAACTAAACTGTATTTTAACTGGCACTAATCCTGAAGAGTCCCATTACAAGTTTTTACTGCCATTAAATCCCTCCAGATCAACAGAAAAGAGAGAATCCTGAGAGACTGAGTCAAGGCTAAAGCATATTGCAGCCTCCTTGCCGCTCTGCGCCACGCAGCACTGAGCTTAAAAAAAAAGAGGGAGAATGACAGAGAAAGTAGGACTGAAGAGGGGGGGAGAAAAAACATGCTTGAAAACCCACTGACTTTAAACATTTATAGCCTTAAAACTCCTGAATCACTTTTTAGCACATACATAGGCACAGAGGTTTGTTCCAAGGATCTCAGAAAGCATAAAAACCATGCCATTCCAGAGAGTGCAGGATGACTAAATCCATAATAAATGTACCCATCTACAACTGTAAAAAATTATCTTTTGACACACTAAATGTAAGTCACCAGTTAGAAAGGTCTATTACTAACATACTATATGCTGTAGCTATTTTAATAGCTACTTACTTATGAAAACTAGCATAATATGTATATGTTATATATAAGCATATACAGATGTATACTGCACTATATAGTATCTGTACATAGTTCATACTATAGTAACTGATGATTTTACAGAGGTGCAGAGAAATCATCAGATTTTAAGGCATAAAATTTCTGACTATCAGAAGTCTGAGTTTTTTCACGCTTCACTATGAACCGATGTTTGTTATATTAAGCACTAGTTGGCACCACTAATGTTATATATAAAGGTCATATTTAAGCAAAAGACTGAACACAGTTCAGCTTACTTACAGGAAGACGTCCCCCCAGAGAAGCACTCTGGTAAGAAATTCAACTCTACCCCATAATATAATGTTTGGGGGTTTGGGGACTTTGTGTTTTGGGTTTTGGTCAAGTAAGGTGCATTGGAGTCTCTGCATTTTAAAAAAGGTTCTGATTTATTACAAGAGGACAGAATTGGAAGTGGCATGGTCTTACTTTTGTCTAGTTAACTCATATGTCCACAAAGGGCTCCTGACAATAAAAATCATACTGCTGGTGAAAGGACTGTCTATTCTCTGCTTTTGGACACCGCCACATAAAACTTCCTTTGTGTCGTGCAGCAATGTGTGGAAGTACCACAAAAGCCTGTTGACAGTAAATGAGCAATCCCGTGGAAGATTTGTACTGCCTCCAAGCCATCCGGAGGACAATCTTCCCCTTACAGACCCTTACAAGGTGCAAGACTGACCCCCAATTTTGGTCCCCTTGGAAAATTTCTTGCTGACAGATATACCCACTCTGTGTTTTTCCTAGACTTCTCCAGCACAGTTATTTGTTGTACAAAAGTCTCAAGCTCAGAAAAGCATCTAACTTCCATCAAGTGAATAATAGCCCATTGACTTTAATGTCGCCACTCATGAGCGCAAAGTTAAGCACATGCTTAAGTGTTCTGCATATCTGGGATCCTTGTATAATTTAGATTTAATGTGCCGCAGAGTACAATGTGGAAAATAATTCATTTTTCAGTTTCATGGCCAAGCATCTACTAATGCAGAAATACAGCAGATCCTTTTTTGCAGGTTTTTCAGTGAGACTTTTGCTTTGTATCAACCTGAAATGTTTCATTCACCTCGGAATAACATGTGTTGTTTTGTCTTCCAATTATCTCCTTCTGTCCCTTTCCTTTGTAACAGAAAAAAATCTTTATTTTCCCTTTTTTTATAAAATGTAGGTCAATTTTATGAGTAGTGCCTTTAGAAAATGACAAGTCAAAAATACATGTCAGAAATATCAAACAAAGTATTTTGTTTCAAGTAGACTAAAATGAGCTACTTTGGCAAATACCAGAATTTCCCTCTGCTGTCTTACACTCTCCCCAGATTTTTTTCAGTAAAAATATTGGCCATTTTTAACTCACAAACTTAATTTTTTGGGAAAAAAAGCATATCTATTGAAAAAAATAGCTGACCTATGTGGCATAGAAACAAGCCCTTTGTCTCAACATTTCATTAACATCTTAAAAAGCAAATAAGTCAAATATGTGTGAAATTTCAGCAATTTATATTAATTTGCAGGCATGCAGAAATCCATTTCTCTCCTTTTTATGCAATTACAAAATTTTTTATTTTATTAGCTTCTTTGGCATTTCCAACTAATTTATAGGCATGGATACTATTTTTTTATTATTATTAACCTACTACATTCTAAATTATTTTATTTAAATGCCCTGCTGGCTGCCCACATTTGCTTTTATTCTATTACTACTGTATATGAATGGAAATTACGTATAGCTATTAGATTATTTCACACATTAGTCCATTTTATATAATCTTTCCTGTATTTATTGCCTTCGTTAGACTGAAATACCGCAGGCACTTGTTTCTCTAATGTGTCTGAAGCTCTCCCCTTACTGGAAATTGGGTTATATCTCCTGATTACAGTCAGATGAAATCCAGACCCAGGAGCCGACTGCAGTATTCTGCGACAGGCCGCCTTACCAGCAGGGCTTTCCCAGGGGGTCGGGGCCATAGCAGCCCCACACACACCCCCCAGATGGGTGCAGGCCGGCGGTGCGTGCAAGGATGCTCTGGCTGGGCTCGCCAACACTGCTGCCAAGGGGCAGAGCTCTGACCAGGGACCTGACATGGCCAGCATGGCTCTACCCCTGCCAGGACCACATCCAGCAGCTCCACTGCACATGGTGAACCGGCAGAGGCGGCGGGTTCTGGTTTGGCATCTGTGCAGGAGGAGACCGGTTCAGCATGCTGCCAGCCCAGGGAGCTGGAAGGGAGGGAGATGCTGTCAGGGCAGCTCTTTGCCTGCAGGACTCGCGGGGCCAGTGCTGCTCTTGGGGAGGAGCAGGCTTCTCCTCCCTCAAACTGCCCGCAGCTGCACCAGCATGAAGAGCCGTGGCTTGACATATGGTTCAGCAGCTGCAAGGGTTAATATGGGGGAATCAATAGCCACGGTGAGGTGGGTTCCTGGGTCAGCTCTGGCACCAGTTTGGGGCCAGCTGAGCACAAAGGGGTGGCACTCAGCAGGGTGAGCATCACCTGGGCTGGAGAGAGAGAGGCAAAGGCCACTGAGCTCAGCACGGGGAGCCCCCAGCCGCCCTCGGTCCAACATGCTACCCTAGTACAGACCAGCTCAGACAAGCCCGCTCAAGCATCCACACAGCGCAGCGGGGACATGACGTTAGTCACTGTCTTGCATGTCATTAGGAAGTAAATGCTGGGGCGCAGCCAAGGCACCATCCAAGTCCTTAGACCGCTGGAGCCTTTCAGCCCTCTTTTCTGGGGAAGCAGGCAGGTTGGCAGTTGTAGGCACCTCTCGGAGCAGCTCCTCCCAGGCAAGGCCCAAGGAAGAGGGTCCAAGGAGACCCTCAGGGTGGCTGTTACAGGGTGTGGCCAGCCTGACCTTGACAAGCATTCCCCAGCCAGGCACAGTAATGGATTTTGTGAGTGCATCTGGCATTTTGGCTGCTGTACAGCGCCAGTGGGACACCTTCCTCAGGTACTGTCATGCTACAAAGACATCTCAAGCAGATCTAGGTCTAGGCAAGTAGGAATAATAGCCCTTAAAATAACTAGCCCTTCGTCTGTTGGCTTGGATTGCATCCTTTGCTGACTCCCTGTGCTGGATGCAGCTGTCCTTGCCAGCTGATGTAGCAGGCCAGGAGGTTGATCTGCCTCGCTTCTGCTGTGGACACCAGATCACACACATAAGAGAGACTGGAAGCTATAGTCATTCCTCTTGGCCACCTGGCACTGGTCAGTGACTGCACCCTTTGAAAGTCTGACCCAGCTAATTTAAGGAGGCAGGATAAAGGGAGGAAGAGGAGAGCATACCTCCAATCTCCCCTGCACGTGGCTTCACCCTGCATCCCGGCCAAGCAGTGCATTGAGGGGGTGAGTGAATTGCAAGCAGTATGCAGGCTTTGGAAGCGGGAAAAAAGGAAATTCAGAAGACCGAATCCCTCCCAAACCAGGGCATATGAAGCAGTGTAATAGACGCCTGAATGGCTGCTCTCAAATTCTGCAGGGCCCTCTGCATGTCCAGAGAGTGGAAATCCATAAGCCCAGTAGACAAAGCTCATTCACTCATGTCTTTTGGATGGAGATACTCCCACCTGTCTTTATTCCCCAGGGGCAGCAGTTGGCCTTCTGTTTTTACCAGCCAATTTTTATCTGATTCCAGATGCTCTGGTAGATCATAATTTTATCCAAACGTTGCACTTGCACTAGCAGCTGTGTTTGAGGCGTGCTGCAACGATCTGGGTATGTACTGTGGCCTTTCTCTTCCCCAAGAAACAAAGCACATATGCGTTAGGATAGCAAAAGCAAACACAGGTATGTTGGCAAAGAAAAGTAGAAGAAAATGACCTCAATCCAACACACACAGGCAGCCCTATGGTGAAATCAACTAAAATACACCCAGAGACTTGTATCCAAATGCTCTGTGAAGCTCCAGGAGTTACCGCTTTCATTTGGTATTTCATGCACATATCTCTGCAGGTATGAGGAATATCTTGGAAAACATGAGAATGAAAGCATGGCTCTCTCCATGAGCCTAGGCACAGCCTGAAACAATAGATCACAGCTACGAACTATCCCATTTAGCTCAGACAGTTGAAAACCTAATGATGACAAACTAATGTTAACGCTGATAGGGCTGGCTGGTTTTGAACAGTGCCTTTCAGTCTGAGGGAGTCCACAGCTTCTAAGGAGTCTCCGCAAAAACCTCCACCTTGAAGAAAAGCATCCCCCCCCCGCCACCCTCAACACAGCACACTGCAAATGCAGAGACAGCATGAAACAAATAGAGGTTGAAATTAAAACAAATAACAGGAGCACTTCTGCACAGATTGTATTATTTTGTGTCATATTTCATTCCAGGAAAAAACAACAAAAGGGAAAAAAAAACCTCTTCAAAATTAATCCACCACAGAATTTCCAACCTGCTGCACAGGCCACTGTATACATGGGGGGACAGGACACCATTGATTTCTAGACTATCATGGGGGACACAAGAGACAGTAACTATATCCAGTCTAGCAGTAGCAAACCCACACTTGCAGTCCTCTTCTTGCTGCTATCCCCAATAGCAGCATGTGTGACCTATTGCTGTTTGGTGGCCCTGCAATGGCATGACCCCTTAAGCAGTGATCGAGTAACAAATTCAGCATGGGCAACTGAGCCTCACAACACTCAATTCCTTGTGAGTAACCTTGCCACAGAACAAAAATAAAGCAGTGTGCAAAGCTTCAGACCCTCATGAACCAAACAGTGCTACCCTGCATGCATGAGCAATCTCCTCAAAATCCTCAGTGTGCAGAGCCCAGCAAAAGCAAATGCTATGTGCGGACAAAATGCAGTGCATGTAAACAAGGCAGCGAAACACACTCTGAACAGGAAACAATTTCTTGTGCTAAGCTTCCAAAGGCCTGGAAAAAATGACAGTATAACTTCAAACGCAAGCAATAGTAAATCATCCAAGTCATGCTGATATACCCCCATGGGCAGAACTTGTCCCCAGAATAAACTAACAAACTATATTTGCTAGCCTAATGGCCAGTGTTTCTGCACAAATTATTTCCTCCTAAAAAACCAGTTTACAGCCATTTTACACATTCTCTCCAAAGCTCTATTAATTCATTTCTTGCTGACAGTCAAGGTGCGGTTTGGGATCATGCAAGTAAGCACAGTTCAGTTCTGTTTCTAATTCGTTCCTGAAGTGCTTAAAACATGTAAAACTGCAACTGAATACCAACAAGGAGCAGTTGTGCTATTTAAACTAAGGACTAAAGCTATGATGCGACTCTGAAAAAACCCGAATACTTTCCCAGTAAAAGCAAAGAAGAGAGGGTAGAGCAGCCTCTTCTGTGGAAAAGGCTGCTTTGGGGGTTTGGGTGGATCCATTACCTTTTTGTCGCTCAAGCCAGACACCTGGTCCACATATTCCTCTTGGATCATGAAGGCAGCCAGGTTGGCAGTGTAGCTGGCCAGAAAGATGACAGCGAAGAAGGCCCACACCGACACCATGATCTTGCTAGTGGTACCCTTGGGATTCTGCACTGGCACGGAGTTGTTGAACACCAGCCCCCACAGCAACCAGATAGCTTTGCCAATGGTGAAAGAGGGACCTCCTGGCTCTAGAGTGATTGAGAAACAGGATCCCACAGTGAGCATCTCAGAGTAAGTGGTCTGCATTTCTATTCACATAGGCATCTTCACTTCAGAGTTAAGAGCAGTATCTATTCACACATGTGAGATGAATGTCTGCAGCTGCACTCCCCTATGTTCGTGACACCATATCTCAGTGAAGTACGACCCTGAAAAATGATTTTTTTTAAAAGGTCCTCAGGCTTCCATACTTATTCTGTCTCAAAGATTTCCGCTGAAGACTTATACAAGGGCTTTTTTTGTCTCTGATTGGAGTATCTAAAAGCCCAAACATTCCGTTTTGGTTCAAGTGTTGTCACCAGAAATAGAGTTTGCTCACAAAAACTCTATCCTCATTGCTAGCTATTCAATGGTGATGTTGTCCTTGAACTCCCAGCATACACCTGTGAAAAACATGGCCTTCACTGTACTTGTACTTGCAAGGAAGAGCACTATCTGAAATAACAGGGCGCTACAAATACCTCTGCAAGAAGGTTTCATTACCCAGTCTGTTGAAGACACACAAGCCAGAGAAGAACACAGCTCCCTCTCCCCATCTTCTGTGTCTAAGGTACATAACAGTGACATATACTCTGGTCTACTTCACGAAAATCAGCAGCTCTGCCCCAGACAGTCCAGGAGCAGATCGAGTGTTTTAAAAGCTGCTATTTTCTTCTTATTCACTTTTCAGCGTATAAGCTCACTCATACCCCAAAAGCCATGTGTGCTCATGAAGCACTAGGCCTGAAAACTTGTGAAATCATGCCAGACTCCCAGCAGTTTCAGATTCCCAGCATATGTTGGTTCCATTAGTGGGAACCCAAACCAAAATTTGCTCAACTTGAGCACAAAAGGAGCTGTCAGGGAGACTGCAGATGCAATTACTCCAAGGATTCTGCTTCAAACACCAAGACAACCCTCTTAGGATGAGAGCACTCTGGCACAGTTCAAGGGTCTGTCACTTCTCCAGTGGTGCCAACCTGCCTCTGCAACCTTTTGGGTTAGAATCCCATGATTTATCTCCTCCCTTGGGTAGGCCAACTGGTGCCTACTGCTACTGCCTGTGGTTAAGGTTGGCTCCAGCAGGGAAACAAAAGGGAAGAAAGTTCTGACACTCCAAACCTCTGAGCAGGGAATAGCATAGAACATCTGAAAACACTAACTGTGTTACTCTAAACACAACTGAAATGTGCAAGGGGTTCATTTTGCACCCTGGGAACTGCACACCAAGTTCAAAGCGGAATCATCACCTGGCAAAACTGGAGCTTCTAGATGCTGGGGAGACGTGCTGGAGTGGTAGCTTTAGAACCCTCTCTACCTAAAGAGCCCTGAGACACCGTAAGGCCTGCAATTCATCAGTGGGAACTGTAAGGTGTAAGTAAATCTTGAGACGTTCCCTCTTAAAGCCTTCGTCTCTCCACTGCTCACCCCACATGCTTTCACAGTTACTTTGTCAGCCACAAAGCAAGACAGCAATGGGAGCCTCCGCTCCAAACCAGGGACCCAGAATCCTTCTAAGCTCTCCAACTTTGAGCGCCCCAACAACAACCCAACATCATTTCGGGGTTAGATGAGGGCATGCCCACCTAATCCTGGAAAGAAAATCTTGGTGTCCATAAATGGAAAATGCAGGTATGGGAGGCAAGGGTGTACTGTCTTAGACTAGTTCAAATGCAATCAAAATAACATTAGCCAGAACGTTAATTACCAAACAAGCATTGCAGTCTCTGCAGCTGATTTCTACATCTTCACGTTACGACTGTCAGGGATAATATCTGCCTGATCATGCAGTACTGTTCATAATTACTCAGAAATATTGATACTTGCAGCTGCAGTTCAGCTAACTTAATAACTGCACGACTGCACACCTGTACTAAGAACTGCTTCCAGTTCCACATCTGTATTGATATGTCTCAGGAGACTCACAGGTTTAACAGTATTTACTTGTGTCCACAGATCCAGGTGGTTACAATCAGTTGCCATAAAGGCTCTCCACAGCTTCCTGTTAAAAGAGTTGTTCTCCACTTCCCCACATATGTGGTTCTTACTGCATTCTCATTAACACTTTTTTTTTTTCACTCCTCTCTAATTTGATGGCATAATTTCACTCAAAGCACTAGACTGGGGAGCAAATGAGTGTGTTTACCATGACCTGTCTCTCTCCCACTATTCTGAATGGACCAATAAACCCAGAAAAGTTTGAAGGGCTGATTCATCAGGGGGTGACAGAGAAGGAGATATGGAGATGACGGAGGGCTCAACTTGCTAATTGTCTTAATGCCAATAAAGCAAAAAAGGCTGTCCCTCAGACTGTCTGTCCAACCTCTCATGAACTCATTGGGCTGTCTTCCAAAGATCAAAACCACAAAGATGGGTCATTCACTTGTTCCCATTTTTCCTGCTGCCCTTGCAAAATAACCCATCACCTACTACCAGGAAAATGACCTTCCCGCTTTCTTAGCTGGCCTTAGCAAGCCAGAGAGACAAGTAGGGGAGGGACATGCCCAGGTGACAGATGTGGAGGCTGGAGGACAGAGCACTTGCTCTCTGGGGAGACGTAGCATTGAAGGATGGATTGACAGCACTGAGCCCTCTGCCTCAGAGAGTGCAGCACCACAGGCACTGCCAGCACTGGCTACCAGGACCCATTTCCCCTCAATGAGAAACGAGTTGGAGCTGGTGCATGCTTTAGAGATGAAAGGCAACACAGCTCCGCCTCCTGAGCCAAGCAAATTATCCATTATACACATACACTCTCTTCAGAGCCTTTTTTCCACCTCTATCCCTGCCCAAATACACAGATCAGAGGGGGCTAGATCCATATCACATTCAAGGCAAAGGAAATACCCCAACAAAGGAGCTGGGATTGGAAATGAGAGATCATGGCAAGGAGGGACTCCCCTTACCTCTGCCATCAGCAAGGCACCGATTATAGCCCACAGGGCTGAAGTACTCAAAAACGAAGACGGCCACTGCAGAGATGATAAGCAGCATCACAAACATCATCACCCATACGTCAGCACTGAAAGGCTCTGGAGAGGAAGAGAAAATCATGGTGGAAGACCTGATACACCACCTCACCCCACCCACACCTGCTTTGCTCTCTGGAGAACCCCAGTGAAAGTGTGGGACAAACTGGGCTGGGGAAAAACAGAAGTTGCAACAAAGCCTTTCGACTCAGATCTGAAAAACTTCTTGAATTGGGAGAAATGTAGTTTCTGTCTCTGTAATCACTGCATTCCTCTTACTGCTACATTTGTGACACATGGCTCCATCTGGAACTGCAAGCAGCCATTGTGGCATGCATCGATTAAATAAAATGCATTGATAAAAGATTGTTCCCAGGAAGTCCTCCAGCACCATCTGGAGAGAGTGGGGAAAATCAAGCAGAACTGGCAGAGTTTCAGACAAGCATCCAACTTTCAAGATGCTATTGAGCCAAAGAACATCTCCAAATTTCTGAGGTTCAGCCATAATGATAGTAGTTTTTCAGCTATTCCATTCCTGTAGCAATGGGAACACTGGCTCATTCTAGAAATGTTAGCGTTTGTATTCTGCAAGTGTTTGATCTCTGCCAGGGTTTCTCCTTCTCCCAGCCTGAACAGATAAAGATGGGACTGAACCAGATCAAGGAAACTTAGAACTTTGCCCCAGACTATAGCCAATATTGCAACCTCAGTTAAATTGCAATCTAAAATGTTGGAGTTAACTTTATCATTGCTTTTACATACCCCAGCCATACTGGTGGTCTTGGCTAAAGGCAAAAACTCCTGAAGAGTCAGTAGTCATTTCATGACTACTCCTACTTAAAGAGGTTTGAAAAATTTTTTTACCCATATAAAGTTACTTCTGTTTGTAAATGGTCTCAGGATGCTGGCAGAGAGCATACAGTAATTATAGAACTCATATACTGTGTTTGCTGCATCATAAAGCATTTTATAAAACCAAATAGTAGGTACTAGGAAGGCATGGATGTCTTGGGGAAATGCAGTACCATTTTTGCATTCTCTGATCACCCTCCACCACTGAAGGACATTAGAAATCACTTTATTGGAAGACACAGTGTCAGCACAGAACTGATGGCTCAGCTCTTCTTGAAAAGCTCTATTAGATCTCTAACTTTTACCAGTTACTCTGTCAAGGGAGGGTCAAGCTAATACATTCTTTACTAATAATGTCTCTGAAAGTGCAACAATTTATTGCTAATTGTTATCACTAAGTACTATGGCATAACAGCTATAAGGTTTGAATCAATTTTCTTCTGGCTTACACTCCCTGAACATGCT
The DNA here is from genome assembly GCA_034008185.1 of Gorsachius magnificus. Lineage (NCBI taxonomy): Eukaryota > Metazoa > Chordata > Aves > Pelecaniformes > Ardeidae > Gorsachius > Gorsachius magnificus. Next base: position 163,777,908 of record CM067081.1, on the reverse strand, counting down.
ATTAGTTGAGTCACTGGGAAGCCATGTGCTGCAGAGTAGGTGACAACTCTGAGTGAGCCTGTTCTTTCCTGGGATTAGGCATACAATTGCTGAGAAATGCCTTGGAACTCCCAGGCAAGTGCCTGTTTGCATTTGCCTGGATTTTGCTTGCTTGGGATTTAGAAGTAAAACATCACAGTTCATTTTTATATACCTGTCCCACAGCTACTCCCAAAAAGGGACTTTCAGGCTAAGAATCACAAACAACCTTCACCTAATTTTTGATGAACACCGGGTGAAGTTTTAATTTTAGAATAAAATGATACCTAAGAAGGCAGAAGGTGAGACAGTTCCATTGCTACGTGACACCATGACGCTGATTCCCGTCTCAATAAAGGGCACAGAGAAATCCACCACTTCTGAACGCTCCTCATTAATGGTGAGGGATCCCACAGCCATATAGGCCCGTTTGGTGACAACCTGGAGGAAGGAAAGGAAGAGATCACACACAGACCTGAGGCACCTCTCAAGCACCACAGCCAAGCCCCTTCTCACCTTCCTGCCTTTCCACACAGTCCTTTTACTCCTGTAATCCCATTCTCTATATTGTTTCTATCATCTCTCCTTTCTAATCTTTCATCAGGACACCTTCGTCTTTCAGGAAATCTGGAGACATTAATCTTCCCCTCAAAGCTGGTATGCGTATAAAAAATAAATCCGCAGAGGTCTTAGGATAAACACATCATCCACTGAGAAGATGTCTTATCTCATTTTTCTGTCCTTGCTTTCTCCTCCCTCTAACACTGCAAAGTCTTATTTCATTCTTTATGCACCTTATATATGATCTAAGCATAATCTAGGTTGCAGCCTCTCTGGTGCATGGATATCACCCTCTTTCTTTGACTGTGAAGGCCAAATTTGTGACACTATAGAGAATAATAATTAATCATTGAATAGGAAAGGTAGTCATGGTCAGAGTGGCAGAGCAGATTAATTCACCCAGTGCCCAGAAAGGATCCAGGCCAATCATTTCTATAGCGTCACCTCTGTTCCTTCCCCAGAAGGGGATCCAATAATATTGGGAGACCAGACCTGACCCATGTCACCCAGCCCAGGGATGAAGCCCACCATGCCCTCCCTTTGTTGCTGACCTCTCCAATCATTCCATTCCATGTCCCATTGATCTTTTTCCCATGCTTGCCATTAGTCACCAAGTAGAGGTCATAGGTGAACTTGACAGACTTTGAGATTTTCTTGAGGATGTCAATGCAGAACCCCTTGCAACATTTCTTCATGTAATCTGGCTCCTCATCAGTTTTGTTCCTGAACCGTCACAAAATAATGGGTTAAAAGACTGGGGAAAACTCCCTTAATTCCCTTCTGTTGTCAGTATGCACTCCCCCTCCCACACATGGAGAATTTCACTTGTGCTATCTGTGCTGGAGGGTGAAGGGACACAATATGATGATTTGCCCAGTGGGGCCAGTCATGAATGGACACAGGCCAGGCTGGGCAAATGGAGGTGACTTTTATAAAAAGGATTATCAGGGTATGGCAGTATTGGCCCAACAACTCTCTAAATTCTTCTGAGAAGGGAGACCCCAATAGGAGGAGAAAAAAACAGGGGTGCATACTCAGTCACTATGCGTTTTTGGCAAGGGACCGTGTTCCTCATGCAGGTGCCACTTAGGGGGTCCACATTCTCCACAATGACGAATGGTGCCTCTTCCAAGGTCACAATACTCAGGTGATCATCCTCGCGTTCCTCAGAGTCAGGATACAGCTCAAAGCGGGGCCACACGTAATACTTCATCTGCAACTTTTTTTCCTTCCATTTCCCCACCTGTGGAGACACAAACCACAGAAGATAGACTTCTAGCTGCCCCATCTCTCTACATCAACAACAGCTCCCGCAGACCTGGGCATGCGAACCACGCTGGAGTACCCAAGCTCATGACTCATGTAAGATGAGGACATTTCTGGGGAGAAGGCTCTGAGTAAGTGGGTTCAAACCAGGGGGGAAGTGGAGAACAAGAAAGTTGTCTGGGTTTTCTCATCTCTCTGATGGTCTCACCCTCTGGGACAGCGAGTGGATGACCAGGGGGATACCATCACCATGGTCAAACAGACATGATGTCTTTCAACTTTCTCAGACAAAGAACAGCAACAGCGCTTGTTGTCTCCTGAAAAGTTGCTTTCAGCCTACTACTTCAGTCACAATAAAAATGGGGTTTATTCCTGCTAAAAAAGAGAAATATGTACAAAAGCTGAAATAAAATGTAATTTTGAAACAGAGAAATTTAAATACACCACTTGAAAAAGTCAAAAAAGAACTTTATTTTTTCAAAATTTTATCTTCATTTGTTTTCTGTGGAGTTCATTAAATAATTAGATTCATTTTAGCCAAAGTTGATTTTGTTCAGAAATAACTCCTTCTTCTGGAAAAAGGTTCCCCATTCCTAATCAGGACTGAGTTCTTCCAAGAGACGGGCAACTGAAGAGGGAGATGTTCTGCATTTTCAGAAGTGTCTTCACAGGAGAAGAACATAGACAGAGAAGCTTGCTAACAGTAGTTTTCACTATCCCCTGCTAAGGGCTCACTGAAATGCCTGTTCTTGCCCTTTCACAGTGACTTGGTTACATAGCTTAGCCAGAAACAAGGAATTGTTCTGTGTTTCTGACAGATGAAAAATAAAATCTGTGTTTCTGACACATGAAAAATAAAATCAAAGAGCATCTATGATTTTTTTAATCTTGCTATTTTTCTGTAAGGATATATCGCAACTTTGTATATTTTCATTTTCCATTTCTTAAGCAAACAGAGATCATATCTTCAGTGGTCAGAAAAGGGGGATGGGACTCAGTTGCCTTATACCTACTGCCACAAATAAGAGTTGTTTTGAAGCCACTCCAGTCCCTGAAGAGACGATACTTGTAGCACACCCACTGCCCCTGGTCGGACCATTCCTTGCAAAAATTCCAGGAAAAGAAAAAACCTGAACATCAACTACACTTTCAACTATCAAAGCCTTGCCTTTGTTCTCAATTCCCCCCATCACAGTTGACACTAATTAGCACCTTGGCTGCAGCTGTAGCTGAAAGGGCAAGAATCTAACTGGGCTTTAGAAGGAACTTTCCTGCACAATCCTCAAAGCAGGCTCTCCAGGCCAGGGCTTGAGACACATTGACTTGATGGCAGAGGCAGTGTGGGTGTGTGGGAAGCTTGCATGACAGCTCTTAGTGGTGTACCTGCTTGGTGGGTAAACAGAAAAGCTTCATTCCACTGCAATCCAACACCACCTCCCACCACCCCCAAATTTCACTCATTTATTTATTTAAATGACAGGACGGGAGGGAGAAGCACTTATTAGAGGCTCATTAGGTGTCAGCAGTTATTCTGTGAAACTCAAAGCCCAGCTGGGGTTTGGCATTTGAGAGCAGCTAGAATTCACATAAAACACTTGTCACTTTGAAAACAAACAACCAACCGCTTCATCTGGCCATGAAAGAAAAATCCACTCTGGGGGCTTGTGGAGGGAGAAGAAAGGCAGAAGAAATCACCCAGAGACGGCAGCCTCCCATTCCATCCCCGCAGCATGAACACAGCACCCCAGTAAGGGCAAGGCATTGGGCTTTGTAAGAAGGGGGGTAGTGGCCAGGCAGCTGATCTTACCTTCCCAAGGGCCCTTACAACCAGCATTTGGCAAAAAATGCCAAGGAATTCTTGCCCCTAATGTTCCTTCTACACTGGGATTCATGCTGCTTGGACCAGCAAACAGGGTACACTGCTATTTTTCACCTTTTTCTCTCTCTCTTTTTTTTTTTTTTTTTTTGTTACTTGAGTGGGCAAAGCAGAGTTGTTTTAATTTTTAAATCCACTTTGAGCAGCAGGTGAAAACTGGCAGACTAGGAGCTCTGGGAACTGGTGGCCCCTTTTGTCCACAAAAGACAGGTAGCGTGGTCTAGGGCAGCAGATGGCCTGTACTCATGCTAATATCTAAGCCTGGATGTGGAGAGCACGTTTCTGAGGGAATAAAGAGCATATACTCATATACTTATCCAGGGTCTGCTCAGCCCTGGACTTCCCACTCACTGACCAAGCAGGTCAATTTATTATCAACTGAGTCAGAGATTTCTGCAGTGCAACTTTAGTCTGCAAGTAACTGAGCCCAAATCCCCAAATCCAGTTTAGTGAAGCCACAGACAAGCAGAATAACTTGCACACATGGGGTTCAGTAGGGACCACTGATTAAGATGCTGTACAGAACAGCCCAGACTTCAGCTCAGTAACATTAACTTATCATAGAAATAAATGGTTGATGAAAGAGACATCTTGCAGTATCTCAGCAGCACTTAGATATCACAGTAATAGGCATGATATAAACCCCTAAGTGATAAATTAGATCAGATAGGCAAACCCAACTCGTAATTACCCAGAAGTTCTCTGGAACAGAAAGGGGAGTTCATAAGGCTGTGTGCCAGGCACGTTTCACAGTGTTGTACTACATGGACAACTTTATGAAATTAGGATAACAACGACAGTCTTGCCACAGCCTCCTGAGTGCTGAAGCACGTAACCTGCAAATGCAATAGTACACGTCCTTTCCTTATTATCCCAATAAAAGCATTCTAAGTTGTCCAAAAAAGGGGGAAAACAGGATGTAAGGGAATGTTCTGTCCTAAATTTTCAAATTAGCTATGTAGTGTCTCAAGAATATGGGCAAATACTACATTTCACTGATAACCTGATCAATCAGTCATGCCCTATACCTGCAGACATGTACAGAAATGAATAAGCAAAGTCAAAAATGCTGTGTGAATTAAGAGGGGGCAGACTTCTTTACATGCTCATGCATGGAAGGGTGAAATGTGTATGCGTATAGTTAAGGAAGAGCGGGCTTAAGCAACATGTGGGCAAGGACAGTAAGGATAATAAGAAACACCACCTGTGCAGAGGATGGAGACAGTGCAAGAGAAAGAAAATACAAATGTGCATCGTATGCTAGATAATCTGCCATGAGAGGGAAGGAGCAATTCACTGTGGGGACAGAGGTTAGCCACAACAGAATTAAATGTCACAGATTTGTCCAGGTAATGATGCCTGCCCTTAAAGAATATAACCTGCCAAGCTGTGCAGAGCAGAGTAAGGCACTTCTGAAGTCTCAGGGTATTTGGTATTAACAGCTTGTGAACTGTTATTACTTAGGTTTTGCTCAGTGCTTGCCTCAGCAAAAAAAGGAAAAATAAACCATCCCAGGCATCCTACATATTTGTCACCCTGCAGTTTCAAGACCTACTGGGCATTCTCCAGTCAGAGTCTAGTCATCCAAACTCCCACCGGGAGCCCCCGAGGGTCACAGAATCAGCAAATTTAAGGATGCTAGCGATCTTTAACACCCCCTTTCTAATCATATTCTCCAATCCCTAGGTATGTTCCTGTATGCCAGGCTCCTAAGAGCCAGAATTTCACCTTAACTTCCCCTTGCTCTGCCTGTACCTCATCTGATCTTATCAAGAGAGGAAGTCAGTCTGGTTTGGGAGTCAATTTGGAGGTGCTGAGGGAGGGGAGCAGCTAACTTTTACCTAAAATATAAGATCCTACTTTGGATAACAAGCTGTTGGAAGAAGTCCAATACATTTGCAAATAAAGAATGTGAAAGCTGTTGTAGAACAGGAAGTCAAATATATATGCTGTTGGTTTGCCTAAGTATGTAAGCTATCCCATGCAGACAAGAGGTAAGATTGCCTATGCAAGGGGAAAATGAGAGCCTTTCAAAAGCCTTCCAGCAGGCTGGCAAATTGCCTTAACCGCGGTATAATGCAGCCAGAATAAAAGTGTTCTGCAGTATGTTAATGCGCATCTTTAATGAAAGGTGTATCGTATTAGTTCCCTGAAAGTAATTCTTAACAGAGGCTTTTCTCTCCTCCCAAGGGGAGAAAAGGCTTGTAACAGCCATTTGTGGCAGATGTTTGTCTAACCCGTCCTTACACTGACAGAGAGCCCACAGTCTCCGTGGGCAGTCTATTCCAGTGCTTAACTATCCTTCCCATTAAAAAGGGATTTTTTTCCTGATGTCTAACCTAAATCTTCTTGCTGCAATTTATACCAGAAGAGTATATTTTCTTATTCTTCTGCATGTGCTCTTTTCAGTGTTACCAGGTCAGTAAGATATTTATAACACAGAGGAGTTGGTAGCCTCATTCAGTGGATGTCTTCTCTCATTGGCAAAAGCAACCACCTGTGCAAATGACCAGCAACCAGTCTCATCATTTACAAAATACTTAGCCAGAAGGGTGGTACAGACAAGTACAAGCTACTCCCATGAACTTCCAAAATTGTTCTAGCCAGGGCAGAAGCCAATCTCTGAGCCCCTCCTAGTATGCCAAGGCAGGACTTCAAAACACAAAGAGCATCTGGAGAAACCTCTAAGTAATGTCAACAGATGGAAAAACAAAACCTCCTAGGTTTTTGGCTTTCAAGGACTAGGCAGCACAATACAATTCTGGATAAAATCAGAAATGTTCAGATACATTTCTTAGGCAAGATGCTCAGAGACATTGCATTCATATTTGGGGTGAAGGTTCAGGGGAAAGCCTGAACCTTCAGGCACTTGTTTTTCAACAGGCTGCAGGAGAACTATGGCTGGGCAAAGTCTTTTGACAGGTTTTATTTCATTCAGGCTCCCATTTGCACTGTGTCTTGCACCACTCTCTTTTAATTTAAAATCTTCTCTCACTTCCTGCCACTCCTGGTATAGAAGAAATACAAAATGAAAAAAGGGGTTTGGTTTCCTTTACAGAATAAAAGAAAGACCATTCAAAACTCACAATGCTTTCTGCATTTCCCCAAAAGGTCAATGTTTTCTCCCTTATCACAGTTTTTTTTTCCCCCCAAGAGCTGAGGGGCTTGTTCATTCCAGTGGGGAAGCACGAAGACAACACCACAGAGCATGGATTAGAAGGCAGAAATTCTCTATTCCACCAAGGACCTCTGGAAGCTGATCCGCACCCCTGTGTCTCCACTCCACATTGTGTAAAATGGAGATAATGGTATGGTTTCACCTCTGGGGTGCACCAGGTAGATAAATACAGAAAAGGTCATGAGGCTCACAAATAGTGTGCAAAAAAGGAGACACACACACACACATGTCTAGAGCTGGATGAGGGAACACATACAGCAAATATCTGTAATTGGTGTAAATGTGAAAACTTCCCACCTTTTATCTTTGCTGTCAGACAGTTAACTGGAAAAAGCTTATGTAGCTTTTACAGCTGATTTTAATACATCAAAAAGTGAAGATCAAATATAGAAAAGGTAAAGGTAGGATGTTGGGCAGCAAGCAGAAAAGAGTAGCGTTATTGGTAATACAGCTGATGGAAAAGCATACCTAAACCCTCTGGGAAGCAGGGAGAGTCCAGGGAGAAGCAAGAGTCTTGCCAGTACTGTTCATACAGATCCTGAATGAGGACATGGGAAAACCAGAACAAGTGGACAGGACCTGAAAAGGGCTACTGTAGGAATAATAGAAACACCATAGAATAGCAGTTATAACTGGGACACCGCCAATGGAAGCATGCACAGCTCAGGGTACATAAAAGTAAAGGTAAACCTGGGGGACGCTGTTGCAACCTTAATGCTGCAGTAGACTGTGAAGAAATAAATCATGCATAAATAAAGTGGAATCATTTGTGACTGAGATAGTTTTTTGGAAGGCTGGCGCAAGATATTCCACCAGGACTGAACTACGGAGATCTACTGTAGCTCCGCAGGCTTGACTTTCAGTTTGGATAGAGATGTCATTACTGTTATTCAAGAGAAGTTATATCAGGAACTAAGTCATTATGGGAGACTTTAGCTTCATAGAGATAAAGAGGAGAACAAATGCAAATTTTAACAGCAGCACCCTGATGCCTTTTTTTCTGGATCTCATAGTTGACACATTTCTTCACCCCAAAATTACTCAACAGGCAATAGGTCATGCTGTTTAACACTCGGTTTGGGCAAAGCAACGAGGAACTTTACAAAAAAGCTAGTTATCAGCAATAACCTTGGATTGAGCGATTAGGGGAACAGAGAGCCTGCCTTAAAGGAGGAGATTAAAAAGCTTGTTTAACCTAGATAAATGAAAGCCAAGAGGGGATATGACTGCTCGATATAAATTAAGGGGGGACAGATACACAAGGGAGAAAGAAAAGGGTATTTTAAGCAGAAAACCAGCTTTGGTACAAGAACAATTGGTTGTGAGGAAATTTGCCTTGAAAACAAGATGAACTGTAGCCACCAGAGGAGGGAAGTTCTGGAACAGCTGCTTGAAGGGAGCTGTGAAAACAGCTAAAATGGGGTCGAGAAGAAGCACAACTGGTTTGTATGGGGCTATATGATGTTGCTGCTTAGAGTGGCAAGGATGGGACCAGGTGAGCCTTTCCAGTAAAGGGGCCTTAAAGTAAGCAGAAGCAAAAGGAAGAATTCCTCTATGGAAAACCTTTGCTCCTTGACTTTTCAGTCTGCAGAGGTCAAAACTCAGTCTTAATCGTTCTGTCACTGTCTGCCAACTAACCCACATGAACACAGAAACTCTTGCTATTGATATCTCCACCCCCTATGCTCAAACTTCCCTCATTCAGCAGCAAAACCTTTTCCAGTGCCCTGAGAATAGAACATTCCTCTTAGCCTTCACTCAAGCTGGTTAAGTCATGACTCTCACGCAGTGCTGACATCACTGCCATTACCAAACGTATAATTCCTGTGATGCCACAGGTCTGTATCCTCACATAGGCTCGTCTACAGCAGATGGAGAAGAGATGCCACAGAGAGCAAAAATCTCCTGTTTACAGACACTTAAGGTGATTAATTAGCCACATCAGCCAAAGCAGACAAGAAATGGTTGTGAATGCTCCACATGCAAAATTAATTAACACAGAAACAACACTCCTTCCTGAACCTCAAGTTCACCTTCCACAACCACCTGGGGAAGGCTGCTTTCTTCACTGCACCTGCAGAAGCAGGAATTGCTTCTAATAGCCTTTCAATTAACCATGTAGGCTGCAGGAGATGGTGGAATTTTCTTCCCTCTATATTTATACAGCATCTAGCATATGCCAGAGAGAGGCTGGGCTTAGAATACAGACACAGTGAAGTACTTGCTCTTGCTTTACAACTCATTCTGGGAATAAAAGCTCTTTGCAGAAACACAGTCCCCCAGCTCGCTGAGGTCTGGCATTTACACAGCTCTTGCCATTTTTGCTGAAACATTTCTTTCCTGGTGCATTTATATGCTTTTTTGCAGTTGCTGAAGGTCCTGTCCCCTGCCATGATTAGCCTGAGAAGGTTAATGAGATATACTTTGAGCGCCCCTGACTTCTGCAAAGGCAGTAAACTATGGAGCTCCACTGGTGTCACAGAAAGGTCAGGGCTGTGAGAATGCCAAAGTATTGCCTTGGTAAATCATTCCTCCAAATCAGAAGGTACCAAGAGACCACTACAGTCATAAAACTAGCCAGGATCACCTGATAGCTCCCTCTGGGAGATGGTGTTGGTCTTGGTGGTAGTGTTGACTTGGTAGCCCAGGAAGCGGTTCATCCAGGCAAGGCTGGCTCATGCAGGAGCAGCAAAGTTTCCAGGGGGGCATATTTGTTCAAAGTCCTCAGTGCTACCTGATGTACGTATAACCATGATTTATGGAAATGCAGGCTGCAATCAACACAGGCATAATTAGGAGACACAAGGGGAGAGGTTAGAGGAAGCTGTTCATGGTAGTGTGGACTGTGATTTGAATAGGCTGGAGGATGTAACTCAGCAGAACCATAGCTTCTAGGGGGGGCAAATCATATGTTAGGGCTTTGGAAGAAGAATTAGAAAAAAAATATATCTTAACAAATGCTGCAGACCGACTGTACCATCCAACATAACCCACCTCCATCTAACACACAGCAACTACTACTTCAATAATGTTGCATCCTTAGAGCTATCGTGTCCTTTTGAAATGACTCTGTGTGAGAAGAGGGGAGTTTAATACAATGTCCTAAACTCCAGCAACATCAGTCTATTCTGATTCTGGTATGGGAAATAAAATCTAAAGCCAGGGAGCTTATACTGCCTCTATCCTTGCTCATCTAAGGTGAAATGAGGTTTCATGTTGAGCATCTCTACTGCTCTCCATTGCAGAACCATAGGGCAGGGTAAAATGTAGCGGGGATACCGGTAAGATTGCATGTTTTGTGTCACAGGGGGTTTGGGACTCACAAAGCTTTAAAGAAAAATGTAATTTTATGTGCATATATAAGCATCTAAATGCTTTACGAAAGCATTTTGTGGTCTCTAGGAGTGCAATCCACATTGTGCAGTTGTGTGTCTGCATCCAGTACGTGCATAAAGTCATGTAATGCCCTATCTAATGATTTATTTTTTTTCCTTGTTGAAAGCTGGGCTTTGGTTTGCATTTTGCTGAGCTTTCATTTCTTTCACTCAGACTTCTTTTTCCCCCTAAAACATATCACAGAGAGGGAGGGATGGGCTTGCCAATTCACACCGCAGTCTGGGAGATGTTTTAGAGCTTCGGCTGATAAGTGGGCCCTGTACAGCGGTGTACAAAACCCCGACGTGTGTTCCCCTGTGCAGTGACACCTACTCTTTACACAGAGCAAATATCTCTCCCAGCATCTCTTGGGACCTGAGGCTGAAGGAATGTTAAAAAATGCAGATTCAGAGGAAAGCTAAAAACGTCTCCTTGTGCTGAGAAAAGCTAAATGTTGAAGCAGGCCCCGGCAGGGGTAGGAGAGGAGGCGACATGAAGGAAAAAGGGGTGTGTTACCTAAACATCACTGTTTTCTGAGCTGTGCAAGCAAGACCGCAGGTGCCGCTTTGAAAACCATCTCCGAGAATATGAGAGATATTTAACTCTCCTTTTCCTTTAACTTTCACCGGGGGGGGGGGCGTTCACCGTGGGTGAAACACCTCCCCATCCTGCATACACCAGCCAGAACCCCTGCCCTCCACAGGGCAGCCCCGCGTTGCCCCCATGCAGAGATGCACACCTACCCAGAGAGGCACAGGCAGGCACGGCCGCACGCACGCCTCTCCGCAGAGAGACACAGCGTGCTCAGGTCTTCTCTTGCTGGTGAAAAGGGGAGGAACACACCTCCTTCAGAGGAATTATTGCACGTGTTGGGAGCAAGATTTCAAGGAAGGCAGCCACAGAGCTGCACGCCCATGTTCCTTTCCTCTCTCACCACTAAGAGCTCTGGGCCAGTGATTGCAAATGCGGTCCCTGCCCACCGCACTCCCTTTGTCTGGATCCCGGCCCTGGATTCACACTGGCATAGCCACAGCCAGCCCCACCGCCTCCACACCTTCAGGGTGCATGTCTGCATGGTCTCCCCCCCACCCCAAACCTGGCACATGGCGGGGGGCTTCATGCACTGCACAGGGGCCATCCCAAGGGGTAGCCAACCAAGCCACTGCTCCAAGTTGGCACTGGATCTCCAAATTGAGTAGAAATATCAGCTCTGCTCTGCACCCTGGTTCTCTGACAGGTCTCTTCACTCGGCTTTGCAAAGGGGCCAGATAGGAAGCAAAGTTGTGGGACAGGAGCAACCAGGGATGCCCTTGCTGCTTTCCCTCTACCCTGTGTGTGGTTAAGTGGGCTGCTCTCCAGCATCCTTGCACCTTTTCTTATCCATAGTATCCCTTGCCTGTCTCTATGGAGAAGGCATGGAGATAACCTCATGCCCTGACTCAGTTTCTCCCTCCCTTCTTCCTTCTTTTATTCAGGTGCTCCCCAAAAAACACAGGGGACAAGGGATGGGGGTGGGGGGAAGCAGAGGCAGCAGATGGCCCCCACCTCACCTGTGTGAGCAGAAAGGGTACAGCATTCCCTCATGCCCCAGCTCATCACAGTTGGACTTGATGGTCTTAAAGGTCTTTTCCAACCTAAACAATTCTATGATTCTATGATCAGCACCCCACCACCTGCCCACCCACGGTCCTGCCCCCCATCACTGCTGTGCACCCATGGACATGGTCCCCACTGTACGGATCTGTCTCCTCACCACTGCCTCCATCATGTCTTCAGTCTTCAGCCCTGCGGTCCCAGTGCCAGGACCGGCCACACGAGTGAGACTAGTGCAAGCAGTGGAGAAACCCTCAGGGATGGAGAAGTAATTCATGGTGTGATTTTCCTCCTATCTCAGCTCTCACTGACTTAGAGCTGGGCTGAGTGGTTTGTCCCCATCCCAACAGCACCCAAACAATAGCCTCACTCTGTCCTGAAATGAAATGTTGGCCCAAACCACCGCAGTGTCAGTGCTGTGCATCTCCACCAGCACTGAGCATTGCTGGGGTACTTCTGCCTGTGCTTCTGCAGACCAACCCAGCATACAGGAGAGTCTGTCAGGTCAGCTGGGGGCTCCCAGGAGCTGGTGTGGACTGTACTCCCCAGCTGGAGACTCCTGCCTTAGGAGCATATGCTTCAGCCTCTCTGATGGATGATGGCTCCAGAAAGAGAGCTCATGAGCTGCAGGACCCCCACCTGACCCGCTGCTACAGCCAAGCACTGGGCTTTGCTTGAAAACCATGGCACTCTGCCATGTTTGGGCAGAGCATTAGACAAGACCTGCCAGCTCTACCTACACCTCGCAGAGAAGACCCGACCCTTCGATGGAGCCCACCAGCAGGACAGCTGGTTCACTGCACACGTGTGCATTACTGCCACGCTGGCTGGAGCTAGCGAGCACTCTGTGAGCAGCAGGGAGCAGCTCTGCCAAGGATTTTGCTCCCTTCCCATCCCATACACAGGCGCAGACACACACACAGACACACACAGAGGTACCCCCAGCAGCAGGTTATCCTAAGCTGATCTGGGCTTGGAGTCCAGGCAGAACTGCCAAGGGCCCAGCTGAGGCCATCTGGGCTGCAAGTCATCTCTGTACAAAAGGAGTACAATCAGACCTGAAGATGGATAGAGAGAGAAGTAACCTTGAAACCAGTGATTTGGGACAGAGAGAGGAAGCTATGTATTTGCCAACCCCAGCTAGCAATGAAGGGTTAAGCCAAGGACCGCTTTCTTGGGAGCATGGCCTTAGGGAGATAAAATCTTCCCCTTCTTCCAGCCCTGATGGACCTCAGGTGCACCTATCTTTCAAAGATTTGTCTGTCATTTTGTGCCTAAACATCTCAACACAAAGCAGATCTTGTGCCATTTCCTTTCTGCAGCCTAAAAGTAGGGGAACAGGTATGACAGGCAGTCTTGGAGACATAAATGAAGCTAAGGCTCTCAGCAGGTTGCAACATCTTTTGTGGCACATGTAAGTCCACACGTGGAATGACTTCTTGCAGTCTGGAATTAGCTGGATGACTTCATATATGTATTTAAATGTGTGTCTACTGTGTAGTTACCTCTATTATAAGGGGGGTTGGTAGTAAGCCTGTAATTAGGTTCTCTGACACTTTCCGTTACAAGAGTCTTGAGGCCAGTTCCCTGAGAAAAGCCAACATCGCCATGTTTCGCAACAGGCGTTCAAAAGTCAGCAGGGAAAAAAACCCTGAGGCTAAGGACATGATTTTTACTTTGTCCCATCAAATTTCATTCACTCCTAACTGCATTATAAACTGTTAAATAATCATCATTTCTTTTCTGTCACTTTCTTGCAGAAATCCTGGCAGAAAGCCCAAACGGCATCTGAGCATAAATGTTTTAAAAGCTAAGCCCATCAACCCAGTAAATCAGCGGGGACATTCCCACCAGTACCACAGTCAGTACAAGGAACACCTCAGCTTTGGCAGAGCAAGGGAAAGACAAAAGCCCGATCAGGCTGCCCACGACATATGGACAAATCATCCAGGTTCTGCTCTATCTTTTAAATGCATCCCACTGTGGAAAGGTCACTTGCACTCCACCATTTAGGACGCAGAAGAAAGGCAAACCGGTTTGAGCTGTCATGACTGTCTGTGGAACAAGCACAGGTTAGTCACTGGGCTGAGCAGCCAGACTCAGTGCTGAAGGCTCAGCATGCATGAGAATGAACAATACATTTCTACAGAAAAGATTTTGGGTTTTCCCCTTAAAAACAAAACAAAACAAACCACACACACAAAAGAAACCCATAAAGAAAACTACACTAAAGAAATTTTATTTAGGTTGAAATATTAGGAAATGGCAGGTTGCGGTTTCCTTTTCAGCCTTTCTTCCATCTCACTTGTGCGTGGACATTTTGATTCAAGTTTTAATTAATGAGTGCATACAACTCTCTCTGTAGGGTCCCTGCCTCAATCCTTGTACTGCAAAGAATCTTGAAGGAGCGGAATTAAGGTGACTTGGAAAACAAGACTGGCATTTCCTAGCTTGACTCCAAAAGCTAAAAATGAAATCACTGTTCTTTTATTTTCTGTATGTGGTTGCTTATACAGCTTGAATGTGCACGAGCTCTTACAAAACCAATAAACGGGCCAAGAAAGTATCAGTGAAGATGGAGAAAGAGCTATCCATGAATCACCAAGCACTGGCAGAGGAGAGAGGAATAAAGAAATGGTGACTGACAGCAAACCAATCAACCAATCTAGAGATTATGCAACCTCATTTCATGACGAAAGAAGCAGCACTGACCTCGCCGTGGGGTTGAATGGGGCAAAGAAAGTAGAAGCCAGATTGGAAGGGAGCATTGGAAAAAGGTGGAAGAGGGTGAAGCTGGCGGGTGCCTCATGGTCACGGTGCCCAAAAGGTGAGAGGGAAGGAAGGCACTGATGAGGCAGATGATGCTGCAGGCAGGTTTCTCACGTTGCAGCAATATGCTTGTAGCAGGCTGCAGGAGAGAGAGGGCTGGTCTGCATGGGAGGCATGGACAGGACCAAGCCGGTCTGGTCTGTGTAACCTTAGAGTAGAAGCATGGGAGTGGGGGTAGATGGCACGGGGACACCAAGCCAGTTACGGTCCAGATTCCATCTAGCCATGTTAGCCCAGCAGGGCTAAGCTGAGCGCGGAGGCAGCTTGCCAGGCTCACGCAGCTGCCTTGCACCATGCTGTGCTGCTGCATCCCTGTGGCGCTGCTCTGCACGGCGTGGATTTACCATCGCAAGCCTACGCCAGCACAGGCAACGTGTAGCCGGGTTTCACAGGGCAAACTTGCCCCAAGCAGCTGCAGCAGCTGTGCAGAGCGCAGATGCTTTCTCCCCAGATGCCCAGGAGTGAAGGGACCCAAGTGCTGGCTGTAATCTTGTCTTCTGCTTACTCTGTGACCTTAAGCAAACCACTGAAGCTTTCTGAAGCTCAGTTCTCCCCTCTTATAAAAGGCTGTTTAATAATCCATCCCACATTGCAAGGGGGATGAACAGGGATGTAACAGCTGAGAGCAATGACAAAAGCCAGTATAGTAAGGAGACGCCTCAGCTCATCCACCCCAGAGGAAATCGTGCAGCTTAAGAGCTGCACCTACAACACCCTCACGCCCCACACCAGAGGAAGGAGCTTTGCAATAGAAGGGTGCCGGTTACTGCGGAGCAGCCATGTGCACTGGCGGCCCATGGTGGAAATTGTGCTGGTTACTGACAGAGCTGCAGTAGAGCAGGTCAGGCATGTGGATCAACAGCTGTAAAAGGAACAGCAGGATTTTATATGGTACTCACTAAGAACTAGTTTGGGATCAGGAGATTAACTAAAGCTCGAGAGCACATTCTTGGGTCCTCTCCAGCTGCTCTGGAAGCTGAAGTGGCACAAGCAACCAGGCAGCTGTCTCTCCTGTCTCTCTGAAGATACCTTTCCTGGAAGAGGGAGCACAGTGATGCTCGAGCTGGCACACATGCTCTCAGCCCTGTCCATTCCAGCCTCCCAGGAGTAGATCCATCTCACCTCCAATGCTCAGCGTAAGGCTCAACCAGCTAATGCCCTGGGCCACAGCTCTCCCTCATTGGCTCTGAAGCAGCCTCTCTGCCACCCCAAGACCCCATGTAGCAGGTCTCCTCACACACAGGTGAGAGGTGGGTGAGAAAGAGACTGCAACCTCCTCCAAGGGCAGGATTGCTTCTCCTATCCTGCCCTCCCTGGAGCCCTCCTCCAAGGATGTTCCCCAGCTGCGGCTGAGAGCTGTGGCTCACCAATGCAGCGCTGTCTTGCACAAGGGAATTGAGGGAGTCTCTGAGACCTGGGCAGGAGAAACAGCCTTGGAGAAGGACTGGCTGATCAGCAGTCCTCGGTGACGAGACAGGCACTGTGGTGGGGTGGCCTGCCAGGTGCAGAGCAGGCTCATGGACAGCCCGAGGCACGTACAAGTGCAAATTTGCCTCACTGCCAACTTTAGCCCTGCCTGCTTTTCTGCTGTGCCAAGAATATCCAGTATGCCAGGCCTTACCCCTCTTGCAACAGAGAAGATCGTGCTTACGACTGAACATTCATCCCTTCCAGTCTGCTGATTATTTCACCAGGCAACCTTAACGTTCCATTAATATCAGTCTTTGTGGAGCTAAATATATACACTAAGCACATATACAAATACATATAAATATGTCTCTATCTAACAGAGAATCCAATTAAGTGAATATGTTACGCCTTAGCAATTAATGAATTCAACAAGCTGAGCTGCCTCTTGCATATGATTAAAGTTCAAGCAATATCAATCACAACAGCAAAAAGATTCCAGATTTTCCTACGTGCTATCTACAAAGAGATTGTTAACACTTAAATCAATGGGCAAACTCAAGTGTGTTTGCAAACCTTGGGAAACTGATCTTCCCAATGACATACAGCCTGTCCTTCAACTCATCGTAGCCTGTTCTTGCATGCAGCATCTCAGACCATTCCTGCCTTCTTATATATCTTTCTGTAGCATTTTCTGCATGGCGGGTCTGTGAAAATGCTGGTGTCCTGTGGGTCAAAAGAAAGCAAATTCCATGACTGAACGGAGCTAGCCCTCTAATCACTTGACTGGTTGAAATGCTTTCTTTCTCTTTGTGTTCAGTTGCCAATTTTTTGCTTGTGTTTATGTGTGTTTGTGTGCACATGTGTGCGTGTGTTCTTTTGTAGATCAAGCTTTTTCCAGAACAAGGCTTTTTTGTGCATTTTCTGCCTCTCAGCAATAGACAATGTCAAGCCCTCTAGGGAGTGCTCATTCCCTCCTTCTCTCACAATACCCCTCCTCTGCATTCATAAGACATTCCCCAGGGGCAAGTTCTACATAAATAAATATTTAAGTAGCCACTAAACCACAGAAGACGCAGAAAAGCATGTGAGTGACTTGGCTGCAGTATTCAGGGCACAGAGGGGAAAGAACAGAGGCATGGCTTGGAGGGTTGGGAGAAGGTAAACGATGATGAGAGTTTGAACTGGAAACAAAACTGTGCCCTTCTCTTCCCTGACCCAGCCAGCACAGCAGGCTGGTTTTCACCCTGAGACCACAGCTGATGTAATACAGGTCTGTGTTAGTACAGCTGCAAAAATCCAAAACCCAAGAATGTGACTTATTGGGAGGCTAGAGTCTTTAACTGAGACACCAAAGACAACAGCTAAATAACTGTACTTCTAATGCTGAGTCTTCTTTATTCTAGCTGCTCCGTTGGTCTCCTAGTTTGTTGTCACACTCCAGGAGCAGGTTGGAGGCTACTTTCTGGGGACCGGCTGGGTCTGTCACAGAGAGGCCAGGCCTGAGCCCCAGTCCTGCTTGCTCCTTTGCCCCCCTAGCTGGGTACCAGGAAGGACAGCTGGCCACCCTCCAAAACCCTGAAGCCACTCACCCACCCACCCTCATCCCTGAGATGCAGCTCGGCAGAGGCTGTTACTGTACCAACAGCTCCTTCCAGGCTCACCAGCTTGTGGATCCTATACCTGTGCAGAATTATTTGTGTCTATGCCCACAGCGCTACAGATTTCACAAGTCTCTATGAGATATCAAGGAAAAAGCTTGGATCTTTTCTAGACTACTTGAGAAACACTGGTTCGAAAGTGGGTATTATGGGGAATAGGGTATAAATTGGCCACTTATATCACACATGTAAGATGGTAGTTTGAGGGGTAATAGCCATATAAAATATGTCATACCCCAGGAAGCCACACACTATTTCTATGCTTCCCAACATATCCAGAAGAGCTAAAAAGCCCTCAGAAAATCCAGTCAAGAGCCAGTTTCTTGCAGAGCTGTGGAAGCACACTCTGGCATACACACAGAGCCCACAGCAGGCACCGGCAGACTTGAAGGACCACTTGTATGGTCAGGGTAGGACATTTTTTGTGCACTGGCATGCAGCTGTCAGAGGGTTACACTTCAGAAATATTTGGAGATCCTTCCTTCAGGAGTATGTCCCAGATTTTTCACTTCCCCAGAGAGTGGAAAAGGTCAAGGAAGACCCCCTTTCACGTTCATTAGTTTTATTTTCTCCTCTAGGTACAAAGGTGGTGGCTGCTATTCAAGTTGCGGTAGGAAGCAAGCCATCAAAGAGAGCTTTGGGTCCAAAGTGAATTCAAGCAGCCAAAGCCACTTCTTCCCTCTGCTTCAGCAATTTCTGCAGGTTTTCCCCCGCCTCAGCAGTGTGTTTTTATCACCATGTCACCCTGCTCCACATCAGTGTCCTTTGGGGAAGGGAGACACTTTGGGGAAAAAGCTCCTTCTTGATAATGAGGAAACAAAGGGAACCTGGTGGTTGGTGTCTACTACAGACCGCCAGATCAAGAGGAGCCGACGGACGAAGCGTTCTTCCTCCAACTCTGGGAGGCTTCGTGCTCGCAGGCTCTCGTCCTGCTGGGGGACTTCAACCACCCCGACATCTGCTGGAAAACCAACACGGCAAGCTGTAGGCAATCCAGCAGGTTTCTCAAATGCATTGAGGACAACTTCTTAAGCCAGGTAATAGACACCCCTACCTGAGGGGATGCGATACTGGACCTGGTGGTGACCAATGCAAGTGAGCTCATCAGAAATGTCAAGATCGCAGGCAGCTTGGGTTGCAGTGATCATGCGCTGGTAGAGCTCACGCTCCAGAGGGAAATGGGAAGAATGAAGAGTATAGTCAGGACCCTGAATTTTAGAAAAGCAAAATTCCAGCTCCTCAAGGAGATAGTCGGAAGGACTCCCTGGGAAACGGTCCTCAGGGACGGGGGAACAGAACAGAGCTGGCAGATCTTTAAGGATGTTATCCACAGAGCGCAAGAGCTCTCGATCCCCAGGTGTAAGAAATCGGGCAAAGAAGGGAAGAGACCGGCATGGCTGAGACGAGAGATGCTGGTCAAACTAAGGAGGAAGAGGGAACTGCACAGGCAGTGGAAGCAGGGACAGGCATCCTGGGAAGAGTATAGGGACGCGGTCCGGTTGTGTAGGAATGGGGTCAGGAAAGCCAAGGCTCAGCTGGAGCTAAACTTGGCTAGGGATGCAAAGAATAACAAGAAGGGTTTCTACAGGTATATCGGCCAGAAAAGGATGGTTAAAGAAAGCGTACCCCCACGGATGAGCGAGACTGGCAAGCTGGTAACAGCAGATGAGGAGAAGGCTGAGGTACTCAACAACTTTTTTGCCTCAGTCTTCACTGGGAAGCTCTCTCCTCACCCCACCCGAGTTGATGGATGGCATGAGGGAGACAGGGAGGGCAAAACCCTTCCTGCTGTAGGAGAAGATCAGGTTCGTGACCACCTGAGGAACCTGAACGCACATAAGTCCATGGGACCTGATGAGATGCATCCCAGAGTCCTGAGGGAATTGGCCGATGTAGTCGCCAAGCCACTCTCCATGATATTTGAAAAGTCATGGCAGTCAGGTGAAGTCCCTGGGGACTGGAAGAAGGGAAACATTGTGCCCATTTTCAAAAAGGGTAGAAAGGAAGACCCTGGGAACTACTGACCTGTCAGCCTCACCTCTGTGCCTGGGAAGATCATGGAACAGATCCTCCTAGAAGCTATGCTAAAGCACATGGAGGCCAGGGAGATAATTCGAGATAGCCAGCATGGCTTCACCAAGGGCAAGTCCTGCCTGACGAACCTAGTGTCTTTCTATGATGGTGTGACAGCATCAGTGGACAAGGGAAAACCAATGGATGTCATCTATCTGGACTTCTGCAAAGCCTTTGACACGGTCCCCCACAACATCCTTCTCTCTAAATTGGAGAGCTATGGATTTGATGGGTGGACTGTTCAGTGGATAAGCAACTGGCTGGATGGCCGCATCCAGAGGGTAGTGGTCAATGGCTCGATGTCCGGATGGAGACCGGTGACGAGTGGTGTCCCTCAGGGGTCCGTACTGGGACCGGTGCTGTTCAATATATTCATCAATGACTTAGGCAGTGAGATTGAATGCACCCTCAGCAAGTTTGCGGACGACACCAAACTGAGTGGTGCGGTTGACATACCAGAAGGACGGGATGTCATCCAGAGAGACCTGGACAGGCTGGAGAGGTGGGCCTGTGTGAACCTCATGAGGTTCAACAAGGCCAAGTGCAAGGTCCTGCACCTGGGTTGGGGTAACCCCCAGTATCAATACAGGCTGGGGGAAGAAAGGATCGAGAGCAGCCCTGCCGAGAGGGACTTGGGCGTGCTGGTGGATGAAAAGCTGGACATGAGCCGGCAATGTGCGCTGGCGGCCCAGAAGGCCAACGGTACCCTGGGCTGCATCAGGAGAAGCGTGGCCAGCAGGTCGAGGGAGGTGATTCTGCCCCTCTACTCTGCTCTGGTGAGACCTTACCTAGAGTACTGCGTCCAGCTCTGGAGCCCTCAGCACAAGAAGGACGTGGAACTGTTGGAGCAGGTCCAGAGGAGGGCTACAAAAATGATCCGAGGGCTGGAGCACCTCTCCTATGAGGACAGGCTGAGGGAGCTGGGCTTGTTCAGCCTGGAGAAGAGAAGGCTGCGGGGAGACCTGATTACGGCCTTTCAGTATCTAAAGGGGGCCTATAGGAAAGATGGGGAGAATCTTTTTAGTAGGGCCAGCTGTGACAGGACAAGGGGTAATGGATTTAAACTAAACCAGGGTAGGTTTAGACTGGATATAAGGAGGAAATTCTTTACAACAAGGGTGGTGAAACACTGGAACAGGTTGCCCAGATAGGTGGTGGAGGCCCCATCCCTGGAAACATTCAAAGTCAGGTTGGATGGGGCTCTGAGCAACCTGATCTAGTTAGTGGTGTCCCTGCTCACTGCAGGGGGGTTGGACTAGATGACCTCTAGGGGTCCCTTCCAACCCAAAACATTCTGTGATTCTATGATTCTATGAAATAACATACACACTCTGTATAGAGACATCAAAAACCCCAGCCTTGGCACATATGCAAACAAGTGTGCTCAAGAGGAATGAGGGGATGGTTTCGTACCTGAACTCTGATCAATAAGTACTAAGAAATGTACCTCCTCCCCTAGGCAGCCTTCTTGTTTTACAGGGAGAAGCACCCTGTCTTTCAGAAATTTGAAGAGTGAGAAGAGCCAGCAGTTTCCACCAGAGCAGTAGATGGAGGTGCCCTGTCAGTGTGGTGCATACCACCGAACACAAGAGACCGGCACATTCCTTCCATCCATTCCCACTTCTCTGTAAGCAGAGTGGAAAATGAAAACACCCTTAGTGTTTTCATAGTCATCCAGATGTCAAAGCATAACTGCATTTGCGCAGTTGGGATCCCTTGGGATTTTCACCCCACACAGCTGTCACAGCGGATGATTCCCCAAAGTGGCTGCTGCATTGTCAGGCTCCTTGCAGTTTGCTTTCTCTGTGGCATCAAGCCCTTTCCACCCATTGCCTTCTCCCTGTCTGTGATTACCATTGCCTGTCAGCACTGCAATAAATACGTGTATGTTTCTGGGTCTCTCACTTCTCACTGTACAGAACTCTCTCTCCTAAAAACGCAGACTTCCCCATCAGAGCAGACACTAATATAGAGAACAAACAGCAATTTTTGACAGGCTCACCTGCTCCACTCACTATGCATGAAATTAACTGCATCTAAGAACATTTTTCTGCTTCCTGAAGGAGGCTATTGCATTTCTGCAATGGTGACATTGTAAAGCTGTTGTCACAGATGCCCATGAACTTATAGGTTAAGAAAAAGTTCAGTCACATGTGAGAGCTGCTGTCGTGGTTTAATCCCAGCCAGCAACTAAGCACCACACAGCTGCTCACTCACCCTCCCAGCCCCAGTGGGATGAGGGAGAGAATCAGAAGGGTGAAAGTAAGAAAATTTGCGGGTTGAGATAAGAACAGTTTAATGATTTAATAATAATAATAATAATAATAATAATAATAATAATAATTTGCAATGAAAAGGAGAAAAACTAAAAAAGAGGAACAAACCCCAGGAAAAACAAGTGATGCAACTGCTCACCACCCACCGACCAATGCCCATCCCATCCCCAAGCAGCGATTGCTGCTCCCCACCCCCCCCGGCCAACTCCCCCCAGTTTATATATTGAGCATGACATCATATGGCCTGGAATAGCCCTTTGGCCAGTTGGGGTCAGCTGTCCTGGCTGTGCCACCTCCCAGCTTCTTGTGCATGGGAAACTGAAAAAGTCCTTGACTTAGTGTAAGCACTTCTTAGCAGCGACTAAAATATCAGTGTGTTATCCATGGTATTCTCACACTAAATCCAAAATACAGCACTATACCAGCTACTAGGAAGAAAATTAACTCTATCCCAGCCAAAATCAGGACAGCTGGACAAAGTATCTCCAAAAAACAGAAGTCAGATGACATACGCGAAGCAGTGCAGTGGGACTGAGTGAAGGAGAGCTCTGTGTTCCAACTCCTGGGTGTAGGAAAGCAAACTGTGCTGCTGGACAGACTGGCTTTTTGAAGGGGAACACAGTCAGGTTCCTGTCTCCACTTTGTCATCAGTGATGCATGTCTGAGGTATGGGATTAGGATCCAGGTCTGTTGACCTTCACAGACCACCATGGTCCTGCTCTTTCCCTTACTCTAACACCTTTTCACTTTGACCGTGACAAATTCCCCCCAACCCTCCCCACATCCATTCAAAAGGCTGCTTCAGAGATCATTTGCCTAAATATAGTTTTTCCCTTACTTTTCAGTCTTCCTTTGCCTCCCTTCTAGGCTGCATCAAGTGCCTCTTTTCCAAGCCACTTGATGCCTCTAATCCCTCAGTCAGTATCAAGATGCGAACGCTGACCTGCTCCGCTTTCTTCAGTAGCATTCCAAACACCCATGTAGCTTTCTTGAATTTTGGCCGCCTTCTTGAGGGAGATCCCATGAATACCAGTGAAGTTGTATCATTGCATTTCTTCGTGCCCTGCCCTACGTCTCTCTTTTGCCCAGATAATTTGTACATAATTTACAACAGTTGGGCTTCTGATATGCTAAGCTTATAGTCTACAAAATTAACAAATACTCACCCATTTTCCCCTTATATTCCCCTAGCAATTCAACGCAAAAATGTTCACTGCCATCAGTGGATAAAATAGGCCATCCCTTTACAGTCTCCCTAAACTAGGCACAGCAAGGATATTTACTACTGTTCTTAACTTGCCTGTGTTCCCTGTGCATTGACCTCCTCATCTGTCTACATGACCGTGTTTTCTCAGCTGATGCTTACACAGTAAGCGCTTGGTGGCTATGGCCACATCTCGGTCTCTCTGTGCAGCTCCCAGCACAATGGGGCACTGGCTAATGGCAGGCCCTTTCAGAGAACACAGTAATACAAATAATCAAAATAACCATACGCTTGTTCTGCACCGTTCATGAATCAAACTAACCAGGGCTGCTTTTTTTCAAGACAGAGAATGACAGCCATATTAAAACCCGAGTGCTATTCATTACAGTCTTTGTCTCTCTAATTACCCTTCCATTTTCACCTGCTTACTAAACTGCAGGTTAGAATGGCTTTGCACCGATGAACAGCTGCTGCATCTCAGCCCAAGGAGGTACGGCTGCATCTCTGTAGAGGGCAAAGTCATCTCTGCGAACAGAGCTCATTCACAGAGAGCTCAGGGACCTCCTGGGCTAAGGGAAAATAGGAGGTCTGAAGTGTCACAGATCTGCCTCTGCCTTACCATCGCAAGAGATGTGGGAAGTCTGTCCTGGATTTATAAAAGTCATTTTTATATATTTAATTACAAATGAAAAAATGGCAGAAACTCAAGAAATGGATTTCTATTTTCTTCCATTTGTACCTCAAAAGCTTCTCTCCCCGTCCCTCCTTCCCCCTGTCCCAGCACAAAACACACCCTTTAAGACACTAGCTGCTCGCTCCATGCATTTGACAGACTCTGATTAAACTCCCAGATAATAACCTTGCAAGGCAGCGCCAAACTTGCAGCAGAACAGGGTGTTCTCATCATTGGCTCCCAAAAATAGTTCCTTTCCAATAAGAGTCAATTGGTTCAGGCTTTGCCAACCTGCACTTCTACTGTCCCCACCCCCATCCCAGGGCCTGCTGACACAACTTGTCCCCTCCAGGAGGCCTGTGAGGCTCTAAATACAGCCAAGAGGTGTGTATTGGTTGCTGAAAATATCTCAGGTTTGTAATATTAATGTAAACCAGGCTTCCACGTGTCCTCCCTGTCTCCACCTCCTGGTATAAGGAAGATATCAGAGTTCTGGACTGCAATAGCTGTGAGACACCATTTGTCGGCTTTGGTCTACAACATCTTCCACAACCTCCAAAGACCTAGTGGCAATGATCATCCTGGGAGAGCTATTTTAGCTTGGTCTCAACAACGCCTGCTGCAAGGACTCAGCACAACTGGCTGCAAAGAGGGAGCAGAGGGTGGGGAACGTGCCGCTTACAAGCAGATCTAAAGGAATTTGGAAGGAAGACAACAGGGAAAAGAAAAGAAGATCCCAGGACAGAAGCAAACAGAAAAGGGGGTTCTTAATATGCAAGGATGGAGTGCAGCACTGTCAATAAGCCAAATCAAGCCCAAGAATGGGTCATTTTTGGGACAGAATCCACTCCATTACACGTTAGTACTGTTCATCTTGATATCTACATTGCAAGAATTTACTGCTGACGTCAAGCAATGAACCTACTTTGAAGTCAATGGAATTCCAGCCATTTATGCCAGAGGTGAATTTGGCTCCCAAAGGACTTTTCTATGCAATGATTTAGATAATGACCCTTCAAAGCTTATGTTGCGGCCATAGCATGACAGTAGGAGAAAAAGGGCCAAAAAAGGCTGCAACAGAATAGTCATTTGTCATACGCAATTTTAGAGCTCAGCTAACCCAGGATGGCATAGAATACGGGCAATACATACTGGAGGTTAATGAGCACCTCTGGAGGAAATTTTACCCCCATCTAACAGTACAAACCAGTACAGATGTGTTAATATAGGTGCCTTCTTGCAAACTGCATCCCAGAATATTTTGCAAAGTTAAATACAAGACAGCAAATGGCATGCAGCAAAAAGAATAGCTGGTGCACTGAGCAATCAAGAGGCAGTACAAACGGCCATATAATTTCGCCTTTTAAAAGCAACTGCATAAAAGCTCATTCATCCATAAAAATGCTGCGTTTCTGTTTTCTGCCTTCCTAGGAGCTTTCTTGCCTGCCCCTTTTATCACCAACTACAGACTTCACACCTCCTCAAAAGAGTAATAACAAACACCTGTCCTTCCATGCCCAAATATTGCCTCCACGTTTCAAGGCTGTTTTATATATCTCCTAAGTTTTACAAGACAGGGCTAGTCAAAGAGTTCACAGGGCCTCAGACTCATAACATATTTTAAAAGTACTGCACATGACAACATGCTATGAATATACCCAACAAAAAAAATGTGGATGTCAAGGCATTGTGCAGTGAATACATTTGGAATTTGAAAATTAGGAATGACTGGAACACAGTTTCAGATATTTGTTTGGATTAATTTGTTTCCCAGTTCCTTTGAGAAGGCAGACTCTGGCACTCTGGCATCCAATGAAATCTAGACATCATTTTAAACACCATGAGATTCAGCCTTCAGAATCTCTTCAGCCATGATGTCTACAAGAATTGCCAGCCCAGCTTACAACAGCTAGTCAGACAGCACATTACAAGTACTATTCATTATGCTATAATACAGGTATTTGGCTTCCTCATTGCCCTCAAGATCTCCCACTCTCTCCATATGCATGTTTAGTTTATCTACTCATAGTGTGCAACATCTCCTTTAAACGCTTTGAGAGAATGACCTTCTGAAGGTGTTTTTGTGGTGCCTAACACAAGACACCATAATACTAACATGGAAGATGAGAGATTTGAGATCTGGAAGTCCAAGAGAATTAAAGCAGCCCAGATGGAAGAGGATACAAAATATGTACAAGAAGTCCAGAAGAGTGGAAGTTGGGGCAGTATCACAGACAGACGAGCTAAATCACTGTGGAGGTACAATGTTGATAGATAGGTAGACAGATAGACATAGACAGACAGATATATACATACAGAAGATGCAGATGAAAGAAAAAGGCAAGATCAATGATAAGACCAAGGCAATAAAGAGCAAAACCTGGTTTAAAGAAAGAAATGGAAGAGAGAATCTATATCCTTCCTCCAGAATTACAGATGCTGTGCGGAAAATGACCTGCCATCCTTTCACCCTCACTTTGAAGATCCCTGCTGGCACACAGCACACATTATCAGTGGCTCTGACAACTCTTGGGCTGAAGCAAGGTGCACCCATTTGTTCCAAGTGGGAGAGGTTCCTCATGAGCCCTGCTCACTTGCCCTATTCCCCCTTCTTTTCTGTGACAGCCTCCAGTGCCATTGTGTTGACTGTGGTCCAAAGGAACTGTTCAAACACAGGAACCACTTGAACTTCCAACCACAAAAACCTCATCATAGAAACGCTTCCTCCATCAGGGACCAGGTAAGAGCACTGACACAGTCGCTAATACTGTCACTTAGTGCTGTCAAAGGCATTGCTGCAAATGGGGAAGCTCTGAGATTCAGAGTTCACTGCCTGTTGTCCAGTCTCTCCCCGCTTTCTCCCCAGCCCCCTGACTTTACAACTAAACAATCCCAATTCATGAAATCACTGCTTGTGTGTCTTATTTTCTATGCCCCTGATTATTCTTACTGCTTTCCCTGGACTCATTTCAGTTTGTCCAGATCTTTCTTGAAGTGCTATCCACAGAACTGCACAGAGTTTTTCAGCCTTACCATCACCCAGCAGAGCACAGAGATTACATCATGCGCCTTGCAGGCTAAACTCCTATTTATACATCCAAGTACAGCATTTGCCTCTTTCCCAACAACACACAGTCATGTTCAGCTTGTGATCCTCTTTTATCCTCCCCCCAATCCTTTTCTGCAAAACTGTGATCTAGTTGATCTTTCTCTGCGCTGTATTTATGTAGTCCCATTATTCCTGCCAAGGTACAACAGTTTGCGCTTCTCTCTATTGAATTACATCCCACTTTTTCAGAGCGTATCTCCAATTTGCCAAGATCATCATGAATTCTAACCCTGTTCTCCGACAAATTCACAGTCCCCCCAGCTTGCTGTCATCTTCAAATTTGATATGCAAATTCTCCATCCATCGCCAAGGCTGTTAAAGGAAATATTGAACTGAACTGAGCACAGGACAGACCCTCACAGGACCCCAGTCCATGCTCCCTTCCATTTTGACATTCTTATTCATTTTGCATGCATTTGTTATTAGCTCCCCTTGAGACCTTGCGCCTCTAGATTGCCAAGAGTGTGATGAGAGAGACGGTAAAAACCTTACTGGAGTCAAAGCAGATGACACCTTCAGTTTCACCTCTGTCCCCAATGCCCATTACCCTGTCACAGAAAGAGATTAGATTGGTCTGACATGACTCGTTCTCGACAAATTCTGGTGGACTTTTACACGTCTCCTTGTTATTGTTTAGGTGCTGACAAGGAGTATGATGATGATTATTCCTTTCATATTTTTTCTGAGGGTTAAGCAACAGTGATTCCATAAACCTGCAATTCCCAGGCTCCTTTCCCCTTTGCTCCCTGCCCCCCCCTCCCCGGCTCTTTTTTAAAGACAGACAGACATTCATGTTCCTCCAGTATCTAGCAGGTACTACCCGGGTCAGCTTTACAGGTAGAGATCCAATGTCTTGTGTTCACAGAACACCCTTTCTGTACATTTCCTTTGGAAAAAGGAGCAGGTTGGGTATGTAATGTGTTGCTGCAACAAGAGAAAGGAGGTGGTTACTTTGCCTTGGGAAGCACGCACCCTTGCCCTCACGCAGGGTAGAGACTGGTATTAACACGCGCCAGACCTCCTGTCCCACAGTCCTGACCTGCGGCACATCCTACCATTTCAGCCCTTGACAGCAATAAGCAGTTCAACCAGTGCACCTCAGACCCCATCCGTGGCACCTCAACTATTTTAGTCCTTCCTCCCACTCCACGCTTAGTTTTGTCAACATGCCTGTGTCCTGCTCAGCAGCATCCTCAGCTACTCAGTCCTGCTTACCCTATCCTACCCGTATTCTCAGCAGGGACTGATGTTAAGATGATGGCCTGCACCTTCCCTGACATGACAGTTCTCACCTACTCTTCCTTCTCCTCCTCCTCCAGCTCCTCTGAGGCATTTCAACCCTGAATCCTTGCTCCCCCCTGCACCCACAGCTGTGTCCATGCATCTTCCACGCCAGTGAAGAGCAATTAATCCCAGGCAGGCAATGAGCTGTGCAGTGTTTCAGGATGATAATCTGGGCCATGGAAACCCAGGAGAAGATCTAAGGCCTGCTATACTTGTTTCACTTGTAGCAGAGGACAGGCTAGACAGCAGTGGTCAGGAAGCAACCCACTGTAGGAAGAAAGAGTCTGAAGTGTGCTCTGGTGTGCTGAGTGGAAGTCAACAGCCATGTGCTGGGAGCAAGGCGCAAGCTCTAGGCTGGAAGAAGTCAAGCAGCTGAGACCATTGGAGGAACGAAGTTCCTCTATAACTACTGAGAGAACAGTTAACTGGTATCCTGGGGAAATGGTGCTGTTCCAGGGATGAGCTCTGATGGGCAGAATAGCATTTTCATGTACTAAATACCATGTGCACTCTTCAGTGCAGACAAGGACCCAGGTGCTCATCAATTATTGAGGTTGCTTGAAAAGGCATTTAGGAGAGTGCACAAGAGGCCAGCCTGCAGCTCTACCTCAATCCCAGCTGGGCTGCTCTTAGAAACCCAGCCAGTGAGGAGGGAAGAGAAAGAGAAAGAAAAAAAAAAAAGCAAAGTAAATAAATAGAGATGGAGAGAAAGATAAAAGGGAAGAATCTAGTAGAGACTTCCCCTTGCCAAAGGAAATCAAGCAGGGTACAGGAAAGGCCTCCTTGCTGCCCTGTAGTATCACCCCCTTCCTTCCTACTTTCTAGGATGAAAACAGCATCTCTCCCTTTTTCCTCAGGGTGCAGCCCATGCACTCTGAGGCCAGCTCCTAGACTGCAGATAAGACCTTGGATTGGAGTCAGGTCAAGGCAAGAACACACTGTTGTCCCAGCAGCACTATTACCACATCCCGACTGTTCTACTGCCCCAGACCTCAATGGTCTTTACAGCTTTCTAAAGAACTGCCATGTTTACCCCATTCAATGGACTATCAAATGTCCTAGACTCTTCTGTGACAACTCCCTGTCCTGGTTTTGGCTGGGACAGAGTTAATTTTCCTCCCAGTAGCTGGTATAGCGCTGTGTTTTGGATTTAGCATGAGAAGGATGTGATAACACACTGATGGTTTAGTTGCTGCTAAGCAGTGCTTATACCAAGACAAGGACTTTTCAGCTTCCCATATTCTGCCAGCTAGGAGGTGCACAAGAAGCTGGGAGGGAGCATAGACAGGACAGCTGACCCAAACTGGCCAAAGGGATATTCCATACCATATGACATCATGCTCAGTATATAAACTGGGGGGCACTTGGCCAGGGGGAGAGCTATTGCTGCTCAGGGTCTGGTTGGGCATTGGTTGGCAGGTGGTGAGCGGTTGCATCACTTGTTTTTCCTGGGTTTTGTTTCTCTCTCTTTTTTAGTTTTTCTCCTTTTCATTGCAAATTATTGTTATCATTATTATTATATTTCAAACATTAAACTGTTATTATCTCAACCTATGAGTTTTCTTACTTTTACCCTTCTGATTCTCTTCCCCCTTCTTACCAGGGGGGAGTGTGAGCGAGCAGCTGTGTGGTGCTTAGTTGCTGGCTGGGGTTAAACCACAACACTCTCATTTAGGGAAAAAGACAGCTCTTACCCCAAATCAGCTGCCAACATTCAAACTCCCACCTACCAACACACATCTTCACAAGGATCTGCAACAGAAGACTGTCTCCTGAACAGAACAAGTTCATGCCTTCGCTGCAATTTGCCATGCATGTTGGCCATAGCCAGCATTTAATCTTCATTATTGCTTTGGAGATGAAGCACCGCTCTCCAGAAAGTCACATGTCTAGGTGCAGCTCTCTCAGGAGATCCACAGCTGATGTACATTCAAAATAAGAAAATGAGAAGAAATCTCAGGAAACAGCTGCAATCTCAAGGAACATTCACTCACAATCACTCAGAAGTTTTCTATTTGTGAACTAGATTTCCTCAGAAGTAAAAAGTCACTTATGCCATTGAACAAGCATGAAGCTACAATTTGACCAAACACAGAATTACCCCAGCACTAAAAAGTGTGTCTTTTTATTAAAGAGAGGTAGGGTTTTTCTTCACAATGATAGAACTTGAAAAATACTTAGTAAGGTTAAATTCTAAGTGCTTTTGTGTTTGAGATTTTTGTTATAATTTTGAGCTTTTGAAGAAACTTTGGGTCAAGAACATACCAAAATAAGAGTATTTTGGATTATCATGATCTCCAAAAGGCAGAGCTTTCCAAACTACGAGCTTGTGGAGGACTAGGTACAATTACAGCAGACAATACAAGATGTCTGGAGAGTTAAATTGCTTACAATCCAGGAAAGAAAGAAAGAAATTTTTTTTTAATCTGAAGCCTTTAAAAAGTAGCTACAAGTTTCTTTTTTTTTTCATTTGTGTCTTTCATACATACATGCTTTTGGGACCTAGGAAATACTTTTCCACACACTGGAGCATCAGGTTATGGAACTTGCTGTCATAGCACAACAGTGGGGGACATGGCTTGATGCCAATGAGGAAAGGACTGGGCATTCCCAGGATCAGGAACCACTCCCAAAGTTGCAGTGGCAATGATTAGAAAGAAGTAAAGGCAAAGAAACTTGGAGTTACAGGAGGGGTAAAAACTCTTGTTATACAGGTTACAAATCAAGACTGAAAGAAGTGAAGGTGGCATTAGGCAGTGCGCACACACACACACAGAGGAAGAGGCGGTGCTCCGCACACACTGCAGGGACCAGTATCTCTAACTCACACATAGAAATACATACAGGACAAGTACACTTCCATGGGTACCCTGTTAAGCATGAGTACCCATATGCACATCTACAGCTTTCTGCAGACACCAAACACCACTCACCTGTCCCCCTCACAGAATAACACATCTGAAGTTTTGTCTGCCCTGAAGGCACCTCACTGAAGTGCGCATCTCCTGGAAACACTGGGGAAACAGGTCTAGATTCCCACCCAGTACCAACCACTGCCTGTTCATAGCCATGTTCAGGTTTGTTTCTGGCCTTACATTCGGTGTATTGGGTGCAGCAGCAGGCAAAAGCCAGAGGCTAGCCTGGATGGCAAGAAGTGTCAAGTAGGACACAAGATTGCTGCATCAGACTTTCACACCTGGTATTTTGGCTGCCTGAGATCCTTGGCCATTGAACAGAAGTCCCAGACAGCAGCCAAAGCAAGATGGTAAAAAGGATGGAAAAAACCATCACCCCAAAACTAACAACTTCTGCTATTTTCCCTAAAGACATCATACTGATGGGGAGGCTAGCCCATTTAATTATGTTTAAGCCATTCCACAAGTAAATCTGCCTCTGGTGACTCTTCTGGCCTAAGGGAAACTGTGAAAGAACAGATATTTCAACACGAAATTCTTCCAGAAAAGTGCTTGTCTCTAGCACAAAGTTTTCTGTCTTTTCCTGGGCCCCTGGGGGACCACACACTTAAAATATCTGAGGGACGAGGCCTTGTCCTCTGAGTCCAAATCACTGGACACTTTTAAATAACTCCACCAGCATTTTTAACTGTTCTCAGCATCTGTGGAGGAGGCTGGAATGACAGCTTGGAGAACAAATTCACTTTGCTCTCCAGAGAGCATAAGCAAAAGCGGTCCTACCCTGTTACGCAGAAAATGGGACATTATGTCTTGAACCACTCTGAAGTCTACCATATCATTTACTGCCAATATTAAAACACAATGAACTCATAACCTGCTGTGGAGATGCTATGCTCCTAGCCATGGACAGAAAATCCTGTAGCATAGAGCAGAGGTTTCTTAGCAGCTGCAGAAAAAAACCCACTATTACTGATCACCAGTGAAAGTCCCCTGATCTGTGTTCACCATGATGTTAAGTGGCAGAGGCATTGGGCTGAAGGAGATCTTTTGGATTTAACATGTTCTTTCAAAAAGTACTCCTCTCTATCACCCCTTTCTCTTGCCACAGTTTAATTTCAGCTGTCATTTCTCCAAGTGCCTCTTCCACAGCAGCCAGGAAAGCTGGCGTCTGGGCCCTGTGTGAAGGGGACGGAAGGGTAATTGTCACAAGGAGAGCTCCACCTCTCCTCTCTCAGCTTCTCATGGGGAGTTTGTGCACAGATTGAAGATGAAGGGGTGAATTGGTCTATACCACATCACCCATCAGAGACTGCAGGGGTACTACCAGAAGGATCTAGAGCAATCGTGCATTGCCTTTGCAGAGGCAGCTGCACCTTACGATGTTGCATTAAATACCACTACTACTAAACACATAAGAAGCAAAGGACACCTGCCCAAGGCCACAGGTTGAAGATCACTGATATTCACCATGGCTTCAGGATAGAGAATTACAAAACAACAATACTTTCCTCTTCTCAAGTAAGTAAATTTGCTGGGAATGGGGGTACAGAGAAAATTTTCATTCTTGAACAATAAATCTTGAACTGATTTATCCCAGAAATATGCCCCTTCATAAACTATATTATCAAAAGACTGAGGATGGAAATCAAAGTAAATAAAATTTTGTCGCCTTCAGGTGGATTTAGAAAAGGCATCATCAAAGAAAGTTTTAGCAAACTGCATCAAAACTGTTGAGGGATTTCCTCTGGATGTGGCAAACTGCAAGAGGCAAGGGACATCATTGTGAGCTTTGGTTTGAACTCTTCTTCTATAGCCATGGCCACGCAACTGCAAGTATCTCCAGACGACCATGATATAAATAGGAAGGAAAGTGTTGTCTCCACAACATGAAGCATCCCTTTCAACAACAAGTGCTGATAAAAGCAATCTGTGTAGATCAGTCCATCCACAAGCCAGGAGGTTCCTCCTTCTGCAGCTGCACCAGCAGAAAGAGGAAACGTGATCTCACGCACTGCCGCAGTGCAAGGGCTTGAGGAGCTCCCCAGGCTGCTGTGCTGCTCCTCCCTTATTGATCAAGTCCCATTGCCTGGGACGTCTCCTGGAACAAGTTGTCCACAGCCCATCAGTCACCTTGCTAAGGAAATTAGAGGCATTGTCCTAACCCAGATGAAGGCCACTTTTTCTGGTTGATACCCCCTCTTCTGACTTCTTGATTAACAAAGGAGTCAACAAATCCCTCAACTTTGATCTGTCACTTTGTACATGCCATGTTTCACTCTTCCCTACCTCCCTGCATGCCCTCCAATCAAAGTTTGTCTCCACTGTTCGCTGCCCTGCCTCCCATTCCTCAGCATTTCTGGTGCTCACTGTGTGTAAGAGAGAACTTGTGAGAACACTTTCTACAGAAGAGAAGCCAGAGAAAGAAGGACAAATAGTTTATTAGCCAACAAGGAGGCTCCGGGCACCACAGACCTAAGATTTGCCAAACCTCATAAGATCATTGGTTTTATTTATTTCCTATTCCGTATTGTGTATTATTTCAATCTCTCCAAGTGCAATAGCAATAAAATTGAAAAACATCCGTGGAAACACTTCCAATTAACACAAGGTCAGAAAATGACATTAGAGACCTCAACAATCCATAAAGAAGAAATACACCCAACACCTCCCTATACTACCATTCTCTTCAGAAACAGCCTCATCAAACAGGCAGGCAGCGCAACTTGTCTTAAAGGTCAGCAACCTTCGTCTGCATTTTACCAAGGGCATGGAAGAACGCATCAGTGTCTAGCACCCTGTACCAAGATCACACCACTGGTGAGCTGCATGTACAAATCTACAGATTTTTAGCTCAATTAACCTAGCTAATTCCAATCCAGGCTGAAGCATAAAGCTACAAGATACTCAGGATGCAAAGCCACAGTGGGCTCTGGAGAACAAATTCAGTACCTTCAGCTGCACCAGAAACACAACAGAAGGTAGGCCCACCACTGAAAGAGAGATGTCCTGTAGGGTCAGTGCATGAGTATTATTCAATGAAATGGCTTAACCTCACCATGAGTTCCGTACAGGCTCCAGTAGTGTTCTGTGGCACCCAGTAGCAAGGGAGATAATGACTATAGAAAGAAGGGCACAAAACATAACAAGTAAAATCAAAACAAAGATGTTTTTAAACAGCTAGGGTGCTATTTCTTGTCTGCATGTCCAACACAAAATAGATGGGACAACCTGGTACCTGGAGGTCAGCCATCCAGGCTCCTTTCATAGGCAAATTAGAACATTGTTTAGTGCTTTTCTGAGACCTTGTGACCTCCTCCAGCCAAGCCTCAGCCTCCAAAACTACCAGAAAGATGCCCCTCACATGGAGGCTTTATCCCCCAGGCAAAGAGTCCTTGTATAGATAAACAACTACCTCAGACTACCCGGTAGCTGAAGGGAGCAGAACAGAGGTGTTAATAGAAGGTGTGTGTCTGACTCAGCAACAGAATCTTGGTTATTACAACCTTCACAGCTTCCCTGTTCCCAAACCTAGGCTGAAACAGGTGAAGAAAAACAAAGGTCTTCAGATCTGCTTCTGCACAGGCAACTCAGCAACCACCTTCCCCTGCAACAAAGCCCTCTGGGAGGGGAGAGCTCATCTACTTTGAAAGATAGCTGTCTGCAGTAGCTCTTAGAGTTGCTCACAGAAGGCTGGTAACCTGTCTCCTTCTCTTTCTACAGAGGTCAGGGTGATGTCAGAAAATCGTTGAAGCCAGCTGCAGTTTCCAGCACTGTTGGTATTACGCTACAGGTAGACAGTTGACTCGCCGTGTGGCAGTATTCGGTTCGTTGCTCTGCAAAGTGCTGCAGAAATGGATGGCCAGCAAAATTCTAAGCCAAAATAATCTTGGTTCAAGCTCTCCCCCAAAATACGAGTTTGTAATCAAGGATACAGTCAATCTGCTTTCAACACAGATCTCATGAGAGTTATTGATTTTCACCCTTCCCCTTCCAGTCCCTCATCCCTTTTCTTGGCTATCTATCTTCATGTCCTGGCTTTGCTCAGCTTTGCACCACTATCCTGTCCAGCACTGTCTGGAGGGACAGTGTTGGGAGAGCATGAAAAGACTTCCTGCACATGCACACCTCACAAGAAGAACCAGGCATAGACTGCCATCGCAATCCACCAGAGGTCAAAGATGGTGCTCGGACCCCAGAAGGAGGGGCTGGGTCAGGAACTGCAGTACAGCATCGGTATAACTCAGAATATTTTGTTTTGAAGCAACAGAGCAACTTCTGGAGTAAGGAAGTGGAAGAGGGAGAGGGTGCAAGGTAGCAAGGACATGACACAAACTTTGCATGACACTATGGTGTCTAGGTGGCCTGTGAGCGAAGCCTTTCAAGAACAGAACACCTCTTTTTTCCTTTAATTTTTAGAAATCATCTTCCAAAGCTGTGATGCCATCTTCCAAAGTTGTGGTGCTGTCTAAATATTTATCATTAATTCTTATACCCCATTCCAATAATTTCTATGTATTTTCTGCCACACAGCTGTGCCCATGCTCACCATACCCTTCATAAGTCCTCAATAGGGAAAGAGAACACAGTTTCAGATTTGTCCAGGACCTCGACCTTGAACTGCTATCCTTCCCTAGCTGTTTCCTCAGAGATCAAGGTTTGGTTCTTCCCACAACATCTTGCACAGCTTTGCATTTATCATTGCAGAACCTTCTGGAGCAGAGATGGTAATTTCCTCTGAAGGAGGTACACTGGCTAAGAGTATGTTCTTTTTTTAATACCAGAATCATCTTGTTTGTGTTTCTGGCTTCCTGAAACACACAGAAATATCCATTTGAATATAAATGAGAGGAAATACCTGACATTGCTTCTTTTGCTGAAAAGTTCAAAATAGTATTCAAAAATTTGAAAACAAAAAACCAAAATCAATTTGTACCCTTTTGTAGTAATAAAAGACTCTGGAGTGTCTCATTTCAAACTTGTCAGCCTTCCCACAAAAAGTTGGAATGTCTCAAGGAAAACAACCACCTCATATGAAAAATGTATTTTAAATGAAATACTAATTTTCCACCAAAAAACTCTTCAGAGGCTTTTCTGCAAGTTAACTCAATGCGAGTTGCATTGGGCACAGTCACTCAAATAGCTATGTTTGTATATGTAGGCCTCTTTCCCAAGGCCTACACTTAAGTATTGTAACGCATCAGCATCAACAGCTCTTCAGATTACATATCACTGAGACAAGCCCCGATGAACATGATAGATAAATAAGTCTTAAACAGTGCTTCTTCCAGGATAACAGTCACACTTTCATAATACGAATGTCTTCATTATATCCCTTTTGGTGCATTCTCTAAATGAAATGATACTAAGAGCTTGCCTTCAGGGGACAATTTACCAGTAGACGCTATACCAGTTGACAAGTCCTCAGCTTGAAGTCTCTTGCTGACCTTTCATCACCCCTTTAGAAAACCTCCACTGCCTTTCACTTCACCTCTGCACAGTTGTAATTGTCTCAGAGCTGGCAACTGAGGTGAGGCACAGCACCCAGAACAAGAGCAGAAAGGTAGCACGCAACATCTTAGGGGCTCGAGACATGGGCTTCATCTTCACCTTGCATCCTTGTCTGTCTGCTGCGTCCCTGGCTGCACTGCAGGTCAAATCAAACAGCAACCCCCCATAACATCCTTCTCCTGCTGTTGGGCTCTACAGAAAGATTCAATAGTCCCCAAGGCTCCCTCTCCTGGGTGCCTCCACCCTGACACTAGAACCAACATCTAACGTCCCCAAACTATATTTTTGCCCACTGGCCCCCCAGTTCTGTCCTCCATGGTTCTCACTGTGCACCTTCACATGTGCCCTTCTCTAAGGGCTTCTCCTAAACCATGTTCTGACCTCCACACAGGTCCTCCTACTTGGCCCTTGAGCTTCTTCTTAAGGCCCCCCTGCAGTGCCCTCTCCACCGTAGCAGCCCAGGGAATGCGCTCATTTCTTGGGGGTCAGGTCATCCCTGCAGCTGGCTCCATGCTGCCAGGAGGAGTCTTGGCTGTGGACACACACAGCCTACACAGGACCTTGGGACTGGAGTGCCAACAGAGCGACAGCACTTCTGAAGCAGAGAGGAGACCTTGCTGGGATCCAGGCTCATCCTCGCTTGAGCCTGCTGAAGTTGGTCTTTGCAAGCTCCCTCTGTATCAGAGGAAGCAAAGGTGCTTTTGAGCAGCCGTCTGACTTTTAGTCACTCTGAATGGCCTCCTGGAGCAGTCAGTCTCGCCACTGGTCACAGGTCCAGTACTATAAATTTTGCTTTCCGTTCCCCTGGGGTCCCACGCTCTGAGCCTGCTCAGCAGAAGTGGGGCCAAGCAGCACCCCAGCTGCCAGTGAGGCTTTGTGTTAAGCTCCTCCTGTCCTGTGAGCCTGTGCTCAGAGGTCCTGTCTTCCTCAGCTTCCCTCATCATCCTCCCCATCCTCCTCCCTTAGCCAGTGCACAAAAAAGGCAAAGGTCCCCTTTTCTGAAGCAGGACTTGAAAACATCTAATCCTCCATTGACATTTCCCTCATTTCAGATCCTAACTGAAATCACGGGGGACTTTTTCCTCCCTCACCTACCCCTCTCACTGCCCTCTGTCAGAATTATTCAGCTCTCTGAAGCATTACCAGATACACTATGTAGGAAAGACACGGCAGAAGAAATTAAATAGTATTGTTAGGTATCTATAATTACCCCAAGTCATTTTTTCCACAGTGCAGCAATTTCAAATCTCTCACAGCACTCTCTTTGGAAACCAGATGTTGACCATGTCAGCTGTGTGCTAAGAATGCATTTTCATGAGTTGCGTTTCCTGGAGTTTGCAAAGTGATGGCGGTGGTGGAGGGGGACGCTCCTGGAAAATTCCACCCGCGCAGGCGCAGGGCAGGCAGCGCAGAGCCCCGCCAGGCTCTTCAGGGTGCAGGGGGCTTCTCAGCCCTCTCCCTCCGTCCCAGCACAAACTGGGCCCCCTGCCCTCCAGCAGAAGGCAGGGGAATTTCTTCCACGCTCCCTCTCGCAGGAGGGCAGACAGGGCAGCTGGGGGGAGAGCGTATCTGGGAGAGGGAGGATTTCTCCCAGGGGCGTTGTGCTGCTCGCCTTCCAGAGCAACACACAGACAGATATGGAACAATGAAGACAAAAAATTTAGTCAGTATCTCTCCAGTTGGTTCCTCTCCACCTCCCTCCCTTTTGGTCTGTCCCATCCCGTAGTCAACAGCCACAGCGACCAGGCTCCCAGGATGTTTGTCACACAACTATTCTGCATCTTCTGAAAAAAACCCCACCGACCCCTGACATTCAATCTAAATGTACTTTTGCTCTACCTCCTGCCTCCCCATTACTCTTTAATTACACTCACCTGGATTGTCCTAAAGAAGTCCTTGCTTTCCCTATTGATTATTCTCTTCAAACACTTGCAGAAAATTATGATACTCCCTATCTGGCAAAACTATATACTTAGGCAAAATCTATCCTCAGCAACCAGGCAAGGGTCCAGTAAGACACAGGCTACCCAGAGAAAGCAGGTTTTAACTAAAGTTCAAGTAACATTGCACAGACAACCCTGGGAATACTTCAGAGTGTTTATTTGAGACAGGGGACTTCTTAATGGAGGAAGTCCTTAATGCAGATTTCACTAGACTGTACTCTTTTAATCTTTATTTGTAAGACAGTGTCTCCATTAGTCCCAGGCTGGAGCAAGGTGTCTGGGCAATGAGCAGGAAAATATATACACACAGAGGACTTATTCTGGGACCAAACACAGGAGACAGAGCATGGATGAGAACAACTGTTCAAATACAGACACACACAGCTCTCTGTAGGTCTGTCCCTCAGCCATCCCGAAAGCCAAGAACTCAAATAGCAGCCATCTGTAAGAAAAGGGACAAAGCATGAAGCTGGTGGAAACTACAAATGCAGGCTGATCTATACACAGGAGAAGCTCAGGGAAAGCAGCTGTCCACAGGTAGTCCCTGTCAGAGGCAGAAAAGCTATGGAAATGAGATGCTGCCATAATCCCAGCAGTCTTTACAAAGCAAACATAATTAAATGCAGCGATACAAAGAACTCTGGCCTTGGTAAAAATGAGCACACATCTAAGAAGGAAAGCAAATAGTTCCCACTTCTAAAAAAGAACAAAAGTAAAGGACTGGCCTGAAAGAAGTGACCTGAGCAATCCTGAATTCTTAAAACACCCAGATCATGCTCAAAGCAAACAGTTAAACTTGGCGTGTAGGAGCTGATCTCGGGCAACAGACTGCAGAAGAAGGGATTCTTTTTGTCATTCCCAGATCTCCCAGCTTGGATTGTGAGACTGCCGTATCACACTGCTTAGGCTGGAAAACTTGCAGCACACCTCTGCTGTCCAGTGCTGCACCCAATGTAAGTTGATTTACCAGCAAACACTACTTCTTCTCAAAAACCACAGGATTACACAATACCAGGATGGATCTACTGGGAGAACAAAAGGATCTGCAGCACCTATTAGCATTAACATTGCAGTGTGCACCCTGTGTTGCCTGGTGGGTGGCAAGCTGCCCTGCTGCACAGATTCCCATCTCGTAAGGGCTGGCCCTGCATGCTCCAACACTGACCAAAATGGTGTTCTGATTAAGCTGTGCAAAAAATGATTTTTCAAAGCAAGGTCTGAAAAATACAGGGGAAAAAAAAAAAGACGATTAAAGGTGTTGCTTCAATCTAAACCCAAGTTTGTTTGCTTTTTTGAATTTTCCACTAATCAAACTCATCCATTCAACACACACAAAAATCATGTTCTTTATCAGACATGATTTATAAAAGTGATGGAAATTTGGATCCAAACAAACATCTGCAAAGACACTCTGAGTACTCACTGGCAAAGGAGTTTCAATTAAAAAAAGGAAAAAATAAATTTAAAACAAATCCCAGTCCCAAGGGCTAGCGCTCTCTCCTCAGAGGTGGCGGAGACTGCAGTTTAAACCTCCGTTCTGAGTCAGGCAGAACGGATTTAAATGCAGTTTTTCCCATTGCCTAGGAGTCTGTCCTCACCGTCTGGCTAAGGAGGCTCTGGGATCTGGGGGAAGATGCTGCCATTTCCTCCTACATGTCGCCTCTGTGAATGGTATCTAAAGACTTTTGTGAGTCTACATGAAAACACCAAAATGTCAGTTTTCATTTACAGCAATAAAACTTCCAAAATAAATCCTCCATATCTGACCAAAATTAGTGAATATTTTCGTTGATCCCGAACTACTTTTTTCACAGGCTCGTTTGTTCCTCCCACCATATATATCTGAGGCTCTGTCATTATCATCTGGAAAGGGAAAGACACAGGCCTTATCACTCCTGGTCTTTAATGATCCATGTAATTTTCCCCAAAACCAGACTTTGGGGACAAAATTGGCCAAAGTCCAACTACAAATTCCTCGCCTCCTTCTGTTTGAGACTCCTCTTTCTTACCCAATGTGGCACGCAGCGCTGTTTTGCATCATTAAACATCCTAGCCCCTTTTCACCACACAAGCGGCTGAACATTACTCATAGTGAAATTTTGCCTGTATGTTAATTTTGCAAAGTGCTTAGGATCCTTCTCGAAGGAAGGAACAATAGAAATGTAAGTCATTATCGTGTACAGGAACCGAGGAAATAAACCTAAGGGAAACAAGCACCAGAAACTGTCACACAAAATGCAGACCAAGTCGAAAGCTTAAACAGGAACAAGAAAAAGGCTGTCAAACAATCCTGAGGCTTGGCATGATAGGAGACATTGCAAAACGCAGCTAGCCCAGCAGAAGGAAATTAAATAAGCCTGGCAAACTGCTGACTCAGCAGAAGAGAGCACAACCCCCAGCACATTTTAGAAATAAACCCAGGTCAGTAAATACCAGAGCCTTTCACGAGGAAGACAGGCCAAAGGATAGCGACAGAAACTCAGACACCACTACAAGGCAATGAAAGAGTGAGCACCGGGATCTAACGTTACCAAAGGCAGTCTGAAAAAATTACAGACTCGGGGAAAACACAGTTCAGGCAGAGGGAAAACAAATGATGCTGAACATATTGTACGCTCAAATCGATGACACTAAACGCATGCCAGAGTTCATGAGCAGCGGGAGTAACTCAAGCACACAATAGCTCCAGTGATAACCACAGTTTTAACACTGAGATACCTTTGAAAAGCAGCAAAGAAGTTAACACATAACAGGGTGGAGAAAACCACAGGGGAAAAGACAATCCTGGTCTAGTAAAAAATACTGCCTCGATGCAGGTCAGCATCAAGCCAAGTCAACCACGCACAATCAGGATTCAAACCCAAAGCAAGGAGCATGTGAGAACCCAGCACAGAAACGCTGGCCAGAACCAACACCAGAGCAGAGAAACCAAGCCAAAGACACAACAAACAAGCTATTCCTTACTGAATAAAAGTCTGAGCAATTTCATATTAAGAAAAATTTATTTCAAATGCATTCAGAAGCAAGTGTGGCCAGACTTCTAATCCAGGAAATGCAAACTGCCAAAATCCTAGCAAAAATAATGGGAGAGAGGAGGAGGAAGAGAAAGAAAAACAAAAACAAAAGAAAAAGGCAAAAGAAAGAAAAACGTAGGGTCCTATGAATATGCAGATGAGGGCTCAGCAGCACCTCCCTTCTCTCAAGCCCCATGGAAGGAAAACAGAGCCTCCCATTAATAACATCCAGGAAATGTAATAATAGAAAAAGCAAAGGGTTCACAGGCCAAGCAAAGACATCGTCAATGTGAGACAGAATCTCAAGCAAATGCAACCGAACGGACGAAAATACACCCTCAGGCACCAGGGGCACAT
This sequence comes from Gorsachius magnificus, assembly GCA_034008185.1. Classification (NCBI taxonomy): domain Eukaryota; kingdom Metazoa; phylum Chordata; class Aves; order Pelecaniformes; family Ardeidae; genus Gorsachius; species Gorsachius magnificus. The sequence continues at coordinate 163,735,788 of CM067081.1, read as the reverse complement.
TCACTCACTGTGAGCCTCCTTCAGCAGAAGCTATGCTAGCACTTTCTCCAGACTCAGTTTAGTTGGCTTCTTCCTCTCTGCCCTCATCTCTTCATGAATTTCAAATCTTAAAGCTGTCAAAATTCTCATGCTTTCCTTTCTCAGCTGCCTTTTTGTTGCATAGTCTGGCCACCAAAAGCTTCTTCCAGTGGCACTGAGGCAACCTGTGTGGTTTCTGGCTGCTCCCCTGAAGTGATTTCCAGTACGTGGCTGGGGACAAACCAAAGCAAAGTGAAGTTTGCTTTGCTGTGTACCCGTCCGGTGTTGTAGGATGCACAACCTGCACGTGTCAGTCCTGAGTGCAGTACAGCTGGAGCAATTACTGTTGGGCTGACGAATAGTCAGTTCACTTGTAAATGGAGTCTGGAGGGAAAGCCGTTCTTGTGCTCAGGTTGAAATTAGAGAAGAATTTTGGACTGAAGAGAGGGCAAGGGGGTGGGGATTCTTAGAATGTTACCATATATCACTTAGACTTTTCACAATGGCATGCTTGGCTTAAAAATGGCAATGCACAAAATGAAAGTTTTAGAAAAGTTTATTTTCATGTGACATTTTTCTGTCAGAACTGGTCTATGTTACAAAATGGTTTTACTATATTAAATTACCTGAATTTTTTTTTTTCAGGTCAGAAAAACATTTTGTGTGGACTCAAAAAGAAATAAGAATTTGTTTTCATTCACAAAAAAATACAAAACAACAGCTATGTTTCTTTCTTTCAACTCTAACCAAATCAAACCCCCCTTCCTATTTGAGGATGTGGTGAACTGACTGGGGATGCTAGGATGGATACTTGATACTACGTTGTGATAGGAATATTTAATTACTGTACCCATGCTTGAAAGCTCATCTTCCCGCAGCAGCTCAGCTGTCACCCGAATTGGATGTTTATTGTCAACATGCTGGGATAACACATTCCCACAATCAATGAAATGCTCATGATGAAAGGGACACAGATACACAGCAGCATCTGACATGCCACAGAAACCTCCAAGCTGGTGGCAAGCAGGAGGGTTTTCAACCAGAAGCAATGTGGCTCTGCCATTAGCGCACCAGCCCTGCGCTGAGAGGTGGTGCTGCATCACAAGACGCAGCCTTACCATTGGTTTTTTTGGTTCTCTGCAAAGTTAGGGTTGTCCCTTTGGCTGTTAAGAAGACTGAAAATTTTCCAGCAGCACTGGTATTTTTGAGTTGTTGCACCTTCTCAGCTGCAGCTCTCCAAGCATGCAAAAGTACCTTTACTGCTTTTTCCCATCTGCCCTTCACACTCTCGATGAGGCCCCCATAAGCCTGCGCAAAGCCAGTTATAATTCTCCACTGCCTATCAAAGCCTTCACAAGAGTTAGGCAGTTGGTGTGTAAAGCCTGCTGCCTACCATGCTGACTAATGTTGTCTGATTGTTCCCTTGTACTCCCCCGTTGGTCCATCTGTACCCATCTGCTGCCTTTTGTCTTCTAATTAAAGTGTAACCAGTTTGGGGTAGGAGCCACCTTTCTGCCACACAGCTCCCTGCAGAGCAGAGTCCCAAGTCCATAACTGGGTGCTGGGGACAGCAATGATGATACACGAGAGGTGACTGCATGCACATGCAGCAAGGGAGAACGGTGACCCCCTTTTGCTGTGTGGCATGGGCAAGTCAGCTGGAAGAAAGCCCCAGACTAGAGCTGTCATCCAGAATTCAAGCAAGGCAAGAGCAGTCTTCTCCCGGGGCTGGACGGTGTTATCACATTAGTACACTGGGCACGGTCGTCAGGGTTGCCCTGTCCAAGGAGTCAGGTTGGCAACCCCAGTAAAGGTCAGATGGTTACTATCACCCTCATCAGCTACACCGGCACAGAAGTGGTAGGAGGCATTCTAACTACAGCCTGGGCTTAATAAAGATCTCCAGATTTTCCAATATCTGATTTGCATTAGAGGACAAGGTCTCTCCAAGAAGCTGTCATTGTTTCAATGTAAGAATTCCCTCCGGTAGCCAAGGAGTAGGGCCTGGTGGAGAAGAGCCAGAATATTTTTCTGCAGGCTCATGAATCATACAAATACACTCTAAAATTCGAGCAAACAAAGTCAGGAACCGCTTCAGCAAGAGGCACAGAGAGCAAACAGCTTATACTGACATAATATACGGTGGTTAGGAGGAGACACCCAGCTGCTGTCCTCTTTGGTCAAAGAGATGGACTAGCTCACTATTGCAGGATGCAGTAAGCTAATCTAATGGTCTGATACGATCAGTCAGCAAGGATACCGTTTGATCAGCATGTCCACAAAATTTACATAGGAGGCTTTTTCAGAAAGATTGTTCCTTTTATCACCTGATAAGGAAAGCTTTGTGTGGCACTTGCATCTGTCCTTCTCCTTAGGAGTCAGTGTAAGATTAACATGCCCATAACTAGCCACAAATACATACAGTTATATCCTGGACAACTAGGAGAAGCCAGGCCAAATCCTGACAGTGGGTGCAACATAGGTGTGCAAATAAAGCCATCTGGTTGTCTGATTGAATCAGGGTCATCAACAGAGCCATCAGATGTGACCTAGATCAGGTATCTAAGGGACACTCACTTGGGAGTGGGGTATCCATAAAATATGTATTCTTTGATGCAAGTCTGCTGCCTAACGAGAAGCCAGGGATTCAGGAAATTACGGTCTCTCAGAGAAATGTCCAGAAAAAGCACTACAAATAAGGGGGGAAATGCATTTACAGACTCCCATTCTAATTTCAGCCATATGTGCTTAAATCCAGAATGGTTCATCTGCCCTAAGTGAAGCTATATCCTTCTAAAAACTGGTTCTATGGGAACAGAATCAGTCACTAGCTCTGAGTAGGTTTAAACAAACTCCTATGCCATTTTTCCTCAGGGACAATGAGTCATAAATCCCCATGTACACAGGGAAATTAGCAAAACAAGACTGATTGGCAAAAACAATCCCATCTTGTCTCACCATAAAAGGAGATGGTGGGATAAAAAACTCTGAAGTCCCTGGACATGCTGTCAAGGTGCCAAAACTCCACACACACAGCAGAACCTGACCAAAGGCAATGGCTTCTACCCCAGGGAGGCAAGCATACCTGCGCACGCATGTGTAAGAGATCAGAAAGGCTTGCTCAGGTGGGCACCAGACAACACAAAAAAGGAAAGTCTCTCAAATGATCTAGTCATCTTTCCAAAGGCAGGGGAGGGCCTTCAGAGAAGATGCTTGGATTTGTACAGATGCAGTTTTCACTTCACAACCCTACATTCTTGTTCCTCTCTTATTTTTAAAGAGCCTTCTTCAGAAAATGAAATTTAAAAAAAATCTAAATCCTTGCTTCTGCTAGGCAACATAACAGGTACATGATTCATATTGGTTCTTCACAGAGCGGCCAGTACCACACAGACCCTTACTAAAAGCCAAGAATACTGATAGGATTTTCAGTCCTCTTCCCCCCCTCCCCTGTTACTTCTGCCACTGGGACACTGAAGCACACAAAGAAATGACAGTGAATATTTCATTTAATGCACAGAAAGACTTAAGACCCAGCCTGAAGGCTGTGTCATCATCAAAAGCTACAGCCTCTTCAGTGTCTCTGTGGTGTTCATCAGCCCTCCAAAGCGGCAGACTGCAGGAGGTGACAAGTGCCTCCACAAGGGCTTTTGTTTGCAGCCATCCACAATAGCCTTCATGCACCAACTGCCTGCTCCTACAAAAGGCACATGGTAGAAGCTTGCAGAAATTATGTCCTCACTGGAGCAGGCTTGAAGTTTTTGCTGATCAGCTTGTCCATAACCCAGTTTTTCTTTCCTATCAAATAAGTGGTCTCTTGTGAGACACTCTTCAGATTCATCTTGTTCATCTAATCACAGAAATGTAGGCTGGCAGAGAACCACAAGAGATCACTTACTGCATCCACCAGCTCTGAGGCAGGACAAGATAGATTTAGACCCCATGCTGCTGGATATTTTTCTATGTGTCCTCCAGCAAATGAGCCTCACCAGCAAATGAGCCTCACCATGTCTCACCATGCTAACAATTAGACAGCTCCCTACATACCTAACTGAAATCTTTCTGCTCGAAAATTCAGCAAGATGTCTTCTTCTTTCTGCTTACTGCGGACATGAAAAGCAACTGACAATAATGTCCTTTTTTGAACAATGATTTAGATGCCAAAAGATTTATCTTGTTTCCCTTCCTCTATTTTTTTAATAAAACAAACCTTATTTTTCCATCTTTCTTTTCAAAATCCTTCTTTCCTTTCTGTAGCTCCCTCACATATCCTGAGGGAACCCTTCCCAAGCATGGATGGGCAGCACACTGCTTTGCCCCAAGCAGGGGACAGGGTCACACAAGTTTGCAAACTCACCTTATGTGGACTACAATGCAGGTTGAACACATCTCCGGAAAGCCCATGCAGCAGCGAGTAGTGGGACTGGTTTTCACCCCAATGCAGCATTAGGAAGTACTGGAAGTCTACCATCACTGAGGCGGCTGACAGCATGTCACAGCGAATGGCCCCATTCCCAGGGAGCACTAATGTGTGTGATGGTGTAGGGAAACAGGCTAAGAGCAGCCTGTCTGTGAATTTGTAATCATGGCCACACCGATGGCTAGAGGGAGCAGAACAGATGCTGCTAATTGATTTTCAAGAGTTCAAAAGTCAAACACCAATAATTACAGGAGCAGCAGCAGGCAAACATTTTATCTGCTGAGCAGGGTGAGGGTTGATAGGGGCAGAGGATTAGCACATGCAGCAGGGAGAATGAATCATTCAGCATAAGTTTCCCGTCTGTCCTCCTCTAAGATGGCTTGTAGTGGCACCCTGACCAAACCCATCACCTGGGGCCTTGCTCGTCCAGCCAGGAGCAGGAGTTACCAGAGCATGCGTGGTAAGAGATGCCCCAGGGACCCTGCAAATCAGAGGTCTCTCTGGGGTGGGACGAGAGGTTGCTGTCATGAGCAGCATGGAAAGGTGCTCTGAATCCCCAGTGATGCACCCTAAGGGAAGAGGCAGAGAAGCATCAGCAAATGGGAGAGTAACCTAGTGACAGGAGTGATGCAAAACTCACTAGAAATTAAAGTAGAGAAAGAATCCCAAAGAGAGCCTCCAAGATAGTAACATTTGTGTCATCCCCAGGTTCTCTTGGGGAAAGTGAGGCAGCACACAGGAAGACCAGGGAGCTAATGGGACAGGACTGCTGTGCCCTGCCTCAGCAGAGAATCATAGAATCATTTAGATTGGAAAAGACCTTTAAGATCATCGAGTCCAACCATTAACCTAACACTTCCTTTCCACCAATAAACCAGGTCCCTAAGCACCAGGTCCACACGTCTTTTAAATACCTCCAGGGATGGGGACTTGACCACTTCCCTGGGTAGCTTGTTCCAATGCTTGACAACCCTTTTGGTGAAGAAATTTTTCCTCATGTCCAATCTAAACCTCCCCTGGCGCAACTTGAGGCCATTTCCTCTTGTCCTATCAAAGGAGAAGGTGGATGTGAGCAAGAGCTGGACAGTAGCACTTTACAGCTCTCACGAAGGGATCATGAACCCAGAAATAAGTCCTCAACATATGTGGGGTTATAGAAGAGCAGAGGAGAAATGCAACCGGTAAAGTAAAGAAAAGGCCTGGGTGAAAACTCTTCCCACACAAATTATCACAACCCACAGACACAAAACCTAGTGCAGTACCAAGCCCCTGGCTCACGTTGCAAGACCTCCAGCCCCAGCTCATCACTGTATTGAGGCAGGGCAATTCATGGGTCATTAAGGGTGGACCTCCTTCACCACCTCCATTTGCAAACCTGCCCCTCTCTAATAAATACAACAGGGACATCTAGGCACTCAAAACACACCTAAGCTGTCTGGCCAGAGAAGCTAAGAGCTCTACTAACCACCTAATTAAAAGGTAGTGAGGGAAGGCATGCTGCATTCTGCCCCTAAGGAGCAGAGAACAGAGAAGTGAATGAAATGCAGCACATTTGCTTATCAGGAGAGGAATCGTTACTCATGGCTACAAGAGCAGAAGAACTCAGGTTACTGCCCCTTTCCAGAAAGCGGTTGCTCTACGTGTTCTTTCATGATTGCCAGCCCTACGAGGCTTCAGTCTGTCTGAAGGATGCAGGAGGATTTTTATCATCATCAGAGTCTGGGGACAGCTGTAGCTCTTCTGGAAAATTAATTCCTGTTCTGAAATAACTGGTGATATTTTGAAGATGTTTCTTCCCAAATTGGGATAAAAAGTCAAAAATCTCAGAAAAAATCACAGACCTGAAATCCTGAAACAGTTCAGTCACTGCACCTATGCTGCTCAGAAAATGGAAGGCTTTGCACCTGTTTTAAAACATTTATTTATATATATAAAACCCATGAGACATACTCCTCATAATCTGTTTGCCATCTTTCAAGAATCAACTGCACCAAGCTGTACAGAGCAGCAAACTGTGTCACTAAATCCTGAGGAGACTAATAAAAATGATCAGAAGACTAGAAAACATACCCTACCAGGAGAGCCTGAACAAATTCTTGTTTAATCTACAGCAGAGATGACTGGGAGACAACATGATAGAAGCCTTCAAACATACATAGGGAAGATAAAAAGAGGAAGAGAATAAACAATTCTCTATGTCCACTAGGGAGATGCCAAGTAGTAATGGGCTTAAACTGCAGTCAGGGAAATCTAGGTTAGACATTTGAAAAAATTTCCAAGGTGAGGAGAAAGAAGCCGTGGAAGAGATTGCCTCAGGATTTCATGGAGTTTCTAGCATTGAAGGACTCTCAGAACAGGTGAGACAAACATCTGTCAGGAATAATTTCAGTCTAGTTGATCCCTCCCTTGGGTACAGGGAGGGACTAAATGACCTCTTGATGTTCCTTCCAGTCACGGCATCTGATTATGGATAAAAGTGTGCTGTGATGTAATTAAAGACTGAGCTATAGTGAACGCACACAAGTGGACTGAATCAGTGTTTCCCATGCAGCCTTTCATCTCTCATCTCCTACTGCCTGAGTGTTTGACTTGGAAACTCTCCTGCACTTTGCGCAGTTCCTTCTATATATTGCCTAGAAGTTGCCAGGACAAAGCACCTTGCTAATTTAGCAAAAAATTAGTGAGAGTTTGGATGATTTTACACTGCAAAGCAATGCAGTTACAAAGGTATTGGGATTGTGTGCTAATAATATATGAATAATTTATGGCTTGTATTGTGGCATTGCCTGGCAGCTGCTGTTAAGGGCTAGCACTCTGCTTTGCCTGACTCTCTGCAAACACGGAACAAAATGATGAACTTTGCCACAAAGAGCTTTGTTTCACCCTTATATTTTAATGTTTTCATTTCTGCTGAATGGAGAAAATTAAGAAAAAGAGTATGAGGTTCCAAGTATGAATGGCATTTGTCTGCAGTCAGAGCATGTCAGAGATGACTTCTGTGTTTTCCAGAAAGAACCTGCTAGTATAAAATTCAAACAGCTCAGAGTTTTATTATAATAATCTGATCTTCTCACTGAGTGAGACACCTACTTTGGGGTAACATTTGTGTTCAGGAAGCACCATGGGCTTTACATACCAGAAATACCATAGTTCATCATAGTCTAATTTCAACCCAGACCAGCGAAATGAAGAACTGTTCTGGTTTAATGGATGCCAAGTAGTCCCCACAGACAGCAAGGCTCAGGCAGGTCCCAGGTCTAACCCCAAAACTCCAGCTCACCAGCATCCCTTCTGATAATTGTCTGGTTCATCTCAGAGACCACGGATATGTTCTCAGAGACTGAACAACCCCTCTTACCACTAATGGAAGCCCCTGAGCCCTCAATGAGGGTGTAACAAGGTAATGCATGTGACAAGCAGGATGAAGAGAGGACTGCATTTTGCTGTGCCTCCCCAGAGCCTGCAAAGCATTCCAGCAACAGATTCCCCACAGCTAGCCCTGCTAACAATCCCTAGCAGGACTCATGCTGCTACTGCCTCATTTTCCTGCTCTGTGAGAACAAATTTGGTGCCAGCTAGGAACAAATCCTCCTGGACTTTGCCTGGTGGACTTTAGTAAAGCTGTGTGATGGACAGGGCTTGATGTCTCTGCAGCCCACCCTTTGCCTGCCCACCTCCCGAGCAGCCAGCCTGTCTCCAAACACATCCAAGGGTTGTTCACACATGCTGATGCCATGCTACACATTTCCTCATGCTCCTGTTCCACTGAGACCTCTGCTGACTCTCCCAGACCATACACTCTCATCTGGTCTGCACAGTACCAAGACCATGAGGTAGATGGGTCTTCCTGGAAACCAGGCACAAGCTGGAGCCTTTCTCCCTCCTCTCAAACTCTTGCAACTACTGAGAGACCTTAGTGCCCACCAGGCACTAATGCGATGCCTCTTCTGCCTCCTTCAAAAGTTGTTCTTCCAGCCCTCTTCAGAATGCACTTTTCCTGACAGCCCCCTATTTGATTCTCATTTTCCCATGAATTTATTCCTGGCGTTGGCCACACAGGCCACTGGCAAGTCCACGCAGGGAACAAGCAGCCAAGGAGAGAAGGTTTCTCTGCCTGGTGGGGCAAAGAGGCATTTTTCTAAGCCATACACATGATCGCACCCAGATCGAGCTCCGCTTCTTATCTATAGAGCACTCTGCTGAATTCTCCTTGCTTTCACTCTGACTTCTCACCCCCATCACTTTTTTATATCTTATTTTCTTAGCCCTCAAACTACCCCATCTACTTCAGTTCAAACCCTTTGGGAGTGCTTGTTCTGAGCCTGGACCACTGACATTTATGTGGGAGGTGAAATGAACCAAAGCTTTGCACTAACACAGAAATCCATGCCATTTCTAAAATGGTGCTTTGGGTTACATGCAAATTATTCAGAAATATGCAAATTTGGATCTTTGAACAACTCGATATGATCTCACGTACACATCCTATTTAATGCACCATTCCATTGCAAATGACAGTGGCCAGATATAACAAACACAGTTAACACTGGCATATATTACTAAGTGTGGCTGAAGCACAATCACAGTCATTTAGCATACAGAACTTCACTGCCTTCAAGCCATGCAGAGAAACATTTTCTGTCTCTGCTGTTCAAACTCATGGTCTCTTCTCTGAAAGGCAGGAAAACTTATGTTCAGAGGTTACAGAAGGGAAGCTGATGAATTTTTTATGCACGCTAATGGAAGAATGTAATGGCATCCTGCATGGAGAAGACAGCAGCCTGTGTATTGGAGATACCAGTGGTCCAGGATGCAAGGAGGAGATTGCCAGCCCTTGATAAGAAATACAGAAAGGGGGAGGGGATAATTCACCTGGAGCCTTCCTCCATCCTCCTCCTCCCTGACATAGTTTGAGAATTACCAAACATGTCCTACCCTCTCCCACTTCCTCTCCTTGGTCAGAAGTATGATGACCAGCTTGGGATGCATCTGGTATCCGTCTTCACTGAACGACAAATTCCTGCCTTCAAAGGTGACATTGATCAGGTACCTGCAGGAGAGAGAAAAGAGCGAGGAGAATGTTAAAGCTTGGGAACCAAACCCAAAAGAAGACCCTGCCCCCCGCCCTATAGCTTACACCGGGATGGTGATGGTAGGAGCTCAGTGCAGTGTTACGAAGCTGGAGACAGCAAAGGAAAATCTAAGAGGAAAGGGGTGGGAGAAGCAGGACAGTTACTCCAGGAACTGGGACAATCAGGCAAGGCAAGGCAATTGGCCCCATTTTGTGACAGGGATAGGGAAGCAATGTCCCATACTGGCTCTCAATGAATTCCTGAAAATACAACTAAGAGTCACGTGCACTCATGTGTGCCCACGGTCCTTGATTTCCCCTTGCCCCAAAGGGCAGAGGGATCCACAGCAATTCTCTGTGTAAACACACTCCACAGCCTACACTTTGCTCACTTTCACATGTCATTTGAGGACAACAATGGCCTACAGGTGAGGCAGTGGAGACAATCCCCCTCCAGCCCAAACATCGAGGCAGCATTGGGGGAAGCTGCAAAGAGCAGAAGAAGGAGCAGCACACCTGTGAGAAGATCCATCCCTACCAGAGCCAGCACGCCTCACAGGGCCCAAAGCAATCCTCTGAAGCAGCTTAGGAATAGGGATGGTGGATGTTGAGATAGTCCAGTGGAAGTCCTTTTCCCTAAGGACAGGGTCATGCCTTATACCCAGCAAGATCAAACTAAAGGGTGACTGGCCCTGCAAATCCCTGCAGCCAACATTAATGATTCTCTTTGTCTGGAAAGGCCCCGTCACTTCTGTGCAAGGCACCCCCCTTTAGGGCAACTCATGTCAGCTGTACAAATGGACTATTAAACAGTCTGGGCTTCAATCTTATTTATCCTACGGCCTCTTCACTCAGCTCTGGCAGTGGGGAAGACCTTTAAGTGGACTGAGATTACAGCTACACTCATTTCAAGGCCTTGCTGCATCGTGAAAGCATGTTAAAGTGGTGTTGCTGTAAATGAGAGTCAGGTCTATTGTTTTCTTAACTGTCATGGTCCAGAACAACACCGTGGGGAAGAGGAAGAGGCAAATACACATTTCACAGTTCAGCGACTTATATGACGTCTCCGTGGCACTCTGACAGTTTCCCCTGTTCATATATTTCACTTCAATTCACAATCCTGTTGCATGAAGTAGATTTTGCCTTTATACACCTGCTCTGGCACCAGTAGCATCATGTCACCATGGGAGGCAGAGGTGACCAAGCTGCCTGCAGGGCTAGCCCCAGGACTCTGCCCTCCCGTGCTTTGCCCGGTTCTCCTATAAATTACACAAGCAACGTTTCCATTACAGACATGAGAGGTTCTTCTGCTCTATTACACCGTGACACCAGGAAACATTTCATGATATTCAGCTTCATTTTGTCCCTTCTGAATGCAATTTGAACCAATTTCAAGAAAAAAAAAGAAAAAAAAACCCTGTTCTTTCACTGGGTTTACACTTTCCCACTATCTGCACACAGAGAACCCCCTGCTAATTTAATGAAAACATTAGTAATAGGGAAACTTCTTCAAATAAATAAAAAAGCAGGTCATGATTTTAGCTTCTTCCTTTTCACAAACTTTTTTGTCCTAACTCCGCTAATCAACCAAACCCATCCACTAATTCTCCATTACTAAGTGCAATCAGCAATTATGTTTACTTCTAAAGGAAATTCCATGCTTGCTCCATGTTGTGACCTTCAGGGGACATGCAAAGCATAGGAAACACAGCCATAAGGGAGCCCAGCGTGAAACATTTGAAACAGGATGATTTTTGAAGGCAGACTATTGGTTATTTTCCAAAAGCCAGACCCGTTCAGCACCCAAACACTGAGAGAACCCCAAAACTTCAGCTGCGTGGAAAAATCTTAGCCATGCAATTGTTTGCAATGGCATGAAAGATCCCATGCCAGGACAACACATACTCTTTTTCTGGCATTCCTTTCCCAACCATTTGCATTGCTCCAGTACTGAGGAATGCCAGGCACAGACTATCACCGGGTATGTGCAGCCTACCAGACCTACATAAGGTTCTGGTGGTGGGAAAGGCCTTCCAGTGGACCACCATTTCATGGCTCCTCTGCACTGGCCACCAGAGTAAAGACAAAGCGAGGCTCCAAGAAGATGAGGACGCTGTCAGCCTGATGGGAGTTGCAGCTTTATATGTCAGTAGTTAGAAAGCAGTGCCAATATCTAATTAAACAAACAGCAATATTAAACAGTTCTCAGCCCTCTTTCCCCTCCCACCCAAGAATGATGCCACTATGGGAATCTCCCTTGTGCAGCCTGACAGCAAGAGTTCACAGAAATCATCAATAGATACGACACAAGAGGGTGTCATTTTTGTTTGATTTCCACCAGAAAGATTAGAACCACTAATAATAATCAAGGAGGGATCATCAGCAACTCCAATCCTTGGAGCTGCCTTGAGATTTACACTTGAAGTGGCACTAAAATCCCTCGCTTCGCACCTTAATGACTGAAATTAGTCTCCAGATTTGGCACAACAACTCTTCAGAGGGTTTTCTCTCAAACCCATTAGCAACATGTTTACCAAAGTTTGCAGGAGGAGTGCAGAAGCAGCAGCTTCCCCCCAGCTTTCCCTGCATTCCTGTGGCTTGCTGGATTCTGTCACCTAGACGGGGACGCAGGGCGAGAGCAGCACACCAGGCGCTGTGGGGCTTGCTCAGGTGCACTGGGCAAGGGGACACCTGCATGACAATGCGTCAGGGCTTGAAGGGCTCCCTGGCAGGCCAAGCCAGCAGCGTGCTGCAAGGCAGCCACGCTCGAGTGGCTCTGCCCTCCATCACTACCACAGCGAGAGCCATCCCCTTCGGCAGCAGCGCTGCCCTGGTACGCCAGCACTACTGCTGCCTGCTCTGGCCAGGGGGATTTGTTTCCTCCCTACAGCCTACACGCAATCCAGTCCCCAAACAGGCAATCCAGGGGCTGGGAGACTCCCTGGCATGTCTGCATGAGGCCACCAGCTTCAACAGGGGCACAACGTGAGGGCAGCAGGCTGTGCATGCAAGTGAAGTAACCCCAGATGAATGTGTGCCTGTAAAAGGGGGCTTAATCCATGATTCCCTGCATGTTTTGGACTCCAAGATGGAGAGGGAAAGAGAAAGCGGGCATGAGGGGAAGATAGGCAATTTCATTAAATTTGCTAGAGTTTCAGCAGAGAATTTTGCTTATGTGGGCATTTCTGGAGCTGCTTGGTGCAAGCACAGAAGGGTCAAGCCTTCCCCCAGCCTGGTGGAGATGCAGCAGTGGCAATGCCCAAACTCAGCTGGGTGGGAGAAAAAAAACACATGACACTGGGGAAATAGGCTGACCTTGTGAGCTGCGTGGTACAGATGAGCAGGCAGGAATAAAGAAGGAAATGACGTGTCCTTGGGCACAAAGCAAGTCAGACTCAGGGGGACCCCACTCCCCATCCTGTGCTCTGACCATTAGGTAACATCACCCCCCCTAGATGTGAGGCTGACAGCCCTGCAAGCTAACAAGAGAGTGTTTCCAAGGCTGGTTGGCATAAGAAATAGAGCATTAAAACCACATCAGACAGCCAATTTAGGACCAGTGGAGAGATGATGACATTTTAAATGGTTTCAGCTAGTGATGGGAAAAGCCTGGAGAGGCAAATGTGGCAGGCAGAGGGGACTTGGGGGAAGACAGGGAGGGTGTTAACCAAATTTCTCTCTACCCCAGAAACAGCTCTGAAGGCCATGCATTTGAAATCAGCGCTAACCACTCCTGCTTCTGCCTCCAGTGCCTTGCTGGGAATCAGCTCCTCCTGAAGCTGCTGACTGGGTTGGCAAATTTGGACAATGCCCCGGTTCAGTCCATTGCACTCCCTGCCTCATGTACACACACACAAACACGCACACACACTCTCCTGCCCTGTCAGTGCTTGTTACGCTCCAATGAGACAAGCGGTCTGTCTGGAATGGCATGATTATCCTCATATCGACTGCTTCCCTGAGTAAGACAGGCCATATGAATAAAGAATAAAACAGCCCCTCCACCATCAGTATCAGGGAGTCATCTCAGCAGTCCAGCACACAAGGGAAAAACAGGGTGTAGGTGGAGGGTGGGGAAGGAAAAGCTATGGGATACCTCAGCTGGAGAGAGGATTTGCAAGGTAAAAGGCAGGTGGAGTTTGATGCAGGATAAGTGGATGGGGATACAGACTACCATCAGACTTTCTGGAAACTCATTGTAGCATGAAATACTGAGGCCAGTTCAGCAGCGTAACAGCAGTGAGATGGAGGCAGCTCAAGGCCTTTACCCTGCAGAATCTGTGTGGTGAGACAGCCTTTTTCTTTCCCTTAGAGACAGCATTAAAAACCCACCAGCCAGAGTTACCAGGGACAGGCGTAGCTGCCTGCCCAGGCCCACTTCATGCCCAGGAAAGAGCAACGACAAGTGCATTACTGCATCTCAGCACAAGTGCCCACAGCTCCAGACCACGTTCCTTCACCCAGCCCCAGCAAGACCTGCCAAACCTGGGCTGATGCAAACAGCCGTGGCAGAGGGCATCAATCCTGCCCTGCAGCAGGTCCTGCCCGCCCCGCACGCCTGCTTCTGGACGAGGATGGACAGGCAGAAAGGTGGGTGGACTCAAAGGACAGGGAAAAGTGAGTTTAGGACCAGTCTATTTATCTACCACTGTATTTATCTGGGAATTCTGACCTTCAAGTGGCAAGAGATTGACAAATAAAGGTTTAACCAGCACTAACTATGCTGTTAATAGCTTCTGCTCTCATCTGAGAGACTGAAATAGTATAGGGGTTTTTTTTAACGAGAAAACTGCAACTGATCCCTTCGACTTCTGATTTAAACCTCCATTCTCCAAACCCATGGGAAGCTTAAAATAATACAGACATTTTTTCTCCATACTATCACTCAACATTTCCATGGCTGCCTCTGCCTCAGAGGACAGCCAATACATGCACAACAGCCATCCAGACCCAGCTGCGAGTGCGTCAGGTCTCCTGAGATAAGGCAGTCTCCGTGGGATATCAAACACAATTGCTCACCCCCAAAAAGATGAGAATGGGCCTGGGCCTTCAAACCTCCCCATGGCTGGTACTGACCCTGGCTGAGCCTTCCAGAGGCTCTCCCATCGCTCACTGCCCGGCGCTGCCACAGCCTCCTGCACTGCCTGCCGCCGCTGCCGTGCCGGTGGCTTGTGGAGCTGTGAAAGGCAGGCACATCTGGCTGTGTCTGTGTAACATCTGTCTGCTGTCAGGTACGATTTACAGTGAAAGGATTCCATGCAAAGGGCACAAGCGCAGCTGATTTTACATAACAAGGGGCATGGACTCTGTTCTTCCTGATATTATGAAGAACAAAACCAAAACAAGATAGGAAAAAATAGAAGCAACCATTGCCTAGGAAGATTAAATCTTAAAGGAACGGTGTCTCACTCTTCTTCATTTGCTCCTTTCTCTCTCACTGTCAGTGTTACCACTGAATCTGGGGAGATGCACTGCAAGAAAGAAAGCACATGTTGAAAAGAGACCAACCAAATTCCAAATTGTGTAGGCTTCCTGCACCAGAAAATCTGTCCAGGCTACAGCCATTTTATATGACTGGGAACCAACCTGACCATCAGGCTTAAGAGAAATGCCCAGAGCTCAAGATTGTTTTCATTAAGCAAAGAGGTTAGGAGAGCATCTAGATTAGGAAATATCCCTCAGGCTGCAAGATAACAGAGATATAAGAGATTAATTTGGTTTCTCCCTGCTGTCCGCACCTTTTTAAAACACAAGAGGGCAGATACTGGGCTGGAATAAATCAGTGGTATTCAGCGGACATCTATGGAGTGATACTGTCTGATCTGCTGAGATTCTGGCCCCTTGCCTCTTGGAAGATGAATTTTCTTGGTGTTTGATCCTGGCCTGTGAAATACCCATTTCTGGTGGAAGAGAAATTTCTACTGATCTGTCCTTGCTGTTTCTCCATCATATTCAGCAAAGTTATTTTAAAAACAATGTACATGTGTGCTGAGACTTCCAAGTGATAGCTCCTATATACAGTGGAAGGATGAATCTTTTCCATCACTCCCTTCTTAATCATAAAAAAAAATGGTACTTCCACTTTATTTCCCATTTCTTCTATTTATCTACCATGAATTTGTCATTTCAGAAAGACTCTGAGCTGACAGTTCCTGGGGACTGAGGATATATCTATCCTTAGAGTACGTAGGGAGCCAGAGCAATGGCAGGGCCACTTTCCTACACGCATTGCTTGATCCTAATGAGACGGGACCATTCCTGAGAACGAGAAGTGAAGCTCACTTTCCACAGCCTGTGCAGTCCCCAACCTCCCTTCTGAAAACATGAAGGGAAACTCAAGCACCACAACACAGGGGTTTGAGGCAGGGACAGATGCCCGTCAGGAAGCAGACAGAGGAGGGGACTCATTGCACAGGGTCACTGAATTACCCTCCCCTGATGGGGAACATGGGGTCAGCTCCAATCTGGGGCAGAAATGACAGTAATGACTCCTAGGAGAAAGGCTGTTTAGTGAGCTTCAACATTTCCACAATAACTTTTTTTTCCAGGTACCTAAGCCATCTAGGACCTGATCTCCCATTTGCTTTTAGTCATTGCCTTTGATAGAAAGGGGGAAGAGGTGCTGCCATTCAGGTCTAGTGGCATTTTACACTCCTTTTGCCGCCTACAGTACCAAGGCCAGACTGTGAGAGCTAGGTCACCTGTGGGAAACATAGGTATATATTAGGATGAGGTGACCTGTTTATGGAAAAAAGGGCAGGATAAATCTTCATTTTGCCCCATCTGCTATGTCGGTCACAGCAATATCTTGAAAACCCAACCAAAGCCAATTTTTTCTCACAGACATCCTGACTGACCTATTTTCACAAATGCCAGAGCCAGGAAAAATTACCTATCCAAACCACTTTTTCAGTGGGAAAGGGGGATAAGAACTTGGCAACAACATTTTCTCATGAGGAGGGCAACATTTTGTCAAAAAGAGAGAGAACCATAAGATCTGAAAACTCTAATGACATTGGACAGAAAATGAAGCTTCTGGCATGGTCACGTTCCCATACAGTCTGGTCTGTTGCACGGTACTTTCTGCCCTTTCCTTTATGGACAAGAGCCCCAGTTAAAACAGATCTGTAATGTGCCACCCTTAAAGAGTCCTTCACAAAGAAGAGCATCACCTCAACAGGGAAAGGGATGTCAGTGGAGATTTAGTCCGCCCAGGTTTCACAAAGGAGAAACGGGAATATAAAATTCCCATGTTCCTAATCACTAGAGACAGCAAATAGGATTTCCATGTCAAAATATGCCATTTTAAGCCTAATTTGATTTACAACTTTTCTTCCAAAATTCTATTTTTTGCTGGGAAATTGACACAGTCCTAACTAGAGAATATACCTCTACCCCTGCTGGCCTCACTGGAGATAAAACAGAAACAAGGAAAAGTGTTTTAAGAGCATAGGCTGGTTAAAGCTGGATATATCTATAAATCTCATAGGAAATCTGTCTATTCTCAGAAAGTTTTTTTTTTATCCAAAAAGCTTTGATAAAAACAAATATACTTCTGAATTGACTCACCAAACCTTTAAGTAATAGAATTAAGGTCAAAATTGTTACAGTGACTGGATAAAATAAAAACTAAATGTTCAGTCCAAAATTGGATCAAGCTGCAAAGCTTTACTGAGTTAATAAATTCCTGCCAATTACTTTTTTAAAGTATTATTTTTTATTTCTACATCTTTCCATCCTTCCTTATTCATTAGGAACAGATAACATATCACTTTTCTCCAAAGTAAAACTAGTCTTCAAGGTATTTCTCCCGTTTGAGAGGACTAAAAATCTGCTTACAGGGGGCAGAAAAAGCACAGAAAATTACATTTGTCAGAACAGCTGACAGTGGGTCATAATTATGTCTTGGCATCCACCTAACAGGTCACTGATGGAAGCCATACCACCAGGAACAGGCAAATACTGAAAGGTCAAGCGATGTCCTTCAAATCTGTTTATGTGTCTTAGGGCACAGTCACACAAACATGGATAGGACAAGCATTCACAGAACCAAAGTCAAATGAGGCTCTTCACAGTGATTTTTCACCCAGGATGATGTTTTTCAAGCTCTGTCAATTTGCAGAGCCTTAAAATATAATCCAGTTGAACTACTGTCCCCATACAGTGAATTTAATCCCACTGACAACAGCCTTACTTTTCTTAATCATTTGTGCACATCCCTTAGAAATCTCCCGTGGACCCACATGGCTGTGGACTACAGCTTAAAACAACTGGCCAAGTAGACGTGAATGTCAACAGCTCCTTTGGTCTTCTGAAGGTGGCTGGTGGGCTGGGAGTCAACCATCAGGACATCTCGGTACTTAGCCAGAGCTCATTCCAGTCTCTGTCCTGGGACTCAAGACCACCAAGCAGGTGAGCACACCAATGTTCTTCTAGTGCTTTCAGGACTTTATGCTTGCAGAAACCCACTCAAATCTGCCAGAAAGGTCCCTCTCACCGCTGCCAGAAGCCAGACAAGGCTACGCTCGCTGGAGAGATTGAAATAAATCCCTTTGTTACGCTCTCTGAAACAGCAGCTTAACTCAACTTTTTCAATGCACCAAGAAACCACAAGTGATTTGGGGGTTATTCAATGTTTATCAAGTGTTGAAAGCATTCACACATTTGCAAGGGCAGCAAATTCACAGCGTTCTCAGGAGCAGAGCCATTGCCCGCAAGGAGACTGTCCAAAAAGTGTGAGTGGATTTTCCGGGGTCTGTAGCGGTTTGGCCAAGATGGCACCCTATCACTTTCTTCCCTCCCCTATCACATCTCCATGGGGGATCCATGAAAACAAACAAAGGATCACCTCCATGGGTAACTGGGGGGGGTGTCTTGAGGCTGCTCCTCCTTTGCCAGAGGAGCGCTGGCTCTCCACTGCTGCTCCCTTTCCCTTCTCCCTCTTTCTCTCCCTCCGTGGGTTGATGTTTCCATGGAAACGTGTTATTTAGTGCCGCTGAAATTACATTGCATTTAAAGCATTAACCCTTCCTTGGGCTGAGGAAGGTCTCAGAACAATTAGGGTTCTTTTTTTTGTTTTGTTTTCCTCCCCCCCCGCCCCTTTAAACTTCCTTGTGATTTTTTTTCCTTGCAGCATTATGAAAACCTCATTCTTCCCAAGAAGACCTCTCAGCTAGCATTTGTCTGACAAAGGGCACAGAATGCATCACCAGTGGGGTAAGTGTCTAATTTAAGATTTCTTTTTCTTTTTTTCTCTACACGAAATCATTAACGCATTTCTCTCCACATTACATGCAAACAGGGAAAATGCTGCAGTAGCAAAGAAAGTGAAGAGTGAGATAGAAAGAGAAGCAAGCAAGCCATGAGCTGGCACACATGGAGAACACAGCTTCAGTTAATACCAGAGCTGAACCCCTTGTAGCCCTGCACCGAGCAGCAGCTTCTTCATTGCAAAGTGCCATAATTGCAGACCTCACCACTCCTCCTCGAGTCTGCCTCCTCTTCCTCTTCACAATCATGTCTGTAATTAGCCACTCTTGTCTTCACTTGCAGTTAGCACTCCAAACGCGACTGTAACACTTGCTGCAATCAGTATCCTCCTCACCACCACCACCACCATCCTTCCCTGTGCCACTGCTTCTCCACCCAAACTGCCATTCTGCTGCCTTTGCCATTGGCTCTCTATTGCCAGCCATCACCTTCAGCAGCACTTCCAACGCAGCCATTCCCGGGGCGCCACTGCCTTGATCACTGCCAGCTTGACAGCACGACCACTGGCACTTTCTGTGCTCCCACTGTGGGCCAACAAGGCTCTGAAAGCCAACATGTCACCCTCCAAGTGCTCCCTGGACCCCAGTTCCCAACTCAAAAATTAGTCTGCAAATCCTCACCCCCCAGCCTTTGCTTATCCTCCCCCCCAGTCACAGCCATGACCCCTCTGTGCTCTTTCTCCACTGATGACATTTTTCAAATGCTGGGAAAATATGAAAGGGAAATAAATACCAAGAATCTCCTTCCAGTCTTTCTCCTGGGTTCCTACACTCAGGAATACCTCCTTTCTGCCCCAGAGCCCCATGACTTGACAGCTTGCAACCCACTTTCATTACCTCTACCTGCATAGCTACAGGGTCCATATCCCCTTGCACTATCTATTTTGGGTTTCCTGACATACACCACTGCTTGAAGCATATCTCACCATTCTCAACTCTTGCCCCAAAAGTCGGAGTGTGAAGCCTCCTGCTTCGAGTTGGGTGCATATGTAGTACCGTGAGGATGGATCAGTGTGGGAGGAAGATGCTATTCTGAAATGAATGATAAATATGGATAATAAACTCAACCTAAGTCTTTTCTGCCTGTCTCTAGTGGGTTCCCAATATGGGAGATAGAAATATCATGGGTACATTTTGAACACGGCTGGGAACACTGCCAAAGTCCTACTCAGAGTTCACACATTTACATCATTTATATCACATCCGACTTGTGCCTTGTATTATTAACTTTGTAGAGTGTTTTGTGATGTAGTTTGTAGTTCAGGCTCTGTTAAATAAAGTTACATGCCCTCTCTCTTCCTTTTAGTAAAAGAGAGTGTAGTCTGGGGCTACACAAGGTCTTGCTATGCACAAGGAGGGCGACTCTGCTAGACACGGTCAGTGCACTCCTACATTCTCACACTGTGCTCTGGAAAACCTTTTGGGATCCATCCCTGGTGCCTGAAAGGTGCAAAAAGAAAAGAAATGTTTGCCTTCTGGTCAACAGTTCAACTCCCAGCCCAGACTGGTAGAGACTGAAGATTTTTTCTCTGCTGCTGGATATTCAGGAGCCTCTATGAAACCTACAGATGGGGTCCACCTGACAGGTGCCAAACATGGCACCGTGATTACTCAGGCTTCTTCCTCAGCAGTGTCAGAAAAGAAGTTGAAGACAGAAGGAGACAAACAACCCAGGGCACGGGACTGAAGAAATTATGTTCGTCTAGAACAAAGTAAAGGCATATCAACAAGGAAAGAGGTAGGGCATTGCTGACAGATCAGGCTTTTTGCTTTCTGTGGGACAGACCACTGTCTGTAGCAGCTGAAAATCCATCACCTTCCAGGAATTCATGCAAAAGAAGAGGTGCTACGATGACCCAGCACTGTGA
This sequence comes from Gorsachius magnificus, assembly GCA_034008185.1. Lineage (NCBI taxonomy): Eukaryota > Metazoa > Chordata > Aves > Pelecaniformes > Ardeidae > Gorsachius > Gorsachius magnificus. The sequence continues at coordinate 163,715,142 of CM067081.1, read as the reverse complement.
CTTTACGGTTTTGTAAATCGATAATTTTTCCAACAGCCTGAAAAGACTCCAGGTTATACTCCATCACCTACTCCACATGCCCAATTTAGATGCTGTGATTATTACGGCATCTGAGGCCAGGCGAGCAGCAAGTGACTCAGATGCCTGGTACACACAGACAATGGGGAGAGGTAACCACAATGCGTAGGTTAGGTGTCTGCAGCAGGCCGCCTGAAATGTAGTTGAGTATGAAAAAGAAACAAAACATGCATCCTCAGTGTTTCCTGAACAAGAAAAGAGAGAGAAAGAGTCAACTTCAGCCTGTGTTGCTGCATCTCCAGTGAAGTAAATGTGCCATTTTACTCTAGAGCTGCATTTGATCTTGAATTACTCCTATGCTTCTTCTCCGGGAAAAGGTCAGTTTAAAGAAGCCTCAGGCGTAATGCTAACATCACATCCAATAAAAGACTCTCAGGAGGTCTGAAATAAGTACAAGGTCCAAATTTGGGATATATTATCTGAATCCATTCCCTTCTCCCTCCTGAACAGTCAGTGGGAAATCTCTCAAGAATATTTCTTCGCTCAGGAGACTTCCAGGAATCCTTGGACCTAGAAAGGCTGTGAATAAGGTTTTCCAACATACATCTGAGGATCCCAGGCCGTAGTGCCCACTGCGGGATGCCTGAACACAGCACAGATGGGAACAGCAAGCATTCTGGGAGTGAAACCAGAACATTTCCATGAAGAGTGCAGCAGAGGGTCAATTCCCACATCTATTACCATACCACAGCTCCCTCCAATTCAGCCAGCTTTGCTACCCAGAGCAGCAAAGCTATCAGAGTACTCCAGTGCTTTTCAGAGATATCCAGGCGAGTTTATTTAATTTGAGCAGAAGCTTAACTGGTTTCACCTTGAATGGGTGCTTAAGCTAACAAACTAAACTGCAACCCACAATACTCACACACAAGTCCTGACATAGCATGGACATGCCCTGAGGGCTTGGGAATTAGCATGAGGACCAGGTGGGATAATGTGGGCTCCGGTTCTGGTCTCATTCAGTACCTTCAGCTGCATCATTTCCGCAGATCTCGCTGTGCACATATTGTGGCAGCGTATGAGTTGTCTGCACCCTTTTCTGTTGGCAGCAGTCACTATGATCACTTCAGAAAAAGCAGCCTCCAGAGGAGGCACCTTTCAGAAATCTCTCACTCCTCCTTTTCTTCCAACATGTCTTGGGCGCTTAAACATCATCAATTCAGACTCCAGACTCCAAATGACATGGTCCCTTCAAAAAAAACATTCATAACCTCCAGTGTCACATAAGTACTTCTCAAAGCCATAACCCTGGCAGGGTGCCCATCATCTGGAGCTCCCCTCTACAGCTTCCCACCACCCTCCCTCCATGAGGACCTACGAGTCCAAGACAGAGACTTCCCTCTTGCTCAGGGACAAGGTTTTGAAGAGGCAGATGGAGCCTCCCCTACCCACACATTAAACTGAAAAGCAAACTTTTAACACCAAAAAAAAAAAAAAAAAACCCCAACGGGTGGGGGTATCTGAAATTCTTTGTGGATTATGACTTTTCCATGGCAACAGGCTTGAGAAACAGGAGGGCTGGGGAGGGTGGCGAGGAGAAGGAGAGGGAGGGAAAGGAAGGCAGAGCGCCGAGGAGGGAGCGAGCAGCACTGGTACATTGCCATGGAAACCCTCTTGCATCGGCAACCAACTGCCAAAGTCAGTCAGGATCCCAGAAATGGGCTTGGAGGGGGGGTCCAGGAGGGGTTGGGGGTGTGGGAGCCATCACCTGGCCAGCCCCGAGGGCACCCCATCCCTGTAAACCCCATCCCCGCTCTTCTCCCCTTTCCCCACCAGCCTTGACACTCCTGGTGCCCTCGCCTCCACCAGACAGAGCCAAATTTGGCCCAGCTGAAGAGTGGGAGGAAATATGGATTGGCAAACGAAACAACCGCAGCGGGCAGGAAGGAGCAAGGCAGAGCGGGATAATTTTTCTGATAGCCGTTGGTTTGCTTTCCACCTTTCTGGATCTATTTGGACCACGCAGATGTATTTGTTTTCACACCCCAGATGGCTGTAGAAAGAGGATGTCACTCCTAATCACTGAAATCAAGATGGAAATGTTACTTCCCTGCAAACTTAGCTGCTGAGGCAAGAGGAAGGGCCGCGTCTGACTAAAAGTTGCCAGGTCCACGTTTGCATAGGGCCATGTCCCTTTTGACTGTGTCTATCCCACTCGGTACCGCAAATGTCCCAACCTATCTCTAAAACATGACAAATGCCACCACGTTGTGGCCAAGTGAAAAACTAGAGAAGATTCTGCTAATGAAAATGAAATGCACTGTGAAAATGAGTTAATGCTGCCTTCTAACCCTCTTCTGCAACACTCGGAGGGCAGGCAGCTTGGCGAGATGAACGATCAGCCATTCACACCCCTTTGCACGCTGTATTTCATCAGAAGCCTTTTGCTGCTGTAAGAAGCAGTCAAAGACATATTTTGGAGAAAGAACTTAAAAAGGGCTGGCAACTTCTGTGAACCCTTGCTAGTATTTATAGTTGTACCCCTAGGATGGTAAGGGATGGATGAGTCGTTTCAGGCTGCAGACGGCTGCAGACGGCAGGAAGGAATTGACTCCTACTCCAACCACACAACTGGCTAAGCAAATTGTGGAGGAAGATTCCCTTCTCCTGAAGCATCTGTTATCACCCATCTGATTGCACAATGAATCAGTAGTATGAGGACAGGCTGCTGTGAGGGTGGGGGAAGAGGGAGAGAAAGATTGCAAATCAGACTGTTATAAAGCAAGGAGATGCCAGTTTCCACTTGTCACAGGAAAGGACATGGACCAAACAGACAGGGCCTGGTTTGTATACTTTTAAGCTATGTGTCTGGATTACTACTGATAGTACACCACCAATGAAGTAGCTTAACTTTTAATGCAACAGTAGCTTGGTTTTCCCACATCTTTCAGAGCAGGGGATCCCAAAGTGCTCTGCACTCTGACCATTCATCTCTCTAAATCATCTGCACTGATGAAATAAAGCAGCCAGCCTGCACTGACAGTGCTACAGCAGAAGCAAAATCCTTACCCCTGTGCTCCATGCACAGAGCCCAACCACAGCTCTGCTGGACCACCAAAGTGATTCACCTGCACTGCTTTGCTTATTACTGAGATTGGAGCCCAAGCCCAGGCCACCAGACCACTTCTAAGATACTCTCACCTCTAGTTATGTTACCTGGCATAAAAGGAATGAGCAGGGATGGTGGCAGAATTTTTCCCAACATTCCTGACGAGGGAAGGGCAGCTCTTCTGAGCTCCGTAACTCCCTAGATGTCTGATACAAAGCTACCATTTCATAAGTTCAGCTTCAGGGTGAAAATTGTCAATATTGTCCCAGGCTCCTACCTGGACTGTTGGTGGGACCTGAAACCAGTCTTCATTTTTGAGGAAGAAAAAGGAAATTATAATAATGACCTATTATGGACTTAAGTAGTAAACCGGTCAATGTGGAAAAGAGTCAGCACAGGATTATTTTTTTCACATGGACTGAGCTTGGGCAGAAACCAATAAATCAAGTCCAACTCAGTGCTGATTTCCAGATCTATATTGAGAAGATCCTGGTAAGCCTGTTCAGTTGGAATCAGCTTCAAACAGGTGAGCTTGCAAAGGATGTTTCTATTTAGGCTGGGCCCATTTAAAAGCTTGAAGTTAGGTGATGGCTGTCATTCTGTAGGCCAATACTAGGGATGATATTGGGGCAACGTAGTAGGCCCAGATTAGTTCATTTTGGGTCATAGCTAGCTGTGAGGTGCAGTCTGATTCAGAGCCTGGACAAGCTACCATGCCCCATGGGCAGGAGATAGCTGTGAGGGCTCCTTCTCTGCCCTAATTCTGATGCACTAGTTGAGACAACACTGTGATCACTACCCAAAGGACACAAGTTCCTTTCTCCAGCAAAGCTGCATCTTCAACTTCATCAAAGGTGAGGGAAGTACCCAAAGGACACTGCTCTCCTGCGAGGACAGTTCTCAGCCCAGAGCCCTTCAACCACTAACCATGCACCAATAAAAGGAGCCAATCCCACATATTTTCTTCCTGACCTCACCATCGCAATAATTCTTCAGTACTCTGCAACACAGGATGCATGAATCAAAGGGGGAAAGAACAATTTCTTGTGGCCCAAAGTCTGGTTCCAGAGACCTTCTACTTCTGAGTTCAGCAGGGGCTCCCAAACATCCCACCTCCAGGTATTTACTGGTCAGAGGCAGTACCAAACAGGAGCCTGCCCCTGAAAGCTGGACTCCTATGAGCTACTTTGTGCCTGGCACTGAATTTTTCTTATCCCTGTATCCTCTTTACCTGTGTCTGCCTTCACAGAAATGGATAGGCTATTAAATACAGACTTGTATCACTTACAAGAGCTTTGCTGGCCCATCTGTAAAAATGTTCTCTGTCTCTTGAAGGCATGCGCAAGAGACGTTCTCTTCCCCCCCTCCTCATCCTCCACTGATGGATCAGGTCTGTCAGCTTGTCAGCTCTCATTGGGCACTGTTTGACATCAGTCCACATCGGGGCAGTGAAAATCTGTTTGCAGTCAGCTCCTCCAATAGCTCCTGCAGAAGAGGGGAGCATGACCCACTCCAAAATATGCTGTCTCAGCTGGCTACAAAACGGCCACAGATGACAATGGTGTTAGAAAACAGCTTGAGTCAGGGTGGCAATACCACAGGTTTCTTTAGGGTCTGTTGGGCAGGGCAGGGGAAAGGCTGAGAGCTGGGATGGGGACCTCATGGCTCCTGGATCCCACACACAGACATTGCCATCAAGACCAGTAGCCAGCAACTGAAGAAGAGGAAGTTTGCAGGGTGGAGGTTGCGCAGGGACACAGCTTGGTGACATGGGCCCTGGAATAATGTTCTGAGCGTCTCTGGCATCTCAAGTTTCAAACGTCATCTGTCAATCCCTGGAGTAGTCCTTCTGGAGCAGTTCTGACAGGAGTAGCTGAGAAGGGACATCAGAGGCTAGCTAGGCCTGCAGTGCCTCCAGAGGGTCAATTGCCACGGTACATCAAGTAGCCAGTCATTCAAAACTGGGTTTCTTGGCCCTGCTTTCTTCATGTCTAAAAAAATTACGCTGTTTGATATCCCTGAAAATCCTTCTCAGAGCCTGTATAGAAACCCAGAATGAAGGTTATTGTGGCTATCACAGTGTCTTGGAAGGAAAATATTAAATTATTAGGAACATTGAAGTTGCCATCACGACCACCTCCCCTCTGACTCATTTTATTCTGACATGGGAAAAACCATGTGAGAATAGCTGGGTTTCTAAGAAGGAGCTGAGGTGCTGTGATGGGCAGTTCAGAGACCAAGATGACCGAGTGCAGCCCACAGAGATTCTCAGAGGGAACCATTTTGACAGGGAAAGAGGGAACTATGTTGAAAAATTCACGTATGGATCCAGTTTCAGCCCTACAGTTCCACTTCCAGCTGCAAGCCCTCATTTAGCAAGCACTCACTCCGAAAATGTAAAGACTTTGACCCCATTTGGCTTTGCAGCCCTTGATTGGCAAAACACTTGTACAGATGAGCTCTTCAAATTGTAATTTTGTGCTCTCCTGCAAAGCAAGATTTGTTTAGGCCATGAAAGGAGAAACACTTGATTGGATTTCTGTGCCTAGACAACAAGATTCCAGATACTGTCCAATCCTGCCATGCCATGCACTGAAACAAGCAAATAAAAACACACATCAGGACGAAAATATCATTACAGCAAACAAGATTTTTAGAGCTATAGAGAAATTCAGGTTAGAAGGGACCTCTGGAGGTGACCTGGTACAGCCCTCCACTCAAGGGAGGGTCAGCTTAGGGCATTTTTTCACATTTATTTTCCAATGACATAACCAAACATTGAACTATGATCATTAACTTACTTGTCACCTATTGTTTCATGTCACAGTCACCCACTCTTACACACCTGCACAACACACACATAGAGTTTTTTAGCCTTGCCTTCAAGCAAGTGTGAACAGAAGCAATAGGTCTTTCCAGTTACTCTAACAAATAGCATAATAAAAAACAACTAAACCAACAAAACCACTAAATCACCCTGCAGTCAGGTATGATGAGTGAAGAGCAGGAAGGAGGCTGGACCAAGAAAGGAAAGAGTGAAGGGCAAAAAATATGACTGTAGAAAAGGATGGATGGAGAGGCAGAGCGTTAAGGCAAGGGGAACCTCTGGGTCTGTTTTAGCAGTAGTAAGAAACATGAAAAACCTCACAAGCAAGGCTTAGTTTTTCTGAGTTTCCTTGCCCAGCACTTCAGAGCCAATGTGTATAGACAGTTGAGCTAGGTAGCCATGGTTTAGATACTGAAGGGAGCCTCCTTGCTTTCAGAGCCTCCTTGCTTTTGGAGCCTCCTTCCCACAGAGCCTCAGCGGGCACCAGCTGCCCACTGGGGTCCCTAACCACAGCATCTACTCTCCCACCACTTCAGTCAGGAGCTACCCTAGGTGTAGGCAGAGGGACCCACAGCAGAAACAGCTCAGGTGCACAGCTGTAAGGGTGCAAGAAAGCTGATGGCAACATGGGAGAGGGAGCTGCAGTTCCCTTCCTTGCACCAGGACACACAGTAGAAAGCAAAGAGGGATGAGAGTCCCAGAGTGAGCAGTGAGCATATGGCCAGGCTGAGTCATTTAAGGATGAGCCCATTCTCCACCTTGCAGCCCTGCTCTGTGGAACAGTTTCATTGTTATCCATGACAATGGTGACAGAGGATTCCCACCCTGGAACAGAGCTATGAGAGCATCTGCAACTCCCTCCCATCACTGCCCAAATGAACTTCTTGTGTCTCTGCAGAATTGATGCATGAGCCTTTATTGCTCCTATCAAGCCCTGTGTAATAGCTGGGGCTAGTCCTATTCAGAAATCTGGCTAATCTATTCTGGTATCTTTTTAAGCTATGTGCCATAATATTCCCTTAAAGCAGCTATTTCCATACTTTAATTAGACACTGTATTTTTAAGTCCTCTCCTTTTAGCCTTTTCCCTTTCACGCATTTTACATTTGTCATATCTTAGCCCCAGGAAATACTATTTGTTCTTGGACTATTGAAGAAGGTACGGGAGGCTCAAGCAAGGAAGTCTCAAGAAATTAGTACTGAGATGAAAGCAAGATGAGCAAACTCAAAGATAAAGGTGGAGGCAGCTGAAGGACTGGGAGATATATGTGAAAGAAACAATGCCTTGAGAGCACCCTGCAAAAGGCATCATCGTGGGGTGGGAGGGAATAGGGGAGAAAAAGGATGCATCTCTTGGTGCATGCTCTGGTCAGTGCCACTTGACAGGAAGACATTTTCCCACTGCACCCATGGCAGTCCTAGGACATGAATTTTTGGGGGGTTCTTCTAGAGGCATCAGTATGTCAGCTAACTACCTGAAAGAATTTAGAATCATAGAATCACAGAGTCATTTAGGTTGGAAAAGACCTTTAAGATCATCAAGTCCAACTGTTAACCTAACACTGCCATTCCACCACTAAACCATGTCCCTAAGCACCTTGTCTACCCATCTTTTAAATACCTCCAGGGATGGGGACTTGATGACTTCCCTGGGCAGCCCGTTCCAATGCTTGACAACCCTTTTGGTGAAAAATTTTTTCCTAATGCCCTTAACCTGAACCTGCCTTACTGTTAATGACAAACCTGGAGAGTCTGCTTTTTACTCCTGCCTCCTGGTCATTGATGCTGATGTCAAATAAAAGGAGCTTGGGTGGTGTCGGAGAGGGCTGTGAGCCCCCATGCACAATGCAGGGTACCCCAGCTCTGACTGGTTCTTCAGGGGTGGGCAGCATGCCTGAAGAGCCAGCTTGCTATTTCAGATGAGAGCTTCAGGCAACAGTAAGCCCTGCAGCGAAGGGCTCAGCACTCACTTGGGACTAAAAACAGAGCACTTCTTATTAAGGAGGCTGATGTAAAGCCCAGAGCAGGGGGGCGGGGGGATGATGCGCGAAGGGAGGACATGTGATATTCATTCAGTAAAAGAAAACCAAGAGCTAAAGAATGCGCAAGGTTAATATCAGCTGCTTTTTCTGCGCTAGAGCCTCTTGGTACTTGGAAGCCCGATTGTCTGGGTGTTTTCTTCACACACACACACACACACACACCATACACCACACACCCCATCAGTCTCAGCCTCCCACAGCTGGAAAGAGGAGCAGATATCCAAAGCATAGACTAAAGAGAAGAGCTCTGCAGGGAGGAGTGCTTAACTCTTGAGCTGGACTGGTCCTAGCCCAGAAATCATCACCCCCTCCAGCTCAAGGGCTGGGGCAGCTATCCTGATGCCAGCCATCTCCAGCCCCTGAGCAAGCACGCAGCCACTCACTGCAAATGGGAGAGGAACCACAGTCCCCGTGGGAAGCACATGCAGGGTGGGAACACCCACACCTTCCCCGTATCAATCTCTCTTTGTTACTCCCCTTCCAGCTTTCCCACTCTCTCTCAGTGCTAGAGGCTCTCCCACTACAACCACCTCCGTGATTCAAGACACTGAGGCAGCACAGCCTCTAGCTCCCATGCTCCAGCACAGCAACCTCACCCACAGCACAGGCCAAAAGGAGAACCCTCTCCAGGTCAGGACAGGCTCTTAATCCCCAGCCTCCACCCTGTGTAGCTCTGGGTCTGGTCACCACTGGTCCTTTGGCTCCAATATGCATGCTCAGAGCTATCCCCACGGCTTTCTGTCTAGTTTATACCCCAGGTTCCAGATGTTTCTCATTATAAATTGGTCCTGCTCTGCCTATCCCTCTCCCCAAGGCACAATGCAGACTTTTTGCATGGTGGTACATGGGCCAGCATCCAGGATCACTGCTAACCACATTTGAAAGGGAGAATCAATGTGGGCAACAAGAAAGTCCATTTTAGCTTCAAGTGACAGCCAGGGAGAGCTAACAAAGACAAAGCAGCAAGGGCAGCAAAGTAAGACAGATGGACAGACAAGGAAGATGGTGCAAAATTTATATTTTCTATTACCCAGATGTAAATGGATTTGTTGCCCTGCAGCAATTTACAATTCCTGGAAACTGGTCCACAAGGCCCCGGAGGGAATTAGAATGCTGTAGTGAGTGTCCCAGAGAGCTGAAAAGGTGGATTCAATGCTGAGAGTTTACTCACTAGGACACCTAGATTCAGAGCCCAGTCAAAATACTGGTCTCAGTATTTTCTTCACACCATGACCAGAAGGACAGAAGAAATCTGCTCCACTGACCACCTCCCTCCACCTGACTTAGCCACATGCGTAACAAACTAATAATTCAGTCATGCATATTCACCACGCTCTCACTGCAGCCCACATGCTCACCCACCTGCTGCCAGAATAGGCACCCCCCGCCATTGCCAGAGTCGGCCAGGCATGTTTCTTCTCCCACTCACACAGTCCCACTCAGCTCCATCCATACCCCGACTCTGTCTGCCTTTAACAATTACCTCCAACTCCGGGAAGGAGCAGTGCGGATTTGCATCCCAGCCTTCCCTCTAACTGCTCATGCATTGCATCATGGAACATGCCCTGAGCTGGAATGAAATTTCACCCTTTGCATATCTTTACTTATTTACACTTGCTGCCCATGCTGGTTGCCTAAGGGATGGGAAGGAGGCAGTAGGGTATTAACAAGCTCTTCAACATGATACCTCTTAGAAATAGAATAGCTGCTGCTATCTGCATCACTATCTTTTGCTTGAGTGAAAATGAGGCAATGGACCTACTCAGGACTCCAGTCCTGGTTATTTTTCTGTGCCCACATGGTGCTATATGGCACCCCAGGAACTGGGGCTCAGCTGCTGACCCATCATTTCTAAAAGCTAGTGCTCAAACACTAGGCTTAAGTTTTACAAGGTGTGAGATGGCTTCAGACATTCCTCAGAGCTCAAGAGAAGATGATGCTCTCATGGAGCAGAGCCTTTTACAATTCATTGTCCATTCTTCCACATCATTATTCACATTATTCCCCAAGTCAGCCACCAAGATTTTCCTTTTCCCTCCAAAGAGCCAGTAGTTGAAGCAGAGGGACCTCAAGTCCAAAATGCCTGATTGTTCAGATAAGGATGTCAGCCAAGGTCTCCCTGGGAAGGCCCCCTAAATTTGAAGTAGTCATACATATTGGTATAGAAGAATTCCTCTAAATCCCTTCTTCTGAAGTAATTTTATACCATAGAAAATACTTAGATCTTCTTTGAAGCCTGAGCCTGTGGTATCCAAGCAGAGCACCCTCACAGTAGGGTATAGTGCCAGCCCCAGCCGGGTTGAGGATAGATGTAATTGTACTGATAATGAAATACATGTGCCACCCCTACAGCGGTTGCTCCTTGAGGTCACAAAGTACCAGATAGGATTTCTTCCCTAATCCAAGCATTTTGTGTGCATAAATGATACCAGTCAGTAGGAACAAATCAATCTTTTCTCCCACAAGCTCTTCCATCTTTCTCTACTGCTATGCAGCCCAGGCCACTCAGGAATGTGAGAAAAAAAAAAAACAAACCACTCCAACATTTTTTCCCTGGATGCTGGTTCATGACTGTCATGCTGAGGAACCAGAACTACATCCTTTCACTTATACCAGCTCACCGAGTTCACCTCTTCACTGCTAAAGCCATAGAGCCAGATTTTATCTCAGCTATGCAGGTAAACCACCATGATTCCCCTTAGTTTTCCTCTGCTACCCAGTTCTTCTTCTGTGGCACTCACTCTTCCTCATTTTGGACACTGGTGTTACAGATTTATACCACGATAATTAAGGGTAGAGCCTGAGCCTTTCTCCACTAAGGCAGGTTTGCTGTAAAAGTGTACAGGGAATTGTACTTCACGGGGCAAATAGATTCTGTGGCCCTAAAGGATCCCACCGGAGACAGAAACTGTGTTTTCAATTCATCTGATTGCTATAGTTAAATGTTCATACCACTCCATTACACACATCTTAATTAATCCGCTGATTGTTCCCATACTCTCCCAGATTAGGATACCCTCTCCTAGAAAACATTAGCTTATTAACCCCAGTCACTCCTCCTAAAGTAGTCCCAGAACAGAACATTTCCTACCCACTAAATGCCAAGGTATTCATAATGTTCTGATTTACCAAGAGGCATTGCAAAATCTCTCAGAAGTATTTGAGTGGAGGAATAACACACAGGCTCTTTCAGAAGCATCATTAAAACCAGACAAACCTTTCAATCCATTTAGCGAAGTGCCTGAAGGTTGCCTTTTCAGAGAGGGGAAACAGAAGTAAATACAGCACGCTGAAATTGAATACGCACAGTGCCACAGGCACCAGCCCTGGCACATCATTTGAGATGCTGATGTTTTTTCCCCATTTCCTCTTTTTCTTCAATGTATTCTCAGTACATTTCAGGCTCATATGAGGAGGCATCGTAATAGCCCTGGAGATTTTTATTTATCCCTGATAAAGGTATAAAGTGGGCAGCAGCTGGGGAAGTTCCCTCTGCTGTCTGCTGAATGCCAGCCAGAAAGGATCACTTACCTGCTAGGAGAAGGCAGCTCATAATTCAGCCCCGCTCAAGCTCCTACCCTTTCCACTGTGGACGACTCACGGGACCTATCTGTGAGAGGGAACTGGCTTAGGAGAGAGATAATGTCAGCTCTGAACCGGACTGAGGTACCTTGTTCACCTCACAAGTCCCACCACCTTGCTGTTAGTAGGCAGGAATATTTAGTCAAAGCTAGTGGTGAGGTTCAAGGCTGTGTCACCCATTCCCCAGAGTCACAGGGCTTCTGTTTCCAAAATCCCCTCCCAGAGCAGAGAATGCCTGTCCTGGAGTCCACAGAAGTGATGCTTTCCACTGGGGTTTCTCCAAGGAGAGGCCAAGGGAGGATGCACCAAGTATCAGAAGATGCTTGGCTGTTGAAACAAATTGCCAGATCTCTCTCAGCATCCTGACCCCAAAGTTGTCCCCTCTTCCAGTCTCCCACACTATGCAGCACATAGCCAGAGCTCTCAGCTGGAGCCTGTAACCTCACCATGCCACTGGGGTCCTAGAAATTTTGTACAAAAAGTGAGGAAAAACAGTAACTCTGGCATTGTTTTCTTCTTGCCAAGGCTTCCTATGTTTGGGGACAATTCATGAGCTGCATGGGTTAACACGCTTTGGTGAAGGCAGGACTGCAAAATACACACCCGAACACCTATGGCTGAAGAAAGGAGCAAGGGAAAGAAGGAGGAGAAAGAGAAAGATGGCCTGTGGAGGACTGGATTTTTTTCCACTCTTTTGCTTGTTTGTTCTAACTGCTTGGATGGTTGGTTTTAGTTCCATGCTGGGGACTGGCACCGATTTTCTTTCATTGTGTGACATGCATTTTTAAATGAGTATTAAAGGTGCTGAAAGCCTGGGGTAGGCACTTTTTTTTTTTTTTTTTAAGAAACACTGTTTTTAATTCAAAGTGAAATAAACCAAATCATTTCTCTGCTTGCTGACTGAGCCCCAGGATTAAGCCCCTACAACAACATGTTCAGCCAGTGATCAGACCTTCCTTGACCTCCTAAAAATGCTCCAGGAAGCCCACAGATAGCAGTGAGGTCTGCATTGCTGGGGCTGGCACCGCTGTCTCTTCAGGGTGCCCTCTACTTCCTAACAAAGCCTTCCTTACATATTCTTCTAGCTACACCAAATTTTATCTTTCAGATTGAAATTTTCCATACCGGATGCTTATCTCAGGTTTGATATTTGAGGAAAACCAAAGGAAAAGTGGTCCGTCCATTTCCAAAAGCAGGATACAGGAAAGAAGCTATTTTACTAACGTGAAAAAAAAAATAGTGACCTTTCTAAAAAGCTCCAGCAAGTTCTCTGCTTTCAAGAGACTTGAATTTTGATGAGAGGGGAAATAAAAGGTTCCTTTTATGTCACATGCTGACTTTTGCCATACTTGTGAAAACCTAGACAGGTCACAAGCCTTTGGAAAAACTTCAATTTACACTTGTTCAACAGAGACTTAATAGAGCTTTTAAAGAAAAAACCAAACTCTTCTAAAATCCTCTCCTCACCAGGCTTTCTGCAGTCTAAGGGACTTTCTCTACACATGAGCTCAAGGAAGGTCTACTTCTGGACTGGTGAAGCAAGAGAAGGAGGACTGCATGCCTTGGGTTTGCATCTCCCCTGATCCTGCCGGCTCCCTGCACACAGGGATGGCTGGAAGAGGAGGCTGGTTAATTCCAAAGTAGTGGGAAAGAGCCAGGAAGGTGGTCAGGATACATTGACTTTGGACACTACGGAGCTGAAATGCTGCATGAGAGAAGAAAACCGGGAGGTATGACACCTAGGCCATTTGGGCAAAGAGACTTGGGACTTGCTGGGGCTGAGTGGAGGGGAGGACATACGGGACAAGGAGCCAGAATGTGAGATAAATGGAAATGGATGAAAACAAGGGGCACAGAGTCCAGAAGTGGAAGTTGGATTTTTCTGGATCTGGGGCCTAGAGTTTAGATGAGACATCTGTGAGGCAGATCCTAGCGTTGCTAGGTAAGAACCTGACTGGGACAAGGAGTCAGAAGGGCAGATAAGACAAGGCAAGGTGGAGGAGACAAGACAAAAGAGATCAGTGGTGGAGATAAAAGCTGAAAAGTCTGTGGCCTCTAAACCACGCACTTTGCCAAAGTCTGGGCTTATTCATTATACAAAGTCAAGCGCTGCAAAATGGGGAAATGTCAGCATTACAGCTGTTCAAGCAACCTGAATGCAGCCCTTTTTGCATAACCACTACGAATCAGTCCTGAATGACATAATCAACGACAATTTTTCTTGCAGGACCCCTGTCTCATTCAGCGCACCAGATGGCTTGAACTGGGAATCAGACTTAGCTGTTTGGAAAGTGGGCAGTAATCAAGGGAGAAGCAGAGAATGGCTGGGATAAACAAGACAATCATGTGGCTAAGCCAACTGAAAGCTGTACTGCAAGGCTGGATTCATCCCTGCCTCTGCACAAGGGTCATGGTGATGCCAGTAAGATCTCTCAAACCAGATTATTTACAAGCGGTCACTAAACCTGTGCACCTCATTTTTTGGATGCTTGACAAAAGCTGGACAAACCTTCCGTCTCCCTCTTTTGTGTGGTGGCAATCCCAAACAAAAATAAGTACTGTACTGGGAGCCCAATTTTGGCAAATCAGTAAGTATAAAGTTTTGTCTTGGTTGAAACATAACATATAGTTCAGCCCACCCTCTTTTGAGTCTGAACATTTTTAAACATCCTTTTTTGAATAAAAGGAAGAGATGTATTGAAATGAGAAACTGATTTGAATAAGAAATTAAATGTTTCATCTAAAATGTATCAAAAGAAATAAACCAAATTAAAATTAAAAAAGGGAAACAGTTTGGAGACTGTTTTGGTTTTCTCCTGGGTTCAAGATTATTTCTGCAAAACAAACAATTAAACAGGATAAAAACAAACAGCCCATATAACTTGCATGTCACCAAGTCTCCATTTTTGCATCAAAAAAAAACCCAGTGAAAAATGCTGTTCAGTCCCAGTTAAGATTTGGCAGGGGGCAATTCGAGGAATTGCTGAGTTGAAGTCAAAGAGAAATTTGCTTTGAACACAGAGCGTTCTGTAATGATCAGTACTTTGAATAATGAGATTCTAGGTGTCTCAGATGGGCCATAAAAAATTAATAGACATTTTTGACCTTAATCTTGCTGCACCTCAGTTCTCCGCCTATACAATGGATTTACATAAAGCAGCTTGTGTCCTCTCATCTCACAGGAGTAGAGTGAAAATCCATGAACTTCATGATGCACTGAGATACTGCCCTAAGGTGTGCCACAGATAACACCTTGAGATGAAGAATCCTCTCTTCTCAGCAGCCTGTGAAAGCAGGTACAATACAAAGCTTAAGGCTACATTTTAAACAAGGCAAAGAAAACAAAATACCAAATCGCTGCTCAGTCAGGAAATGTCACCCATCCTGAGAGGATGGAGGGTCCTGTGCTGAAAGGTAGTATGCTGAGGATGCAGGGGTCCTGTGCTGAAAGACAGTACGCAGTCTTGAAACCACTGCTCTATAACACATAGACACAAGAGAGCCAAATTAAGATTGCAGCCTTAATTCTGGCATTTTCTTCCGTTTGAAGTGCTTGCCTTTGCAACCTAAATAATACTCGTCTGACATAGTTGTGTGTATGTAATATATGAAAGGCTCTTGGCTCGGGGGCCTTGGACTTCACAGAACATTGCAGCAGTTCCCCTGAGTTTTCCTCCCCGGTTATTTTGCTTCCAGCTCA
Organism: Gorsachius magnificus; assembly: GCA_034008185.1. Classification (NCBI taxonomy): domain Eukaryota; kingdom Metazoa; phylum Chordata; class Aves; order Pelecaniformes; family Ardeidae; genus Gorsachius; species Gorsachius magnificus. Next base: position 163,699,868 of record CM067081.1, on the reverse strand, counting down.
TACCGCTTTTGCAGCATTGTATTAGAGCCTGTCTTTTCCTGTCTCCTTCCCTCACCACATGCCCTTCTTCAGACCTGCTTTCTCACCTCCAGCCACCCACCCAGCCAGCTCCCCTGCACTGACTTTCATTGCTGCATTGTTAATTATTTGCTTGGGCAATCGTGATCATAGAACTCTAAGCACAGACAGAGGTCTCGCTACGTTAGATATAAAGCAGCAAATACAATAGTTAGAGGCTTCCTAATTTCAGGGCAGAATTGCAATAATGTTGCCTTTCTGCATCCTTCCCAGATCTGGTCCATGCTGCAGAGGTCCCTGCCTCCATCACTTGCTCCTTTGCAACCCTCCACCCAGTAACTACTGGTGGGAGGCAGAAATAAAATCTTTGACTCATCACACCTGTCTCCACCTGCAGTTCTCAGGCTCCTTCTAGCCCCTGATCCCCTAACATTTTCACTGCTATCCAGCTTCTGTGGTCTGGTAGTCTTTATCCATATCTTTTTACCTCGACCAGAAGCTGAACTATCCCCTACTTCTCACCTGAAGAAAACAAAAAGTCTGGAAACTTCTGCTGGGGTAAAATTTCCTCCCAGAGAACTTCTGGTATGGTTTTGTTCACCCTGCAAAACGTGCCCAAAGCCTTATGTAAAGGCCATGCAAGGCTGCACTTTTGAATCAAATGAAACAAAGGCACCATATAAAGGTGGGAGTAGGGGTTGGTGTTTAAAAAAAATTCCATGCACAAGGAAAAACAGTCTGGAAATTGCCAAAAAGGAACTACTTTTAAAAAAAAAAATTTTTTTTGCAATTCTTTTTATTTTTGAACTTTTTTTTTTCTATTAAAAATATGTTTCAAAAGTTGAAAAGATCAAAACAGTACAAAAAGACCAACCCAGTCCAAAACATGGATAATCCTCCCTGGCATCATGATACCAGGGAATGCAAGATGCCTCCTTTGCTGACATCCCTTGTCCTGTCCTGTTGTAAATTACTGTCCTCCTCCTTTTTCTTATTCCTTCTCTCTCTTCCTCCCTCTCTCCTGGCTCTCTCCTCTGGCTCTCTCTGGTGAACAGTGAGCCGCAAGAAACATTCCTGGGCTAGAAATTAACATATTAATGAAGAAAGAGTCTTGAAGAAGGGTTGAGAGATTGGGAGAAAACAGAGAGAGGAGGCAGGCAGAACAAAATAACAAAGGGAAGATATAATGAAGAAGGGACACAGAGCCAAAACACAAAGGGAGAAAAAAAAATGCATTTCTCAGGAACTTGTGCTACTTCAAACGCTTCCATGGGAAGAAAAGATGAAAGAGAGGAAAGAAAGGAGGTGGGGAAAATGGGTTGGTTCCTCTGTTTTAAACATTTAAAGATTTAATATTTCTGTAGAAAAGAATCACCTATCGAGGGAAGGATGAGAAAGGCAGAGGATGGGAGCAAGGGAAAGACACAGAGACACACAAAGGGGACATGACTGGTCACAAAAGCAGTGGGTTCATCCCTGGCTCTGTGCAAATCACCATGAGCATGGAGGCATGGATAAGTCAGTGCAATCTTAGGGCTTCACCCATGGGTTGTTGCCTCCCCTGCAACCCTCCTATTCTCTCCTTCCACAATGTACTCCTGCAAGCCTGCCCCAGAATTATGTTGAAAAAGGAGAAAACATCAATTAGCAAAGACTACTGTTGATCTGGCAAGCTCACAAAAGTCCCACTCCCAACCCCTCTCAGCACTCTCTCAGGCAAACAGTGGGAAACCGATTAGGATCAGTGGGTTGAGGAGGAAGTAAAAAAAATTGTTAGTTCAAACATCTAAGTACTTGTTCAATCATCTGTTCCTCTACTTGACTACCCACCATTTACATCCTTGGTTAGATGCACTGCAGAAGAACATATGCTGAATACTGCATAAGAATATATTCTAAGTTTGCTCTTGCACCCACTGGCCAAAACAAGCCCACCACTCCCATGCCTGCTAACAAGACAAGAAGGCAAAAAAAAAAAAGATTCCTGGCCTGAAGAAGGAACATAGATAAACGGCATCTTTAGTGGTGAAATACACAGCAGACATTACAAAACCAAGAGACGTAAGGACTTGACTAGGAAAACAAGATTTCTGGCATAGGTCTACATCAGTAAAGGTGTGAACTGTTACCAGAGAGCCATTCCTGTAAAACAGACCTCCCTCAGCTTGTTGCCATCTTTCACAGTCCCACCAGCAAGTGCCACTGCAAAAAAAATGTTCCACAGCTTCCTGGTGGTACCAAACTGGCTCCTTGGCACCTCACTAGAGCACTGCTATACTAAGAGTGCCCTCAACACCCCGAGTGATGAGAGCTCGTGGTGGTCTTCTTCAGCACCCTCCTGGAAGCATAACAATTCAGTAAATAGCCACAGGCACAACAGCATTTGTCTCCTTGATCAGCCCCACATCCTTTCTTCTATAAAGCTGAGGGGAGAAGGATTGAAGACCATTTCTCACTCAGCTATCTCCAGGTGAGGCCCTTAGGTGCTACCACATAGCTTTCTTTTCTGAGGATTAAAAAAACCTGCCAGCACAAGCCTCTGTCACAAATATAACACATTTATATGGCTTCTTTCCCTTGACTTCTCAGGCAACAAGAGAAGGCTGTGGGAATTCACTGGCATAGGAGTCCCTGCTGCCTGGCTTCAGCAGAATGGTAACAGCCAAGGTCACAACATCCATGCAGCTCTCCGTCTTTCAGCGCTGCTGCCGTGGCAACTGAACAGGTAAGCTACGAGCCACATGGTCAGGGCCAGTGCCAGCTTTATGGCCAGTGCCATAAAGGTCAGTGCCACCCACAGAGTAACAACCAGCCATGTGAACCAGCTGTGTGCTGAGTGCGGCAGCAGCCTGGGTACCCTTCATGGCAAGTACCATAAAACCAAGCCCAGTGGTGTTTTTTATTTTCCCAGATGCTCCTCCTTCTGCACCGCATCCTCATGCTCCTTTGCTGCCTTTCTGTCGGTGCCCTTCTCCGGGGACCTGCTTCCACACTGCCGAGTGACGGCTGTGATGAAGGTTTCAGAGCTGACACAAATGAGGACCAAGACGTAAGATCCCTTCTCCAGGCTTTGTGAGGATCCAGAAGCCCATAGCAAAAAGGGAGGCAACCAGCAACAGCACAAACCAGCCTGATCCCCAACGGAAGGTGGTAGATGCCTCTCACCAGAGAAGCTCTCCACTCCCCTGTGGCTAATCCTACCCCTGAATGACTACCTACCTTCTGTGCTGGCTTACATGGCACTTCCAGTGCCACCCACTGTTGGGAGAGCCATGTTCTTCTCATTTGGCTCCCTTGGTCTGCCAAACTTTCTTGTTTGCAATTTTTTGCAATTTCATGGAACTATAATAAACTATCCCCAATCAATTTCACAGCATTGCTAAGCTTGTGCCTTCATCAATTCAAACTTGAGCTTTCCATGAAAAATTGCTTGGAGAAAAAAATACAAATCCATAAATTAAGTAAACTTCTCACTCTAGCCAGCCAAACTGGGGCCTTTCCCAGAACTAACATCTTTCCACTGCCACCAGAGAAACTGTGACTTGGCACCATCTCCAAGGTACTTGTTTCATCTGACCAGTAGTCTCACACTGGTGAAAAGCAAGACCTCCTCCTCCTCACAGCTACATTAAAACCAAAATAGATCTGCACATAGAGCTCCCCCAGTATCTCAACTACATGTCTGCAAGGAAAGAGGAGGAAAAGGGAACTGAGATGAGGGCAGCAGAACATTCAGAACCTTGAAAGATCGGTCCTGCTGGACCTCCTGCATCTGGGCGAGTCAGATGCTGGAAAGCCGAGCACACCACACTCCCCCCCAGCACAGCTATTTGACATGAATTCATATTAGGCATACTGAAGAGCAGTTGCTAGATGTTCAGATTTATTCAGAGGCTGTAAGCGTCTGTACTTTGCACCTCAAAGTCTTCACAGTCCCTTGGTGATGCTGGAGAGCATTTCGTCATGGCTTAAGCACCAGCCCTTCTAAGCTCTCACCATGACACACATCACCACTCAGATGCAGAAGGGCAGTGTCAGCATCTTTGAGAAGAGGGTGGAAAGCATTTCTTGCAGCAGTCTGTGTTTGAGATTCCTCATGTCACTCACAGGGCTTAATCTGCTAGTGATGCACTATTTTAAAGGGGAAGAAAGCAATGAAAAACATCCTTTTGGGGGGACCATCTTTTATTTATGGCATCTGTTACCTGTGTAACAACCTCCCCGAGCTTCATTGCAGTCGACCCTTTTGCTCCCCCTCCATTTCTGGTTATCTCTTGTCTATACCCAGTGGCAGGTACACAGTGGCCTTGTTGGACGTCTCCCTCTGCCCAGGGCTGAGTTTCCAGGGGAAATGAGCAGATAATTAGTGCTGAATCAAGGTCCATCTGCCCAAAACATGTCATGGTCTTGTGATGAAGGAGGTCTCTGAAAGCAGATGTCATCTGCTGGTGAAGTCTGCACTCTGGAAAAGCTGCCAACCTCCTTCCTGAAACCACTTCTGGAACTGCTGGCTGCCTGCTTCACACAGGCACACAAGAGGCATGTGTGGCACTGATGCTAATCTGTTGTGCTTATTAAACAGCCCCGATGTCTTGGCGAAAATCCACCCCTAGCAATTTCATTCTGCCAGCTAAAATTCCTCGTGCAGCTCCAGTGAGGTGTGGTATTCATCTCTGCTTTGTACTATGTGCTGTTAAACAGTTGCTCTATTTCACCCCAGAGATGGCTGAATTTTAGCGGTGAATTAAGCCATCCCTTTCTACTTTGTAAAGTGCTTTGGAATTGCAGATAAAAGATACTACAGCCTGTCATAAATAAATGTAAGATGCTGACACTGCTACTGGAGGTAGCCATCTTGCTGAAAAATGATTTCATTTGTGACACTAATAATACAGGGAAGAACGCTGGGCAAGACACTGAAAACTCATTTCCATCTCGTTTTAACACAGTTTCAAAAACCAGGAAAAAAGTCAGCGTCGAGTCAGCATTTGTGCATTTTTAACCACTGTCAGGCCACAGAGATTCATGGGTTTTCAGTCCAGCGTAGCAGTTCTCTTCCACCCTGGCTCCACCATCAGCGGGCGAACCCTTGATCCGATTACCTGCTGTCTCGTCAGAGCTGCAACAGAGACCAACCCTAAGTTCACAAAATCTGTTTTTCAAGCATTTCTCATGGTGCGTCACTGCAGAGAGGAGCTCTAATCACCTTACAACCTTAATCAAGACAGGTGTGGAGACCTGTTCAGTGTGATAGAGCAAGCTCAGAAATCTCTCCACAGGGGTGGAAAAGCGCTTTCTTTGTAGGAAGGTGGCTGGCAGCATTCAGTCTGATTGATCATTTCAAGGGCACTATGGTTAGATTTTAATATTCATTTCATATTAAGGTGCTTGCAGGCTTGAGTAGGGACATTTTTATTACTTAAATCAGGAGAGAATACGCTGCGAGAATGATAGAGCAGGTACTGGACCAGACGAGCTGACAGGTCTCTGCAATTTCTGTTTTCTTTGTTACTATTTCACTCACATTTAAGCGTTTTAAATACCACATTTCTGGATTATCTCACATTCAAATACTTCAAGAAACATAGCACACAGTGAACGTACAATACAAAAAAAATGACAGTAAGGTAACATACACCACCTTCAAATGTTCATATTTAATGCAAAATCAAATTTTCTAACCTTAACAAAGCAGGAATCCCTGGTCTAACACTGCAAACTGATTTTTGAAGTTTGAAGTAACGCTAGCTTTGAATTATTTGTCCACACCAACAGAAACCCCACTGCTGAATAATTAGTTGAAAGCAGAACAAATGCATTCATTTCACACTCTCACAACTCAAAATTGGATGAACAGGGGTTTTTTGCTCAGTTTTTTCCAAAATGTTCATCTTTGGACTGAGAATGAAAATAAAATTTGCAATATGAAACAAAAGATACTTGGAAAATTATAGCTACTTGAAAACAGGCCAGCATAGAGGTCTGTGAGCTGTGGAGGGAGGTCTGGATTCCGCACATGTAACGGGTGTTGAAAGCCACGGTTCAGTTTGGTCCCTTTGCGATAAGTATTCAGCTGCTTCACGAAAATGCAGATCCACATTTTCTCAAAATTCGGATGCAAGAACCGAGTACACCCTTAAAGCAACGGTTTTGAGAATTTCATACACAGTTATCTCATCAGGAGTGCTCTTGATTCAGCAAAGCACTTAACCGCGACCTTAGCTTGAAATGTGCACAGTGATTTCTTCGACAAAGCATACACGGCAAAGACCACTGAACAGCAGAAGAAGAGACCAGCTGTTTGACAGACCTCAGCTCCATCACACCAGGGTGTAGGACAGAAAAGGGGAAAGAACATCCCACTGAAAGTTAAACCACGGGAATGGCATTAAGACTGCAGAATATAACAAATCTCATCCCAGATGCGCCAGGGTTAAAGCCTCAACTGCCTGCCAAGAAAGGCCATCTGATATTCTTTTTCCCCTTTTATTAATGAATTTCTGTCAACTGTGAACGCTGTCGTGGTCCCCCCACCCCCCAAAAGGGAGGGAGCCACTAGGCGGCGAGCTGGGCTGGTGTCTTCTCAAGCCACAAACCCAAATTGCATCAAAGAGAAGAGAAAGCTGCTCCAGAGTTGCACAGGGAGCCATAGCAACGCGGCAGTTCCTATTTTTAAAAACTTGAAAGATAGTAAGAACATTAAGTCTGAGGGGAAAAAAAAAAAACCAAACACGTTTCTATCAGAAAGGAAAAAAAAAAAAAAAAGCACGTGTTCCTTACAGGCTCTAATGATGAAACTGCGTATGGCTAACCATCGATTTGCAGGTGCACAAGTCAGAAAATATCCACAGCCCCATCAAGCCAGTCCATGAAGGAAAGAGGCTGTTTCTCACCTTCCCTCCGCTGACCTGCTAAAGCAGGTTTTCAAATTCCCTGGGGCACTTTAAAACGCACAGGACCCCAATTGCATTTTGTGATCAGGGGAAGATGCCACTGTTGCAGACACTAAACCATAGCCAGAGCTGGGCTTGCAGTTTCACACTGCTTCCTTCAGCTCTAGCACAGAGGAAGGATTTTGATTCGCATTTCATGAAGAGCAGAGAGAGCCTGAATGCACAAGTTGAAGCATATTGTCACCAGAAAGTGAAGTTGCCACGGTATTAGCACTAATTGGACTTGGCTGCAGAGCAGGAGATGTCTCAGAGGGCTGGAAGCAGAACATGGACATTTTCCCATCTGGAAACTGATGGCACATACCAACATTCATTCCCAGCTGGTGGATTTTGGAGGTCTTTATGAAAGGGTCTCTCCTCTAATCAAAAGATAACCCTTGCCAAAAGCCTATCACTTCACTTGAACCCTCCCATCCTATTTTAATTGCAAAAAGGATGAAAAATCCAGCTGTCCCCACAGAACAAGTGCCTCCTCTCCCCTTCAGACAAGGCCCTGCTCTGCAGGACCAAGGCATCCATCTAGTTAGCAGTGTCCCTGCTCACTGCAGGGGGGTTGGACTAGATGACCTCTAGGGGTCCCTTCCAACCCAAAGCATTCTATGATTCTATTCTATGATTCTATCCTGTGGCACCTGCTGAGGAACAAACATTTTTGCTGACTCCCCATCATATGCTCCCTTTGAGAAGCCAAGGGTCTGCAGTATCCTACCAGTGTGTCAAGCTGGTTTGATGACAGACTTTCCCTTGCAAGACAGCCATGCTTCCCATTGCCCAAGCAGCGCTGCTTAAGGGCTGGGCAAAGCAAGGAGGACATCCAGGGACAGACTGTGCCCTTCTGCATCGGACACCCTTAGCAGCCCACCCACATGGGGGAGGTTTGCGTCAAGAGCATGTTACAAAGCTGCCCTCAGCATCCCCCTGCAGGGGACAGAATAAAAGGAGTGAGAAGAAGCCAACACTGTCCCTGAGAGTGGTAGCAACATGGATAAATCCTTCCCCCACCCACTGCTCACTCCTGGGCAGGCAGTGTAACTGGTACCACCAGGGTAACCAACCCAATGCCTTTCACCAGCATTGAACCACCACGACAGGGAGCAAGGCGGGCAGGGCAAATGAAATGCTACAGGAAATGCAAGGCGGGGAAGGAAAAAAAAAAGAAAGTGATGGCAGCATGCAAGCAGCAGACAGTGAGGTGATGTACAGCAAGGGACATGGGGAGGCAGAGAGACCCCAACGGAGGCGGGAGGTGCGGGCCAGCCCCAGCCTCCAGCTGCTGCTGGAGCAGTGACAGGAACAAGCAGATTTCAGCAGCAGGGATCTCTAATCCATCAGCAGCGCTCGTGCCACGTGCTGCCAGCTAGCTCCAGCCTGACGGCAGCCGGACACACCAACCAGCAGGAACATAACAAGCTGCTAACAAGACACTGGTTTAAAGGCTCCAAAAGGTCAAAAGTTACATATGCTCCCTCACCCTCCACGTTTCTGAAAAGGGCAATTTCTGCATCTGAGGGAACATGCCATTTATACTTTCTCTCCCCTCCTCCCCAGAGTTAAGCAGCAAGTCCCAGCACTCGCCTCTCACCGCTGGAGCCGCACTGGGTTTAAGGGCTGGAGCAGGGCTTCCCAGCCAGCTGCCAAGCAAGTAGATGCAGCCCCATCAAAGCCAGTGAGACCTCAGTGCTGGCCAGTGCTCCTGCCTCTTTGCACAAGGTTCACTCAACGGTCCTACAAACGGCAAAAGGGAGACACAAATGGTCCTCTCTCCGTTCCTTCTCTCAAGTCCCTCGCTGTGCTGTGTGAAGGTGTTTGGCTCACTTGGCTGGGAGACAACACAGACTGGCTCCATGGCAGTACCTGCAAATGACATCTGATGATCCCTGTGTCCAATGCGGCAGGAGATAGCTGCCATGCCTGCAGAGGAGAGGGCAGGAGGGTGGGTCGGGAGAGGCCCGCAAAACAAGGGAAGGTGCTTCCAGGGCACTGTCCTTGGCACTGACCTGGGGAAAGCAGGTCCAGGTTGCTATGAGCACGGTGCTGCTCCTGGGTATCGGGGTGGCACAGCACCCTGAAGGGGCACTGCACCTTTCCAGGGATACTTATAGCCCCTATGGTCTTGAGTCTCCAGGGTAGCAATATATGTATACAATCCTATTGCAAGTTCTTTCTCTGCTCACTGACTCACTGTTCAGGGGTCTAAGCTCCAGCAATTCCTAGTTTCCACCATGCAGTGATGTGAGAACAGAGCTTGCCCTGGGTGTTCCAGGGAAAATAGTTTCCAACCATTCATCAAGGGCTCTTTTGCATTTCTTAACTGATTGGCATGGAAGGCTCCAGATGAAAGTTAGTATTTCCCCCAAAGTGGAAGTATCATGTCCAAACAACGCACCGAGCTAGCTTGCCAGCTGTTTTCATATTTGAGGAATCCGAGGTGCAGAATTGAACCTACCTTTGTTCCCCTCTTAATGTATTTCTTTGCAAAGGCAGTATAATTCCACATTTGTATTTTCATTCCAAAGCAAATGCTTCACTGCACTTTTTATTAAAATGAAATCTGGTGTGTGCAGCCTGGTGTTAAATGAGAGACTATTAAAGCCAATCAGTGGAGAACTCATTAGTAACCCTACAACAACAAACTACTAGTTATGGCCCAGCATTCACAAGCAGCCGTGACAACCAGTAGGAAGAACCCAGGTCCCATTGAAGGCTATAATAAAAACAGAGCTTATGTAGCCCAACGACTGTGAATATCCATACAAAACGGCTGAGCTTTTATTCCTCAAATATGTGACAGAAATCATACTCTTTTCTCATGACTCATCCCTGAATTCCACTCCCAAGAATGCTCCTGTCATTTAGTTATTCCTTCCCATTTCTAAAATGTAATGAGAAGCACCAGTCCTGTGCTCAAGGAAATCTGTCCCATCAATTAAAATAACGAAATAAGCAGAAGGCTGCCTATAAACACATCCACCTCTGCCCACACCCTCTTCAGCTCTTCAGCAGCCATGGTGAAGGGAGAATAGATGAGCTTTGCAGAATGCCTAGAAGGTTAGCAACTCTCCTTGGAGGGGCCAAGAAGGAAGAACGCCATATCTGAGCATCTCTCCAGAGGAAAACCCTGTTAGAAACTCCTTCCCAACCTTTGTAATCTTCTCATCCAGTAGAAGCAAGCAGAGAGCACAGTGGTCTTCTGGATGCCCAGGAGAAGACCGGCCATGGAGATAACTATAAACTTGGTAGACTGGAATATTCCAAGCAGATTTCTTTCCGGGACAATGAAGGAATAAATGAACAGGTAATTATTACAAACAAAACAAAGAATTAAAGACTGTAATTGAACTGGAAAACATCATCTGAATATTTGAACTCCAAATGATCACCTAAGCCTATTATCAGCATAAACTGAGATAAATCCCTCACTACAGGAAAACTTCCTCAAGAATCATTCAAAAAGAAAACTACAATTCTTGTAGAACAAGCATTTCTTAAAGTGTCCTTTTCCTACTAGTTAGTGGAGTCATCTCACAAGAGGGTTCATTTCCAGGACAAAATCTGCAATGTTCAATGGTCGTGATTATACTTCTGCAGTTCCAACCTAACACAAAGGAGAATCAGTTTCAAGACAGAAGAGAAACAGTTGCTATGAGACCATTATTAATACACGAAGATGCAGACCAAACACCTACATTGGCAAGAAATGGCATTTAGATAACAGCCCGTCTTGTTTCTTTTTGTGCTTGCAGCCATACTTCAAACAAAACTTTGTTTGCACAAGCACTTGCAAAACCGAACAAGTGTCAATGTAAGACAGGGAAAATACATGGAGAAACGGAGCTTGCTTTCTACATCTGAGAAATTTTCAGTTGATTTCCTCCTTACTTCATTAAACACCCAGACCAACCACCGAGACCACATTGAGCAAGACCATTTGATTTTAGTTGCATTCAGAACTACCGCGTTTTCAGAAAGGAAAAAAAAAAAAAGTAAGAAATGGTCAGAGTTCAAAGGCAGATCTTGGGAAATTACTAATTCACAGTCTTAGCGTATAATGTGCCCCAGCCAAACTTAATTACACATTTTTTTAGTTAGATGTGTCACTCTCCAAAGAATAAAATGGGAAAATTCCTTTCTCGCACTGCCTTCCAGCTATGGATTTGAAGCAAATTGGACCACTTTGGATTTGCTTCAAGAGTTTCTGAAACACCAGCTACATGGTGATGTATATCTGAGGTCACATACACTTTGCAGTCTCCCCAGACTTCAAGCCCACGTACATACATTTCTCTATTCTGTGTAGGCATGCGGAGGGGGAACTGTAAGTTGCAGATGGCTGAATATAGTATTGCCGGGTCCAGGGCAGGACTAAAATTAGTTTTCCAGAATCTTCCGTCCAGCCCAAAGAGAGCCAGACCATGTCCCAGACACGCACGTATTGCTGCTGCCTCCTGTGCACAAGGCAGAAGTGCTGCGGGATCTTAGCCCGTGGAAGGGGTTAGGGAAGGTGTGAAGCAGCCAGGTCTGCAAAACCTGTAATACCCCAGATAGACAAAGCATTTCAGGAGAGATTTAAAGACCTCAGATAGACAAAGTATATCAGGAGAGGTTTACAGCTTAGCACATAGTAAATTCCAGCGATTTCAACGGGACTTGAAGGTATGAACACAGATTACAGCCATTAATCTCTGTGGGTTTTGATTCAGTGAGGTGAACTCGTATCTTCATGTCTGTTTCCTTCCACTTCTTCTCCCTCTCCTCTACCTTTCCTCCTGCCCAGACTCCAGGCTGTGAGGCTGAGCTTGAAGCTAAAATTTCTACTGAACCTTTGGATCTGCAAAAGCAGTGGCTTTTTTTGGACACCTCTAACTTTTATACATCAAAAGGTACCCAAAATTAAGTTCACTTAAACAGAAAACCAAGCACCCAACTCACTGAAGTCACAATTTTTAACCACCTCCCTTGGAAGTACAGGCACGGTGGAAGCATTTGGGGGAGAGGGGGAAGGGGAGGGGTCAGAACCCCAGACTGGCAGAGCACAGGCCAGCGCTGTCAAGGCAAAGCGAGTATTTGCACTGTGGTCACAGAAGCAACTGCAACACGGTGTAATTATTTCTGAGCTAGCTCAGGTGCCTGCAGCAATCTAGGCAGTGGCAGAACAGTTTGGCGTGGACTAATTGACTCTGCTTCTCAACGAGACTGATGTCAGTACTCAAACTAAGCTGGGTTTATCCACACATATCTGCAGTCATTCCTGTGAATGTTGTACCCAAAGCAGACAAGGGAGAAGGAACAGCATGATTTGGGCCATGAAACTAAGAAGAAAGCTAGTATCTTCAAAAGTGACAAGAACGGCTTTCATGTGGGGTGCCCAGGCTTTAGGGCATATCTACACTGCACAACAGCACTGTCATATCTAGAGACTCACGAGTCTCTGAGCTGGCAACTTCTACACAATGCAAAGAAGTGCTATGCAGAGAGATTACGCTGGGTCCTCAAAGCAGTGTAGCTATATGGGTTATGATGTTATGCACAGGCTAATACAGTGTCAACAGAACTAATTGGCAGAAGGTCTCTGCAGAACACTGCATCACATAGCATGGGACAACATTTTGTTTTCTAGATAAGTGCTGGAAAAGCACAATACAGCTCCCCACCCAAAAAAATCCCTATTCATTTGGAAAAGCAGAAAAACAGCCTGCCTTGATGCTACTTCTGATAACTTTTTATATACTAAATATCTCTTCCCTGCTTAATCATTCCAGGGATGACTCAAAAGAGCAGCAGCAAACACCCCTTACCCCTAAGCCTAGCTGGGAAGGAAACTGATAAAAGCTTTGGGCACCTTTGGTGGTTCCAAGGCTTGCAGACAGCAAAAAGCCAGTATGGGGAAGAGGAAATAAAGGCAGTAAGACCTGGTAATATGCCAATGGATCATAGAGACAAAGAACAAATAGCAGATAACATTATGGATAATATAATGGGTCAAAGAATAGACTTTTCTTTCAGTCCCCAACTTTCAGGCGAAGCAAAATCTGCTTTCTTGTCCACCGGTCTCCCAGTCTGCCTAGTACAGTTGACAGTGAAGGGTCATAGCACACAAACCAATCCATCACATGTACAGGGCTCCATGATTCATCATGACAAATGAACAAAGATGCTAAGCTCTGTGCAGCCACCTCTCCTGATAGCTACTGCCTGGATTTCCCTTGTCCTACCACAAAGGGACCAACCTGCCCAAGAATTTTATATGTAAAACATTGGAGAATGACAGCTGAGCAGGTCAGGGGGCATCTGGATAATTGCAGCTACCATGTCCCCCAGCTCTTCCAAAGTCTAATCATCTGGGTTGCTTAGCGACGCACTAGAACTCCAGCTGGGACAAAAAGGGAAATCTAGAAATCAGTGCTGTTCTAGAGGTTGTTCCACCACAGGCATTCTCTATGACCCTAAACAGGCATCTTAGCACTGTTTCTTAAGAAAATCTGAATCCGGATCAAAGGAAGATATTTATTCAAATAGGTTTTCCCTATTTTTAAATGCCCTTTTCCATCTAGAAAAACTTGCCATTCTGATGGAGGTGCCTAGGCTCTCTGTGTAATGTGCACAAGAGAGAATGGGACCCAAAATACCCAGCAGACAATGGCCAGCAAGGTGCCAATGATCAGGGTGACAGCACAAGTCCTCCTCTTTGAGGTAAACTGGATCCTTAAGACACCCCAGGGCTTTAAAGGCTTCCAGTATAAAGCAAGAGATGAGGAGTTGGCTCTATCTCTTTTTGGAGCTCTAGTTCTCCAGATCTCTCTGCACCTCCTTCTTTCCTGTAACCCAGGGCTAACGGACAGCAGAAAGGCACTTGGTCCTCAGACAACAGCTACCATGAAACTATTCCAGATGGGCTACGCAGCTGTCACCTATAAAGGACACCCGTTCACTGGTGCCTAGAACAGAACCTGGTGCTTTCTAGATTTCAATACAAACATCCCCACTGCTTGCAGCAAGAACCCACCTGAGAGTTACAGAGCCATTCATGCAAAGACACTCCAAGAAGTTCATCACTGTTATAAAAGCAAAATTTTGTGCATCAGGGGGCACACTCAAATATTTGCACTATGCCTTCATTGTCCCTTTTCCTCATGCTGGCTTGTCCCCTGTGTGCTATGGAGGCTTTCTAATGGGGTGACAGTACTGCTTCTCATGACACACAGTAACACAGGTCCCACCAACAGCATGCCTCCCCTTGCCCAGGTTCTGGCCAACACTGCCTGCTCTCCCAAAGCACCACGTGCCCTAGCAGAATTATTCTGGTCTCAGAAGTCCTCTTTGACCCCTCTTTTGTAAGACTGGCCCAGCCCCTTCCCTTACCTGTTGAGCATGTTGGACTGGTAAATCCTTTTCTCCTGGGTGTTGTAACAGCTGCTCTTGGGCTCAGGGATGAAGCTGTGTTCAGACAGCATATCAGAAGCAGCCGTGGTGATTATGGCTATTCCATCCCTCACTCTGGCAGGAAGACCGTAGTCCCATTCATCATATGAGACAGAGATGAGCCCAGTGGGGAACTCAGATGGCACTGTGTCTGTATCCCCTGCCACCAGGCTGGGCACAATCCATGTGTAACCGTAGCCTGTCAGACCCACAGAGTTGGCCACCTCAAAAATGTAGGTGGCCTCTTCCTTTGTGCAGTAGAGGAGGATAACAGGGCTTTGGAGCTTCTTGAGCTGGTTCTGGATCTTTGAGTCCCCATCGTCCAGGGACATGTCCAACAGGAGGACCTCCTCCAGTTCCCAACCCACAAAGCTGTGCTCAATGGTACTGCGGATCTTGTTCACAAAGTCCTGGTAACCAGGGAAGTAAGTAGTGACAATGGAGAAGATGTACCAGTCATATTCTTCCATGATGTTGAGCATGACAGAGGCTTGCTGTTCTATTGATGGGCCAAACTGGAAGAACATGGATGACTCATCCTAGAATAGGAAGTCGAAGAGAAAGAAAAAGAAAACAAGAATAGGTCAAAGGAAATAAACAGCATTCCTAGTCAATCCATTGAGCATGGAGGGGGAGGCACGCAGTCACAATCTTACACTTCATGTATTGGCCAGAGCTTAAGGATTTTTAACTTTTAAAAAATTAAGATTTAAGTGAAGCAAGTGGGAAGGAAGTAAAAGCCTTTTTATGACCAGCTGTCCTTACTTTATTTTTAAAGGCAGGTTGCTGAAATTACTTAAAGGTTTCAAATGTTAGGCATGATTCTAACAGGCAGGGAACAAGTGGTACACAAGTGAGGACAGAAAAAGAGAATATGCAGAAAATATTCCATGGCTGCAGAAATTCAGAGCTTTAATCCCAGGATTACAATAACCTTATATGTAGTATATCCAGGATATACAGCAGCTTTGATACTCATTTTGTTTGGACAGTCACTCTGGTTTGAGTATCCGGGCTGAAGTACAACTAGAGTAGGCAAAACCATTGGACACAAATAGCTCTGAGAACCTCCACTGCAAGCTCCTCTCAAAGCAAGCAGTAGCACAGAGTGCTACAACTGTGAAGGCTCAGTCTCAGAACAACATAAAACATATTAAAATGGAAAAAATAAAATTCTAAACTATCATGGGGTTGTTTATACCATGTTTTAGAGAAATGTCAGCTCAATATTTCTCTTGGTATTGCTTTCATATTCTTCTAGCATACCAACTTCATCATTGTAAGAATCAGAACTTATACTATTTTATAACCTCCAAGACTCCAAAGGAGTTTTGTACAGATCTCAGCTCTCCAATGGCATAGCATAAGCCTTTTTGTTCCTGGGTTTTCACAAGATAGCAGGCTTTCAATTTGTGACAGATCCAGCAAAATCCAAATCCCTGCTTTTGCCCAATTCATGATGGAAAGGAATAGAAAAAGCATCTGCCAATATGCTCTCTTATGGACTGATCTTCTATCTTTTAAAATCAACTGCAAACTCCCACTGACTTCTGTAGAGTAAGATTAGAGCACAAACAAACAAACAAATTTTAAAAAAGGCAGAATTAAATTACATCTCTCTGCAGAGATTCTCATTACAATAAGAAAGTTCTCCAAATCCAATCAACACTTTTAGGAATGAGATAGCAGCCCTGCCTTCTTTCAGGAAGCCAGAAGAGGTGAACCAGAGATCCCTATGGGTCACATCCTGTATGAAAAAGTCCTTGCTCCCAGATCTCCATGCCTCTCCTATGAGGTTTGGTGATTAAACTCTGTTCGCTTCCTCCACACAGCTCACCACCCACTTGGGAAAGTACTCTTAGGGCTGCTCTTTGCTCACTGGAAAAATAAATGTACACAAAAAGGAAAAGAAGGCAGCAACAAATTGGAGACAAGTTAAAAAAACAGGAGCAGCAACTGAGCCTCTCAATCTGTGGCAAATAGCTCATACTTTCTGTCGCTGGCATTCACCCCTTTCTCCCAGAACTGTGCTCAGGAAAATAACTTACTCTTCCAATAAAAAGATACTTTCTATCTTTGAAGCTTATGAAGAAAATCAGGAAAGCCAGAGAAAAGATTAAACTGTTGTCACGGAGCTGCCAGAGTTTGAAGAAAGCCTGAACTCTCATCTCCAATACCCTTCATTGCACTGTGCCTTTGACAGCCACTTGTAGCAAACTGAATGCTAGTGTGAAGACTCAGCCTTACTGTAACATGAAAAGGCAAGACAGCTACACCACTGACTAGTATTTATTTTTATATTAAATTCAACAAAAGCTTTTCTATATCTAGGCATAAGAACCTCTGAATTGAGTGTAAATTTCCACAGTTTCTAGCAGAGGGTCTAAGATCTGAAGGACCTGGCTATTGAATTATGGGAACGTTTGACATACAGCGTCTTGAAGTCTTGTCTGAAAAAAACCTGGGTGCTTTCCTCAGTGACAAATAGGGGATGGGAGATGGCAAATCCACCAGTATTTCAAGGCTGCATATGCATGCACATGCAGGAGTTAGCAGGCACGATAGCGAGGTGCAGGAGGTACTGCCCTCCTCCTGATTTTAAAGAGGGTCAGATGGTCCAGCTAAAGCACCTGCTTACAGTTTGTTCCACATGACTGCACAGCCCAACTGTTGAAAGGGAATTCAGCCCCCAAGACTCGGGAAGAAAATTTAGAGGTCCTCACTAACCAGAGTGTTTCAGAACATCAACAATCAATACACCAAATAGATAGCTTTATCGTAACCCAGCTAAACAATTCCTCTCCACAGAGAAATGTAAGCACCCTTCCTTAAATCAAACAGCACAGACCACTTGGCTGTGCATGTTATAATTGCTCTTAAGCAACTGCTTGCATTTTTATTATAAAAGCAGCAAGGGGAGGCAACTTCTATTCAAAATGAAAGCACTAAGGAGATGCAAGCCAGTCCAGCTTTTGGCTTGCTAAGATGTCTCTTGGCATTTGATCACCCCAATACTTGGGCTAGCCAAATGTTCTTCATTCCCTAACCAACTCAGCACTCAGAAAAGAGGGGGGCAAGGGAGGAAGGACAAACAACACTGTAGAAGAAAGTGTCCCTCTCATAATAAATCAGGAGAATTGCTGATAGAGCTGGATGGGAATCTCAGTGAGTGCTTTTTGGGGGACAAAAAGCAAACTAAGAAAAATGTCTGAGAGCCACAGTTTCCTTCCTCTCCTTATTTCTGACCACACCTGATGGCAAGTCAGGGAAAAAGAGAAGGAGCTGAACTGACCGAGAACCACAGGGCTATCAGAGCAGGAATTTGACCTCACTATGGTGTTACAGTGAAGGTTTTTAAATTAGGAGGTAAGTCTAAGGGGGTTTTACCATTTTTACACAGATATACCCCATAGAATCATTATTGCTTTATTACAGTCTGAAGCCAAAGAGGATTATTTTACCCCTCCAGACATTAAAGGTTTTTACAAAACACTAGAAGCTCCTATTTTCCTCCTGCAGAAATTTCACACTCTCCACCTCCCTTTTGCACCTTGGAACAGCCAAAACATGGTTCAATATTGCCACTGGGAGACAGATTTAAGTTTGGGATAGATTGAGTTCAAAGCAGAAGTCGTCCCTTACCTTGCACATCATCCACATGAAATACAATACCCTGGCTACAGGAAAAAGCTTGTCTTTCTCCTACAGCCCTTTCCACCTGCAAGCCCAGGCTCCCCATAGCTAACTACTGCAAGAGAGAGCAAGATGCTGCAGGGTGTCCCTCACCCAGCCTGAAAGAGTAGAGACTCCATTACGGGATCTCAATGCCTCCAAAGATCCTGGTACTCCCCCACTGTCACCCTGCAAGGTCAGGGATCTGTAGTTTGCAGAGCTGAGCTGGAGGTGGAGCCGATCAATTGACACAGCACCACTCCCCAGCTGACAGATGGCTGCCCACAGAAAATCTGCTCTGCATTTACCGCTGCTGGGACAAGTATTGCCTCCCCCTCCTGCACGTTTAACCTCTCAGATAAGGAGGCTGGATTGCACATGGCGAAGGTGCAAAAGCACTCACCACGAAGCCTCCTCTCGGAGACTGGTTTCTGGTGAGTTCCTAGGTGGATGGGAGAGGGTTTGTGGAGGTGGCACAAGGTTTAGAGAACGACCAAGTGTTACTGCCACCAATTCTAAGTTGCCCAGTGACTTCTGTCCCTCAAGGGCAGGCCCACGTAGACATTGCACGAAGGCCAGGTCTGACCCCTCCTGACCCTTGGCAGGTGACTCTCAGAGCTGCCCTCCTGCAGCTCCACCAGTTGAAACCAATCACTGCCATTTAATGAACCATTTACCTCAGATGTGGCAGGAGAGGTCCCTGGGGTGTTTTTCTCACAAGTTCTTTCTGAAGAGCCTCTCTGGATTCCCCAGGCAAGAAAAAGCAATTACTGCCTTACAAACATCATCTTACTATCCAGAGCAAAACTACTTCTCAGCATGGGGCAGACTCAAGAATATCTCTAAAGCAGATGAATGCAGGATCCCCAAAAATGGTTGCAGTGGGCCAGTCATCTTGAAGAACTAGAGAGCCTTCCATCAAGCCATAGGATAACTGCTGACTTGGGGAGCAAGGAGTGTTGCATTTCTTTCGTGCAGCCTATCTGAATGTAATCTGGTTCCGTGCACCATGCGTTGGTGGCTGGACCATGAACAGACTTTTCGCTACTGGTGGCAAGTTCCTTTAGCTCCAGTCCAAGGGCCAGGTGAGTCAAAATATGCACAAGGAATCTGAGTGAGGAGCAAGTAAAGAGCATGCTTCTTGGATTTGGGGAAATAAACCTTGTCTTTGCAAAATGCCCTAGGCTGCTATTGCCACACAGGCGCAGGAGAAATACAATTTGTGCTGCTCTGGGAGTAGCCCCTTTTTATTAGGCTTTTGGGAACATCAGTATATCTAACCCCATTTGCTGCTGGTATTAAGGTTCCTGTGCAGCCATAATTTAACAACTGGGGTCAGCTCTTCTCTTCCTTTCTGGTTTGCAACGGGGATCCTATAAGATCCTAGTGACTTAGGCCACTATCACTTTCCAAGGCCCTCTTCTCCTTTTCCTGATTTAGAAGAAAAGCTCTTTGTGTGTCTTTAGTACTCTTGATTTGCAAAATTCCTCTGTGACCTACAGACAAATCACATAGGGCTGCCTCTTGTTTACACTTCAGCTCTGCCTACCACACATTTTGTGGAGGCAAAAAGAGTAAGCAAGCGCCAAATAACTTCTGGGAAAACATAGACCTTAATTTCCCTACCTGTGTATTTTTCTTCAAAACTGAGACACCACTGTGTATCTATTTGTCACAGTCCTGGCGGGATACCTGATTCACTGGGAATTTTATTGTTCGTGATGGAAAATGCCACAACAGTTCAAAGTCTTATAATTAAATTTTCTATATTTCTGAGTCCCGTTTGTTATAACAGATCTGACAGGAAATTGGGATCTTTGTTGCTTAAGTGTTCATTTACTCCTGTTTATTCTTACCACAAATGCATCACTGCCTCAGGCTAGCTTGCAGTCAGGATCTTCTGCCCGTTTGGTTTTTTTTCTCCCCACATTTAATTTTTTTTAGTTTTCAACAACTCAATACAATAAAGCTCTGTTTTTAATATTACATGCTGCATCATCCTGTGTGAGTCCTTTCCTTGAGTGCTTGCAGTAGGGACTATGAGAACACAGTGACACTACAGCCCTAGCACAATGTCCCTGTGCTGGGATTGGCGTCTAGAACAGCATCTCTGCACCTCTCACGCACATACATGCTCACATTTCCACAAATACACATATTCACAGCAAAACCTACTCAAAGTAAGGTTGGAGCACTTTGAATCATGTAATTTCTTAATGACTCTCTGCCCAGTTGATTTAGTAGGATTTCAAAACTTCCCTGTCTTACTGGAACAGGTTCCCGGGGTTATTACTGATTTTGGCTTGCACAGCAGATGGAATAGATGACCTCCTGCAATCCTTTCCCAGCACTCTGATTCACTGATGAGTGGATCGTTCTTGGTGAAAATCCTCAGAGCTGCCCTGGGAATGTGCCGTCAGTGGGAAGTTCAAATTCGCTAGATGCAAAAATGTGGTTTACATAACCGTATCATTTATCAGTTCCCTCCCTTGTTCTCATAATAACTACTGAACGCGCTGGCCTTATTTGACAGGATACATAGCTCAGACATGATGGCTACAGAGAAGCGATTGCTGAAATTGGTTGATGAGTGAAAGGGAGAGACTCAGCTCAGTGTCCCCACTGATGGAAAGGCAGGCAGGACATACTGTGCTAAATTAGTGGAGGGCTGTAAGAGCCTCCTCCTTCAGGAGAGTGTGTTGCTGTCCTTCTGGTCCCTGCTAGGCAGGGCATAGAGGAGGCCAAGAAAGAAGGTCTGTGGCAATTAGGAGAATGGTTGTTGGCTCTCTAGGTCTTCTCTGGAAGCCGCAATCCCTGGTGACTACTGAGAATAATTGTGATTAGGAATCTGGAGTTGCTAGTATAGCTCAATTTTGTTACCCTGGTAAACAGTAGCAAATGTACCAAGATTCACATGTATAATGACATTAACTATACACATAAGTATTATATACACAGATCCCAGTCATGGCTTGGACATTCATCTCTCTGTAGCGGTGGAAACAGATCTGCTGCAGAGCCCTAACCCAGGGACAACTGTGTAAGTGCTCCAGCACCTAGGAGTTCCTGAGAGCTGCAATAAAAAGTTCTCTGATTAAAGATGACTCAAGGGCTGAAAACAGCCAAGTGATCTCCACTTGAGGGTCTACAGAAATCATTCATACTAAGCATTTTGCAACAGAGGAAACACAAGATATCCTAGATTCTGTAATCTTGATTGTTTCACTCCATACCGCATGCAGTTAATAAAAAAGATGAAAGAGTCAAACACACCAGGGCTATTGTCTGACATACACAATTCAGAGAAAAAGTCCAAAAATTCTTTGGCTAAGGAGAGGGCGCACCATTTGTGAATTTTATATACAATCACTGGTCAAAGCTGGCTAGTATATGATGGTATGCCATACCAGCTACTCAGAGCATCGCATATGGATGCCAGCACTTTTCCACAGAGGGGAAATGGCATTTAGCAAGCTGCCAGGATAAACAGTTTTCACACCAGGCTTGTTGCATTTCCATTTTCACCTCCGTATGCATGTGTTTCCTTGTTTGATGAGCTTACATGGATGGATAAAACCACTGGTCACTCTGGGGAGATTCCTCCCATCAGGTGCCATGTTATATCATGCTGCCAATCCAGATAGCCCAGGCCTAGCTCCCCTGTCCCAGCTCAGACAAGCCCACTAGCTTGGCTTAATATCCTGACATTGCCAGCCCGTATCAGTTAGAGGAAAGTCAGACTGTCCCATTACTCATCCATCCCATTACATCATGGTGTTTGCCTGGGGCTTCTTTTCTGGCTGTCTTACCCTCCAGACTAAGGGCTGAATTTTGACTGTAAGCTGAACGGGATGTCATTGGTGTAGCCATATTAATCAATAGCAGCCATAAAACTATCCAGC
This sequence comes from Gorsachius magnificus, assembly GCA_034008185.1. Taxonomy (NCBI): domain Eukaryota; kingdom Metazoa; phylum Chordata; class Aves; order Pelecaniformes; family Ardeidae; genus Gorsachius; species Gorsachius magnificus. The sequence continues at coordinate 163,677,904 of CM067081.1, read as the reverse complement.
CCTCTTAAAAAAGTCCAGTCACAGTATTTGGCAAGATGTCATTGAATAAATTTCTCAAATCAGCTATCCAGGGTGAAATACTATTTCTTTTTATCATTTCTAAATTAACTGCTCTTCCATTTCATCAAGTATGCCTTTGGTCTCCTATTATGACAAACCTCATTATGAGCTGAACCTCCCAAGGTTCACAGAGTCTATTTAAATAAGCGCTGGAAGTTCAGCATTGCATCCCATGCCCTCTGAGCCTCTCAGGAGCTGAAGATCTCCTCTCACCGTGGCCCAGCTGTGGACAGGCCGGAGCGTGTCTGTGAGGGCCTCCGTTCCCCTTCTGTCTCATGAAGTAGTGATAGCCCCTTTTCACTCAAGTTCTGCATTGCTTATTTAAGCATTAAACTTCTGTGGGCAAGGCTCTTTAGCTGCTCTGCGTCCCAACACGTGGCACCTGCAGTCCTGGTGACGCCAAGGGTCTGCTCAGCCTTTACGGACAGAGCGAAGCTGGCCGGGCCCATGCTCCGAGCTGGCCAGGTCACAGCCAAAGCAAAGTAGCCAATTTAAGGCAACGTGGTTCCAGGACTTAATCTTTTCTTAGAGGCTGGCCTTATTAACCAGTTTAGATAATTTTGAAGGCATTGATATAGTTTGCGTACCCTTTGGATCAGCGCTGACTTGCCCCAGAGCGCGAGTGAGCCCGCAGCTGCAGGCAAAGCCTGTGTTGATGTGGCCTCCGGTTGCCTTAAGGCAAGGAGCAGTAAAAGGCTTCAGCCTCATCCAGTTTGCCCAGCAGTAAATAGGCAATGCTCTTGCTCAAAAGAAAAACATAAAAATAGAAGAAACCCAACCAAAACCCCACGTAAAATGGGAGCGTTTTCTAGCAAGGGGACAGAAACAAGAGCTGAGATCTGACCAGGTTACACAGACTCCAGATTTCCCACTGCCCCATACCCGCCTGCCTCTTCTCTAAGAGGGTCATAACTGATGCTCTGAGTATATTAAAAACAAAAAAAAGGAGGGAAAAAAAAAAAAAAGAGAGAAAAAAAAAAAGGTCCGGCCCCCACCGCCTCGGTCCCGGTTCAGCAGCGGCGTTTCCTTGGCAACCGCGCACACGTAGCAGGGCCGTGGCCGTAAGCTCCTTAGCGGCCGGCGGGGGCAGTCCCGCTTTGCTCCCCGCATGCGGGCCGGCCCGGCGGTGTCGGGGCCGCCGGGGGCTGGGGCTGGGCGTCGCTACCCTCGCCCCAGGGGGGGAGGGGGGGGGGGGCTGACGGACCCCCCGCCCGGGCCTCTTGTGCCAGGTAACGAAGGGCAAGCAGGACTCGCGTCAAGATGTCCTCCCATCCTGCCCGCCCAGGCCTCCCTCTCCAGGGCTGGTTCCTGACTGCCGGCGTGCTCCCTGGCGCCGTTTTGCCTTGTGGTGCAAGAGGAGGGTGCGGAGCTGCCTTTGCTTCCCTGCCTTCACGCACCGCTCCCACCGGGAGATTTAGTCCCACGATACAGGCGGGTTTATTCGGTTACCCCAGGTCACTGGCTTCCTGCCGTGAGGAGGCCCCAAAATTCAGAAAGAAGTGATCCCACCTTTTCTCCTCCTGAGCCTGGGAGTAAGCATTCAGCCATTTCATACTCGCTGCTTTCTGAGACCATCGAGACCCACGCTACCCTTCGCTGCGCCCTCCAAATCAGATCCTGTCATTTTGGAAAGGAGGTGCTGCTTGGTCAGATACACCTCCTCCCTGTCCTGAGCTCTCCCAAACCTGACTCAACCCAGCTCACTCCGACCTGCGTTTTACAGTATGGGCTGGGACAGGAGCAATGTGGAACCCTCGCTGTGCACCAGGCAAGAAGGCAGCTCTGTGTGGTGCATTTTAAGAGGGATTTTACCACCTTCCTAACACTGCTATGATGATATAAAAGAACCCAGGCATAAAATGAAGACACAGTACCCTGGTCCACTTTTGTCTGGACATGCTGCTGGCAAGCAGCTGCCTCGTTAGCACCTACCATGCATGTCTGCACCAGGCAACAGGAGGCACAGAAATTGTGAGCGGGCCTTATGGCATCCATGCATTAGCACTGTGTGGAAACTCCAGCTCAGGTCCAGCAGAGCTGCCATGTCAAGAGAGTGAACTAGTTCAAATCCTGGCCTGCACTGCTGTAGTGACACTCCTGGTTTCAGATCTAGCTGGGGACTCTCTAAGCCTAAGGAGAAGAACCAGAGTTGGATTCCTGAACCATTGGACCTGGACTATGGATTCAGCCCCTGCTTTGGAAAGCGACTGTATCGCTGTGTTACAAGAATCCTTGGCTGGAACAAGCAATAAGGATTTCAATATGCAGCCTCATTTTTCATGCTTGAAGGCCTGATCCCCATCAGAGCTGGCTTTGGCCATAGCTAGTTACCTCTTGTGCTCCAAGATGGATGAAAGCATGGCAGCACCTACCTTCTCTCTACCTAGCTCTCCTTCCTAATCAACTAGTGAGCAGTACCTCTGCCAGGGAGCTGCTGTCATGCCTGTCTTGCTCATGTAATTGATTCACAAAGTTTTAAACGATTATTGATTCTCCTCTTCCCCACTGTGGAGACTTTGAGACCAATAAAGCACAGGGAGTTATTTACACAGATATTAGAAAGGAAAGAAGCTCCCTCCTCAAATGTTCTTGAGCTCCCATCTATTAAGTCTCAGAAACTCAATAGGAGGTTTCTTACAGCTTTACAGACAAAAACACTCACAAATTTATGAAGTCCCCTGCACACACACATGCCCAGCCAAACATTTGCAGGATGTTCTGCCAACAGCCACACCTGCTGAATTATTGCTTCCCATTATTTTGTATTGGGATCATAGCTCTTTAGTTCCTTTTCTTTGCCCTGATGATTAACAGCCATTTGCCATACCCCTTGCTGCTATGAGACCAAGGCAGAAACTGTGTCAAACCTCCTATTCAAGGAAAAGCCATTTCTGAACTCCAATGAATTGGAAGTCATTCTCGGTCAAGAGACTGGGCCATAGGAGACTTGCAGAGCTATAGCTTGCAATCTCCCCATGGTTCCAGAAACAATTCCCATTCATGGTTGCTACAGTGATTGGTGCTGTAAGGACCATTATATCCATCTCCATGATCTAAGCCCATGAACATTTACACTCCTCCGGGTTTGATGAAGAGGATTAGGGAGGGGGAATCAGTCCATCTGACTTTGAAATACAGGTGCTATGAGTTTCGCTTCTGTACTTCTTTTTGCTTGGGCAATGAAAGTCAATGAGCACATTTCTAGTCAGCTTAACTTTGTGCCAGAGCACACATAACTGAATTCACTGTTTTTTTCTATACTTGCCTGCACATTAATAGGAGGTACCATCTATATATTCAGTGTGCCCTTGACATAACTTAAAAGCAGCAGCATAATAAATAAGATGCTCTTTTTGTACTTGAATTCAAATTTTTCTATCTATATTAGGCTTTGTACTTTTTTAAACAAAACCCAAGGCTGGGACTGAACTGCCATATCTTTTTCAAGATCACACACGCACATGAGGCACTGAGATTTCTGTCGAGGATCGGCACAGCAAAGAAAGGGGTTGATGGAGCAGCAAAAGAATTTGCCTCTGCTGGCCGTTAATAATAAGAGTAACAAAAGCATCTGAGAGAATAAAAGCCAGGGTGAAGCGTGTAAGGTATAGAAATAGCTCTTTGACTGACTCAAAGGCAAAGCCGAGGCATCTTGTTTTCCTGCATCTCCCGTTGTCTGTCCTCTTTCTTAACCACACACTCCAGCACGACGGGGGAGTGGGAAGTAGATGGAAGCGTCAGCAGGAGCTACAGCAAGCTGGTGAGAAATGAGCTATTCAGTCCGAACATTGCCTGGCCAGGGCCCTTGACAAAAGATGAACAAATAAGAATATGAGAGGGGAAAGAAAAAGCCATGTCCCGGACTGTACCTCCTGCAAGGAAAGAGCCATTGGCTGAGATGCTTTGTCTTTCCCTTCCACTTTGTATCATTCTGTCTCATTATTTCTTGTCTTCTGTACACAGCTGCCTCCAGGTTCTTCAGTGCATGCAGGTGTGTATATATATATATACACACACACACACGTAGGATGGCTCAAGATAGGCAAATTGCCTCATCTCCAACATGCCAGTTCCAGTCCAACTCAAGCCAGCGGCACCTGAGGTGGATTAGCATCTGACAATGATCCCTATGAAATGAGGTGATGGTGCAGTCCAGCCTTACTGAAGATTAGTGTCTACATCACCACACATGCGTTCAGAGCTAATTAAGCCTCCAGTTAGTGCTCTCAGAGAGAAGCCAAGGATTACACAGGCTGCTTCACTGCACAGCCCTGGCCACAGCCCAGGGGAAGAGAGCTTGCATGCCCTCAAATTGTGGGTGAAAGCATTGGAGACATGGTTTTCACAGATTTTATTCTTCCTGACAAAGTACAGTCCTTCAGGACTCATCTTTTGTGGAGGTAAGCAGTCATCTAATTAATATACACCAAGATGATCTGGGTTAAAAAAAAAAATATTCTTTCCTTTAGGCAGGTAAGAATAAGCAATACTTGTGGGAAGGGAATAGCCACAGAAAGGTTTATTTCAGGATGCAGCTAAACAATTTTGGAAGCTGAGACAAAGTCATCACTCTGGTCATCTAGCTTCAGGATACTTTTTCTGGCTAGTAGGAAGATGTGTCTTTTCTCCTTTTCATGCAAAACCTCTGAATATCTGTCTCCTGAGAAGTACTGAGCTGAAAAACCTTTCCTTCAAGTCTGGTGGCTAGTGCAAGAAGCTTGACCTTTTCATTATCTCAGTGGATGCAGGATATGTACATTCCCGTCTGCACTGTGTAGGAGCCTGCAGCAGTTGCTGTGCACCCTTCATCTGAGAGTATGTTCTCCTCTTTGTGCTAGGTGTAGAAGAAACAGAGTTTAAGAACTATGTACGTTCATCATCTTGGCATCAGTGTTCTTCAAGGCATGCAGCCTTGCAGAGTGGGCATGTTTGGTGAATGAAGCTCGCTGTGTGGGAGATATCACCCCAGTGCTCTACAGCTCATTTGGTGTCCAGCTGCTCTTGTTATGTTACCCAGTAATTCCTAAGGGCTGGTAGTAGATCTCTGTCACTCATCAGGCTAATCCCGCTAACTTCAAAGTCACACCATACTCTCTAGGTGGAAGTGAGAATGTGGTCAGGCTCGTTGTGCCTTCAGCAGTGTGCTATGGACACAACCTCTCTATTCATCAGTGGGAAAACACCGCCTTTACAGGTATCCCTCACTGGCCTTCCTTTCCATGGAATTTCTCTTTATAATGCAGCTCTAGGATGTCCAAGGAAGGAAAAATATGCAGTATTTTCACATATTTGCATGTTTGAAAATGTACATACTCCATCCATACATAAAGGGATGAGGACCCTAAATCACTTTTTACAGGGAGCTTTCTGAGGGCCATGATTTCCCCTTCAGCTGTCTGCTGTGGGGGACTTTGCATAGCCCATTGCTCATTCCCCTGTTTCATTGCTATGCAACGAGCAAATTGTTGGGTCCCCAGAAGATTTCACTTCACTCCATAAGCACTGGCGTGTCTGTTTCAGCAGAGATTAATCATACAAACCCTCCCGGCCTTGGACTCAGCTCTTCTCAGGGCTCCTCTAAACAGGGCAGTTTACATCCTTACACAAGGTCAATTGTGTGTCTTGGACTTCAACGAAGGAAGCCCTCAGTCCTCTGAGCACAGACAGCAACATTTTAACAGTGCACAGAGATGCTGCCCAATGGTTTACAGTCTAAACTAAAGATGAACAGCACTTCAGATGGAAGCAGCAGGAGGACTTTAAGCAGCCTGGTCATAATCCCTCCTGCTGGGATGTGGACAGTGGGCATAAACTGGTCCCATTACTGGGAGTCTTGGTAGGGAATTTTTCAGGACTGTAAGTGGGCAACACCTTCCATGCTACAGCTTGCACCAAACCACCTCCTCAGAGTTTCACAGCATGTTGCAGTCTTTATGGACTCAGAAGGGAGATTACTGCCTCTTGAAGTGCCAAGAGCTTTTGCTACAGCTTCTAGTTTTTCCCTGAAGAGCTCCCCTCCAGGTATTGAATGGGCTAGGTATTACAACTGAAAAGATTTTCATTTAGCAAATTTTTCTTCTCAGCTGATGTACTCAGTGCAGAGGGAATACGAATAGACGAGATCTCTTTGCTCACACCTATCTGCATAAGCTTGTTTTAAGCACATTGTACAATTGATTCAACTTCCCAACAACAGCCTCCTCACGTCTCCCGGCCTCTCAAAACCATGCCTGGATTATATAATGCCACAGCCCCACGTCAGAGATGCCAGAGCTAACCTGGACAACCTAGTAAGCCCACAAGGCACAGTGCTACCTTGCAGACGCATTAGCTTGGATCCCTGAAGCTGAAGAGTGGTTTCAGTACAATCCCTGAGCTAAATTTGTCATGCTGCAATTGTACCACTGCTGGAGCTAGCCTACTGTGTGTTACCTAAAGATCTACAAACCATGCCAGGCAGCTATGTCGTCCCGGAGACTCACTGCCTTCCTCCAATACCTGGGCACCCCAGATCTCAAGGTGCTTCCTACCACACCTGCATGGGAGACTTACAGTTGCTGCCTGCTCCTTGGGCTCCCTTTGCCCCCACCACCTCAGCAGAGTTTGTCCTCCACTCCCCAGGGCCCAGGGAACATCTTAAACCTTTTCTCTCGGGCCCACCTTGGACCCTTCTCCTGCACTCCCCAGCCCCACAGGGTTCCTCTGCATCAGCTCTCCTCCCACCTGCTGGGTGCGGCGTGGCCATGACCGTGCTGGGACTGGGGCAGCAGGAGGTGAGGCCAAAAGGACAGCAGACGGTGGGTTCACGTCCACATACACGCGCATCCCGATTAAAGATCCAGCTTTGTTTCCATGGCAACGTGCAGAGCTGCGGCAGCATGGTCCCTTTCCCGCATGGCGGTGGCAGCCACGCTCTGCACGGCTAAATCCTGCTGCCGCTCCCAGCCGCTGCCAGGGCCCGCCGCCAGTGACCCCTTATGAGCTTTCCAAAGCCTGGCAGATTAGGGCTCACAGATTTCCCGCTCGTGACGTGCCGTCCAGAAACAGGCAAATACAGATGCGCTGACTAATAGCAGTAACAGAAATAACACCACCCATCGCAGTTGAGCTGTAAACCCCTTAGAACAGCATTACAGAGAAACACGTTTTCTTTCCTGGAAGCTGGCAGTGATAATCAACGGAGTGCAGTTCAGGGAATTAAGAGAAGATATCTTTTTTCCTACGCGCAGGTAGCTCCTTAGCACACAGACGAGCAGCCAGCGCTCCCCTGGGTCTACTGCCAAATGCCACTTGCAACCAAAGCCAACTCCACCTTTCAGGACAGATTGTCCCATGCAGCCTGCCTTCCCATGGGACAGTACTAATACTCCTTCCAAACAAGGATAAGCCCAGGCTGCTCGGCCGCTCCGCTCAACCCCTGCAGTAGGGAGGTGAAACACAAGAGGACAGCCAAAACGCCAGGTCTGGGACCTCGCACCCTTCTCAGTGCCTGTCCAGGGAGAGGCTTGCAAGACTTGGCCAGATATTTCTTCAGGCCTTCTGCAGTCAGAAAATCTACTTGCCAGCTTAGAACTGAATCACAAGCAGGACTGAAATGCTCATGATTTCTTGGCCATTTCTACTGCATGTCTTAAGGGTTGTCTGCTGAGGAACGATTGGGAAAATTAATCCAAATTAACTAAAGTTGTGAGTTTAGCATGAATTCATTAAATCACATTAGTCTTGAATGGACACAGTTCTTCCAAATTAAAGCAAGCCTTAGAAGAAAATTGAACTAAACTGAATTAAGGTCCTTTTAATTCTGAAGAACAGAGTGCCTACATGGGGCTTGATGTAATTAAGGACCAGCAGTCTGGAAGGGATGTCCCAGTCAGCCAGCCTCTCCGTATTAGTCTTTTCAGGAAACTTTCATGCTCGCACTGAAGAAGGGTTTGGTTTCTTGCTTTCCCTGTGCAGTTTGGAAGCTGGGGCAGAACCCTGCTGTACTGATGACTTTCTGTTGAAGCCTGTTCCTGCCCAGTTAATACCTAGTTGTTCTTTACCTCTCCTACTGCCAGGGTATTTTCCTCTCGCTCTTGTTTTAATAAAGGGCAGCCTTTTATATTTTCTTAGCCTGCATTTTGTCAGGTTAGATAAGTTACACTGCCTTAGCCTCCTCTTGTAAAACGTGTTGTCCCCTCTGTCTACCAACCAAATACTCGTCTGACTCCATTTTGCTTTAATTGGGATAACTGGAATTATATGCAGAATTGTACACAGAGGAAATTACAGTAGAGCCTTTTACAGTGATACTGATACTTCCCTGCCTTGGCAGGGAATATCCTGCCTGGCACCTAGGAACATAATTGCCTTTTATGCTGATGTCTCATATCGAAGGCTCAGTCATCACATCAGTAAATAATACTCCCACTTTTTATCTTTTTCACTTGCTTCTAACTGATAATCCCATTGGTTTTAGGATCAATTAGTAGGAGCAACAATCTTCCCATACTGGCCAGCAGACTGTGCAAAGTCATGCAGACCAGCTAGAAGAAGTAGAAATGTTAGTGCTGCACTCTCCAAACAATTTCTGTTGCTTAAGTCCTTCAGATCTAGTGTGGGTTCTACCACGTGGCTCCAAACCAGGCACTGTAGACCTGTCCGTCTGCATGTCCCCAGACTTCACACTGGTGTATTTCACCCAGTTTCAATACTGTGGTCCTCCAGACTGTCCAGTTCTTCTTGCTTGTTCCCTATTCCACTCTACATTGATCACTCTACTCCCAAGTGTGCACAAACATCTTCAGGAATGTGATACCTCATGCTCCTACACCACAAACCAGAGTCAGACATTTGGAAACACTTACAATCCTGTGGTTCAGAAAGTTCCAGATTAGCCACACTACGCTTCATCTCATTTCTGATGTGGGAGGAGGGAATGAGGGAGACAGGTTAACAACAGATAAATAATAGAAGCAAGGCAATCGGGTCTCCCATTCAGACAAGTACTACCCATGGCAGGACACGAGCACATTTACAGCGAGTGTCACATGAATACAGCCAGTTAAAAAAAAAACAGTCTTCATACAACATATATCCAAGCTGGGGACTATATTACTGCAGGAAATCATTGTACTGAGCAGCAGAAAGAGGCAAAGAGGTAAATTATTAGGTTCTCATTCAACACGCCATTATTGCCATTCAAGATGCCATTTACCGAGGACCAGGTTACTTTGCTGTAAAATTAGACTTTTGTCCTGTTAATTTAGGCCCTTTAAAAATATTCATTCACATTTTTAATGCAAAATTGCTTAGACCTGGCTTGTCTGTGTTTGTTTGCTGTCAATGCTCCTGTATAGGAGTTTTATCTGCATATTCATGTATGGAAATGTGCAGAAACTTGCAGAAGTATATGTCTTCCATGTTCATATGCAAGTATTCAAGCCAGAAGTGCTTGTGTGCTCATTCAACAAGGGAATAGAAACAATAGATCTCTCTGACCAACCATAATTAAGTAATGCAGCCTGTATCAATCCATAGAGTAAATATTTTCCAAGAAGTTCACTGAATAAATTCAAATAAATTTGAGGAAATTATGATCCACACAATTGATATTCCATGAGCAGAAAAAGAAGCTAAATTCGCTGAATAAATTATGTGTTGTGAATTAGTCCCCCAGCTCTAGCAATTACTATGGCTGGATTATTAAAATGGATGGATAATTTAGTATCAATAGTACTATTTTTTGTCCTGGGACTCAGATAATACTACTTAGGTTTTCTATAGCACTGCTCAAAATAAATTAAAAGTGTCCCTTTTTTTATTACTTTTTTTTTTTTTACAGAGGAGGAAAATAGAGTAGAAAAATAACCTTCCTGGTGTCAGTATGTACCAAACTTCCCAGTATGTACCAGCTCAGCACACTGGACAAACTACAACCCACATCCCTGAACAGCCAGCTAGGTCCTCTCTCCAACAACGGCACAAGAACTAGTTAGGACGTGGTCCCTCATGAACATCCCTCGTCTCTCTGTATGAGAAGATGGCTGCATTCAGGATGCAGGAAGAGTAGGGATCTTATTAGCCTAAAGCAACAGGCAACAGTTATTGTTTGAAAGCGTCTCACCACATTTAATGGGCTAGTGAGCACTAGATTTGCCCTTTTAGAACAGGTCCTTTGGGAGAATCCATTATTAATTGTGATCTCTTCTGTAGAGTCACCAAAGTATGATGTTCAGCAAACCATACTCCAGTCTGAGAGGTAAATTAGTTATGTGGAGAGCTAGAAATGAGATCGAAATCAGCCCGTTACCACAAAATAATTTGGGAAGCAATCTGCAGGATCTTTGCCCAGCTCCCTGTTGATCTCTCTGATCACACGTGCACAACTGCTACCCTGCTGCAGGAAGGCAAAGGGTGGAGGAGGTCTGAGCTGCCCACTGCCTCCCACGGGGGCTTTGCTGGAGCAGGGGCAAGAGACTGGCCCAAACCAGGGGAAATGGGCTGCGGTGCAGCCTTCCCTCATGCTGTACCTAGGATGGCAACTCAGAAAATAATTCCCTGCTGCAAAAATCATCAGTTTGGCATCTCACACCAGCCTCAGAGCTATTCTGGTTAAAAGAAACACGGCAATTTCCTGATAATTTCACTAAAAAGAAAATCCTGAGCCCTCCGGCCCTCATGTAAAGCCATGGGTTAGTGCTTGCCCATTCCTCCCTTCCCCAGGTGCTGTGCTGCTGCCACACGCGAGATTAACAAGGAGGTTATATTTAAACTTCCAAGAGGAGCTGCTGTGCGATTATGGCTCTATTTAAAAATCCTCCGGGCAGCTGCAGTACATAATAACAAGTCAGCGGGAAGGAGAGAGAGAGAGAGAGAGGAGAGAGACAGGAGGGGGTTCGGGAACGTCACGGATTGTCTCCGAAAAATCGATTGCCAGAAGATGGCAGGGGGTGCAATCAAGTTTAAGATGCCCCCCGCGGAGAGTGAAAGGGAGAGGGGGGACTTGCGAGAGAGGTGCCAGCACTGGAGGAGCGTGCGGACGGTGGGGGGATTGGAGAGGCCAGCATGGAAAGCTGCCAGACCTGAAACCTCACTGCCTCGGGCAAGGACGTCATTCCCTTAAACCCACTCCGCTCGCTCCGGAGAGCTCTGTCACACGCCACTGGGTGCCTGTCCAGGCTTCCTCAGATCACAGGTGTTTGAATGAGTAAATAGCTATTATTAGACTGTCCTCTCCAGCCTGCCCACACACACACCTCACCCTTAGGCTGGCACAAAACTACCCCCAAGAAAACAACCCCCCCCAGGGCTTTACCAAGTCCTAAGCTTTGGTATATCCCTTGGGAATCTGTTCCCCTGTCTAAATTGTGACTAAAGAAGAAGGGTTTCCTCACGAGACCAGAGCAGGGACCCAGCTCCTACTGCCTCACCATAACTCACATTTTCTGGGTTTTTTCCCCAACCCTCTCACCAGCTGCCTCCACCATCCTCTGTCACCAGGGAAGGGACAAGATGGGCTGAAGCCCCTAGGTGCTCACCAACAAATGTTCTCAGCTCGCTGTGACATCAGAGCTCAGTAACATCATATCTGGTGAGGTCCCACTGGTGGCCCTGGGGCAGGTGAGGCGGCAGCGGCTGGGCAGATGGAGGAGGGCCGGGTCCCAGCGCTGCAGGAGGCTGTGCTGGAGGTACCAGCTCTGGCTGAGCTGAGGAAAGGGGCCCTCGACGCTCCACTTCACTGAAGGATGAAGGCTAATTCATTCTTAATTGCAGGAGTGAGACCTTCCAGTCACAGATGTGTCTCAGATCAGTCCCATCCCATCACACAGGCACTCATCTAATGATTTCCCTTTGGTGGTATCATAGCCTCCTGCCTGCCTGCCCCCTCCTAAACAGTCAAATTTCCATGTCCTTTCAAAGACTTGCTGCAATCCAGGCAAGATGACTGCATTTCAGTGCTGACTGGAGCCTTTGCGATGCAGTCTATAAAACACTTTGGGAGCTTTCCAGAGGAAAGATGCTCGAGAAACATCAGTCATAGCAGTCCACACACCTTCTCCGATACTGTCCTTTGTGACCCTTTCCTACTCCTTTCTCCTTTCTGCCCCATCCTCCCATCCCTACACGACCATTTTCAGTACGGGAGAGTGGTGCTACCAGGCAGGGAAGGAGTGTCTCTCCAGAATGAGATTTGCCTCAATTTCCATCAGCAACAGAGAAGAGGGGAAAAAAAATGTCCAAATTAAGCTGCTTGATTACTGAAATTAATCTTGTCACTTAGCATCCCTGTTCCACAGAATGGGGCCTTTGATTAGCCTCCTTGTTTCAGAATATTACAAGCAGACGTTTATTAAGCAGAAGGCAATTCCTCCGCAGGGGGAGAGGGGCAGCTGATTCCCAAGGGAAGGCTGCTTTTGGGATAAGAGGTGGCCCCAGCTTCACCCACATCCCTGGCAAGCAAGGGGCTGCTGCTCTGACAACACAGCCAGGGCCCCCCAAGGATTCTCCCAAGATCCTCCCCCCAACATATGACTAAGGCCCATCCTGTTCTTACTGTCATAGGCTTGGTATTTGTAAGGCTGACAGCTTTTGCAGCAAGTGATCGCTTACTATTACCATCACCCTGACAGCCCTCAAAGGTCGTGAGGTGCTATGTTACCCCTGCCTGGCTCTCTGAGAACTAAGGAAATGCAACCGGATGGGGAGCACTCTCCAAGGTGACTGGCGGACCAGAGGACCTGCACGTGGGACCTTTGGCACCCGCACTTCCCTCCCTGCTTCCTCTCCCGCTCCACGCAGCATCACAGACCGCGCAGCTGTGACTGTGCACATCCATGACGTCACAGGCAGCTATGTGCTTTTCCACTCCATAGGGCACATGCTCAGAAACCGGCACCTCAAGGTAGGCATGGACTGCACTGACCCAGTGTGGTGTGCCATACTTGCTGGGATGGCAGAGAGGGTGGTGGAATGCCCCAGGGCGGTGTGCCATACTTGCTGGGATGGCAGAGAAGGCGGTGGAATGCCCCAGGGCAGTGTGCCATACTTGCTGGGATGGCAGAGAGGGTGGTGGAATGCCCCAGAGCAGTGGGATGCCCCAAGGGATGCTCTCACAGCACTCAGGGAATTTCAGAGCCCACCTTCCCTTAGGAGGTGCCATCCAGAAGCTCCAGAGCCCAAAACTGGCAGTGCTTGTAAAGAAGTGGGATGAGAGAGGGTAGAAGGTTGCCTCCTGTGGCTTATTCTGACTCTGCCCCCCCAAGCCAAAGGGTGCTTGGACACGGTTACTGGCATAGGGACATATTCACCAGCATCACTGGCAAATTTTAAGTAGGCTAAACTGATTGCTGGGTTTCAAACTACGCTGGTCAAAGTCAGCCAAAGGTTGTAAAATCAAACATCGACATTTATGGTCTTCCTTTTCCTTCCTATGCAAGGGATGGGTTTGGTACTGCAGGCCTAATGCTCGCAGTATTGTTACTAAAACGACTGTATTCCAGTCTCTGTGTGCTGCCGCATCACAGTGCCAGTGCTCCATCCTGCAGGAGAAATACAGAGCAGAGGGAACACAAGGGTGAGGCCTGTATAAGCCTTAAATACAATTTCTTATAGGCTGTTGATCTGGAAGCTGGCAAAATTTGGCAGTTTTCTAACCATGTTCATCGGAAAGCCTCAAATTACTTTCCAAACATTAACTAAATAAGTTTCACGGTAGCCCAAATCCTCCAAGTACATGCTTGCACTCACCAGTGAAGTCAAACTTGCCCACTCTCTAGGGAGGTATCATCATATCTGTTCTACAGATGGGGAAATTGAGGCATGGGGAACCCAAGTGATTCAGAGAAGGTCATGCAGATGAGCCAAGAGCAGAGGAGAGCTTCTCTTGCTTTGGGTCTTCCTTAGCCCTCTGCATACCCACTCTTTGCAATACAACCACGCAGCTTCCAGACTGCATTCAGCAGTCCATATATAACAGCAGATTAAAGATCCTAGAGCTGATCAAACTTATATGAACCTCCAAAACTATTCTGAGGGGCCCAGATGGAGGCAGGGACACAGGTATGTAACAAGCTCTAATTTTAGCTGATTTGGGCTTACTCGTCCTTTCCTCCCCCAGGGTGGTGGACAAGGCATACGGGCTGAATGAGATACCATGCTCTGATGAGGCATCTACAGGTTTGGTGTGGTTTTGTTTGTGGGTTTGCTGTTTCTTGGGTACCAGGGCTGCGTGAAGCATTGAAATTCCACCCTGAGCAGCAGCAAGCGGCAGAACCTGGTTTCCATAGCACTGCCATGGAAACCGCGCTCTGCGAATCTGTGCCTTCGGGCCCCTCTGCGGCTGGAACATCTCTCTGCTCCTCCCCAGCACCCACCTCCACACTACAAGCCCCCAGAACTCCTCGTATCTCTCGGATGATTAAAGGGTGCAGTACATAGGAAAAGCAGGACCCTGTTTGGCTCCTCCCTGGGTCATAACGTGTAAAAGTGTCCTTTGAAGAAAAATTCTAATGGCATACTTCCTTCCCCCCCTTTCCATACATAAAAGTAGAAAAGCCTACAGTTAAAATTCCTCAACTTGAAATTGCACAAGTAAAATTTTGCCTGGTAATATATTAAGGTGCAAACCCAATAATCTCATGCAATGGGTTCTTTTATCTTCTTCCTTTGTCTGCCTGGAACACCAGCTTCCAAAAGTGAAGGATTTAATTAACTGTTGGAATGTAGAACAGGCTCCCCTTAATCTTCTCTTCGGGTTTTGGTTTTTTTATTTTCTTCCCACCCTATTGCTCATACTGAAAAAAACTCATGGCAAGGGCTCCATAAAATGGAAGGAGAAGTCAGGCAATGGGTGTACGCGAGATCTGTGTTATTTCCTCCCTGCATCCCCTGACTGCTTGGGGAAGAGCACACAGCAACGCACATGGAGGTGGCATTTTAACATCTCAAAAAGATACAGCTATGAGCATTAACAAGCTGTCTCCACTGGCTGGGAGGCTACAGGTCTGCCCAGAAGCTTGATAGGTCAGTCCATAACAGCCTTAGTCATCATGAGGAGTTTGAGTTGTAGTGCTTAGACCCTCTACCCCAGGAGCGGGACAGGAAAATGAAGGTCTAAATTTCAGAGGGAGAGCACCAGAGAAGCAAGTGAGAGTCAAGACCTAAGTGACAGGGAGCAGAAAGCAAAAGCTTCTTCTTATGACCCTCTACCATGGGTCTTGAGGGAAGGACCATATCCAGAGTGAGAGAGAAATCTAGTCTCTCTGCTTTACCAACAACCTGGTCTCTGGTATGATTATGGAAAAGAATATTGTGTTACCAGGTTACGCCAGAAAATTTTGTTCCAAGTGGGTTGGAAATCTCCCACAGCCAATGATATAGAGCTGCTTTAGGTACTGTCAAAAATGGCAGCTCTCACCTGACGCACATGGAGCGAAGTGAGCCTCTGGATGGGAAAGGGACCAGTTCTAATGGGCTTAGGTCAGAACCCATCAAGGGCACAGACCTTCACATCTTCTTTTCCCAAGCAAGTGTCAGAATAACAGCAATCAACAAATATCAACATGATACCAAATTCTGCATATTTATAACCTACTCAAACAAGCACATCGTGTTAATCTCTGAGGCGACCTGTGCTGTCGCATGAACCAGCTCTTCTCCATGTGTGGAGCCGTGTTGAGCCTATCAGTCACGTCATGGCCAAGGCCACATCTCTCACCTGCTGCGGCTGTAACTCATCTGAAGCCTTGCTGAGCAAAATGACCGATTTGTTGCAGCCCCTTACAGAGCATGAAGATGATCACCTGTCTTCCATCACACACGTCCACCTGACCTGACAGTCACCTACAATAACAGAGTCTTTTCCTGGCCCACCTCTAGCTTTTCTTCTCCAGCGTATATGTGCATAATATCATTTCATGAAGAAAGGAAGCTTCTCAGACCCCAAATGCTTTGAGCTTTTTCGTTTGCCTTACTTGTCCTTTCCTATAGCTAACTACAAATCCCAAGTGACTTTGACCCCAGTTCTGGACTCCAGTTTTCTGTTGAACAAAAAGCCTGCAGGAGGCAATTCTCACTCCGTGGATGCCATGCTGTGATTTAAAAGAACTTAATACAGATCAAACTATAACCCCCCATCCTTTTCATTCTGTTCTTTATTATTTTAATGAGGTTTTCAACCCATCTGTTAAATCATGGATGAAGAAAACTAGCAGTTACATGTCAAAATCCATGCAAACTTCTTAAAATTCATACCTACTAAACTGGCCTATAGTCAGATGTTACTAAGTCAGGTGTACCGTGTCTGGAGAAACAGATTTGATATGCATGATCACCTACTTAGCTGGAGTGTCTTCTAATAAGGGTAACTCAAGGAAGTGAGAATAATAGCTTAGGACAAGTACATACTGAATTGTTTTATTTTTGTGTTGGGTTTTTTTCCCAGGCAGCAAGAAAAGATCAGTGGCTACTTCGCTGCAAGGGGCCAGTTTTCCTTGTACCACTAACTCTTTCACTTGACGTGGCCTACATTTTTGGTATGTGTGTGAAAAGCTTTGACAGCCTCTTCAACACCACTGCTCTTCTGAGCTCAGGATAAAGCCTCTTTGGCCCCTCTCAAGTTCCTTTTAAATCCCTAAATTACCTTCATATAATCTTCAGTCTCTCATCTCGTATTCATGGGACATCTTTGCACAGAAGTACTGTCAAGACCAGGGCTGCTGAAACTAAATGAGGCACTGATTTTTCTTATAAAGATCGTGGTACTTTTTTCTTGTCTGTGGGGCAGTATTGGTGATACTGTGATCTACCTGCATTAACAAATCTTCACAGTATGTCATTTACACGACATTGGTACTGGTTCCTCACAAAGCTTCTCAGATCATCTGATAATAGCTTTATGGAGTTTTAATGCTGTGAGAATCTCCACTGTCTAAATGTTCTTGCTCTCGATATCAGAATTCCTCCCCTTGCAGTAGCAGAAACTGATCTATTTTTAAACACTTATTTACTCTTTTAGATCCTATGTGTCCAGCTTTACATACTTCTTCACCTAATGATTTCCAGAGGAATAAACTCTCTGATTTACTCTAATGTCCACTTATGACCAAAAGGGAATTTTCTAGGGTCATGAATCATGGGCTGACTTGGCTCCTACCACTCTGTCCTATAGCCAGGCAGCTTCTCTCACCCCACGAAAATATCCTCAAATGGTACCTTGAGGATCATTCCCTCACAAGTTTATTGGGCTTTTAGCCATACTTTTAATTCAGCCACTTCCCTGCAAAAGACCATCTTATCCCCATACATCCTGAATTTCCCTACTTTATCACTTCCTTCCATTAGTTTTTCTTTCAAGACTAATGTCATTTTTCCTGGCATCAGACTAATATACTCCTATGCAATTTCACTTCAAGAAGTATCCCACTTGCTTTGATGTTGACAACAAAATCATCCGCTATGGCAAAAACTGTCCTTTGCAGCTCCAAAGAGCTGCCCAGTTTTAATGATGATGTTGGCATCTTCCTTAACTATATTGGGAATGCATTTGCAAAGTAAAGCACAGCACTGCAGTTCTTACACCCTTTTCTCAAATGTCGGCACTGTGTTGCTTATTGCTGTTTGCTGCAACATCAGTAGGTCCCTGTGTCATTCTTGATGGATGCTGACTCTGAAGCAGGAAGGTGGCCAGAGCACTTTTTGCAGATTTTTTCCTTTTGCAGCATATCAGATTCCTCACCAAATCCAGGCTTTCTCTGGACTCAGTAATTCCTCCCCTCGGGAAATCCAGACTACTCTTCTGAGGTTTACCACACAAAGTCTCATGCTCGTGTTCTCTCTCCAGTCACCCTCACTGAGTTTTGTCCCCTCCTACCACCATCCAGTCTTTTATTTGGCACTGGTTTAACCTCTCAGAAGTGCCAGACGGGGTCTTCATCCTTCCCCACTTTCACAAACCCCCTCAAGTTTTTTGTCTTCTTTTTAATACTCTGGTTCAAAACCACAGGTTGAATTTGCACTGACAGCGGGATCACTCCATTTATATGCTCCCATTCCAAACAAAAGTTCATGTGGCCGAAATCTCCTGAGAACAGCCCTTTCCCCTAGCTACCTGCACTTTTCATTTTGCTTGCAGGTTTAGGGTCGGTTACCATGCAAGTGTTCCCTTGCATCACCTGCATTTCCAGAGGGACTCAGCTCTGGCAAGGCTTTTGTCTGCTCAGTTCTTCTACTTAGCATGTTTTTTTAGCTCATTTTACTCCTGGTGTCATATGCTTTCCAGCAGTCACACAGAGCCACAGAGCCAGCTTCATTCAACACCGATTCACAGGCTGCTCCACAGGAGTAAGGGGAGCGTTCCTGTAACACAACAGCTGGCTCCTGCCAAAGCATCTTAAAGTTGCATGGCCCCACAAGCCCTGGAGAACGTATCCTCTGTGCGAGGGCTTGCTCAGAAATGACTAGTCAAAAGCCACCCAAAATGAAGCCCTCATTTACAAATCAACATTACCCTTATGTGTGGGATTTGCCCATGCATGGCCTGTTTTAAAATACATTTTCTGGTGATGGCCAAGCCTTTCTTGGAAAGGCCTGGTGATGACTCCATTTTCCAAGGGCTTCTGGTCATGCAGAAACACAAGCAGATGCTATTGGTGAGTGATTGGTCACCCTCATTACAAACTTTGGAAGCAGATTCAGTCACCCATACACAGCTGGAGAACGGACTCCCTTCACAGGCAAGTCTGGCTCAGTTATTTTAGGAGCCATGCCCCTTCCAGAGCTGCACCCCCACATTCCCTGGATATTATCTATAGCAAGGTAGTTTGGACTGACATTGTTTTGCAGGATGACCAAGAAGATCCGCAAAGGTCACCCTGCTCACAGTCACACAATGCATCAAATTGCAGATAAGTCCAACTGCAGAAGTTAAAATTAATAAGCATACTGGACAATCATCATACAGCATCCAAGGAAAGCACCTCTCCTACCTACCGTGCCACTCCTCAGCACTTGAAGAAAAGAACACAGACCTATATGGGAAAAGGATATAACTCTTTCATAGGTGTGATTTAGATATATTATGCCTAGGCAGCAGCATGTCATAGCAAAGTCAAAAAGCATCCTTGTTTTATCTAGACTCTCCCAAAGATATGTTTGCAGATACAAGTATGCAGACATGACATCTTGGACCCATACAAGCTCCTGCTGAATGCAAGATGTTACACAAGACATCAGCACTGAGCGCCGAGCACAGCCCCTCTCCAACACACCATGCATGTATCCTCAGAATGGAAATCTCTTGCCTCTCTGCCCATCCTGCCCCCCCATCCCATCTGCCTTCCCCAGATCTCTGACAGCTTCAGCTCGATGTCCCCTCACTGCTCCTAGCAAACACAGCCTCTGTCTCCCCAGTATCGCTGTCACAAGCTGTATCATCCTGCACTTACAAATCCCCACTGCCACATCGCCTCCCCTCTCTCCCCACTACAAGACCCACTGGCCACCACTGCCCCTCAGAAGAGATATGGGTCCTCAGACCAAAGTGGGGACTCCCAGCAGAGAAAAAAGCAGCAGGGGAACCTTACGTAGTATTTTTCTGCCACTCTCCTCCACCACCCATGCTTTCTGTAGGTAGCCAGCTCTTTCCATTTGCCCCATCCCACCCCATACCCTGCACCTAAATATATCCTCAGGATGGGGAAGCATCTGTGCAGTGGGTGGTGATGGGGGGGGGAGGCTGAAAAAGCTGCAGACTACCAGGATCGAGAGAGAGTCTCGATAGCAATGGGCCCTGCACATTTTGGGCTTTTGCTGATGAGAGAGGCACCAAAGCAGCTTGAGGGACATTCCAGCAGTGGATTTTGTCTAAAGAGGCACATGTGGGTAATTGCACTGCATTTCTTGAGCTGGCAAGAAAACAGAATTGCCATTCTGTTTGTAGTCAGAGGGCAAAAGGTTCTCCCATTATCATGTGCAAAAAGTCAAATATTTGACATAATTTACAAAAGAGAAATAACTGAAAAAGTCCATTTCAGGACAATACAAAAAGACTTTTTTTTTTTTTTTTTTTTGGCCTGTCATCTACTCAGCTGGCAGGCGAGGGATCTGCGAGAGCCACATGGCCTCTCTGCAGACCAACCAACCTGCCTCATTTTCCATCCACAGTTGTGACAGGCCTGACATGTTCCCAGGGGACTTCTCAATACTGTAGAATCAACATTTTCCAGCAGAAAATTATTCCACTGGAAAACCTTTCAGGCAGCTCTACTATACATTTAAAAACGTTTTGTATACACCAGTATGCTGAGCATATATTCATACACTATTCACATTCTATAATCTCCAGATACTATAAGTGCCTGTCCCCAAAGAAAGAACAAAGTAGAATATGCCCCTTAAAATGCTGATCGCAGTTAAAATGACAAATAATCAGCACAAGCTTTTGCAAGAGGAACTCATAAGTGGACTCTAATTTTCATTCTTTCCCTTTATCTCCATCCAAAGGCTCCGATTCCCTCTTTGGTTTTGGTTAGCAGCATTTAGCTGCTTTGGGCTCTGATCCCACTGCAGACTGCATAGCGGTTTCTGCCATGCCCATGAAGAGCCTCACTGGAGTCCATAAGGATCTGCCAAGGAGCTGGAGACACACGCATTGTATCAGCACGCAGAATCCAAATGTACGTTTTCTGTCGCACAGAAGCGTGTGGATATTGCACACGCATACTGGATTGCAGTCTCAACTTCACCTTTTTTTTTGAAAGCTCTCCTTATCCCCACAAGCTCTCTCCTGTGGGAATCCATGGCTGGGAAAATTAAGATTTTGTTTCCTTCAAATGCTACGTCTCTGTTTTTCCTAGAGGCGGCTACAATTCTTTCTCTGTGATCTGAAATTGCAGCAATAATTATATTTCCTATTTTGTTCACTGTAGTTGACTGTTTTGGCAGTCATCCTGTAGCAGTAATCCACACATAAAGAGTCATCTTGCATTTTTCAATCCAATTTAAAGGGAATTGTTTCTCAAGGAAAGCAAGGGGGTGAAAATGTTCCCCTTTGGCAAAAACTTCAAGTACTTGGGTATTACATGCAAGAATTTTACCTTCCTGTCTTATTCATCATTGCATTTTACAAGCATTGATTTAAATTCTTTGCACTTCTAGGGAGGCCTGAGAGTTTCTTCATGTTGCTTTTCCCTTAGTCCTCCCTCAATTCTCCCAGCCACTCGGCGAGAGAACTTCAGTTCCCTCTTTCCAGATGATGCTCAGAGCACCGAGTGCTCTTGTTTTGTTCTGGGGCTATTTGTTTGTTGTAGACCAGGGTAAAGGATGCAGTAGAAATTAAGGCAGAGAGGCAGCAGGAGGCAAAGGAATAATTATTCATTCTTGCCATCAGCTCGTTCTCTTGGTTTGATTTACACAAGTTGCCCCAAAGTTTTCCTTCTAATTATTTTCGCTGAAATACCCAGAAGTCTTTAATAATGGCATTTACATGTATAATGTAGCATTATTAATGTTAAACAAAGCCTGTGAAATCCCCTCCATTCTGCAAGTCCCATACCCTTTCAGAACAAATTATTTTCACAGTACCCTCTCCCAGACACACACACACACACACCACCGCTATTTTGTTAAGTCGAGTTACTTTTTCCTGTTCTCCATTAATTTTCAATCTTAATATTCTCCAAGTCATAAAGATATGAGAGCAGCACAACGATGAAGCTGCTGGGGCCAGAAAGTTATGGTCAGAGCAGGCATAAAATAAGGTGACTAGAAATTCAGCCTTTAAATCCTGCACATTCCAGCTGCTGAAGCTATCTCTGCATTCCATACAGGGAAAGCACCTGAAATAATAGCATTAGAAGAAAGGCAAGTTTCAGGATATCTCAAGAATAGCTAGAAGAAGAAAGTACTGAAAGTTTAGGAAGCAGAATTGGTGTTTGGGAAGCATCCCAGCTCCACATCCTAGCACATCTAAGTTTTCATCCATCTTTCTAGCATGCACCACCAAAACCTGCTCATCACCTGAGGAAGCTTCAGATACATCTGTTGCAATTGGAGGAAGTCTTAGGAGCTTTTACTCTGTTCTTTTTAATTGCTGTTTTAATTGGCTTTTCCCTCTCCCAGGCACGTAGGGATTCAGGTGCCAGTTGTTTCTACAAGACCTCTGCTGCATCCCCCCCTGTGACCCACCTGCTGCCCTGCTCGGAAAACCAAGCTCACTCCAAGCCATGCCCCACGCCTTGCTCTCAGCCTGCTCAAATGTCCCCTTGCAGCTTGGCAGGCCGGGCTGGTGTGCCACAGGCAGGAGGCTGACGGTAACATCAGGGCACTTCTGCAGCACGTTGCAGCTTCCCAGAGATACAGGCTCTGCTCCTGGGGCAGACAGTGCTAAATACCTGCCTGCTCAGCATTGCAGCCCAAAAGCTTGCAGTAGGCAACAACCTAATAGATCAATGCCGATATAAACTGAAATCACAGGGGGGAAAAAAGAGCCACAAAGAGGTTTTGTACCATAAGGGCAATTCTAGAAAGTTTCTGCACCTTGGACTCACTACTTCTAGGGCATCTTAATGCCACTTCATGGCATCACAGAAATGCTGGCAGGACCGGGTCTTGAAGGATCCCCTCGCAACGAGACCTTCACCAACACTAGATCAGATCAGCTGTGGCTGAACTCGCGGCCCTTGTTCCAGCACTGCACTGCCCTCTTACTGAAGAATTTTTTATTGATGTCCAAGGAGCTACCATGGCCTCTTATTACACTGTCTGGCACTACCAAAAACAGTTTGGCTCCAGCATCTTTGTAACTGCCCTTCAAACAGTGACGGGCACCTACACCTCTTACCCACATCTCAGAGGGCAGAGCCAAAAACAATCCCTAGGGAGAGCACAGGGCATGTTGTATGTGTGTCAGGGCCAGCTCAGTTAGACACTGCAAGTAATACACATGGTTTACAGATCTTCCTTGTTTCCACTGGAGAGTCTTTGTTGAATTCCTCCCCCAAAGGGATGCAGAAGAAGCAAAAAAGGTATGAGGATGGATGATGCAACTGGAAAGATCTTCCTGAGAATCAACTAAATAATTACAATTCTCTTGCAGAAAAGTGACATCTAGGGGGGAATACGGTAAGGAATTCTAAGATCAGGGGCTGGACAGAGAAGGTGAAAAGGGAATAACTGTTAGCTACTTTTTTCCAGTAAAAGAATGAGGGGATATCAAACAAGAATGCCAAATGGCAAGTTTCCAACAAAGAAGAACTTATTCACCCCATGAGCAGTTAAGTGGTGAAACTCTTTGTCTCTTGGATGCTAAAAAACATGCATGGGTTCACAAATGCCAAGAATTTGCATGTGGGTAAGTGTATGGAAGAAAAACCTATCCAGCACTAACTAAATACAAAGATACACTGACTAGCTTAGAATGTCCTGAGCCATAACTCACAGGATGCTTGGAGAATATTCTGAGGGAGTATCACAAACTGATCCTCTATCAGTTGCTGCTGGATGCAGAATATTGGGCGAAATCAGCTTTTGATCTAAACTAGTTCACACATCATTACAAAAAGGTTTCTAAATTAACATTTAGTGGACAACCTTAAGTCTACTGGGACAGTATAGCGAAGTCCCTACCACTATGGGTCAAACCAATTTACAAGTCCACCAACCTCTTTTTATTTAAACACTGCATCATTAAACAGAATAAAAACTTTTGGCTTCTTGGAGAAAAGGAGTGTGCCTGGTCACCCTGTCAGACCAGCGGGACGTTACTGCCGTCCCACGGCAGCCAAAGGTGCAGAGCACCTGGGATTGAGCCCAAGGACTTCAGCCATGGCACATCACTCTGCTACGCCCTTCACTTCACAGCCAAATGCCTCCATCTTTTATGAAAAACAGCAACACCCTACCACGGCCAGGACAGAACAGGCTTTGAGGCCAATCATCTTCTCAACCAAAATTTACACCTTCATCTCCAAACATTCACAATCCATTATTTTTGCCCTCCCCTGATTTTCTGCCCTCTGCTATATATGGAAGTCCCCAGATATATCACAAGGTTAAAAACTGGTCTTGGGGTAGTAGCCCATTTGTCCAGGGGAAGAATGAGCAAGGAAACCTCATCACATCACATCACCTTTTCATTTCTGCCCTGATGGGTAGAAAACACTGGACCGTACTGCTCTGCCACGCATCCCCTCACGCTGTTGTGATGACACTACCCTGGGACAGTGGATCTGCTCCCAGGCCCTGACATTACTGAGCCACCTGGACCTGCCCACTATGGGCATGCCTCTATTTCTGCGAGTTCCTAATGCCACCTGTGCCAACTCCTTTCTCTTCCTACTCCCTTGGGTTGGAGGCATAGCCCAGGTAAGACGCAGTTTGGCTGGGGGCATCCCTGTGCCAGACTAATCCCAGCTGGGGCCCTGGGATCCCATCAGCAGCCAGAATAAACTGAGGTGGGTCTGACTCATGCCAAATCCCAAGCCAGCAAGGGGAATATACAGGTGCAGAAGTGGTATAAAGCCACTTAGCTGCTTCAGTGCGCTGATATGTACCAGGCAGAGCCCAGCATATCCAGGGGACAAGGCTCAGCAGCACAACCCCCCAAAGAGACAGATGAGTCCTGTGGTCTTGCTGCAGGTGCCTGCCCCATAGAGGCAGGCCTTGTGAAGCCAAGGCTGTCCAACAGTTCATGCCAGCATATTTGTGTTCATCCCAGGTTTATTCCACTAGCTTGTCTAGTCCTAGGATATATTTTAAGCTAAGCAGCTCTTGCCCCAGCACCCATATCCAGACATCCCTGGCAGCACCCAGGCAGAGATGAGGCAATGGTGTGCTGAGCAGGAAAAAAGCACGCCACAGTCGCACGCTGCCGTCCCCCGCTAACCCCACCACCTTCACATCTCTCCTACTCCCTCCTCGCCCTGAGCCTGCAGCAGGTTCATTGAGGAACGCAAAGTTGGTCCTCGCAGCGCCAGCAGCACGCCAAGCTGGCACAGGCTTCAGAGGAATTAATTCAGACGGGCAAAGTCTGATCCCTTTCAGGGAGCGTGCAAGAGAGGACGCAGTGCTCAGCACTTCAGACATCAAGGGAGAGTAAGAGAAAAAGAGATGAGAGAAGGCCTCTCATAGAAAAGGCAGCAGGAAAAATGTCCTAATTTGGAGAGACAGGCTTCATTGCCATGGCAACCCAGAATCGCCCCAGAGCGGCCAGATCCGACTTTATATGTGGTGTTAAACGATTCAACCATTAAGGGAAAATACTAAGGGGAAAAAAATAATGGGGCTGTGGAAAGGAAAGTATTTGGTAACAAAGAGTTTTCCTATGGGGGTACTCGGGCAACTGAAGTGAACCTTTTGAGTCTTAAGTTGCATTTTTTTTTCCCCATCTTTAGGTGCAGACACATTTTTGTGCATTTGCTTCATTTCTGGAGAATGAGTCACTCCTTCCTCGCTGCACTGCCTTCCCTCCCCAGCCTGGTGCTCACCAGCAGCGGGGCCAGATCCTGCCTCCTGGACAACAGGGGGAGAAAAGGCAATTGGAGCCCCTGTTCCTTTCTTTAAAACCCCCTGCAAAGACCTCTCAGGACAAGGCAGAAACGGGGAACGCATGGCAAACCACATGGGGACAGTGCAGGGTGGCAGCACATGTCACCGAGGAGGTGGCAACACAATACAGGGTGACAGTAGCCACCAGCAGCAGCTCCAGCCTCTGGTCCGTGGCCTTGAGAAGGCACATGTTTGCTAGAGAGCTGAGGGCTGCTGAGCTCATCTGGCCATGGGGTAAGCGAGAGAAGCGGCGGGAGAGATACGCTCACTAGAAGTCACACAACGCACGTATTGCTAGCTGAGAGAGGAAGACGCATCCCTGCAGTCATTAATTAATTATCTGATCTCACCCTGAGACCTTTCTTCCTGCTTTAGTCTATGAATTACTCTGAGCATCATGTCAAACCTCCTCTTCCCACACCCTCGGCCTCCTTCCACCCTCATTCTTGGGGTACCCTAATCCGTTCCTCCGCACTGCTACCTCTTGTCAAACACCCCCATTCAGCAGGTCTCCTTGCACTTTTCTTGCCCCAGGCACAGTTCTGCCACCTTTTCTCAGCCCGCGCAAGAAGTCCCACCCATTCTGCAGGGGCTACCCCTCAAAGGGTGCTAGCACATGGAGGTGGACCAGTACAAAGAATAATAAGGCCAGGTGAGTGGCAAGGAAGGAATATCAGAATATGAATTTATCCTCTGGAGGTTCCCTCCCTGTAACTGAAGGAACAAATCCCGAGGAATGTGTTTGTTCCCAGATGACCATCACCTACAGATTCCTAAGTACAAAGAGGTAAATTGATTGTCACAAGATCCTTGTCACCTCGTGTCAGCTCATTTCCCTATCCAATTTATTCATCAAACGGTGGCAAAACATTTTGCCAAAAGGATTCCTTGATAGCAGGGATGCATGCAGTGTGGAGGAGGACAGGACAGCTTCTGCACAGGCATGGCTGCACAGAGACACAGCCACACGTCTTCCACACGCTGTTACCCGTTCCCATACAAAATCACTTTTCCCTTGCCACAGAAACCCAGGCATGCCAAGCAAGAAAATCCTTTTCCCAGTATTGCAGTCTCAGCTAAACCAGGAGAGGGGGAAATGGAAAAACTAAACTCACTCATCTACTACCAAACAAAAAAGCCGTCAATGTACCATTCAAGAGATTTGTGTATTTTATAGCGGCACGGCAGGAGCTGCTGGCTGGCTACTGGCACTCTGGAAGCACAAAATGCTTCCCCACAGCTTGTGTGGTATATTACTTAGTATTATTACAGGCAGGTCTCAAGACATAGAGCAACACACTGCTGGACCAGTACAGTGACCAGTGAGCAACACTGACGGACAGAAATGTGGCCCTAAGCACATCAAGAGACAAATACCACTCACAACCTCCATTTCTCCTCCCTGTGCTCAGTATCCCAGCATGGTTTTGCCAGCCCGTTTTGCCTCTGGCAAGAAAGCTGCCAGCCCCAGCTTCAGTTTATAACAATTAAGCAGATGAAACTTAAAATCCACATGTGCACATAAAATCTTCCAAGGGAGCTCAGGCAAGGGCAGCGGGATCAGACAGAGAGAACGGCTGGGACAAGCCCTGGTGAAGATGAGCCCCGTGGCCTCACGCCAGGACATGGAGACAGCGAAGGTTAACGGCTGCATGGCTCATTGGGGGAGAATGGACCATGGGCACAGGGAACGGCGCAGCCTGGTGAGGTCTCCAGCCATTCCCTAAATGAAGCTGTTCCACCATCTGCAGGTGAGCACATTTTGGCATTAAGCATTTTGCATGAAGGCCTAATTAATGGAGCACAAAGTGACTTATTAAATCTACATTAAGGAACCGACTGACTAGCAGAAAAAATTACATCTCTGGCCAGGTAATGGCTGTATCACACATTTGGATCTGCCCAAAGCCCAGCAAAACTCACCTGGCAGATTCCAAATAAGTAAAAGTTCACTGAAAGATAATCCGAGACTTTTAAAACCAAAGAGGGAGGCCACATGAGTTTGGGGAGGCTGACAGATGACCAAAACTAGCAGAAATAGAAGGCTGGCTAGTTCCTCCTCTGTCCAGTTTCTTCCTATCTCCTTCCACCTCCGCAGTGCTGTCTCCTGCAGGCATGCACGTACTCCAAAACTTTGTCAGTCCCATTATAAATTATTCCTCTGTTCAGACTGCAACTGAAGGAGATTAGCCCATAGAGCCAAGGAGGACTCGCTGCTGAGAGACATGCCCAAAGTTTGCTGTGCGCTTCCCTGACCCATACTTCCTCTCATTACATCTTTCAGACCTTCCCATCTCTCCCCTTCCCAGGGCTTCAGCCCTTTCAGCACACCCCCTCCTCTAGATGAAGGGATACATGCTCCCTTACTTCCACCTTCAGGCTGGCTCCTCCTCAGCCCACCCAAGGCACCCACTGGTTAGAGCATGCCCCAATCTCCTTCAGTGCCACTTGGAGAACCCAAACCACCACTGTTTGCCTTGCCACAAGACTAAGAATAAGGCTAGACAGAAAGCTCAGCCAAAGGCAGAAAAAAAGTGGAGCAGAAAACAGATGTCTGCTTGTCAGTTACGAAGAAAACCAAGGTGCAATTCACATTTTAAGTGCAAGTTTTAAGTCTCTGCATTGAAAATATAGTTAAAGCCACAGGCCCTCCTCTTCCACAGAGGATACAAACAGAATAATCCAATTACTGCTGCTGTCATCAGGCTAATTTCTTTTCTCAACAGGTCTGGTTTTGGATAGAAATATTAAAATCTCCAAGCCTTGCGCCATGTTCTCCTTCAAAAGCGAACCGATAGGAGCACACGGCGCTGAGCAAGTGCCTGTTCATGACTATGTCTCATTTGCTGCTGCGATGCAAGCCACCGCGGTGCGGTAGCGTGAGTCACAGAGCGCACACATATGCGCCGAGCGCAAGTGTGAACCGCATGTCCAACCCCGAGAGACAGCGCCGCTCGCGTTACGCGCTCAGCTGCGCGGATCTCGGAGCAGGAATCAGTGTGAGTCACCGCGGGAGCGCGTGGCAGGGAGGGCGAGCACGTTTGCAAAGCGTGTTTGGGACAAACTGTGCATGGGTCACTTGTGCAGAAATCACAGCTACCGAGACACTCCGACGCAGCTCTTTGCCCACCCTCTGTGTGCATTTTTAGCTTGTTTGCTTTAGGAAACGAGGCTCTTGCAAACCTGGTGTGTGCGTGTGCGCGTACATGAGTCAGGCTTCCCAGCAACTCTTGAACCTGCTGGCCAATTTCCACCTGATTTGACAAAGGGGCAGAGGACTCAAGGAGAATTAAATTCTTACGGTGCTGTGCAAAATACAGCCTGCAACAGCACGCAGTCCCAAAGCCTTTGTCTGGCCCCACAGCAGAGTCTATGATTCACCCACTCACAGTCAAAGGCTGACTGGGCAATCAAATGAACTTCATCCTGACCTGGCAGCATGCCTGTAGTGGGCAGCCCCTGTACACGCAGCCCCCAGGGCACCACAGTACATCTCTCTCTTGCCCAGCCAGCGGGTATAAAAGACACAGCAGAAACTGGACAAAAAAGCAATAGGACACCTGGGGGAAATGGGATTATTGTAGGGAGGAGGTGTAGCCAGCTCCTGAAAGATTGAAGCTGCTATTGGGCACACCCACTTGTGTGGACTGGACATGTAGTTGACATAGAGCGGTGGGTGGAGAAATGAGATCCTTTCAATGACCCCAGTCCTCACCACTGGGGGAGGATGAGTTCAGCTCTCCTGAAATCTCTTCACCCAGCTCAGTTTCTCTCCTCTGTGGACTCTCTGGTGTCTACTGAGGGCTGAGCTCACATTACAATCTTAGTATATAATTCAGTTAAGAGTCAATTAACCATGAGATGTGAATCCACTGATAACAGGATTCATTCATTTGGGAGCTGACAAAATTACTTGTTCCATCACCCTTCCACACGCTCTGTCTTCTCAACAAGCTGTTCCAATGACAGGTCATAAAATTCACTTTCACGTGTGCCAGATAGGGCAGAGGGGAGGGGGAATTACAAAAGAAAAGCCTCTAGTGTGGACTTGCAGGAATGATGAGGGACACTGGGTGTCCATTCAGGGATACAATACAAAAGGCCCAACTTTCAGAAGATGGAGATGCCTGGCATTCTTTTTTCAAATTTGGACTGCCTTAACCCATCTTATTTTGGATGTCAGAAAAAGAAAAAAAAAAAAGGCACCGACAGTCACTGTTCACACTCAAAAGGCTTTAGCCTACTTCTTCAGTTGCCATCGCTTCCCAGGAGGTGGGCAGAGCCCATCCAGACAGCAGGCGTCCTGCGCCTGGCGTGGAAGAGGCGGCTCCACTCCAGCAGCCCCGGTGCCACCTGCTCCCCCCTCCCACCACACCAAGGAACGGGCTGAGCCTGGCCCGCAGCCCGGCCCGCCAGGGAGCCCAAATGGAGCCAGGCAACTGGGAGGCACAGCAGGCAGGCACTTCTGAGCGATGCTCTCTCCGTACAGCGTTATCTGACAAACGCACCATTATCCAACAAGAGCCTCTCGCTCCACTTCCCAAGCGACTGTCTCCTTTGTTAAGAATCCATTGACCCCTCCTTTTCATGTACAGTGCCTTCAGAAGAGGATCATCTTCCTTACTTTTCTCCTGAGCTCACTAGGTGGTTTGGCGAGGGGGGGGTGTGTGTTAACTGTCTCTATCAGATAACTAAAAGGTATTGGTAACGATTGGCTCAGTGCGTCCCCTGAAGGAAAACACGTACTCTCCTCCCTCAACCTCCTTCCATACTGCACCAGCAACAGGAGGTTCCCTGCTCTCCGCAAGCCTTTGTGAACTGGAAGCGATGGAAATACTGTCTTTCCAATGGGGGGAGTCTCAGCAAGAGAGGGCCATCCCGTTCGGAGAGAAAACTCATTTATTTCAAAAGGGTCAGAGCTACATGCGGCCACTTGCAAGGAAGAACAGTTCTGGCCATAGTAATTTTCCCTTGCACTCAGCCCCATGCAGAGTGTGTGAACCCTATGATTTGGTAGGCTTAAATAGAAGATAAGGCAATAAATCCCTCCCAGATCTCTGACCTTTGATGAATGTGAAGAGGTGGTTAATGCAACACACCGAACATTGAAACTTCAGCTCAAGTAGGTTTGTGTTGGAGGGAGGCCCCGTTGGCCAGGAGCGACCAACACTCGCCGCACACCACATCCTCGCGGGCAGCTCTGCCCCAGCTGAGGTGGCACCACAGGTTGCCCCTGGCCAGGTCCCCACAGGTTCAGCAGCATCGTCCCTCAGCCCGAGGGGAGTAACCTGCAATGGGCAAGGCTGTCACAAACTTTCCCCCGAGCTTCGCCTCCCCTTACCCACTCGTCCGTGATGTGATACAGGCAACGCTAGATTGTCTTCGGCTGCGGTTAGAGGATCACCAGCTTGTCAAGCTGGTGATGTGGAGAACGGTATTAACTGAGTAATTAAATCATTTCTGTAATTACTCTCACACAGCTATAAATAATGTAAGCCCACACATTCTCTCTAGAAGCCACAATAGCAAGAGAAGAGAGGGTGAGAGATGCAAATGAAAAAGGAGAAATAATAATAATAATAATAAAAACACTTAACATTTATCCAGCATGCTGCATTTTCAAAGCACAGTGCAAACAATAATTAAGAAATGGGTAGAGTGACAGACAGGAGAGGATGAGAGGAAGGGAAGCGGGAGAAGCAAGAGGAGGGGAAGGGGGGGCAGGCGTGGAGCAGGATTTGAGACCCAGCAAGGCCGGCAGCGGGGCAAATGTGCTGCCCAGCCCTGCAGCAGGGCCACGCTGTGTAGCTCTTCAGCCCACACCTCCGGACGGCTGCAGCAAGTCAGGGTGTGAGGATGCAGCTCTGCCTCCGCAGAAAGCAAGCAGCAAAGCGAGTGCCTGAGCGGGAACCGGGACCACACCACGCTGCACAAGCGCACACCTGGAGGAGCCGGCAGCTCCATCACAGAGCGTCCTCCCCACGGCTTCTGTCTGTCCTCTCCAGTGCGGAGGCTTGGCGGTGGCCAGCTGGCCCCGAGCCAGGGAGCTGGCAGCCAGTGGAGGCTGCGGGGTGCTCGCCCCCTCTTCCCAGGAGCTTTTCCCTGTCCCCACCAGGCCTGGGGCTCCGGCCCAGAGCATGCTGGCTAAGGGCGGGGGGCACAGCCAAACCAGCCCCAGGCATGCTTTGGGAGACCTGCTGGCCTTTTCCCAGGGGGAGCACTGATGCCAGTGTTCCCATCCCTGCACAAGGGAGCCATTTCTGACTCACTTGGTGGCTCAGTGCAAAGCGGGGAGGGAATATTTCCATCCAACCGGAGGGGGAGGCACTGCTCACAGGGAAAGCATTGCTGCCCAATCCCACTGCCCTGTGCCCTGCCTCAGCCCAGGCCCACTCTCCTCACCCAGTTTCCAACCAACAGCTTTCCACCCCTGTTTCACACCCCACGTCCTGTTTTGTCAGCGGTTCTGCCACCCCCTGCTCCCCAGCTCTTGCTCCATGGCAAGCCAGGCAGCATCACCTGGGCAGGCACATCTCTTTCCTCTCCCCCTCCACCTTTCCCTATTCCCCATCTCCTGCTTCCCACCTTTTTCCAGTCTCCCTCCCTCTATCCTTCTTCCAGGATCTCTTCCAGATGCTCCTTCTCCACCCTGGCTCATCGCACCCTCCATGCCCCCCACCTCACCAGCCCAGTTTCCCTGCTGCACAGGGCATTTCTCCTGGCTGAATCCCACTGGGACCCCACAGAAGAGCCCTGGCCCCAGCATGGCCTGTGCAGCCCCCAGTTGCATGGGCGATTTTGAACCACAGCTTGCAAGGACGAAATCTCTTTGACATCTAAAAAGACATTGCTGCGTATATGCAGTTTCTCACATTTATAACAAGGCCAAACTCGGGGGCAACCTATGCAGTGGTACCAAAAGCACATTTCTGGTTAATAGTCGTCCCCTGCAAGACACCCTCTCCAGACCCGTGCCCTTGCTCTAAGGACCACTGGTGCTCAGGCAGAACCACTGGAAGCAAACATGCCAGCACTTTGCAACACAGGTAAATCACATATCTTCCTGGGCCACATTTTCAGAGCGAGCTGTTTTATTTCCCAAATAAATAGCAAAGTAAATCAATCAGCTTGAGGCATACACCTGGCATCGGAAACTTTGCTCAAACAGTCATAGTCTGGCAAAGTTACAGGAAAGCCCCAAGAGGACCTCGTAATGGGGAATGCTGGGCAAGCTTACAATAGACGGTACTATCTGCCCTGCATACAATAAGCTCTCCTGCATGCCGCAGCTATTCAACCACCTCTAATGGGGGTTGCAGCTTCTCCTCCTGGAGTCCAGATTTTCATATCAAGCATTGTGTTTACTTCAACTAGAAAAATCCATTAATTGCTCCCTAACAATTAGGTAGCCTTTGCCTTTTGTACAGCTCAAAGTACTTTACAAAAAGTGTTACACAGCCTTCTTGGAAAGGGCAAATTGCTGTGGGCAGAAGTTGAGCAACTGTCTTAAAGCCATGTTTTAGAGCTGAGCTGCAAAGAGGACGCGGCTCTACCAGACCTGCCTGGTTCTGCTGGCACCCTGTAGACCAGCCCTCCTCACTGCGTGTGCCTGCCTTTTCTGCTTTTCTCCTGACCACCTTTAGACTCTCCATCTCCTTCGTTCCTTCTTCCCCCTTTCCTCTGAAACATACATTTATTCTTATTATCAGGAACCTCATAAATACACAGCTAGAAGCTATTGCCAAAGCACAGAGAAAAAATTGCCTCAACAGAGTCTTCAGGGTATTTTTTTTCCAGTCACTCTCAGAACTTACTTCAATCAAACCCTCTCTTCCTGCCCCCCCCCCCTTTATTTTTTTCCTCCACAATCCTATACGCAGGAAAAGTTTTCCCGTCTCTGATCTTGTTCATCCTCTTTCTCCTCCACTCCAGCTGTGTAATACATTCCACAGCACTCATTTCAGTTCTGGTTAAAAACAGCTGAAGCAACTTCATTTCCACACTCTTCCCTAAGGACACCAGGGCACATCCTAATAAAACCCAGCGTCTGAGCTTTTTTCTTAATACACATATATATCATTTAATAGTATCATTTAACATATCATAATACATCATTTAGTATCTTTTCTCAACTTTATCCTGACGCTCCTACTTCTACTTCTGGCAGCTACACCAAGCATTATTTTCTCTAATCTCAGTCTACCTCTATTCACTGCATACATAAATCATGCCCTGACTCATTGTTCAGCCGATGTACAATACGCACATAAAGCTGTTTCAGTCTTTCTTCATATATCAGTTCCTCCAGCCCCTTAACAGAGTCACAGACTACAACTGTATCTTTTTCTGTACCCTGTTTTTTTCCAGACTGTGTATATGTAATTCCCTTAACTTCCTTCTGTGCTGGTTGTGGCTGGGATAGAGTTAATTATCTTCACAGTAGCTCCTGTGGGGCTATGGTTTGGATTTGTGCTGGAAACAGGGTTGATAACACAGGGATGTTTTAGTTATTGCTGAGCAGTGCTCACACAGAGTCAAGGCCTTTTCTGCTTCTCACACCAGTGAGTAGGCTGGGGGTGCACAAGACATCGGGAGGGGACACAACTGGGACAGCTGACCCCAGCTGACCAAAGGGATATCCCAGACCATATGACATCATGCTCAGCATATAAAGTTGGGGGAAGAAGAAGGAAGAGGAGAATGTTTGGAGTAATGGTGTCTTCTCAAATAACTGTTACATGTGATGGAGCCCTGCTTTCCTGGAGATGGCTGAACACCTGCCTGCCCATGGGAAGGAGCGAATGAATTCCTTGCTTTGCTTTCCCTATTAAACTGTCTTTATCTTGACCCATGAGTTTTCTCACTTTTACTTTTCTGATTCTCTCCCCCATCCCACCAGGAAAGAATGAGCAAGCAGCTACGTGGTGCTTAGTTGCCGGCTGGGGTTAAGCCACGACACCTTCATCATCCATCCCCTCCAAACTTGGTTAATGAGGCAAATAAAAGGCAAAGAGAATAAGAGATTCCCTGGAAGGAATTGTTTCTCTCTGTCCTGCGGTTATTGGGGAATGACATGCGGATCTAAAGCAGCAGCATTGGGCAATTTCACACTCCATGTTTTCAATTTCATTCTGAGGCCAGTTTAGGGTAGGGACAAATTTGAGTGTAATTAATTTAGATTTTGTGAGACAAGTAACCGCTTGGGGTTGTAATAAAGGACTGCCTGCTCCAGAATGAAGAAACTAATCTCCTTGTCCGGCTGGGGATGGCACAAATTGATTTAATACTTTTGTGTTGGGTTTTTTGTTCTGAAGAAAGGGGTTATAATAATGATTATAAATAACTACGGGTCAGATCTCATCAAACTCCCAGATTTTCTTTAGATAAGTGCTCGTAGATCTGGAGATCTACCTAAACACCATCAGTGTGAAAATCAAGGTGAGAAATCTAGCAAGAAAGAACTTTTTCGCAAAAGCCCCATTACTTGCCAGGTCCAAGCTGGGTGAAAATCAACATTTTCCTCACAGATATTTCCATTCTTCTATTTCCAGGTAGGCAATGGCAACACCGCATTTAAACATTAGTAGGAAAAAGGTTAGTTCAGCTTCTCTTTCTCTCAGGTAGGTTGCAGCAGTTGCATTCAGAGCTAGGCAAGGAAAGGTCTTCTGTCACTCGAAAGAAAACATCACTATAACAACAGAAGAAAACTAATGCTCAGTACTCCTGGAAGAAGAATTCTATGACCCAAAATAAAGCAGCTTATAAATAGCTACAAAAGGCTGATGTAAAGGAATCAGACTTCAGCTTTGCTTGGCATTTGTTGTCTGGGACAACTGCTGAGGGAAGGTGTCCATGCCTCCATAGAGGGTGCTTCTCCTTCTGCATCCTACCCCAGCTCCAGCACTGCCGCTACCCAAAAACACCCCAGGGCACCTTGGCAGGGTCTGAGCCTCACCAGGGTCCTTCCAGGTCTTCTTCTCCCTGACTCTGTGTCACTCAAGTAAAGATGGTGCCTTCAGCTTTCAGGTGTCCAAGGCTCTGCATTTCCAAGGCTCAGGGCAGATACAAAGTGCATCCAGCAGAAATTATTAGGGGGGAGAAAGTGATGGGGAGATTTCAAGGAAGGTTACATTTCCATAAGATTTCTTCTTTAAAGGGGATTTCTTGTTGCTTTTTTTTTCTAAAGTGTGTGTGGGGGGGAAATCAAACTATTTTTTTTGGTCTCTTGAAAACAATACACCCAAAAAAGTGAAGGCAATGGATTTCCTGCCAAGCAAATGGGAGATAAAGTAGAGGGAAATGTTAAAAATTTTAAAAAGCAGACTATTTTAATAGGAGATTTAATAAAAGAAACAGTATGTTTCTTTGGAAAGTCACTTTTTTCACTGAAATAATATTGACAAGAGTACTTGAGCGCTTGTTTAGAAAATGAGAGTTAACATTGAAGGATTTAATGGCCCTGGGGAGAGGTTAAAGCTCCTAAAAGTTCATTTCCAGGTTTCCTAATATCTGAGGGATTTTAAGTGCTGCAATTTATTTGTAAAGTAATAAAAATTGTTCTAGGGAAATTCTCAGATGTTAATTAAACTCCACAGAAATACGCCACCTATGTTCCCTTTCTTTATATGAAAAAATTTAATTTTGTATGAACAGATTAGACACAGATATAAACATAAATTACGGCTCCACCTGGCCTGCTATTACATGTGTATACTCAAGGGAAAAACAATGTTGCCATACAATACCAGCTTTTATTCTCTGTTTGTGTGACCTACCTTTCCTCTCCCTCCCCAACTTTCGCAGCAGACTCGTAGTTTAAGGACACATGATAATTGCGTTTGGCAGCAAAAGGAAACTAAGCACCAAAAGCAAAAGAAGTATATTAATCATGTCCTCAATAAAATTATTAAAAGCTTGAAGAGAAACTGCTGGGGTTTAGTTTTTATTTATTTATTTAAATCAAACTCATCTTTGCTGATCACTAGATTATTCTAAGAAACATTTAAACTATTACTGTGATCAAATGCAGTTTCAGAGAAATGAAAATGCTTTGTGAAACTACATGAACTGCATATAATTTTGCTTTGGAGGAAAAAAAAAGATAGAAATCTTCTAACAACACTGAACCACACTCTTTCAATGTTTGCAGATCAAAATGTGTCTTTTTTTCCCCCCTTCTAAGCAGCATTTTGTTTGGAATTTATTTCACTTCAGTTCATATAATCCAGTCAAAGAGAACTTTTTCTTTTGGGTTTGATTTTTTTTTTTTTTTTTTTAACTGAATTTCCTTCACTCAAGGGCTCTAAAAATTTCAGATGTCATCCCTAATGGAAACGAAACAAATTTACATCCAAAAAATGAGGTTTGCATTCCCCATGCATCTCTATTATTTAACCTTTGGAAACCTGAGAGTGAAAGTGCTTTCCTTTTAATTACAGATGTTCTGCTTTTAGCAGCGCTGTCCCAGTGTCTTTGACTTTGTCCTGGTTTCAGTGTGTATCTAGGTGCTCAGCTTATCCAACTAGTTTTGGCTTCCCTGCACCTGCAGCATCATTTTGCTCCCCTCTGGCCAGCAGCTAGTTTTCTTTCCCTGGTGCTTCACACTTCTTGTCCCAGTTTGCACTGGCTCCCCACCGTAATACCAAATGCCTCCATTGCTGCAGCAGCAGCCTGGCCCAGGCACGGAGCAATCGCAGCAACCTTCAACATTGAAAGAGAAAGAGACAACATGTCTTGGAAACCTCGAGAGAAAGCAAAAAGAAAGGGGACGGGGATTTACGAAGTGGGGATGGAAAGGTGGAGGAGAAACCTCAGCTTTGGTGTGAATGGTAAAGAAAGAGCAAGGTAGTGGAGGGAATAGCAAAAAAAGTCAGGTCTATGCTGTGTGAGAAAAGGAAGGAGAATCTGGCCTAGAAAGGATCAGGGATTTTAGATTTGAGGTTAGTTTCATGCAGCTTTTACACAGATTTTATTACAGGCACAGCCCAATTTAATAGATTGTCCTTTCCTACCATTTTATTTCCATCATTATGGCTACCCTGCGCGGGCAAGCCCTGGAGAAAATAGCAAGGGATGCAGAGACAGAGGAGAATAATTTTCAGCTGGGAAAACATAATCATCCTTTTCTTCCAATATTTTTCCTGGGTGCTGCCTGTGCACCGTTGTATTACTATAAAGCTGCACAGGACAAGGAGCTTTGGCAAAATAATGTGACTGTGGAGAAATAGCAAGGGACAGTTCCACCAAAAATGATGGTCACCAGCTGTGCTATAAGAGAACCCAAGGCATTTTCTGCTCTTACCTTTTCTGCTTTCATTATCATCAAGTTGACTTTTTGTGTTATTTTTAAAAAAATAAATACTCTATCATTACAAAACAGACCAGTCAGCCAAATGGTGTGGTCATTTTTTCGGCAAGAAGCTAAATCTTTTCCAACACAGTAAGTGTCCTAAATTTGAACAACAAATCCCTCTGCTCTTAAGATACCTATAAATGTACTTTGTTATTGTTTTTACCTTTTCTGATACAGCTCCTTTACCTCCTAGTTCTGGGCAGAAGTAATAGTAGGTAATATTGAAAATATAACGAAGAAAAGCCCAGCCCAGATTTCCAGTCTCAGATCTGCAAACACAAGATATTAGTTTGCATGCTTATCTGAACTCAAGCTTGATTCGCAGCCTTGAAGGTTTCCTTCCACCATCAGTCTCCTAACACAGAGCATCTTCATCCATCAGCTATTTCCGCACTGTGATAGGATTGAATTTCTGCTTTCAGAACAACTGAGGAGGAAGGGGGAATTATTTTAAACACGGGAATGGGAGCAGATATGCTCACCGGTCACGAGTGCATTGCAGTCCTCTGGACAATGCAAACTAATGCTTAAGATCAGGCAACACAAAGCTATAAAAAGAAAGGTCAGTGCAGCAACTTCAGGCAAACTGAAGAGACCAGAGAGCTTCAGCAAGCA
Source organism: Gorsachius magnificus (assembly GCA_034008185.1). Classification (NCBI taxonomy): domain Eukaryota; kingdom Metazoa; phylum Chordata; class Aves; order Pelecaniformes; family Ardeidae; genus Gorsachius; species Gorsachius magnificus. Next base: position 163,639,353 of record CM067081.1, on the reverse strand, counting down.
GAGTTCTTGAATCACAAGAACCTAGCATTGGTGGTGGTGCACATTTCTCTCCTCTCTATCTCATCTATTCCAGATTAAACGCAGATCATCAGTGATAGTGCTATTCCCTTTTTCATCAGGGGTCCAGGAGAGATGATGCTATGCTCCCAGTCCCTTTTCAAGGCGTCAGCACCAAAACAAGGACCAGGTGCTTCCCTGTAGGGCTGAAACAGCACAGCCACTCTTCTACCCTGCCCCACAGCCTCCAAGAGGAGCTAACACAGGGGCTATTGGGCCCACGCCGCCGTCACTCCCAGGCCACCCAGCCCCAACAAAACGACTGCCGCAGTTCCCACTGCTTGGCGTCACTGCTGGCACCCTCACCGGAGATTAAGGGGACTGAACGCGCTATGACAAGACTCTCCCTTGGTGAAGTGGTCTCTCCAGAGCTCGAGTGAGGCACATCGTGTGTCTGTGCTTCACTGTTTTCCTGGAACTAAACCCGGATCGCAGTGTGCACACAGATCATCTGGTCATTGTCTTCTGGTGCCAAATTAGGCAGAGATTAAATGCTAACGCTTTGTAACAGCCAAACAGGTGGGCTTAGAGACATGGGTACCCAGAAGAGAAACAGCGAAAACACACGCAAATGACTATACTTATTTTTCAGAGGAAAAAGGCAAAACTCTGGGAAAACAAGATGACATCAACATTATCTACCAAATCTAATCAAATGCAACATTAAAGACCGTGAGTTTGAACAAAACAATCAAGGAATCCAGATGTTACATTTTCAGCAACATACCTCCACCTGCTATGTTACACCTAGGGCAGGATTCGTGGCATTTAACTGGAGGCATCACGAGCAACTCGAGGTACAGCCGCCTTTGGTAATCAGTGGGGAGGCAGGGGACCATCCCCTGAGCATTTCACTGCACCCTGAGGCGGGTGGGGTGAGTCGGCCTCAGGTGGGTGCCTCCTTCCCCCCTGGTTGTAACAATGCCCAGCTGGCAGGCAGCAAACTTCCAGGTGGGTGCTAGCTGAGATTAAGCCAGCCTATGGCACACATTATAAAACATTTCTGTCTATATATACAGGGGGGTAAGAAAACTCAGGCTTGAAATCCTCTTTTTTTTTTCCTTTTTTCTTTTTTTTTTTGCCTGCCCTTTCGTGTCTCAATTTCCCAGCTTCACAGTGTATTACAAAGCCCTTTTTACACACGGACCCAAATTTCCTCCCAGACCCTCGCTGAATGTGAAACAGAATTTCACATGCTACTCCGGGGAAGGTGGTTTGACTGAGGAGTTTTTCTGCATTAACTTCCAGAGAAGAGGGGCTTATCTGCTGCGCCAAGGCGGCAGCGGTTTGTAGCGTTCTTTGGGTTTGCATTGCCGCTACCAATGACAAACGCACAGGGAGCGTAACAGAGCTATAAGTGCAGGTCTGAACCTGTGAAATGCTGAGCAAGTTCAATCACAGCTGACTGCTGTGGGTGTTGAGGGGATGCTGAAAGAAGCAATCCATCCTCTCAGGATCAAACCCCAGCCATACAACTCATCTGCAAAGAACACGACTGAGAGTGACTAAAAGCAAAGCCTCTGTTGAGGACCTCTGCGGAAAACAGATTAAGGATTTACCAGGCTGACTTCAGTATTTTGATAGTAGAATATCAATGTATTTACTCCCTACCACATTTTAATTCCATTCATCAAATAAATATTATCCATTAAAGATTACACACCTGTGAATCAGAAGCTGTAAAGGTCAGCCTTTTTCAATTTATGTTTAAAAGAATTCTTGGCCTTTCCTAAAACTACAGATCTTTGTACATAACCTGCTTCTCCTGTCTGCAAAACTACAGGGGAAAAAAAAAAAAGAGAGAGTTTGATAAAACAGAGGCCTCCATTCATAAGGCTTCCACCTTTGAGCTCCCCGTGGGCTGCCTGCCCACCAGAATGCTCTTTAGAAGCGAGCCAGTGGGGTACAGAGGCAGCTGTGGGAGGTGCTGCCTTCCCAAGGAGAGATGAGAGATAGGAAGAAAGAAAAATCTTTCCAAAGTTCAATAGGCCAAATTCCTCTTTGAATTACAGCCGCGTAAATCTGATCTAATCCTGCCAAAGGCAATAGGGCTATGCTGGATTTACACTGCGGGAATCTGAAATCAGAATTTGGCCTGCCATGTTCAAAGTCACAAGGACCTTTTCCCAGTGCTTAGAAGGTCTGGCATCAGTAACGCTTATGCTTGTTCGAAGAGAATGAAAAATGCCACCATAAGTGTGAAATGCTGCACTCAAGTAATGCTTCAGACCTGTTCTACACAGACACCCATAACCGTGCAACGCAGCAGGCAGGAGAGCATCGAGGTGCAGTGTTGTTGCCTGACCCTGCTCCAAGACAGAAAAGCTTCATTGTGGGTGGAATGGGGCAGAATGACTTTTATCACGTGGGCAACTCTTCAAGTAGAGAGAGAAAAAAACGCCTGTGATTATTTTACCCAATGACTACTTTAGTTCAAAGGCTGACACAAGAAAACAAGACTGCATATTAACTGTATGTTATTTGGCAACTGAACGGTTAACCAAAAAGTGAGGGAATAATTTGTGATTAATTTATTCCCATTTACTCACCTACAGTAATGTGCACTGGATTATTTACTTACAAGGTAAATAAAACAGACAGTGCCTGGATTTCTCAGCCCACTAGGTCTCTTTCTGAGGAAACGCTGCCACAGTGGCCAGCTTCATTCTCCCCCTTCAGTAAACTAGACCCCATTCTGCCTAGTTAAATGTCTCAGATGCGCTTAAGAGTGACCCTGCAAAATAAAAAGGCTGTTGGCTTGTGTCCCTGTTTACTTCTTTGCGATGCACAAAGTGCGGTTAAGAGGGTCTTCTCAATAAAGGGGTTGGCCCAGCTCTGTCTGGCACCGAGCCTGCAGGGAAAAGGGCAGCCCACTTCTCTCGGATATTCCCACTGGCCCACAGCAGCCCAGAGGCCACCGTTAGCCACACCAGCTGGCCAAATGGACACTCAGATGTCAATTGCTGGGTCCCTTGTTCCTCCCAGGGGGAAGACTCGTACCAGGTCCAGCTGCACCCCATGGAGGCTCCCCTAAGCTAAGAGTTACCAGCTGGCCAAAGATGCTGCTCTCTCTGCACCTTGCCCCGTTCATAAGCAGCAGTGGGAAGGCTTGTTTGTGTAGTAATTCCCCAGAAAACTGCCTGGGGCCTGGGAAAACAGCAAAATATCAGTTATAGGAAGGAATAAAGTAGTGCAGTGGAAACAAGAAGGGCTTAGCTGAACTGGTTCAGACTGGTTAGTTGCTTTAGCTAACACCTATTTAACTTCAGGAGGTAATGAACACTTCTGAGAGAGGATGGCTTTATTAAAGATTCAATTATTTTCCAATTAAGATGTAAGAGCTGTATTAAACATCCCTGAAAATACCACAATGTCCTCCAGCTGCATGCAGGAAAAACCCAGGCTAGCATCCTTGGCTCTTCTAAGGTAAAACACAGGCAAAAATAAAACCTAAAAATAAAATCACGATTGTCAGGGACTCTTTACCTTTCCTACGGAAAAAGAAAAGGGCTGTTTCTTTTGCAGCTCTCTTCTACCTGCTCCTTTCCCTCCTTGATTTTCTCTTGGTTGCAGATAATTCCACATGATTAATAGGCTCTTCTCAGCGGTGCTACACATAGTTAGCTCTTTTAATCTCTCTTTGCATCTGAGACTCTCTAATCCCCCAACCCTTTGGCCCCATGAGACTACACCTAAGGATCACAGAGTAAGACATTTCTTTCTGTTTCAAGTTTTGATCTGCAGGTCTGTGATAGAAGGAAGCTCAAATTTACCTTATCTGCCATGATCATAGAGGAGCCTCCATGGATGCCCAGGATGGGAGTGAGGGTCTGGGCAGAGATGAAGTCCAGGATCTGGGCAATGGCTTCCTGGTCTGTGTCATCAGCAAATACCACCCCTTGAATCTTCCGGTCTGACATGAGGTCACAGATGCGGGTGATGATGCTCTTGGGATCTGTCTCATTCATGGCCACCAGCTCCACCCGAGGCACCACTGAGAGGTGGTGGAAGTCATCTTTCTCGTGGGCATCTTTGATGGCCACTTCGTCTGAGGTCCCCACTAGGATGACAGCAATGCCAATGCTCGGGTGGCTTTTCTGGGCATGGGCCCCGCTGCCTGTTGTCGCGAGGACTGCCAGCACCAGCCAAAACCTTGGAGAGTAGCACTCCACCCTGGGCCTCATCTTCGGCTCTTACACTCCCTGAGCAAGGAAGAAAAAGAAGGAAAGGGGGAAAGTAAGAGAAAGGGAAAGTGATTAATTGACAAGTCAGTCATGTACTCAGTCTTCAAGGCAGAGCCATTGATATTCCTCAGCCTGGAGCCCTCCTCCCACCAGTCCTTCTTGCCTAATGCCCAGCCCTTTGGCTACAGTCAGGGCTCCGTTACAGTTGGCGGGGGGTCAGACCAGTCCAGGCTCTACTTCAGAGTTTGGGGTCATTTCAGAGAACAGCTGTCAGCAGAAGATGGGATCATGTCAACTCTCAGGTCCCATGTCGCTCTGAGACCCAAGTCAAAAGTGATAGAGAATTGTCCTTTGACAGCTGATCGTCTGTCTTTGTGAAACTAATTGCTTATGTCAAGCCAATGTCTAAGTGCTCACCCTCAACACAAAGGAATTGCTGGTGCTTGTAATCACTTTGGCCTTCTGCTAGAGGTACAGGCAGGGAGGCTAAAGGGACCAGGCAGATAAGGACTCCCTTTTACTTTCTCAGCACAGCCCCTCCCGAATAACATGAGGACAAACAGGCAAGGCCATTGGATGTATATGTATGTGCGTATCCATTGCATACAACCTTCCACCACCAGGACACACACAGCTCCAGTCTGTAGTACAGTCAGCCATATGCCTTTCACCCATGCAAGGTTCATTCCTTTTTAGAAAGCCAGGAATACAAAATTTCCCAGTGGTCATGGCGAAAACTGGATCAGTGTAGCATGGGGAAGACATTTCCCTCCAAGCCCATATGACAGCTATTTTTGCCCAGAAGCAGAAAGACCCACAGAGCTTACAGAGGTTCACCCTCAACTATTACAGCCAGGGATGTTGCACCGATCTTTTCCCTGAACATGTCTACTTTATTTTGTAATCATAACAGTAGAAATGGAAAAACCCAATGAGGTCATCTCTCCAGCCCTTGCCTGAGCAGGACTGTTCCCTGTGGGATTATTCCTAGCTCTTTCTTTATTCGGTCTCGTTTTAATAATAGTTCGCGTTTCCACAGCACTTTTCATCCTCAAGGCACTTTACAAACACTAACGAGTTAATCCTTGGAGCACCTATGCAGTGTATATATTGGTACCCACCCTGGTCTGGGGACAAAAACAGAGCAGCCTGCCCCCAGCTGCCCACCGCCCCTGTGGGAGACAGCACTGCTCGGAGTGCCCACCCAGGGCCGTGCTGCCATCCCAAGGACATTTCAGGCATTTCAAACTAAAGACGACTCTCCCTCAGCGCAAAAGATCCTGCTCAGCTAGTCATGCCCCTAACTCTGTTTTTCAGCAGCCAGGCACACTTGGAATAAATACACCAGCCCTGCGCTGCTTTGCACTACACCTCTGGTCTTGGGGCCCAGAAACTTAGGGACATGGTTTAGTGATGGGATGGCAGGGTTAGGTTAACGGTTGGACTTGATGATCTTAAAGGTTTTTTCCAACCTAAAGGATTCTGTGTTTCTATGGGACTGGACCCTTCCATACTGTTGGCTGCTGCACATACCTCTATCAAGCAAACTGAAAGCCACGGCAGCAGGAACAAGACTGGCAAGACTTTGGGTAAACTAGAAGTCCATCCAACAGCCTTAGCTCACACCAGCCACCCCTAGGGAAAGGGCACAAGGGGCCCCATCTTGCCCTGCTCAGGAGAACACATAGGCTCAGCACCTGCTCCCTCTTCACATGCTAAGCAAAGAGAACATATCCTGCATTGATATTACCAGATAAATAAGCAGATAATAAATATGCACCGGAGGAACCAAATCCACTTAAGAGGCTGAAAGGGACCACGGGTGTGAAGCACCAATCGATTCTAAACTCTCTGACGGATCCACTTTCTGAGAGATGCTCACAAGGAGAACCAAGAGACTTTGAGAGTTTGGCAAAATGAACAGCTAACTTCATTCCGGCAGGACTGTTATCCTCCAATTACGAGTCACTAAATTAGATTCCTTCACAGTGAAATGCAGTCCCCACTCCTGCAATGCTTTATTAACTTTAATGCACTCTATACGCTCTCTGTCTCTCCCTCTCTTCCTCACTCACTTTAATGCTATATTTGTTCTCTTTAAAATATGTCCCCTGCGATCCCTCTGCATAGTCTCACACAGTATATCACGCTTGGTTAGGCAATGGCTAGTTGTGATGCCCTGGGAGCAGAGTGTAGGTTTTTCCCAGCCCTTCTCCCACCAGGAATTGTTTACAGGGCCTTCCAACCCAGGGCTTGGATAGCAGCGATGCAGGAGCTATGCAGGTGATCGTGGCAGCTGTCTGCCTTCACACCCAAACACAGACTTCTCCCACTGGGAAAAATGCCAGCCAAGAAACCCGTTCCCTTCTCTTCACCTGCATCCAAGCCAATAAATCTCTAGCATCTACCTCCAAGCAGCAGAAAAGGGCCCAGAACCTGAAGAGCACTCAGGTTCCGATCTGCTGGGTGTCTAGCTCATGCCCCCAGGGGAGACCTTTTCGTTCAACACAGGATGAAAGAGTTCCCTGTACAGTGCCACATCCTCAGGCTTAGGCCAGATACGCAGGGAGCAGCTGCGGCTAGGAAGACGCTAATGCAAAGAGGAGGTCACCAGTGCCTCCACAACCAACCTGACATCTCCAGTTTGGATCCTCAGCCATCAGCTGGTTCAGGCAGAGCAATACTTAGGTAGCCTGTATTGTACCACCCAAGACACTTCTCCCTCCATCTCTTGCTCACACGTAACACTTCTATTAGGCTCACAGTGTGTTTCAGGTGCTCCATGGGCAGTCTGACTTCCAGGGACCAGTGTTCTCCTGAGAGAATAAGGAGGAACCAGGTCCAGGATGGGCTTCATGGTAGGATAGGACACAGGAATGTGATAAGGCAGGGGAACTCCAATAAATCACCTGACCCAGGGCTAGTGGCACCCCATTAGCTGAGGGGTGGTCTCAGCCGTTCAGCCCCAGCACGCTCCCACAAGGCAGCAGCAGGTTGACAGCACAGAGTTGAGCTGCTCAAAGACTGCAACAGGGGTGCTCATGGTGCTTACAATCCCTTCCCTACCCCTCTTGGGGGTGACTTCTCTTTGCAAGCGGTAGCTGCTTTCCACACTTCTGCTAACATGCAAGTGTGGGCTGTTAGAGAACGGGACAGATGTCCCAGCACCAACCCCACCTCCCTGTCCTCCTCTGGTCAGGCTCAGTACAAGTCCTTTTCAAATGTGTGCTAGTAAAGGAAAGGCAGGGGTGAACCAGCACAGACTTATGATCAGATTAAGGTGACCCCAAAACTATTGTGAAAATGTGTTTTTGCATACAGAGCAGCAAGTTTTATCCATTAAACTTTTGCATTTGAACAGTGTAGAAATTAAGGCACCCAATCAAGGAAGCACTGGAGGGATCGTGCGGATCTCCTCCTGAGTGGTGTTCTTGTTCCCAGTGAATATTTGCAAAGGCACGTGGATAGATTCACAAGCACCTGACAAGGCTGCAGTAGTAAAACAGGGCATTTGCGCTTAGCTGTTTCAAGTAACTTTAATATTGCTAGAGTTTAATTTCACCAGCCAGCCAAGAATGATTTTATAAACGTGCCAGTATGTTTTATCACAAAGTATTTTACATGAGCAGGTTTTTCCTTTGGTGGTGATGTGGGGCAACACAGTGTTTGGAGCCTTTTCTGTGATTTGGCCACTCCAAAACAACTTAGCAAATCCCAAAGTCCAGTCTGGCAAGTAAAAACCTTTACACATTACTCCACGCTATTATATTGTCCCTTACTCCCTGGAAAATAATATATGACAAGGCCATTAGACAAAGTGGGTTTACAGATATATCTATATTTAGGTATAAACACACCTGTAAAAACATTATACCTCTATAATCTCATTTTACTTACCAATAAAACATATCCACCGTTGTAGAGGAATGCAGCATCTACTTCGTGCTGCAGAGCAACGTTACGCAATCACTGTTAAAATGGGAAGGGAAAGCTAACTTCTGCAATTGAAAATGCAGGAGGAATGTAGGTAGTCAGACAGTAATTATTCAGATTGGAATTTGGCCAGGACCAAAGGTTAGATTGCTTAAAAATATCATGAGAACCTTACTTGACACTGAATTTTTATGTGGATCAGATCTAAGATAAGTATTAATAGAAAACTATTAGGCTGCACAGACAAAATACAGCTCAGCATTTAGAGATATTTCTGGATGATATTTCAAAATACAGAAAGTACACAAATAGGTCACTGTGCGTTCAACCGGACTAACTGTAAATAAAGTACTACTCAGGCAGTGTACGGCAAAGCTGGGCAATCTTCAGGTCAGATAAAGAAACTGAGGCAGAACGTGGGCTGGCCCCAGGAGTTTGGGGGCAGTTCTGTCGTGTGCCGATGCCGGTACCCCCTTCTGTTGCGATTGTGCCAGCCGGGCAGCCTTGCACAATAGCCCCTCGGGAGGGTATTTGCAGGTCCCCAAAACCCTATCTCCAAGCTCAAGACAGCAAAAGGAAAGGAAGTCCCATAATACTGCAGTCCCAGACAAAAAGCTGTCTTGAAGGCAGCTTTCCTAATTAGGAGGAAGATGATGCTTGGGACAAGAGGCTGAACAGCGTGTGCTAGCCACCAGCTAAGGAAACTTTGCAGGGACATTGTCTCCATACTGGAGGAAGACAAGCATCACCTACCTCCAGCCTCCCTCTCCTGTACTTCCTTGGAGGGCCGTGGGGAAGTTCATATCCCAGTGCTCTCCGGGCTCTGCTCACTGGGAGCCCTGATGAGGACCAAGCACCGGTTAGAGGACTTCAAGCCACAGAATCTGAATTCAACAGCTAGTTTTGCATCTGCACCAACTGCAGTGCTAATTCCCAGCCCTACTCTCTTGCCTGATTACTAGCCCTATTCCAGGGCTCACCACCACCCTCAGTCCCACTACTATGTAGGGACACATGTCCTGCCAGCCCCAGTGTTAGCCGTCGGTGTTACCATACCCTTCAGCATTTGCTCATCTTTGACAGCATCTTAATTCACACTGGCCTCATTTCTCAGACAGTTTGAGCAGTATCAGACAATGAATCAAATAGCAATCCTCGTGTTTCAGGCCCTAGTTGGGGGCAGGAAGAAACCCATCTCACCTGTGAGATACTCTACAACACTGGAAGGTGCTTTTGTGCTGCCACCACCAGGGAATAGCAAGTGCTCTAGAAGAAGCTGTAGGGAAGTTAAAATTGCACGAGACATGATACTGGGCTGTCTGGCAAGGAAATACCTGTATGTCCAGAAGAACACTACTATTTCTGTATTTACCAACTGCAGAAGACTGGTGCATATTTAATCTTTTTGTCTACAGGTAAACTGCAGGAGTTAAGAAGACCCATGCAAAGAAAGGGGCAGGAATGATCACAACCCCATAAACTGTGACTCTTAAGAGCTGGGGCTTAAAGCTATAAATCACACCATAATTTATACCCAAGTTTCTCCAACTCTCTGATTTTTGGCAACCCAATTTCAACTTAGGACAATCTCCCATTCTCATGGTTACTGCCATCTCCCCAATCCAGGTAGGCTGCACATTGTGTACCTCTGAAGAAGCATTCTTCACGTGCTAACACTGCTTTAACTGTTGTCCTACCGCACCTTCAGCCCAGGCTATTTGTATGCTGACAGCTCTTGCGCTGCTGTTTCCCCATATTACTGCTTACCAGACAGGTGACATAAGCGCCCATAAATCTTCTCCTGGCTCGCAGCCCTGTTGTTCCAGGAATTTTGTAAACAGAGACAAAGAAGAGGGGGATGGATCTGGGGCACAATGGATGCGTCTTGGAAGCACCTGCACACTTCGGGTGCTGATAAACAGAATGAATGATGCTGCAGGAAAATCTCCATACATTCAGAGTAGGAAGATGGCAGAGACTAGAGACGTTAGAAAGTGCCATGCACATGATGAATGCAAGAGCAATCCAGCACCTGGACCAAACTGGTTCATTATGGTGACTCTGAGTAAACACACATACACCCCAAGGGCATTTCAGTAGTTTTAGGTGAAAACTCATGCAGTTTAGTTTTTTTTAACTAGCTTTGAACATCACTTATATTCTCATTCTGATATATAAATGTTCCTATGACAGTGGTAGAACCATTTCTCCAAGGCCTTTTGGGCAGGTCTTCTTTCTGCTCTTCACAACTACTCCCTCTTCAACATGTACATTTCTCCATGCCTGCAATGTCCCACAGACTCATTTCTATCTAACTTAAAAAATGCTTCTTCTTTTCCCTTATTTCTCCCAAGTCAGGCTTTTTATTTTGGGGAATGCATCACATACCCCGAGCCAAAGCCTTCAAAGCCCTTGGAGCTCTCTCATTACCTCGCTGTTAGCGTTCCTTGCACAGGCACTGGGAGGAAAGTAGCACATCTGTTTAATTCTATTCTCTATTCATTTTCTTTCAAGTCATTCTTTCTTTATTAAACCAGGTACAAACTCCTCCCTCACTTGGGCAGGGTCAGATCCATCCTATATATCACATGTTCATTCCTCCCCATCTCTGACGGCTGGTTTGCTGCTGTCTATCCAACAGGTCTACCCAAGGATAAGGTGAAAAAGTGCTTCCCCTTTTTCTGCCCCATGCAAAGGAGAAGAGCAATTCTCTCCCTACACTTAAGGCGGTACAAAGAACACTTTGATCATCAATTACACCCATATCATTCCCAACAGATGAAGAACTATGTCTCATTATTGTAAGCTTGCCCAAGGGTAAGTTCCCAGTGTCCTTCCCACTTCCTCCCACCCACATATTTTACATAGCACGGGTGAGAGCTGATACAGCCACAGCCTGCAAGCTTCTGTTGAGACCAACACCAAGTGATTCATGGAAATTACAAATTAAAATCCTCTGCTTAATAGTCTTGCCCTTCCCCCAGATGCTTTAGGATTGCTGTCTACGGCATCTGCTTTAGCACACTACCTGCTCTGAAACAGCTCAAACAATAGGATTACCACTGCTAGGAGACGGCTCCAAGGCTCACATTTAGAAACGTTTCCCTAAACTCAGCCTAAATTTTCGCCTTGCTCAGCTATCCTGTTACTTTAATAATATCTCCTTCATTCAGCCTAAACAATTTCTCCCTCTCAACTCACCGTTTCCACCCTGAAAATGCTTGTAGGTGGTTATCTGATCACCCCCTGGGACTTCTCTCTGTTGTAGCAGAAGTTCAGCTGTGTTCATCCCTCCTTGTAAGCTGAGACCCCTCAGGTCCTCAGCAGGATGAGCGCAGGAGGACGACAGTAACGGTGGGGAAAGGGAGAGCAGGAGCGAGTCTGACCTGCTTACCCAGGCTGGCACACACGTGCAGAGCGGCGGGAGCCAGTGTCACACACACAAAAGCCATTAAGCCAGACAGCAGGTCAGTCTGGCATTGCCCAGTGCCAACTTCTAAATGCCAGGGCATAGAGGCTTGGCACGGCTGCCACTCTCTGCAAGGCTGGCTTGCGGAGCCAGACTGGAGCCACCGTTCCCCTGCCAGGATCTCACCCCCCCTGCAACATCCCACTTGGACAAGTTTAGAGGGATGAGACAGGCGCTCCCTGCCAGAGACTGAAATATCCTCACCACCTGGAGGGTTTGGTTGCCACAGCTGCCTCTCTGTGCCTGCTCCATTTGAAACAAGGGTTTCAAAGCTTGCAAGACATGCGCCATCTCCCACTTCTGACTGTTGTCTGCCCCATCTCACAACGGGATCCAGGCTCAAAGGGAGATCATCCAGAGCAAGAGATGTGTCGCTGTGTGTGCGTGGCCCCTCCAAAGGGATTTCAGCGTGGTTGAAAGCAGCTTTGCCTCCTGAAGCATGAGACTAGGCTTAACAGGCAGCAGAGCACTGCACCAGAGCAACACCGGTTTTGCCAATTAAATCAAACTGGAACAATTTGGTAATCCATGCTGCAATCCCTTCCTTCCTTTCCTAATTCTCTCTTTCCAGGTTTCATTTCCAAGCAGGAATCGCCAGCCCATCAATAACACGAGGACTTTAAAGACTGTGATTTCCAAAAGCTAGGGATTTAAATACCTCCGATCCATTAATATTCATGAGAAACACACGTTTAACTTCAGTTGGATGGTTTGGAGAAGTACATCCTCTGCATTTCCCATTATTTGCTGTATTAATTTGGGGTTTTCTATTCAACCTTAGTCAACTCTGCCTTTTGTGCATTGGCAGATTGTTATAATGAATTTCCAAATTTAAAACACAAGGAGAATTTTTACTTCCAAGTGTGAAAGGATTTTCCCATTCCCCAGACTCTCTCATGCACCTCACTCAGTACCTGCTTGTTCCCTGCACCATTTCCTTAAAGGGAAAAACACAGAGCAGGCAGGCGGAGACTGCGCTGTCTCCTGAAGGCAGCTGCCAAATGCCACGCCGGTGCTGAAATCCCATGGGTTACTCAAAGTCTCACATCAAGAGACAGTCTTAAGTTCTTTGGATGCCAGATATAAACACTATGAAAGCCAAATCACAAAGGTTTCTTAAAACATACCATATGTGGGGAAGAAAATATGATTACTTTTTTTTTAGGCAGAAATAGAGTGATTATTTCTTCTACAATATTGAGAATCACAAAAAGTGCATCTGAGCCAAAGGGAGACAGCCTTAAACTACACCTGCACTTTGGATACAGCTGCCCAGTTTGCTGCCAGTCTCCTCAGATATAACGTATGGCATGAGATAAAGCTTTAAAACATAAACATGCCCGTCCCCTAGGAAAGATCTTCATGGGTGCATGTTTCAGTCTTGCAGCCCGTGCAGCAGGAGGAACTCACTGCACTGCCTCTGCTCATCATGGCACCAGTATAGCAAACCTTGAACAGTCCCCAGCAGAGTGCCAGAGCTCACCATAGAATGGAAGCATAGAATCATAGAATGCTTAGGGTTGGAAGGGACCTTCAGAGGTCATCTAGCCCAACCCCCCTGCAGCAAGCAGGGACACCTTTAACCAGATCAGGTTGCTCAGAGCCCCATCCAACCTGGCCTTGAATGTTTCCAGGGATGGGGCCTCCACCACCTCTCTGGGCAACCCCTTCCAGTGTTTTACCACTCTCACTGTAAAGAATTTCTTCCTTATATCCAGTCTAAATCTACCCTGGTTTAGTTTAAATCCATTACCCCTTGCCCTGTCACAACTGGCCCTGCTAAAAAGATTCTCCCCATCTTTCCTATAGGCCCCCTTTAGATACTGAAAGGCCGTAATCAGGTCTCCCCGCAGCCTTCTCTTCTCCAGGCTGAACAAGCCCAACTCTCTCAGCCTGTCCTCATAGGAGAGGTGCTCCAGCCCTCGGATCCTTTTAGTAGCCCTCCTCTGGACCCGCTCCAACAGTTCCATGTCCTTCTTGTGCTGAGGGCTCCAGAGTTGTACGCAGTACTGCAGGTGAGGTCTCACCAGAGCAGAGTAGAGGGGCAGAATCACCTCCCCCTGCCTGATCAAGCCCTCATAAAGGTGTTACAGACAGCAGAAATGGCAGAGAAGGAGGCTCAATGCCCAAAACACCAAGATGTGAGGGAGGCAAAGGAGCCACTAAGTAGAGGCAGCAGGGTGGAGAGAGGGAGATGCATCCTATGAGCTGGTCCAGGGCAAAGCCGCAGGTCTATGGACACTGATGGGCCATGGTTTGCAAACTGCCAGCATCCCTCAGGAGCCTTGTGACCTCTTGATTTCTGCTGGTATGCAGCATTTTGGAAAATGGGGTTTAGTCACCCCATTAGGGACCCCTATGAGAATGCCAGCCTTGCTCGTGAAATGAGACGGGGAATTAATCTGGAAGTGAAAGGGACCAAGAGGTTTTTAGCATGGGCAAAAAGGCATGCCACAGCCATCAGAGCCAAGAAGGGTCAAAATCTGGCTCTGGTCAGGCCACCAGAAAGGATGGATGAGTACCCAGAAAACCTTGTGGGTCTCTTTCCTTGTAATTGTCTGTCCCTTGTCCCTTTCCTTTTCCCCACTCTGATCCTTGGTAAGGGACTTTTATGTTCCTCTTATCACTACTTATAGAAAACCAAACCAAAATCTATCTAGAAGTAACAAGGGAAACCCAGTGTGTGACACCAAAAAGAGTGCCATTCAAGATGTTTGGAGCTGTATACTCCCAACCTAGAAGCATCCCAAAAAAACACTCATCACTTTAGAAAAACTTGATCCTTACAATAAATACTAAAGCCAGGAGGAAGGGAGAATTGACAACTGCAAATCAGGAAATTCTTTTTGTGGTTTCATTTTTCTTCGCCTTTCCCTCTTTACTCTCCCCACCCAACACTCTCCCCTTTCCCTATCTTCCTCTCCCTGAGTTCAGTGACCAGTAAGTCACCAGCCGTCAAGCCGCTGGATGCAATATGCTTTCACAGTACATTAGTGCTGTGCACCAGACCGTGCTGTGCCTGCGATTCTATGACAGGTCAGGGCCAATTCGTCTTACCAAGACCTTCAATCAATAGTGTCCAGAAAGCTTTCCCAGCTGGAAGGACCCAGCCCGGCAGCCGCTGACCTCTCCCTCCACTCAGCACTCGATCATATTTATAGAGTTGCAATGATGGAAACATACACAGGCAAAGCCACATCTGGACCACAGCTAGTCACGGGCTGTTGATGCTTCAGGGACAGGGATGGGAAGGCCCAATCCAGCACAAGAAACAGGTTAGATTTGGCTCAGCTGAATGCCATTTCCATGCTTTTTTTTTTTTTTTTTTTTTTTTTTTTACACTGTTCTCTGTTTTCTGCAGCCTCTCAAATTAGAATCACAGAATCGTTTAGGTTGGAAAAGATCATCAAGCCCAACCGTTAACCTAGCACTGCCATACCACCACTAAACCATGTCCCTGTGCACCTCATCTACCCTTCTTTTAAATACCTCCAGAGATGGGGACTCGACCACCTCCCTGGGCAGCCCATTCCAGAGCCTGACAACCCTTTCGGTGAAGAAATTTTTCCTAATGTCTAACCTAAACCTGCCCTGGTGCAACTTCAGACCTTTCCCCCTTGTCCTGTCGTCCATTACCAGGGAGAAGAGGCCGACCCCCACCTCGCTACGGCCTCCTTTCAGTCAGTTGTAGAGGGAGATAAGGTCTCCCCTCAGCCTCCTCTTCTCCAGACATTCACGCTGGCTGCTTTAGCCACCTTTCCTGGTAGGTCACCTAGCTGTTCATTCCTCCATGTGCTAGCCAGTGCATACGAGAACATACGAGCCCAAGCCTCCTCCCAGCCCAGGTCCACCACTGGCTTCCTCAGGGTGCAGCTCAGCCCCCTTGGGACACATCTCATTTACACAAAAGTCACTATAGCTTACATTTGCAGCAGGGAAAGAAAAGAGTTAGTAGCAAGAGCAAGAAAGAACCACCACCAAAATCAGACAATTGTCACAATAAGGAGTACCCTAGCAGTAAATAAAAATCTATACTACGGACAAAGCGTAGCCATGAGTTACTTATGCTTTAAGGTCAGTTTACACTTTTAAAACAGCATAAGAGGTCCTAGTGTAAAAGAAAATCCAGGATTTCAATATTCCCCATGAACTTCCTTCAAACTACAAGATACACCCTAAACTACCACCCTTCTCAGCTTTCTCCATCTATCACTTATCTCTAATTCATCTTTTGTCCTCCATGGCTGCCACAGTCATTCCATTCCCGACTTTAAGTACTGTTATATTTTTGGTCCATCCTTGGTGCCTCTTAGCTGACTTGTACTCACACTGTTAGGTATCTGGTTTTAAATCTTGAAAGCATGGAGAGAGTGAACCACAACAAGTGAAGTCTTCTTCTAATCCCTTATACCACCATCTAAAATCAATAAGCATTTTTTGGAAGTGTAAACACCATTGTTTTCTTCCTCACCTTTCGCCTTATTCTCCGCATCAGAAAGATGGAGATGCATCGTCTCTGCTTCCTAGAGTTAGAAGGTTTAATTATTTATGGTATTTAAAGTACTTTTGGTTCTCAAGTGATAGAAGCTACAGGAGCTGAGATTATTATTATTACTTTCCATTGCACTTCCCTGAGGCAGCAATGTCTTCTTGTGAGATCATACCCAACATTACTCACAGGATCCCAGGAGAAGGTATTAAAACCTGTATGTCCAAGATCTTCAGGACAATAAATCCTAGTTTAGCTAGGAGCAGAGAGAAAGGAATTGCTGTAATACCACAAATAGCTGTTGGTTTCCAAGTAAAATCCCTGATATTCAATATCGACTTTGCCACATTGACTCAAACTGCAAAATACTGCTGATCAGTAGTTTCTGATGAAACAACATGTTGTCAGCAAATGCCAGTTTGTTAGGCCTATTCTCATGAAAATATCTCAACTTGCAATACATTTTCACCTACTCCAAAGCAGCTTCCTTGCTGGCAAGGAAGAGCAAGAGCAATGCAGAGCTTTGGAGAGCAAGGCAGAGCTACAGAGGGCAGCCAGCCTCCAGGGTCTGGGCTGGAGGTGCAGCTCTTCTAAGCACAAGGCCCCATCCAGCTGATATTTTCATCCAGACCTGGAAATCTCCTGTTTCATCAAGAGATCTGCCCTGTGGCTCTGCCATGGGAGTTCCAGCAGCTCTTGGACAGTGGAAATGTAAAGTCCAGCTCCATCTTAATTCGCTTGTAGAAACTCAAAATAGAAGAGCTCCTTGCTGTGGGTCTCAGCAGTGGAGACACTCAGACCCTGGGTTTAAAGAGATCTGGGGAAGGTTGCCAGACCAGAATCACCAGGCTTTCATAGCATGACCAGAAAGTCCTGGGAGCTCTGGTTACCTCCTAAAAAAAAAAACAACAAAAAAAAAACAAACCACCTGGTCTTACACCAGGGAGCCTGGAGACCCGGAGAGTCCTGGCTGGGGCTACAGTGTCAGAGGTGCCAGAAATCTGGGATTCATAGAGAAGAAGTCCTCAGCTATTCTGAGGGCCCACGGCCTCAGGCCAGACCATTAGTGCCCCACAGCTGCAAACCCTACAAGCCCTGGGAGCCAGGGGAGGAAACCAATAGCTTTGGCAGTTTTACTGCAGTTCCCTTTTACCAGTTCCTCTGAACTTGTAGTTCCCAATATTTGCAGGGAGAGGGAGGGAATTTTGCCGTTAAGTTCAGACTAAAACGAAGTTTCTACCTCTGAACATCCCCCTGCTTGCAGCCTCGTGCCCCGTCATTCTGCTGGACTCCACAAGCTACGCTACACTGTGCCTGCAGAGCACCCAAGCACGACCTGTGGAGGAACACGAGGGGTTTCAAGGCGTGCTGGCAGCCACAGGGTATCTGTTGTCATTGACAAGTTTACAGAGAATCACAGCTCTGAATAACAGCTCTGCTTTGTGAGATTTTTTTGGTTGACCAGAGACAGTCAGTAAAGACTGGAGTAGTCCTAGAGTCAAGAGAAAAGATGTGGTAGTCCACCCCAAGCCAAATTCTTCTTCCAGTTCCCATCATTTCCTGGATTACACTGCCATAGAGCAATGTTGAAAGACTAGTATGTCCCCACTCCAGAATTAAGTATAAAGTAAAATGAAGGTACGTATATGTATTTTTATATATATACACACACTATATATATATATTTATTTGTATATAAATGTTTGTCTCTATTATTGCTGTTCATATATATATATATATATATATATATAAAATTAGTATATATGCACTCCATCTCATCTTGGACCAGCTGACAGGGCTGTGTTTCTTTGAAGAAGGAAATCAGGTGGGAGAAGGAGCTCTTCGCAGGACGGCCAGTTACCGCCTTCCTGCCAGACCTGAAATGCCACGAGTTCCTAAAGGCACTAAATCCCTGTATTCCTGAAAATGGGAGAACTCAAAAACAGCCATGGAGGGGCAAGAAACAAGAAAGGAAGAAAAAAAAAAAACAAAACAAGAAAGGAGAAAAAAAAAAAAAGGGGGTGGAAAACATTCAAGTTGCATCCCTTTTAGATCCAGGCTAGTCCTTGTAGGAAATCAGCTTCTGAGAAAGAAATCCAAACCTTGCTGCCATGCCAGGGGTCATCCCCTGGCACAAGAGCAGCTGCTCTCCATCCTGAGAGTGGTTTCTAGGGTGGAGGCAGGGGCACCAGGAGGTGGGGGTTTAATGGATATGGTGCCAAGGCTGGTTTCACACTGCCCATCCTGAAGTGCTAGGGTAGCACTGAGATGCCAGTCCTGTTTCATGAAGGGCTTTTGTACGGTCCTGAGGTTATAGCACCATATAACCATCCGGTTAAAGCATTCAGTTAGTGACAGGCTGCAGCCTTCAGCTAGGTCTCACCCTTGTTTGTATATGACAGTACTAATATTGACATCCTGAACAAAGATTATATGCTGCAAATATCACCCAGCCCCTAAAATGAAGTAGGGAAAGCAAACAAGAGTTGCCTCTATGAACTGCCTCTCCAAACTTTGCCTTGAGCACACCACTCATCCCCCTGGAGCTGCCTGGGGCTACGCTCACTTTGGGGCTTCTTTGTTTCTCCTCCTCATCGCAGCTTTGACACTTCTCCAGGCCAGGTCCAGGCCACAGGGCTGAATCACAGCCCCATACCAGTTGCAATTTAAGAAAAAAAAGAAAAAAAAAAAAAAAAAAATCAGCCCTTAGATGCCATGCTGGCTTCCTGCAAAGCCTCTGCGACATAGCTCCTGCTTTGGTGTCCTGTCAGGATGACGCTGTGACAGGACCTTGTTTCCAAGGCAGGAGGCATTTTTCCATGCAGCTGCATCGGTTGTTCTATGCATGAAAATGCCCAAGTACAGTAGAACTCCCAGAGGCCTTGGCACTATGCGTTTCCACTACCCCTGTGCCAGAGGGGCGTAAATTCCCTCTGCTCTGAAGTGGCAGCATTTTAAACCCACTCTGCACAGGTTTGAGCACCTTTGTGAGCTACTGGATGCCACGGGAGGGGGCTGATGATCTACAAACACCACACGCATCCAGAGAGCAGCCTCTTGCCATGCTCCCCGTGATACTTGTCTCAGGGGAGAGAGGGAAAAGCTGGAGCAAACAAGCCATGTATGCATTATCACCTGACTACATCACCCCGGTGTCGCTCTGGGACCTCCTTCCTCTTGCTTGGACTTTGTCTTCCGAGCCTGCAAAGCTTCAGGGAACCTAAACCACCTCTCTGACCATATTCCCAGCATATCCCTGTCACCACCCCATCCAGAGGCCAGGGATACTTCAGCAAGACTAAAAGCAACACTCACTTATCACTCCTCCTTTCCTAATTAAGAGAGACACATATCAGAGGACATGTCAGACCGCGGCTGAGCTCCTGGCCCTGGAGCTGAGGTGAGGTGGTGGGCAAGCTGCGCAGCCTCTCCGGCTGATTCATTTACCCAGGTTGGCCTGGCACGCAGCTAAGGGACCGTCCTCTCCAGATCCATCTGCCTTACAGCTTCCCCCACTAATAAAATTTTCATTTATTTAGAAAGAGCAATTGCCTAAAAGTATACATGAAAAAAAAAAAAAAAAAAAAAAAATCAGGTGCCCTGACACTAGGGAAAGAAAAAGCACTCAGGCAGTACACAAATTCCCCAAAGGAGGTGCTCAGGCATGAGTTACTGCCAAGATGACATCTGTAGGGAAATAAGCCACCAGATGCAGGGGAATGGACTGCAGGGACCCAGAGCAATGACGAGGGGGGGGGGGGGGGGGGGGAAAGAGTAATAAAACAAGAAATTAAGCAGGCTGGTTTGCCCATTAGTAATTATGCTTCACAGAATCTACAGGTGTCTTTCACTCCTTATTTCTGCTGAAGCAGCTTCCGAAATGTCCCAGTACCTGCTTCAAACCATCTGGCTTGCCATACCCCATCCCAGCTGACTCCCAGCCAAACAGGCTTCAGTGCTTATGGTGGCATAGCAAAAAACGAGCCGTCTTCTCTAGCCACTGTGACCTGACTCTCCCCTCCACCTAAAAGGGCCCGCGCTTCTCTCATAAGCAAAAATAACCTCATGCACAAGCACATACATCCCAGCTTTCCAAGCCATGTACCTCCCTACCCATCCCTTTGCAGCCACCGTGAGGAGTCAGCCCTCACATCCTCAAGCTCACACTGGTACAGCAGCAGTGGTGGTGTGAATAGAGGATATGTCCCATGCCAACAGCAATGTGCAATGAAGAGGATGTTTCACCAGATGGCTTCAGACTTGTCGCAGCAGGGAGAAAAACCCACTGGGAAGACCTGGCCCCGGCACTAATCAACATCTCCTGGACTGGTAGTGCAGGACCACTGGAGCAGTTGGGGCTGAGTACAAGAGGTCAGACAACAGGAATGCGGAACAGTGATTGCACAGGGTCAACACAGAGGCAGTGAGAACCACAAGCTTCCTCTAGGACTGCAACGACATGTTTCAGGCAGGCAGTGTGCTTGGAGCAAGAGCAGAGGAAAAGATGCACGTACCAAATAGTCAAGGGTAATGAGGAGTCAAACCATCTGATCACAGCTCATAATGAACAGCATCAAATCATTTCAAGCAATGGGTGAAAGGAGGAGAGCAAGCTCTAGAGAAGGCTCTGCAGCACAGAACATGCAACGCACCAGCTTGCCTACAGAGCTCACTAGCCCAGGAGACTTTGCCTTCCCCAACCCACTATCAGCCCAGAACCACCGCTAGTGCCAGGGATCATCCTTGTTTCACACAGCCCGTCTAAAGGACCAGCTCCTTAGGCACCATGCCTGCAAACTCAGATGATCACCAGACAACTGTACTTTGTACAGGTGAAGCCTGCTGTTGTCCAGCACACTGAAGGAAGGGGAGGAAGGTCCCTGCCCCTTCTGCCCTGCTTGCTGTGTCCCAATAGACAATCCTCTGCCAGTACAGAAAATACCATCACATATTGAAACCTCACCTAGAGATACACCTTTCCCCCCCCCCCCCCCCCGATTCATTGGATTTTTGTTTTTCATGGGCCTCATCCCAGCACTGGGAGGTATCAACCAGCTGCATGAGCATGGCTGACACAGAAGTCTGCTGCAAGCCCACAACTGGTGGGACAAGGGGACCCCATGGGGATGGATGTGACCATGCTTCCAGTTGGATGACTGAGCCCATGCACCTTTCTCCTAAAAAGGTTTTGGCCAGAAAGGGACTAAAAGGGAAAAGGCTGCCTCATAGTCACAGTCCCAGAGCAGCTGTCACATGTGCCAAGAGCAGGACTGATAGTGCTTGTAGACAGATGGGCTGCATCATGAAGAGGGATGGATGGAGACGCTTTACCTTTCCTTGTCCCCAGGGTGCTTCCCTGAGTCAAGGGGTACCCACTCCCAAAAGAAGCCATCAGCCTGCACCTTCCTCTGGTTGTCGTGCTTTTCTGAGGGGGAAGGAATGCTCAGTTGGAGGCAGTCAGTGCCTCCACTCCTCCATTGCAGGCTGACGTCAGCTCCAGGTGTAACGTACACAACCACACCCCGGTGAACAACCATCAGAAAAAGAGGGGGAAAGCTAAGGGGAAGGAAACAGCAGGGCAGAGAAAGGGAAGACAAGAACAAAAGTGAAAAGTGAGAGGGATGGTGAAAGAGCAGATAAGGGTAGGAGAGAGAGTGGAGAGGGAGTTACTTTGCAAGCAGTAGCTAAAAATCTCCCAACGTTTACGGCAAATGATGCATGAAATACACTGTCAGGAGTGTGATGCCCAGAACCTATTGCTGCTAAATATTTAATCTGATTGGCAGGGAGCCGTTAAAACCTCAGTGTCTGGATCTCAGGCTTCTACAGAGCAACAGGTAAAGTAAATACATCAACACGTAGTGATTCACCTGGAGTGCCATCAACCTTTCCAAACTACAGCATTGCACAGGAAAAAAAGTTGCCAATGGGTATTAACAGCAGCAGAAACAGGCTACAGGAAAGACACAGCTTACGTACCTCGGCTCCCACTGCAAGCTAGAGATAAGTGGAAGGTGGATATGCCAAGTGTCTCCTTCAGACATGACAACATACTGCTGCAAGGATCTCATGCGATGCAGCTCCTGCCTCTCAAGCACTATAAGGCCACACAGAACTGTGGTACATCAAGGCTGCAGCCCTAATGGCCCCCACTTCCCTGCATGTAATCCCCAAAGCCAATCTGTGAGCAGACCAAAGGCTGCCTTCAGCAATCAGCTTCTACCGTCTGTCGAGCACGAAGCAGGTCAGAATGTCCTATATATCTGCCTCCTAAGCCCAGGAGAGCACAGCAGGGCTGGCTGGGTGCATGCAGGTACGCAGCCCGTTGGGGTAGGAAACCCCATTAGCCGGCCCCCAGCATAGCAAGGGGGCGACAGGAGAGCCAGCTGCTAGCAGGGGCACATGCCTGCGTACATTTGCACGTCCAGGGCAGGCTCCCGCTTTGCTGACTCTACCCACAGAACCTTCAGAGCGGCTGCTGTCCCTGTCAGCGCTGGGGTCCCTAAGCCATCGCCTGAGCTGAGTCTGTGCTCCCAAACAGCCACTTCTTGGAGCTTTTTGCAAAATAAAAGGAGTGTGTTTGGGCAAAGCTTTTGGAGTTTTAAACCACAACTCCGTTCTGACTCAGAGGCAAACCTGGCCACACAGAGATACTCTGGGGAAAAGAAACAGACTTTCTTCTTAATCTTTTTATATTGTTTAAACCAACCCATTTCTAGAATGATGTGTTTGGGGAGGGTATTTATTCATTTAGGCGTAACGTAACATTCCCTCAGGGGTCTGTACTGGGACCAGTGCTGTTTAATATATTCATCAATGACTTAGGCAGTGAGATCGAATGCACCCTCAGCAAGTTTGCGGATGACACCAAACTGAGTGGTGCGGTTGACACACCAGAAGGACAGGATGTCATCCAGAGAGACCTGGACAGGCTGGAGAGGTGGGCCTGTGTGAACCTCATGAGGTTCAACAAGGCCAAGTGCAAGGTCCTGCACCTGGGTTGGGGTAACCCCCAGTATCAATACAGGCTGGGGGAAGAAAGGATCGAGAGCAGGCCTGCCGAGAGGGACTTGGGCGTGCTGGTGGATGAAAAGCTGGACATGAGCCGGCAATGTGCGCTGGCAGCCCAGAAGGCCAACGGTACCCTGGGCTGCATCAGGAGAAGCGTGGCCAGCAGGTCGAGGGAGGTGATTCTGCCCCTCTACTCTGCTCTGGTGAGACCTCACCTGCAGTACTGCGTCCAGCTCTGGAGCCCTCAGCACAAGAAGGACATGGAACTGTTGGAGCTGGTCCAGAGGAGGGCCACAAAGATGATCCGAGGGCTGGAGCACATCTCCTATGAGGACAGGCTGAGAGAGTTGGGCTTGTTCAGCCTGGAGAAGAGAAGGCTGTGGGGAGACCCGATTACGGCCTTTCAGTATCTAAAGGGGGCCTATAGGAAAGATGGGGAGAATCTTTTTAGTAGGGCCAGCTGTGACAGGACAAGGGGTAATGGTTTTAAACTGAAGCAGGGTAGGTTTAGACTGGATATAAGGAGGAAATTCTTTACAACAAGGGTGGTGAAACACTGGAAGGAGTTGCCCAGAGAGGTGGTGGAGGCCCCATCCCTGGGAACATTCAAGGCCAGGTTGGATGGGGCTCTGAGCAACCTGATCTAGTTAGTGGTGTCCCTGCTCACTGCAGGGGGGTTGGACTAGATGACCTCTAGGGGTCCCTTCCAACCCAAAACATTCTATGATTCTATGATTCTACATTTTCCAAACTTAAAAGTAGAAATATTCTGCTCTGCTGTAGAGAGCTCCAGACCAAGTTCCTCACCATGATCCAGTACACTAGCAACCAGAGTGCAGTACTTCCTAAGGACTCTACAGGTCCAGGGCACAGGGTTTCCTTGCTGCACTGGCGCTGACAAGTCATAAACTGCACAAGCCCATCAGCTGTCTTCTAAAAATTAATAACCGGAAAAATAAATAAATACAGAAGCAGCGGAAAATCATGACAGCAATATAGGGAAAAGCAATATGCCCCATACTTGTTTCACAGAGGACATGGGATTTGACTGTATCCAAAATCCCGTATCATGCAGGATGTCTGCAAATCCAACACCGGCTGCAGAGCCTTGGAAGTCTGGGATGAGGGCTTCGCAGGTAACACAGCACTGCGCAGCGAGATCTTCTGTAGGCATAGATCTTGCGGGACCGGGGCCCAATCATAGACTGGTATTCACCAGCATAAGTCTCGCATCATATTCCCCTTTCTGTATTTCTGGCTGCTTCCCTGTCCCTGTTGCAGCTGTTCAAGGAGCTGACTTCATCAGAACATGCTTTGTGAAGTGCTTTTCTGTTCTGTACGATGCTTTTGCTTTATTTCTTTCAGTAAGTGCCAAACCACTGAAGAATGCCAAGGGTAGAGCTCTGAAAGTCAAGACCAAGTAAAGAATAAGTATTTTTCCGTGGCTGAAAAGCTGAAAAGTCTCAGGGCACCTCACAAACATGAAAGGAAGCGTGACTTTTGAATACAGCTGTGTGGCGTGCGTGTCCACCACCCCAGCTCCCAGACGAACAGGTAGGCTGAGCAACTTGCTCACAGACTCTGACAAACCCTGCTGCTGTTTTAAGACATGGCCAACCCCAGCCCACCATGCTCGTGAGAAGGTAGAGCCTGTAGACGGCAAGGCAGGAGACGTGTGCCGGCATTTCATGCGCTCCAGTCGACAGCCTGACACACTGTCCTCAGCCAGCAACGAGGGTGGGGTTGCCAGACCGCTGAACTGCTGCGGGGACAAACTGCTGGGGCAGGGAAGGGAAGCCACTTCAGTGACCCCAGCTTTTCATTAACTCGGTAGGGGCCAATGCATGGAAAAGTCAGGTATGGGACCCTCCTGACCTGGCTCCTATCTTTACCACCAGACCAGTCTGTCCTGTAA
This sequence comes from Gorsachius magnificus, assembly GCA_034008185.1. Classification (NCBI taxonomy): domain Eukaryota; kingdom Metazoa; phylum Chordata; class Aves; order Pelecaniformes; family Ardeidae; genus Gorsachius; species Gorsachius magnificus. The sequence continues at coordinate 163,614,295 of CM067081.1, read as the reverse complement.
CCCAGGACAGCACAGCCCCACTTGCCTGCAGTGCTTCAGCCTTTGCCTTAAAAGATGCTTTTCCAAGTTTATGGCAAGAACCCGCTTCTCTGATCCCAGGCTCCTGTCACTCTTTGAAGTCCCTCTTAAAATTGCCCAGGAACTAGCTGTGTCACTGGGACGCAGTCACTGTCATGCAGGGAACTAAGCTGAAGCATTATTTTACAAACAGCCCTCCAAACAGGTATCACAAAAGAATAAATTTAGGATGCTCTTCACATCAGGCTCGACAGAGCCTTCACCCAGGGAGACTGGAGCCACCGGCTGAGACGCTGCACAGGTGCATAGCTCTGTTTCTTATCCTCACCTCTTCATTTCACTTGGAATTATGCTCAGTCTTAAAAGCAGATCAGGAAATTAATATTTCCAGGTACAGAATATCCTCCTAGCATCTGAAAATGGACTTTATATGAAAAATGTGCAGGATTTCTTAAGTACAGCTGGATGAGAAACACTGTGATAAGAGCTCTTGCTTCATGATATTTTCTCATGCCTGTCAAAATGAGGAGATATAGTACTGCACAGAGAATCTTTTTTTTTTTTTTTTTTTTTATTAAACACAGCTAATTAAGCTGTTTCATACCTCAGAAAAGATTCACACCGAGAGGGCAAAAAAACCCAGCTAATCCACATTCTGCTGGAACTAGCTCCTCATTGCAATTCTTATCAGAAGCGTGCATTTCACCTGCAGTCCCTCCATTGCAAAAGGCAGCATTCAAACAAATCCATAATCAAAGAAGAAAATATAATTAAACAGAAACATTAACAAACATGTCCCGAACAAACAACCTGCAAGGAAAAAGCACCATGGCACTGGCTCATTTACAAACTCAACAGCCTTTTAAAGATTATGAAATCATACAGAAACTTGCTGAAAGGAGATCGGTTTCCTGATGCCTGTGTCATCATCCCCTGGTAAGTGGGTGTCTAATGTCATCCCTGGGTATCCATACTCACGGCAATTCCCCCACCTCCCCCTAGCCTCCCTGTCACCCAACACTTAGGCTTCTCCTTCACACAGATCCCAATTTCCCCAGCTTCAGTGAAGGGCCCACTTTCTTCCAGATCTGCCCTTGACGACTGAAGAGAGTAATTGGCCCTGTTCTCCCTTTCTAACATTCCTTTAAGGATTTGCAGTCAGTTCGGTTTCCACCCACAGTTAGCTTTCCTCTAGACTGAACATGCCTGCCTCCCTTATAATTTCTTACAGGACTTAGTGTCTACTGTCATCTACCCTTATCCCCTTGCTTGCTCCCCCTCCAGCCTGCAAACTCTCTTTTCAAAAACACCAGACCCCGACATGGATGCAACACTACACAATCGCAGCCAAAAGGAAAGGGGAGGGATAATCTATGGGTCCTGCAAATCAGAGAGGGAGCGCTCCCGCAGGAGCACCGCATCCTTTCCCTCCTCTCCTGGAGGATCTCGGACATGCCTTGTAGCAAGGCTCCCAGGACTACTTTCATTCAGAGACTGCCATCGCTTCCTCGGGAATGGTACTGTAGCCTCTGCCGCGTTTCACAGCAGGAACTGTGCTGCCTCTTCGGCGCTTCCTTTTGTTCGTTTTGCTGCTATTGTTTGGTTACAGCTGCTTCTCCTTTGGTTCTGGGTAGGGTCCTACACAACTCCCCCAGCAGTGCAGACCGGCCATCTAACCAACCGCTGCTCTGACGGCACCAAACAAATCCTTGCTGTCTTTCTCTCTCCTCAGTGTTTACATTCTTAAGCACACACTTTAAGGCAGTCATCACATCTCTCTTTTAATTGTCATTTGGCCAAGCTAAACGTAATTAGTTACTTTAACCTTCAATCCCTCCAGCATCTTCATAATTTTTGTTCCTCCACTGAATTTGTTCTAATTTGCTGCCATCTTTGGGGCGCCGAGTTCTCCAGAAATGAACCCGATAGCCCAGGTACACTCAGACCAGGCACATCACAAAAACACGACTAGAAACATGTAGAAAACATTTCCTTGCTTCAAGACGCAGTAGTTCTGTTTATGCAATCCAGAAATCACATCAGCTTCTTTGCTGCCGCATTGTATTGCGAGCCCATATCTCATTTGCTAACCACTGTAACCCCAGTGTCATTTCTGGCATTACTGCTTTCCAGGGGTGTACCTCTCATCTCTGCTTTCTTTCCGAGTGCAGTCTGATTTTAACTCCTACTATTCAATTTATTATCCACTCTGCTAATCCCCAAATCCTATTCTGAGGTATGACTGCTTAGCCAGCTATGTATCTCAAATCTCTTTGATTTCCAATGGAAATACTCTCACAAAGCAAAATACACGGGGTTTGTCATCAGAGTAAAGTCAAGGCACATCCCTAAATTCACAAGACATGGATTTTTCACACGCCTGTCACCAGCACCAGTCCCTCACCAAAAACTGCCAAAAAGAGTTTTCAATCGCTGCAGCTCAGCTTTAGTGCCGTACCAACGTTGTGCTGCTGCGTGACGGCTCTGCATCAGGCCCCGATGCTCTCAGAAAAAGCAGTGGCCTCCGGAGACCCATGCATGGCCCTGTGAGAATAACTGGGAGCACTGGGCAGGTGCCAATTAGGCATCACCCAAATGTACCGCTCCTGGGCTACATTTCTGTACGCTGCCTTTCTCCGTACGCACCCTCGAAGTGGGCATGGCACCTTCCTCATAGCCTGTGCATCAGCTTCCTCCAAATGGGGTGTCAAAGGCTCCCCTCCTCCTTCATCCCAAAAGAGGGGAGGTGGGGGGAGGCTACTTCAGAGCCTTTCTATGAGACATCACATTAGTGCAAAGCACCTCGGACACTGCGCGAGCACCAGGCAGTCACAGATGCAGGACCTTGGTGCAAAGGTTTTTTAGGATGCAGAAATAAAAATCCTTCCTCCTCCTCCAAACCTTGTCCCTCTGAAATGTCCTCCAAAACTCTTCCCCTGTCCCCCACTCCCCCCAGCTCCCCTGCAGACACCTGAGCCTCCAACAGCTCCCAGACTGTTTCAAAGGCACTGAGATGGGGTGGCTTTGCCCCATATCTACACCCATCACCTGCAGGGCTGCCCTGGCTGGGGGTGATGGCACAAAGTCCCCCTGGGCATGTCCAGCCTGGAGGAGGGGCAAAGAGGATGGAGGAGCAAGAGTAAGGTGGGATACCGCAGGGTCGGGGGTGGATGGAGAGCTAGCCCTGGGCAGCATCGATGCATCGCCTCTGAGGTTGTTCAGCTCTGTGGGGAGATACTGCTCAGGCCCGTCCTGCTTCTACCAGCCACAGGGCAGCTGCGGCTCACCAGTGTCTAAATGAAGTTGGTCGGGGGTCCTCACCACTGTGCCTCTGGCTGTGCCTGCTCCCCCTCTGCTCAGGGCCTCAGCTGAAGGGGGGTACATCTACCCACACCCAGCAGGCTGTGGCACCATTTTCCCTCTCCCCAGAAAACAGGGAAAAATAAAGCACCAGCTACTCCCTCCCACCTTCTCCCGTGCATATATACTGCTAGTGTGGATAAATTTATGAGTCAGCTCTCTCAGTCCCTCATGGTCCAGGCTTTCCCAGGACCAGAATGCAATTTACTGCCAGTGAAAGTCTAATGAGGTGTATAAATCTGTCCTCTTGCCTCCACCTATTCTCATGACCCATGTCAGCCCACTTCTTCGTCACCAGCAGCAAGAGAGGGTCTTCTGCTTAACTTTCCAGTCTTATGTGCCAACAGAAAGGAGTGAGGGAAGAGGCTTAGCAGAACTCAAGTCACTTGAAAAGCCGCAATGTGTGAATTGCCTGGATTTATGATGGGGTTTAGCGCCACCACAAAGATCCTCAATATGAGTAAGAGCATCAGTTTAAGCAGAGGGAAAACAAAGTGAACTGAATGAAAGTACAAAACTGCAGGGTACCATCCTTTGGATGTTCAGAAAATGTGACATGGTGCAGACGCACACGTACACCTCTCCCACCTCCACACTTTGCACTTACTTGAAACCCATCGGTCCTCCTTGCAGGAGGCTAGTCCACAAGATCTTGGGATGCTTTTAGCCTGAAAAGAAAGACCAGAGCTCTGCATACATCTAGAGGAGAGGAACTCCAGCCAAACCACCTGACCATATCTCCTGGCACAGACCAAGGATGGGCATTTTCTGCCAAATGTTGATCAGCATATACTAGAGCAGCTCAGACAGACACAGGAAGGTCAGCTTGGCTTCAGCCAACTGGGAGCTGACTATGGCCAGAAAAGTCTTAGCATGGCTCTTACCATCTTGCTCTAGCAAGCAATGAGACAATTCTCAATTACATCTTCTCCAAGCCCTCCAGTTTTGCACCAAGGAACGCCACCCCTCCAGTGCACTGCAAGTGGTGCTCAGGGTTATGTGGCTTGTTCTTCTGTTTACTGTTATGAATGTATAATGTTTCCAGTATATTAAGAGGCACAGCTTAACCTGCTGCTTCCAAGTGAAATTTGCCTTCTCTTTACATTGCTATGCTGATCTTTGATTGAATGGACTATCTCCGGATGCCTTTATCCAAGCTCTATATTTCTTTCATTGGTGTAATAAATGTGGCATTTCAGTAAAGCCAAGGTTCAACTTAAGTCCTCTGCATACGAGCTTCTCTAAACCCCAGGCTTCACCTAAAGAACGTGTAGATTTGTCATATCCAGGAGGAGCACTGGACCAAGCATTGTCTTTCTGCCATCTCCTTTAAGTTCACTAAATATTTAGACATCCTATAATAAAGGAAATGAGGAGGTTTAAAGGGAATTTAGGTCTTTAACTCTTCCTTTTTTCTCTCCCTCTGGATTTCTGACAGTAAAATAAAGTTCTATGATATTCCATCAAGTTTTGTGCTGCAACTTTTAAACTATTGTTTTATATTACTCTGTCAAAGTCATTCAGATTATGAGAAAATGCCATTAAGTTGCTTTAAAAGTCTCAAATTCTGTTCAAATGGAAATTTCAGCTATGCCAAATACAGCCATTTTAAGCAGTGCTTACCAGAGAGTCATTGATTTTTCTCCTCCAGGCACAGTCCATGAGGATTTGGGGGAAGAAACTCGACACAACTTAATCTGATCCCAAAACTGAATGTCAACCAGATTCTATACTTATTGCTGTTTTATACTGCAGGGAAAGCAATACATTAGGCAATCAAGAAAACACCTGAAAACTTACACAGCAAAAGAAATGTTGATGAATCTGATGGTATCCTTAAAATCACATGATTTAATGCTTGAAAAACAAGGAAATCATCAAATACAAAGACAAAAAATAACGCCTATTGTATGCCAGTAACGTCAAGGATTTATGCAGCATTTGTTACAGGCATCAAAATAGCAACCCAGAAAGTAGCTCAACAGCGCTTTAAGATGTTCCTCAGATGACAAAAGTGAACAAGTTTATAAACCATAATACTTTGAAATGAAACTGATTCAAAGAAATATTGCAAGCCCTTGGCATCTCGTACCACAGAGCAGACTTCCAAAGTCAATCCAATCCCCACCACAGCCAGTGCCAAGATTCTGCCCAACTTCAAAGGGACGGTGGATCCAGCCTCTGGGCTGCAGCTGAACCCTTGTATAGGTGCACATCACAGTTTGTCCTGCCACAGTTGCCAAACTACAGTATCACAGAAGAAAGGCTGTCATCTCAGAGAAGATACATGGGTTTCTGTGTTACCCTGTGCACTTAAAAGGACACAGTTAGACTGCCGGGGCAAACCTTCTCTCTAATTCTCTGTTTTGTTCAATTTTTATGCTCCATCATGCAAGCAATATTTTCTTATGAAACATCTTCCTCAGTGAAAATGGGCAATGCTTCTAAATGCATGCAGGCAAAGGTGTACAAGGACACATAATTAAATGTCATTCTTACACCAGCTCCCTCCTGGGACACAGTGGTTATAGAAGAAGCAATCCGTGGCCATCTCTCCTTAGCCTTCCTGCAGCATCCTGAGGGACAGCCCTCTGTGGTATGCCAAGGACCAGCCCTATGATACCTGGTCAAGTCAAGGGACCTCTGATGCCAACATGCCACTCTCTGGCTTGAAATTAAGGTTAGAGAAGTCCGGAGATCATGGATGGGCTGCGTGGACTGAATCGGCTATGTGGACATTGCTGCTTCTTGCAAATTCAAATCACGTTCAGGAACCATTTACATCAAATCCAGACTGAGGGATCTCCAGGCCTTCATGTTCAAAACGAGATGGACTATCAGGTAGCCAGTTTTCTTACGGTGGAAAAATACAAAACAGAGGACCAGGAATTAGGAGACTTTGGATTCCTCCTGGATCGTGACTGTTTTCCAAACTGGGTGGTGAAAGAGGGATAATTTAATACAACTCCTGTCTGATCCAGCCCCCAACCCTGTACATCTTTAACACACATACACACAGAACAAAAGAGACTTTAAAGCCTTTAGGAAGCTCACCTATGTGGGCTGCCTTTGCAGTCAATAGGCATTAGCTTCTCCAGAGGGCAAGCTGGAGCACATATACTGGGCTCCTGCTCTATGCTGCCCTTCAAAGGACCCCCCCCTCTTTCTCCACTGACTCCCTGGAGATCCGCTGGAAACAAGTCTCCCACAGCTAGTATTAGCTTCTGGAAATACTCCCCTTTCCATGTAAAAGTCAAACATCTCACCAAGCTTATAAAAGCAAATGTGTAATGAACAATGAGAGGGGATATACCAAGGGATATGAATTGCAGGAATGAAAATCCCAAGTGATTTTAAAGATCTGGAGACAACATTAAAGAGCTACCTGCACATTTTAGGAAATGATAAAAATTTTCATTGGAGCAATAACTCTGGTTTCCTGTCACAGAGTCTCCGTAGTTCTCATCCCTCATCCTTTGTTTAAGAGCATTTCCTTGAGGATCAGGTCTTTGTTCCTTGAGAATTGACCTCCTCCTGTCACTTTTTCTCCCACCTGGAGACAGCACTGGAGCTGGATGCTAAATGAAACATTTTGTTATCACTGGGAAATACAAACACATCCAAGGCGGAATAAGAACAAACCCGCACTGCCTAATTTGGAGGGAGAATTATAACTCCTGTGTCTCCCGTATCTCAGAGGACTCCACAGCCTCTGGGCTATGGCGCCTCCTTCTCCATTTCTTTCATACTGAAGTCATTTCCGTTTATATAAGTAATTACTTTATACTGGGCCAAAGAAACAAACTACTTCCTCAGCCCAGTCGTTAGAGCACTCCTTCTCCAGCACAATGAATAGGCATTTATATAAAGTAGAACAGCTCCAACTGGAAAAGCTCCAACTGAGAAAGCATTACTGCAGAGGACCCAGTAGTCTGGGCCCTCACGTTGGCTAGGACAGCCTCAGGGACAAGTCCCCACTCCAAAGTATGCAGAACTGGAATGCGTCACCCAAAACCCAGTACTTTTCTGCTTACCAGGCTGCTAGCTATTCTGGGCTTTTCTCTGCTTTTTCCTGAAAATGCATCAAATGCTTTAATTAATTTCAGTGCAGAACTAGCAAAATCTATGAACTTAATATTTTTTTGTGTGGGGCAGTAAACCCATTTCCTGCCACTTCCACTCTGTTACAAACCTCTCCTGTCAAAAAACTTAATCACCACCTCTAACATCAAAAGCTGAAGACAGGGATCTCTCTGACAAGCCGCAAACAAGGAACACGATTTCACCTCAATGTCCTAATAAAAAAAAGGTGTAAGACTATTAAGGGGAGGTATGTCATTAACCAACAATCATCTCTGATTGTGTGTCTCCTGGTTTCTGAAATTATTCCTCCCTCCAGGTAAAAAAAAAAAAAAAAAAAAAAGCATTGCACAGAAAGGGTTGCTCATGTAGGACACCCACTGTGGGCATTGAGCTTCTGCTTCAGAGAGCGCAGAGGCACAGGCCATCAGCTCCTGCAAAGTTCTCTGAGCCCTGAAGTTCAGAGAGCCTTTTAACCCCTCTGCTCCCCATTTGAAAAGGTGAAAATTAAAAGAAGATAAAGCACGATCCTTACAGCTCTCTCTGAATCCCTGGTTTGAAAGTTTGCAAACTTTCAAAGAGAGCTTTCTTCAGGAGTCACTGTATCATTCAAGGTAGCCATCCCACAGCTATCCTATTTTTCTAAGCTCCTTAGTCTTTATCTCCTCCTGTTTAGAGTACAGGCCCCCTGCCATGTAATGAAACGACCGCAATGTCTTTTCTGAGATTCCATTTATGCTTTTGTGGCATTTACCACTTTGTTACTTCCAGATGGAGCCTTAAAAGCTTCCTCCCAGAATACTCAAATACATGGTACCTCAGACCACAACCAAGCTGCTTTCATAGTTTGACTTTCAGTGTTTCAGGACACTCTCTTTGCCATTTTAATTATATAGAATATTCACTTTTTCAGTGATAAATTAGAGGGTAATTTCAAGTTGCACCAGAAACGTGGAGAGCTGAAGAGGAGGAGAGACTGCGAGAACAGATTATGTCATTCTGTCGCTTTCATTAGACTCTCCCTTGGGGTTTGTCAGCCTCTGATGTTTCAGCTTGCCTCTGCTGAAACACATCTGACACAAGGGAATCTCCTCTGAGATGCTTAGGCCACTGACTACAGCAGCCAGCGATACTGGAGAATTATAGAGGAGGATAGAGAGTGGGGTGCAGGGCTACGCAGATCCCTCCTGCATGCTTTCCATGCAAGCGTGTGCCTACATGCAAGTAGCTGCGAGCTAGAGCGTTTTTGTGCATTTCCTCTGCCACAATGCACTTCAAATGCATTTCTCAGCAGAGTCCCGTGACAGAAATTCCCCAGCAATCCAGTCAGATGCAATTAATTAAGATCCCACTTTACCTGGCACAAAGAGATTCACAGCAGCAACCCTTTCTCCATCCTCCTCCTGGAGCGGACGGCAGCATCTCTACACCTTTCCATGCAGCAGCAGAGCCGTTATTCTCACTGCACAGGCTTCAGAACCACCTGCCCCCAGGTGCCGTGAAGATTTAGGTTTGCCCTTGAAATCAGAGCAGGCTTTAGATCTTCCACAATTCATTTCCAGGCAGTATTCATTTTAGGGCCTTCTCCTTTCGCATTCCAAACATCTACTGTGTATCCCCAGGACCTCGTTCTCAGCTGGGGATACTGAAGTAGCAGAGGTCCCATGTGGCAGAGGAAAACCACAGTCCCTTGTTATGACCGATTACAACTTCTCACCTGCCCATATCCCCCCATGTCCTCTTCATAGCCCGCAGCCTGAGGCAATGCATGGCCACGGTCTTCAGCTATCATTAGGCTATTATGCCTATCACCTGAAAACAATTTTCTGTTCATTAGGCAATCAGCTGTGATGTAGGACAGGGCATTTGCGCTAGTAAATTATCAGTGGGTTCATGACACCAAATCTTATCTGCCTCAGCTGGCTCCCAGTAACCATCTCAACTTCTAGTCTGTTTTGAAATAGCGAACTTAATAAGTTTTACATTTGTTGCCTTTTGCAAAATCCTCCAAATTCTTCAGAGGTCATACATGCAAGAAACAATACATCCACAAGAAGGAGTTGTTTGTATCAGCTCTTCAACAGTGCATGGCAACCCTAACAAAGAGATTAGAAGAGGTGAAATAAAAATGTTAAACCCAAGTATAATGAAAAAAAGAGAGCTTAACGTCATTTTCTCTCCATTTGAGTTTGAGTTTGTGCTGGACACCTGTATAGAAAATTCCTGGCTCTTATGAAAAACACCAGAGGTCAGGATTACACGCTTGTTGTTCTGCTAAAAAAATAGTGTAATCCACCAGCAAGGTTGTACCACAGTCCTCCCTTCTGCTGATGCATAGGAGGATATAAACCAGCATAGCTCGTACACACAGTGCATTCCCCATGCTGGCCAAACTCAGTCTCAAAATGGCACTTCCAGCCCTCCCAGCTACCAACAGGGAAACCTCTACTGACTCAAAGTAGGAAGACCCCTCTCTGAACCCATTAATAAAGACGCCTATCCAAACCCCAACTGTGCTCCTCCAACTCAGGGCACAGAGAGGTTCAACCGTGAAGGCTGGCTAGTGAAACGATGATTCTCAGAAACCACGATGCTCATTGCTCCCCAAATCCCATTTTATCTTCTGGAAGCAGCAAAGGTGAGTAAACATAAGGCACCTTTAAACTGTAGCTCATCTTGCAAGACAAAAGAATGACATCATGAAATAGCAAGGCGTGTATTTTCCCATCGTTCAGTATGTGATGATATACGGTTGCCTCCCTTTGCAATATCAGGTTTTGGCATGCGAGCTATTCAGATGCTGTGATAGTGTAAAACCTTGAAAGCAATGGCCATGGACAGGTGAAGCTTCCTAAGGAAAGGGACACAGTCTCGTTCTGGAACAGCCCAACTTATCCCAGGATTCAAGAGCTGCACCTGCAAATGCTAAAGCATCGTTCACATGGGAGAGGTTTTAAGTCTCTTCTGCACAGATTTCTATGCTGAAGCTCTAGCCATCCCCCAGGACAAGACATGCTGTCAGAGGTTTTGAAAACCGGACATCTTCGGGGATCTCCTGATACGCTCAAGCTGTGGCACCAGTCGACACCATCCTGTTGACTCCTACATGTACCACGTGAGATTTGGAGCACAGGGTCAGTGCCAAACCCACTCAGGTGGGGAGGGCTTTTTCCAGTGGGACGGTCAGTACCTCCCTCCTGCACACAGAAGAGATCGACCTCAATATCTTTCTTCCAAAGTTGTTTGGTTAGGCATGCAAATATCATGATCTATGGTTCACTGGAAACAGACTTTATTAGATACAAACCCCTGATAGTTCAGCACCTACATCTAGCTTTAAATATCTTCAGTCACAGACGTTCTGCCACGTTTATCAGCATCTACTGTCACTAAACCATTACTGCAGTAAACATTTAATTTGATGTTCAATCTGTATTCTTTCTGCTTCATCTTAAACTCATTTATTTCCTGATCTGTCTTCGGTGACTAATGAAAATAATTGGCCCCTGTGCTCTTTCTGTAACGGTCTTTTATGTATTTGCAGACAGTTGGGTATCCACCCACAGCTGCCTTTTCTCCAGACTGAACCTGCCTGCCCCTCCCAACCTTTCTTTACAGGTCCTGTTTTCTCCGATCTGTGATTGTTGTCTTTGTTCACTCCCCCACACCCTCCCCAGCCCTTCCCTCTCCTGGAAGTGCAGCCCCCAAGCGGAATGCAGTGATCTAAGCAGGGTTTAAACCACACCTGTAAATAGGCGTTAGCCATATCGTTTCACCATTTTGGAACAAACGAGGATTGCATACGGAGCTCACGCAAGGGCTGGACAGCAGGTCCGGGAGAGGGTGGTGGTAGCTAGAGCGATGCATTGCTTGATCAGTGGTTCAAATCCAGACTAGGAGTGCAGTAAGTGAGAATTGTTCCCAACTCACAGCTAGACAGCTACACATAGACCAAGTAGTGTAGGCTGACTGCTACCTTGCAAAGTAACTTATGAGTTTGTCGCATGGAGAGTTAACTGGACGTGAGCTCCTACGTGCCTTAGCATGCCAGGGGTGAGTGGGGGCAACAGAGCAACATTCCATGGATTATTCAGTTCAGATAAACTAGTGGCCCCACACCTGCTTTGCTGGATGAGCAATCAGCAGAGACAAGCCACCAAACAGACCATGAAGACCAAATCCCCATTTTTCCCCTAAAATGTTTCTTCCCTATAAATGTTTCAGCCCAGCCATTCACCCTAATATTAATGACACTGTATGTGCTCTGGGAATACAGAAACATCTTCAGTATTCAGAGCTGGCAACCTAACACTTTACCTGAGCCACTTTCAGTGGCTCTTTTCAATTTTGAACCTTCCTTGTGGATGGGGTTAGAGGTATAGGGAGTGAATACTACACAGGTCTCGGCCTAATATCCATTTCACTTTGAGCCGCTAACCACACTCTCATTCATAAGTTCGTTTTTCCCCAAATGCTTAATCAATCCAGCTGTATTGGTGGCTCTGAAACATGGCCTTCGACTGCTTGTGTTAGAAAGGGAAGAGAGCCACCCAGCATACTTTGCAGTCTGGAAGTACCCTCTGCATTAGGAAATATCTGCTGACAGCAAGTCTCAGAACACGTACCCTTTCCCTCTCCCCTTTTTTAGTGGCTCTGAGTACAGAAAAAGCAATATTCTTATTCCCTGCACATTAAGCATATTCAGCATTTGTGTAAAAATTAAAGAAAGAGAAGCCAGTCCTTCCTCCTGCCCAGAGCCAGCGTTCTCTCCTGCTTCTGAGAAAACCAAAACCCTAAACAAAAAGCAGCCTTGCCTGGAGAGGTCCAAATTAGCCATGCTTTGAATTGACTTGATCGCAGCACGGTTTGCACACTGCCTACTGCCACGCATTTGTTTCTGAGTGCATAGAGAGGTTTTTTTCTCTGCAGTTGACCTCGGGCACATGGAGGTATGCTGCCTGGTTTGCACAGATCACCACTGTGTTCTTGGTTGACTTTTACATGCACACCAGTTCACACAGATGCATAATTCTAGCTGGCAGCTGGTGGTCTGCAGCTTAAGGAAGCCATGAGGTCTTGAACTACAAAGGGTGGGTTCATTTGGATTTTTTTTTTCCCAATGCGAAAGAGTAGCTTTGACATTTAACCTGGCTGGGTCAGTCTCCTGATTCCCGGACAGTTAGCACCATGCCACTAATTTTGCTCGAGCAAGCGCCAGTCCATACCTGCCAGGACCCTTCTCTCCTGTCTTCAGATGAAGAGACAAATGAGATGGGTAAATCAGAGGGATGGTAGAGCTCCCTTCCTGGCTGGAGAAATGGTCTTTTTAGTTCCCGTTACAACGCACTCAGCTGAAGCAGAAACAGAAGGCTCAGCGGAAGGGACAAGGCAATGGTAGCAGGAGGGCCATGCTTAGCTTTAAACATCTTATTTTCCTTGAGTTCGCCTTCCACACGTTTTAGTGCTGCGATCTTCAAACTGCCATTTCATCTTACGCAGTGAGGCACCCAGGGCAGTAGCTAGTCCATCTGACTGCAGCGAAGCAACAAAATGAGTAAGTTGATTCACTGTGGTTTAAAGAATTCTTGTGGACAGGTGGGTGGAGGACGGATCAGGGAAATAGCAGATAACTTATCAACCATGTTTCTCCCAACCACTCCCTGCTTTTCTATCAAGTATAAATATATCTCCAAGAAAGCTAATCACAGAATTGCAAAAGAGTCAGGCAGTCCTAGAGCCCCGATGTCAGGCAGAGCGGATACTACCAGCATCCCACTGTAGATTAAGCAATCACAGTACATGGAGCCATCTCTTTCAAAAAGATCCAGTCCAGATCTAGTCCATCTCTCCTATTAACTCACCCATTTCTTTGTGAGAAATTGAAGCTTACACAAAGAAAATTAAAAAAAAAATTTAAAAAAAACCTCTGCATATTCTCCAGCTGCAAGATAACTCTCTTTCCCCGCTGCCCACCAAGCCATGCTGAGAAGTAGAGTACAGGCAGAGTGGAGCTGTGGCCTCCCTAAAGGCCAAGCAGATTAAACCTCTAGGGACCAGCTCTCAGTCTGGACTATCTCACAGGCAGCTTTTGCAGACCCTAAAGAGCAGAAGACAGGAGTGGGGAATGGAGCCCATTGCAGAGACAAGCAGTGCTGTCTGTACAGCACTCCCATCCTCTGCCAGCTTGGGGGAATGAGAAAACAGCACTGGGAATCAAATCCAGACCTCCCACATGGTACTGCAGAGACACCGATTCCCAGTGCCAGCCCAGGCAATGCGAGTCCAGCGTGGGAATTCAAGCGCAGCTCCATGCACTGGCACAGAATGGCTCCGGCACTGGAGCAGGGGTCCACCTGCACTCTTCCAAACCAAGCACAACAAACAGCCCCAGCTGAGCTCCGACAGCAGAGGAAATGCAGAAATGAATGCCGACACTTTTCCCCTCTGTAGGCGAGGGTTTGGGGATGGGGTGCTGGTTCATAGGTTGATAGGGGGTTTATACAGGAGCAGTTGGTAATCCAAAATGATAAAACAAATCAAAGCCTAAATGCTTTGATGGGGAGAGAAGGTTGTGGTTTATGCCCCTCCTCAGTATTTTCCATCTCCTCATGATCTCTTCATGCTCTTGCATGCACAGTTACAATGTAAAACTCAGCCATCAGCACGGGTATCCTGAGAACCCTGTCCAGCCCAGGATGCTCCTGACACCTTCCTTTGCCCAGCTATGGTCCCACTGACAAAGGCACTGCAAGAGGCACCAGGACTGGTGCAGGCTGAGATGGGCTGGTGTGGCAGGCATGTGTCACCAGTCCAGAGCCCAGGGTCCTCAGAAAGAGGTGTAGCAGCTTTGACCATGCTTCTTTCCTTTCCCCTGCTGAGATCTGCCTCTGCGTACCAAAAGCAGAGCCAAGGGGAAGCCAAAGTGGGTCTCATCACCCCCAGCCTGTTTCCCCACTCCGGCCTCAACCTGCTCCATCCTGTCCCAACCCTCTGAGACCCCCATCCAGGACTGGGAGAAAAGCTGGTGTGGCGGGGGACCAGAGAAAACCAGGATATGCGGAGGCGACACAAGCTGCTGCTTTGGGAGGGCGTGGGTGAGCGCCTGAAAATCGCCCATGCCCACACCTCTCTTCTTACATAGCATCTTGCACCCACGCGTGCACTGCTGCTCCCCCCAGAGCTGCCGTTGGGGCACACCAGGTCACCCCACACCCCAGGGTGCTGTGCCCCTGCTCCGCTCCCTGGGGGCTTGGGCAGTGAGTGGGGCAGCGCTGAGGGGCCCATGAGCTGGGGGTGCTGCATACCCAGCCCTCCCTGCCTGCCCAAGGGGCAGCTCAGGGGGGGACCAGCTGCCCCCTGCACTGCCTGCAAGGCCTGAGGCAGCTGTGCTTGATGGTGGGGGGCAGTATTAGAGGGCACCTCCTTTCGCCCATGCTGGAACCTGCAGGGAAGGCAAGGAAAAGTCCCAAGTAAAGGTAGCAGCAAGAGAGGCTGGGAGGTAAAGGCAGGATGAGGATGTGGGCCTCTGCTCCTTGCCCCCACGGCTGAGCATCAAAGCTGCAAGACCCCCCTTGAACTCCCATCCACCCTGCTCTACCTCTACCCAAACCTGGCCCAGGTCATGGCTGGGAAGGGCCATGGCAGGGATGCGGCACCCGCTTGGGCCCTGGGCACAGCTCTCCAGGGGAGTGCACAGCCCAGCCCAGCTGCCGAGGCTGCGGCCCTTGCCGGACCCTGAATCTGCCTGTAGAACCTGGGGCGGGGGGCAGCGGGGCAGGGGCTAAGCCAGGCTCGCCCAACATCTGCCCTTCTCTCCCCCTGCCCTGCTCCGTGAGGGGTTGGGCATGCGTCCCCCCCGGGGGCTTGTGCTTTTAGGGGCTCTCACCGGGAAATGAGACCCGAGGGAAGGGGCTACAACCCCCCCACCCCGGGCGTGCTGGGGTCCCGGGTGGATCCAGCAGCAGCCGGGAGCTGCGGGACCTGAGAAATTCCTCCCGAAAACGGGAGAAAGGCTCCCACACGCCCTCTCCTCCGCACAGGTAAACTTTCTACTCCCACTTGCGGAGGGAGCGGGAGGGAGGGAGAGCTCGGGAAGGGAGGATCCAGGCGCGGATAAACCCTGGGAAGCCTTAGATATTTATAGCAGCACAGCCAGAATATGGCAGGAAAGGTGGCTCTCAGCCCCTCGACGGGGAACCGCTCCCGGTTTGTAACCACAGCCCGACAAAAGCCCGCTCGGAAATGTGGGAAGGAGCCCCTGGAAGGGCCGCGGCGAGGGCGGGGGTGGGCGAGGCGCGCCCCCGCCGCAGGATGTTCCGGGTGCCTCAAGGGCTCGGGGGCCCCCGCCACCCCCCCCCCAGCTGTGGGGGAGCCCACTGCTAGGTGTTGCCTCCCCACGCCCACTGCCAGGCCTCCGGTCTGCCGTAGGGACCAGAGGCAGGGGGAGGCGGGTCGGGGGGAGCCCAGGCAGGGGCTGACGGTGAGGGTAAGGGGGTGGGGGGTGTCCGCCCCAGGGGAGGGCGGGGGGGGGGGGGGGGCAGCGGCTCGCCCCTGCCCCCCTGCCTCTCTCTCGGCGTGGGGGCGCGCAGCCCCACGCGTGCCGGGCGGGGCCCGCCCCCCGGCGCTCCGCTCCCTTTGTCTTGCCACCATCTTACGGAAAAGACTCACATGTCACGTTACGGTCCGGATGCACCGGTGTCTCTCGCGTATCTACAGCCCAGCGGCACGATGGCCATTTTGCATCCCTCCCGAGTGGGCTGGGGAAGGGGCTGCCTGCGTGGGGACGTAGGGTGCAAGGCGCTTGGGGAGGGGGCGGGGGGGGGGGGGGCGGCGGCGGAGAGGGGCCACGATGCCCGCTGACAGCACCAGGGGGGACGGGGATAAATTAAAACCCGTGAAGTTGCCTCAATAGAGCGCCTCGTAGGTTCAGGTTAAGTCTCTTGACGTGCTTGGACTTAAAATAGCCCTTCACCTCCACGCAAGCAGGCGCACTCGCCCCGGCGCTGGGCGGGCTCCTGCCGCGGTGCCAGGGGCGGCCCCGGCCCCCCCCCCCCGCCCCCCGCCCCGGGCCCCCGGCCCCCGCGTTAGGCCGCTCACGATCGGGAGGCCGGCGTGGGTTTTAAGTAATGCACCACCCTCCTCGGCAGCAAGCAGGTTTCTGCGTACTGCTCTTCCTAATGAGCTCTATTTTCACACCAACGCGTGACTGGGAGCCGCTGGACCAGTGAAAAGGAAGAGGCGATTTGCAGGTGGATGGATGGATGGATGGGTGGATGAATGGATGGATGGATGGGAATTATCTTCGTTTTCACCCCTTTCCACAGCCGTGTTCCTCCTCCCGTGTCTCCCCCGACCCCACCTGCCCACCCCAGAAAAAAAAAAAAAAAAAACCACGAGGGACTTTCCCCCAATTCACGGCGCGGTAGGTAACTCAAAGCATCCCTCTCGCCTTCTCTTCACATCCTATTTGATGAACCAAGGGGGAATCAACATGTCTGGTGAATGTTTCCTCCTTTTATTTTTTTTAATTATTTTTTTTTTCTGTATCTGCTTCTAAGAGCAGCATCCCTAAACGTTTTGTTCTACCGTGAGTGGTCTTCCCCGGGCAAACCCATGGACCAAAATGAGCTGCCAGCAAAAACACAGAAACAGGAATTTCCCTACCTTGGTTTGTAGAAGCAGAACCTCTAGACGGACAGATCAAGGGAGAGAGCATGTTGGGAATGTCCAGTCTCCTCTTCTTGCTTGCATATCCACATAAGAATAATAAGGGTCGGGGGGCAAACGTGGGGGAATGAATTTAAAAAAAAATCCTATTTGGCTGTAAAAAATTGAAAGGATTCTTTGTGGCAATCTTGCGTCTTGAAGTGGTGCAAATTCAAAAGCCGGAGAGAATCACTTTGGAGGATATTCAGCGCGAGCGGTGAGGATCATGAAATGCAGGTTCCAGAGTAAGCATTCCTTTTGCCTTTTTAATGATTATTCTTATAATTATTCTTTTTTTTTTCCTGGAGCCCTAGTGGAGGAGGTTGTGTTTAAAGCAACTGGAGGTCGGTGCCGTTCCTCTGTGAAGCATGATTATCCTCAAAGCGTCCCCTTCCTGAAGGGAAAAATAAGCATCAATTCTGTATTAGAGGGGTCTGAAGGGGGTAAAAACCGCTCCCCAACAAAGACATTCATATATTGAGAAGAAAGGGAGGCAAAACGCATTTCCCAACGGTGCACACAAGCAGAATAAAAAAAAAAAAAAAATTAAAAAAAAAAACAACCCAGCTGGCACGAGTCTATAAATAATTCAGATACGGGCTGACTACACCATTCCCGGGATAGGCATGCATGCGAGACGGGAAAGCGGGCGCGATGTGAATCGCGGAGAGAAAGCGAGGCCCACCCCCCGCCGCGGCCCCCTCCCCACGCACGCACAGCATTTCGCCCACCCCCGGGCCCAGCCCCCGAGGGCCGGCGAGGGCCGTGCCCACCCCTCTGCAGTGCTGCCGGCACCGCTGCCCGCCGCCCTCGCCTCGCCGGGCAGCGTGGGGCGCGCTCCGCGCCCCCGGCCGCACACGCACACGCACGGACACGGGGGGGGGGGGGGGCCCCCACCGCGGCGGGCCGGTTTGCACTACGCGGGTGTCGTCGTCCCCCCCACGCCATCGCCCCCGGGAACACAACCCTTGGCTCCCTGGGGTTTGGGTTGGGTTGGGGTTTTTTGGGGTTTGGGTTTTTTTTCCTAGGGGTGGGTTGATGGCTGGGGGTCTCCCCCCTGTCCCCTCCCCCCCATCTCCAGCACACGCGGTTTGCAGCGATGCAGGCATTTATTTAATGATTTTTTTTTTTTCCCTGGGGGGGTTGATGGCTGAGGGGTCTCCCCCCCACGCCACCACCACCTCCAGCACACGCGGTTTACAGCGATGCAGGCATTTATTTAATGAACTCGCAGGTATTTCCTCCCCCCCCCCCAAAACTCGCCGGGGGATCCTGCTTCAAGCCCTCGGGCTGCTCTGAGCAGCTACTGCCCCCCTCTCTCCCTGCAAGGCTGATCCACCTCAGACATGCTCAACTTCTTCGGTCTCTTCTCTGATACTGCCAGGGTAGGAGATACGGGGCGGGGAGGGGGAAGTGTTCAGAGCATCACCCTAAAAATACATTTAAAAAAAAAAAAAAAATCCTCTGCAATAGATAAAACTCCGAGAATGCTTCCCGGGGGTGGAGAAAGCACGGGAAGGCGAACTAATAAAGCAGCTTAATGATTAATAATAATTAAATATACAGGCGGCAAATGGTGGGGAGGGGGCAAAATCAAGGCTCGGGCGGGGGCTGCGCGGGTGAGCAGGGGGGGAAATGGGGGAGAGGAGGCGGAGAGACCGTGCGGGGGACGGGAGATCCAGCCCTCCCCGCCGCCGGAGGGGGCAGGTCTCAGCCTCCGGCGCCCGGCGGGGGCGAGGGGGGAGCCCGTGCCCGGGCGGCACCGGTGCCTGCTACCGGGCGGGCGGGGGCCGGCCCCCGGCTCCGCGAGGGGAGCGCCCGGCCCTCTGTGGGGCCGGCCCCCCGGGACCGCGACCCGCCTGGTTGGAAGCAACAGAAAGAAGGAATGCTTTAAAAATTTAAAAAAAAAAATATTAACAATAACCATAAAATAATAATAATAATAAGAAAGGAATGGGCGCCCAGCCGGCAGGCAGGCAGCAGTATTGGATCTGAACGAAAAGAAAGGAGTGAGAGCGGAGATAATGCTAATATCCAAATTGGATACTCCGCAATTAAGCCCGGTGCTTTAATTGCTATTCTCAGAGCCCCCTGGAAGCTGAGCAACGTGAAATCGGTCTGAAGAGAACGCAACGTGCGTTTGCACACTCCGCCCTGCCCACGGGTGTCTGTGCCCTTGCTACCCAGGGTGCTCCCAGCCTCGCCCCCACAGTGCCATTCGCTCGGTGGTCATGGACCCATCCCCGTCCCCTCCCATGCCTGGTTTTAGCTCTGGGTGGCCTGAGCGGAGCAGAGCCTGCCCACCTGCCCTCCACAGCACTGCAAAGCGGGGCCTGGGGGCGGCCTGCCCCAAACCAGGGAGAGCCAGAGAGGATAACGAGGCAGAGCCTCTCTGAGTGGACGTGCCAAGCGCACCCTTCAGGACACGTAGCCATTCTAGGATACAGCGCCCACCCTGCCACTGGCTGGGTTTCGGTAGGAGATCTGGAAGGGCTCAGCTGAGCCTTGGTGATCCCCAGCTATGCTTGTGCTGCAGGAAATCAGACGGCAGGCTCAACACCACAGGCTCTGCGTGCGGGCTGCATTGTCCAGCCTTTGCATCCCTCTCAGCGAAAGCTCCCTCCAAGCAAAACACAGCAGCCTCTACCTACCTAGGCATGCTCTGTGTCCAGGAGAGGCGAGGAAGGTTCCCTTCAAAAGACAGGCAAGGAGGGCTGGATTCCACATGCCAAAGAGTTGTGCTCCAGCGAGCAGCGAAGCACTTCCCAACTCGGTGCTGGCCCTTTGTTGCAGGTATGTACCTCCAGGGCAAAACATGGATAAGGCAAATGTCCACACTAGCATGGTGGAGGTTCCTGAGGCAGAAAAGCCTTCTGAAAGCACCACAGCAGGCTCAATACCGGGGTCCTGCCAGTTTGTACCTCAGAGTCCATCCACATGGTTCAAACAGGGTTTTCTGGTCTGCAGGTGAGGTTATGGATTGCAGCGTGGCTGCAGCATCACGTGCATGTATCCACATGCCATCTGGAGCTTGAATGAGTTGCTGTGTCCATGTACACTGGGTGTACACTGGTATTTTTCTTGTAACCGCAGTGACCACAAGCAATACCAATCTGTGCTTGAGCTCCTTGCCAAAAGCAGACACCAAGGTTTTCATTCAGACAGCCAGGATCTTCCTGAGGGTGCTGGTAAGATCTGTTCTGTTAGAAAGATTTTCCTAACATTTTTAGGCATGCTTAAAAAAAGTGACTATGATCTTTTTCATTCTAATTTCAGTAAAAATGGAAGACATATTAGCCAAAGCCTGAAGTAATCTGAAATTATCTCAGAACAGTTGGAGGAAAGAAATGTAGAGTGATAGATACACACAGAAGTTGCTAATAGCTGAAGAAATTAGTCATTTGACTTTCCCATTCCTTTCACTGATAATAGTGATACAAGAATAGCAGGTAGGATTGGGCCACGGGATGTTTTTCCTTTCTGTATGGCAAGAAGGGATAAACTAGGACTGTAGACGTCCTCCTGAATTCTTCTGGGTGAAACAAGTGGAGAAGGAGCTTGACAAAAAAAGAGAGGGAATGGTTTTCATCCAGCATATTACTTAGAAACACAAAATGGAGGGTTAAGAAGTATCTTAGTAACATTTTCTGAAAAGGGGCCTATCAATTAGAAAAGAACAGCTGCAATTATTTTAAGCAAGTCAGCAATATTTAAGATTATCATTCCCTGTGACCTTAAGATGAAGGATTCATCAGCCGCAAGTTTTCTTTCTAAAACAATACAACCCCACAGCTACATGGTACATGGCAGCCCGTGTTACTGCTTGCTTTTAAGGATAAGGCTAGTTGCCTTTCTATTTAATAAATGTATGTGTACAGCTTGTATAAACATTATACATATGTATATGTATAATTATCTCTTAAATAAACCATAAGGGCCAAGTTCCCTATAGCGATTAGGGGCCTGAGTGTCCAATTTGATACTTTTTTCAGAGCAAGGGGGTTCATTCGCCCTGACCAAAGAAATAGGGCTCACTTACAAGTTTGAAATTGGGCACACAAAAATGCCAGTTGCTTCAGAATTATCTTCTCAAGATGCTGCACAGCATCTAACCCCCAAATTACTTTGACATTAAGATGCAATATTTATTGTAAATAATGGGTGTGGAGGTAGGCTCCAAATAAAAATTGTTACAAAATCTCCAGCAGCACAGTACTATGCCAGGGTTTACTCTCACTAGCTGGGGTTGGCTTTTATTTTTTTCTCCAATCAACTAAGATGAATGAACTGCATAAAATGAAACAAATAGCATCTCTGACGGGAAATTGGTTTTTCAAACATCTCTTCAATTCAAAAACACTTAAATGTTATTTGTAAGACAAATTGAGGGATTTATTTTAAATGTGTCCATGCTTACTATAAATTAAGGGCCATATTATTCTTGTCCTGCCTAAGATAAAAGAATGTTGATGAAAGTTCTTATATCAAAAGCAACCAGGGCTGGAAGTGGCAGTGACAGTATTGGGAAGGATGCGGAGCAGCAGAGCCATTCTGCCACCACAGAAGAACATCTGCCAGCACTGACAGGGACCAGAGGCCCAACAATATCTTTAACCCATAGTAAATACCCCGTTGACTTCATAAAATCAGAGCCCACTTCCAATGCAGTATGTCCTCAGATAAATGGGGGCTGCAGCAAAGGGAAAGGACTGACAATTCAGTTGCATCAGTGTGAGAAAAGCCATGGCTAGGAAGAGCAATTCCTTATCATCAATGAAATGGATCAGTTGCTCTGGATAATCCCCACCATGAAAAGGTTTTTCATAATAGCATTCCTTTGGGTGTTTGCATATGGGCTGCAGAGCATGGCAACCAAGTTCTCCAGCTGCTTTTATATGGTGCTCTGTGCCCTTCTCCACTCAGTCAATCTGATTATAAAGTGGTCAAATACCTCTATGTCCATGTCCCAGATCTTCCTGCTGTCTGAGACACTGTGGGAAGTCCTGGTGTTCAGGTACTAGGCCCATGATGGTTTTGGAAGATCACCATAATGCAGGCCACACAGGTCCACAAGCAAGGACACTATGTCATGCTGCATAAAAAACAGCATGAAGAAATTTCATTAGATAATTAAAGGGAAAGCAAACAGAGGAACAAGCACACAAACCTGACAGTGTCACAACCACCTGGCTGAAGGAGTCAGCTGAATTTTCGCATGAAACCTTTTATCCTTTCTTTTGCACATGGCTCGGGATCAGGAGATGCTAGCGCAGGACTGAGACAGAAGCCACTGGTGGGGGGGGGGTCTAGTCAGTCTCTTGCAAAGATGCCTGGGCACAAGGAGACTGCTTGCTTTGTTCACTTTCTCGGAGGACACTCATCCTGCCAGCAGCCCTGCAGAAGAGAATCACGACCACTGTTGCATTTGCTTTGAAATGATACACGTGTCCTCCCAGCCATCGTACCGGGACACTTAGCTGAGCTCTCATAATTTTACATTGCAATAATTGCGGCATCCCCTACTGTCTCTGCCATGGTCAGTCTGTCCCCAGAAATCCTGAACAACTAACAGACTGGTTTTTTGTCACGCAGAATCAAAAAAAGTGTGAAGTAGATTAAAGGAGAAATAGCTTCCTCTGTGTCTTTATAGACTTGTTTTATTCTTTTGAGTATGGAACGTCAGGCTCACTGAAATTGGTTTTCCTGGATGGTCATTTATATGTGAAACAGATACATATTGAACTAAGAAGCCGTGGAGTTCTTTCTTTCAAATGGAAACATGTTATTTTTAAACTGCAAAAGCACGGACAAGATTTCAGACTGACACGGTCACTTTTTTAGGATGATATGTTTCCTCTACTTACGGCACACCCAGACTGAAGAACCTATCTGTCAAGAGCCACCGCATCTAATAATAAATAGTAATTATCCTCAGACATTGTATTGTATATCATCAAGGCATGGCACAGACATTAGCCATATGTGCCATTCCTTTCCACGTGCCATTCAGAAGCACGAAGGAAAGATCAAAGCACTGCTTTGCACCACTGAGAAAGAAGCTTTTCTCCTCCACCTCTGGGGTGCAAAGACCATTCCAGAGGCTGGTTTTTCCCACCTTGCTGCTCTTAACATGGCACAGTTCCCTGACATGCTTGAATGAATGGGAAACCATAGCCCTCCAGGCAGTCATCTCCATCCTGTTACAACCTTAATGAGACAAACAGATTATCTGGGTTGTTTGGGTTTTTTTTTTTCTAAAATCAACTTTCTGCTTGATGAAAACCTTATTGGTTTTTCCAGATTTAAGTGATGACATTCTTTCTTCTCTTTACTGGAGGAGCTGCAAAATGGATTAGGCAGATTGCCTTCATGGTTTAAGGGAAACGGGTAGCTTTTGCCAGCTTATCGTGATGAAAAGCTGAAAAAGAGTCTCTTCAAGAAAGTGCCTGCATTCACCTATTCTCCATACAGGGCATACAGCAGCCAGGAAAATCGCCCTTATGTCTGAAAGCCGTCTTCAATGTTCTAGCAGAGGATCCATCAGAGCATTCAAAACTAAATTAAAATCCCAAGGAGGAGTAGGGGATTTAATTCTAGGATTAAGCTTTGAAGTTGCTCCCAGGAAATAAATTATTATTGGATGAGAACCAACACCCAATTATCTAGTTTACTGCTCATGCTACTGAGAGCTGCTGCACACCCCTGGAGGGATCGGACACCGTGGCTCTACCTAGCTCGTCTCGTCTTTAACACAGTATCCCCATAAAGGCGAAAACTCAGCTAAGTCGCATTCCAAGAAATTTAGCTTCCCAGCTCCCAGGGTAACTGTCTGCTACAAAAACATAAAGCAATAAGATTCAGTCACTTAAACTCCCTGCTTTTCACCTTTTATCTTGCTTTGTTGTAGATAATAGAACAGTTAATAGCATGACACTTCTTTGCTCTGTATGTTATAGTCGGGTCAAAGTACTACAGTATCGGTGCTGCCATAAATAAGCACATTTATGTTTCTTACACAGAAGGCCACATGCTAGTTAAGTAGCAGGCAAGCCCTACTCCATTCAAATGGCGTCTAGACGAAGCAGTGGGACATATCCAGCTTTGCACTTGCTATTCCACAGATTTCTTCATGCTGCCCAGAATACCTCACCTTCACTTATGGAGCCTCAAATTCTTAATGCTTGTTCAATGGGACATTGCTACAACATGAACCACCTCCTGTGGAAGGAACAAGTAAAGTTAAATAGCTCCAAGACTGATAAAAGTGTCTGGAGCAAAGAGGAGTACAGACATCAGAGCTGATATTTCGCTCAAACTAAATGCTACCAGTTAATCAGTGCTATTATAAACTCACTCAGAACATTAAGTTACTGCGGGTAAAAAATAAATCCTTCCCTCTGAAAAATATACGTGTCACCACTGAGGCAAAAGCTGGCAGCAGCAGCGTGCACAAATATTTGGTTTTCTCCCAAAGAATGTATTTTTTGTTTAAACACCTTATGACCTAAAAATACTGCCACCAAAGCATCACTACCTTTTCCTCCCAAGCACATGGTTCATATCTTTCCTCCGTGGATTCCTTTCGGGTCTTAACACAGGGAAACGATGTACACAAAGTGAAGGTGAAATCCCACCCACCTCCCATGTCCTCCTTCACCTACAGGCTCTGTCAGAATTTTTGATACCATTTCATACACACACGTACATATGGAGCGGAGTGTATCCACCACGCCGATTCACTTTAATGGGAACGTGGCAAAGCGGAGGCACTGGTTAGAGTCACCAGCCGGGCCCCCTGCCGCGGGCAGCCGTTCTGACAAGCCCCGTCGCTCACGACCTCCTAATGGACCCAGCTTTTTTTGGAAAAGTTCGGGGTCAATAACAGCACTGAGTCTCTCTCTGTTCCTCTCATTCCTCCTTCAGGTGAAGCAGATGGTATCACAAATATCTCGCCGAGCGGGTGCAGGGGGAGAAATGGTAGTGAAGGAAAATATTATTTGTACTGACAAGGATTCTGAACAAGGAGCTGCATGACATTAGAAAAGCAGATCACTTTTCTAACACAAAAATGTGGGTCTGAAAGCATTCTTCGAAACAGAAGTGAGAATGATTTCAGCAGTGAGCCAAGAGCCCGTGAGCTGGGGATGTTCCCACAGGGTTTGGGTTAGGTGCTCACTCCAGCATTTATTGTACATTTGCATTGACCATCTAATTTAAGACAAATGTTTTCTGTAGACGCATTTTAAAGTGAAAAATTAGCATGCAGCTGTGGTCCCTGAGATAGCTCCTTGCTCAGGGGCAAACAGAAGAGAGACGTTAATGAGCTTAAAAGTAGCTCTGAAAACCACTGTGTCCATGGTCAGTTGAGAGCCAGCAGGATCAGGGTCACCTGCTCCTTTGCCCATCTATTTAGTAGTCTCATTAACTGAAAAAGTAGAAAAGCATGTGCTAAACCTGAATATTCACAGAGCAGGGAGAGAATGTCTACCCCCAGCAACTGAGGTTATCATGCTGCCCCATCTCCACCAGAAAAAAAGATACCTACTCTTGGCAAATTACTTTATGCAGATGGAGATAGATTTCCTT
Organism: Gorsachius magnificus; assembly: GCA_034008185.1. Taxonomy (NCBI): domain Eukaryota; kingdom Metazoa; phylum Chordata; class Aves; order Pelecaniformes; family Ardeidae; genus Gorsachius; species Gorsachius magnificus. The sequence continues at coordinate 163,588,546 of CM067081.1, read as the reverse complement.
TGCCTGAGCTGTTTCCAAGTGAGCCAGCTGACTCAATAGTTCAGCCCTCTGGCTGGAAGAAGCATTAAGATTTCTGTCAGATTGCTCTATATTCTAAAGAAAACTGCCACCTTCTTCTCTCCTTTACTTAGTCATCCCCTTACTTTGACATCTAGGAAGAGGCAATAAGCAAAATACCTCTGGTACACCTCAGCTGCCTCTTTTAATCTACCATCACATTGAAATGGAGGACATTTACCTCAACTTCTTCGAAGCCCAGCAGCCCATTTTTGCTCTCATGCTAGGTCTGACTCAAACTCAAGCCTCAGCATCTTGATTGCATGCGCTACCTACAGACCATCTCATGCTCTGGCTATTTTTTTTTTTTTTTTTTTGCCATACATCAGCTGTAAACCTGATCCCAAGACCAGGCCTTACTCAAATATGAGTTATCTTTCACCTCCACAGTGCTTATGAACTCAAGAGAGCCGAGGTCTGGCTCCAGTTCCATCAGCTTCTGGTCAGCCTCCATCCTCCAGCAAGCCTGCAAGTTTGCCCTCTCCCGACCTGTTACTGCCAGCACTCAAGTGCTGGTTGTGTTTCTATGGCCTGGCAGTGGGAAAATGGAAAGTAAGAACCCCTTCCATGCATGGGGTGTGTCCTTTCCTCATCCCTTACCAAGCACTGGATTCAGAAAAGCACATGCTGTTCTGTCCCTCTCCCCTCATCATCTTTCGAAAACATCCACCTAGAGCTTTGGCCACACTCTGGCAACTTTCCCAGTCCAAGGACAGAGGCCGGGCATTAGAGCAAGGCGACATTGATTTGGAAGGACAGCCCAAAGCAACTCACAGTGAAAATTTTGGCTTCCTCTGGCCCTCGTAAACAGGCTTGCCTGAGAAGGAGGAAATCTGTGATTATAGTCTGTGCTCTTTTCACGCCGTTCCCCTGTATTTATGCTATTGTGCTGTTTGGTTTTACAACAAGGCCATTTGTCCTTTGTTGCGCCCTTTAGACACAAGTACATAAAGCTCCTGTGGAGCTGTGGCTTGTTCCCCTGGCAAAAGAGCAGCTGGGCATATCTGCTCCAGCCCCTGTGTCGGTCAGGAGTCAGTACCCCGGGCTTGCCATGCTCTCAGGCTTTCTCATGCTGACAAAGAGCAAGCCTGTAGGCTGTTGTGTCCTTGCTGGTTATGTCCTTATTCTAGGCCAAGGATGGCCATGTGTTTTCATGCTACCTGAAGGAATAGTACATTTTTTTCTTGTAAACTAATCTGTGTCTTTCTGTGACTCAACTTCCACAGGCCCCCATCATCTTGCCTTTGCCAGCTAACAGCTCGGTCAGATTGGAGCACAGCCTCTGCAGAGCACAGTGTCTCGGGGGCACAGATGGCACAAGGGACAGTCCATGACCCAATGAAGGAAAAGCACAGGAAAAAGGGGGTATCACTAATGCCACTTTTCCCACATATTTTTATCTTCGGAACCATCAGAGAAGGTCTGTATCTCAGTTATATTGTTCCCTGGTGTTCCCCAGGGGATGCAGGGAGAGGATAAGAGATGCTGGGTAATGATAATGGTAGGAGGAAGTGGCATTTGGCAAAGCCATGAATTGTCAATTATGTTAAAACTGTGAATTAGGTTATTATACTCCTTTTTGCCATGGACACATATATTATCAAGAGGAGCCTTTCCCTACCAGGAGTCACCTGGTGCTGGTGGCTCTGTTGGGCTAAGCAAAGAAAGATTTGACTCCAGCAAATCCAGCATTGATGGAATGTCTCCTCGTTGGCCTCACTGTCTTGTGTAATCCAGAACAGGCTACAGAAATGTCAGCAAACCTCAGGATGCTATTACGGGTAACTGACTGAACACGCACATTATGGCAATTCAGCAGAGGCTGAAGGCCTAGTGCGATGTCTGCAGTTTCCAGGGATGTTTGGAAAGAGATGTAAAAATTAAGGTAAGATGCATCATTTGGAATACAGGTTGTTGGTAGTGTGCTCCAAAAGTTCCTGTCTACAGGCAGAAAAAAGCCTGACCTGGCCGTGATGACAAAGACAACTTCTGAAGATACAGGCATCCAACATTGCCTGCATTAATGCCCATGGAGTAGGTCAAACATCCTACTCAACCGTCCATCAGTCCCTATGTTATAATGGCATAAGACCCCTTTTTATTCATTTGGTGAGCCATCACCTCAGATTGACAGTTTCCAGAGCCACAGCTCCAGCAGCTGGAGAACCCATTTTGAGTAAAACTGTTCATGCTCCCTCTAGGACACTGCAAGGTGCTCAGTGTCATGGGGCACATCATGAAGGGATAAAAAGTGTACACCATGACAGTGCTTTCTACTCCTGTGACCTCAGTGATGAACTTTGCCTCACACAAGTCTACTACCCATCAACAGAAGCTGATAGCTGTCCCTTTGCACCCTTGGCCTTAAAGGTTGTATGCTGACAGTCTGAGATGTGTGCAAGCTTGCGGCACAGCATGTCAGAAGACCTTCACACATATACAAGCCCCCTGTACCTGCTGCCACTGACCTTCCCAGAGGCAGAGAACAGCATGTTCCCATAGAGTGCTGGTCCCTGTCTCCCAGAATTGATGCTCTACAGCAGAGACGCAGGGATCAGCCAGACAGTTGCAGTCAGGCAAAAATCTAAATAGTTCCCCAAAAACAATGGGGCCAGAACTGCTTTTTGTCTGTTTCCAGATATACTGGATCACAGAGTTGAGGACAGATGTGACTCTGGAAAAGGCCTTGCTCCTGATCCAGGTCCTCGACAAAAGAAAAGCCAGCAGCCCACGCACATAGGATCTCTGACAAAAGTCATGCAAAAGGAGAAGATGATGGGGGTCATACAAGGCCTAAGTGCAGACATCCAGACAATGCAAAGTTAGTGGATGGGTTCAAGCTCTTCTCTGTTCCTCAGGTGATTCCCACTGTCTCCCTCAACCTTTATCCCCAAAAAATGCAAACTGAGCATTTTTTTCCTCTCCAGGCTTACTAAGAAAAGACTGAGGGACCATAACTTCCAGGAAAAAAGTTTGGCTTCAGCTACCATTGTTCCAAACACATCTCCAAAGAAAGATGTTAGGAAGACTGTGCAAGTGGCTGCAGGAATCCTCATCTGAAATGGCGGTATTTGGCACAGAGCACTAGGCTGGAACAATGGACCGTTCTGGTCACCAGGAGCTGGAGGCAGGCTGGTGTCAAGCAGGACTCTACTATGCATGATACCACCACTTTGTAATCCAGTGCTCTGAAAGGACAGCTTTTCTGAGAGGCACTGGTGCACTTGAACATGACGCCAACATGGAGTAGAATTAGGTATCTTCTGGCTTCAGGGCTGCCTGGTAAGGCAGCCATGGAAATTGTGAATAAGAAAACTGGCTATTATCATCTGTCTCTGTAGTATGCAGGGAAACAAGTCCTTCAGTACACCAGCTATAAATAAATGGGCTCATATAAAATATACACTGAGTCGTAAAAGCAGTTTCTTTGCTTAGTGGAAACAGCGTGGAAAGACCACTGATACCTCCCGGGCCATAACAATACCCCAGGCAGGTGACAGCCCTGTCCCCCCGAACTGTCACCAGGATCTGCATTACTCTTCTGTGCAGCTACCAGCAGCCATAGCTCAACTGAATAGCACTGAAATAACTAATCACACTATCTCAGGTAATAATGGTAGGCTTCAAGCTCTGTGATTGCAAGCATCTAGCATATGTACAGATGATAAATGTCCCCTGGAGTTACTGCTCAAAAGACCAGTTTCAGAGTTTTCATCAGAAAGGCTTGGCTCCTTAAAAATCTGTTCTGTCTTCTCAAGTCTGACAGAGGTCAGAACTGCTCAGTGTTTCAGTGTGGTGCAATGAAGGGAGTGTAATCTCCTTCGATGAGGTGAATAGGAACAATTGGCTTCATTATTAACTGCATATCTCTCTGTCATTGCATCTGTGACATTTTTGTTTTCAAACTTCTCTTGATGGTCGCAAGGGTTGGAAACTGCAGAGGTGCTGTATTGATTTGAAGTGCTTAGCTCTGTGGGCGTCTTACAGCACAGTGACAGAGGAACAGCAGTCCCATGTCTTCCTCACCATCAGGAATTCACGCAAACATAGGATAATTCAGGCTGGGAGGGACCTCAGGAGGCTCTAATCCAACCTCCTGCTCGAAACAAGGCCAGCTGTGAGACCAGATCAGGTCACTCGGGGCTTTAACCAGTTGGGTCTTGAAAATATCCAAGGATGGAGACTGCACAGCCTCTCTGAGCAACCTGTCCCTATTGCTTTCCTGTCCTCAGTCAAGTCCTGCAGAAGTTTAGAAGTATGCTCCACATGGTCTTTGAGCCTGAATTTCTGAGAAAGCCCATATTGGCTAGACAGACTACAGCCCCCATGTTTGCCAGCATGCCTTCACAAGGTCATGGAGGAGGCATGCTCCAGGGTCCTTGTACCCTCACGCCCCATATATCTCTTCCAAACCCAGGTCGGTATCAAGACAGGTCACCCAGCCTCCTCATCAACTGCTCTGCCCACATCCCTGTATAGCATCAAGATGCTCACCAGCTCCTGTCCCCACCAAACACATGAGGGATTACACACACAGCCATAACCAGACCCAGTACCTGCTCCACCACACAGCCCTGAGCAAAGCACAACCAGCGTGGACCACCATGGTTATAGTGCTTACCCTCCTCCCCTAGCTCCCCCTTCCCTTCCCAACAGCAGTGTCCTCCAAAATGCCCCCTCCTCCCATACCGCCAGCTGAACCGTGACAACAGGGTTGCCAAGCAACACGAATCCTCCAAGTAACCAACCACGGCAGATCACAGCAACCCATAGCAGATCAACCCGAAAGCTGGTGGGCCTGCCACCATTTTGTCTCTCAGCAGCTCTTCTATCCAGCTGTAGCTAGGATCTGCTTGGGTCCATCCTCTTCTCTTCCCTCAGTGACCAAGAGCACCAGCTCTGGCACTCACACCATTGCCAAGCAGCGAATATCCCCACAATTAACCAACACAAACTCACAGTGCACACGAGCACAGAGGCCAAGGAAGTCTGACCAGGAATGGCCTTCATATGGGCACCAAGCACTTCCCTGTCTTGCATGGATCCCCGGTCTTCTGTTTTACCCCTTGTGGCTTCCCCCTAGCCTTAGTGGCTGCACACCGCAGGTGGTCAGGACACTGTTTCACATCACCCAGAGAGAGCTGTCCCACCTCCAGATGGCATGCTGACCAGCCTGCTCTCCACCCATGCAGAATTCCAATGAGGGCAGCTTGGGAGGGCAGCCATATCTGCACCACAGGCCTTGTATACCCACCCCGACCTCCACCTCTCCCCCAGTCACTCCCCAGCCTCTCCACATCCTGACAGCTGCTACAGGCTGTCTTGCATCTCCAGAGGCAGGGCTGAGACTCGAGGAAGAGGCTTAACATGCTCTCAGCCTAGCCCCACCTCTCTGCCCTTCCCATAATCATGCTACTTACCAAGGGTCAGCTCCCCCACATGAGACCAAGTCAAATGACCCAAGCACCCACCACCTGCCTCATGTTTTCCTTCCCCTCAACAGGGCTGTTTGCAATTTGCAGAGTATTTCCTTCAGCCTTACCTCAATCTTTCAAAAAGCAGCAAAATGTTTTTATCCGCCTTTCGAAGCACACCTGGTCCTTGCAGACCCTCAGCAGATGCAATGGCATGATCATCCTGTAGCAGAGGGTGGCTCAACCAGACACCCCAGCCACATGGTAGGCAGACCTCAGTTTCTATGGGGCACTTTTGGAACGAGCTCCCCAGGGGATGTAAACCACAATGGCAGGAGAAAAACACACAGCAGCAAGATCCACAGGTGACTGTTTGCTGCAGCCCTTCCCTGCTCTTTCTTCCATTTTTCTCTTCCACTTTTTGCAAGGAGGCGGTCACAGCACCTCCTGGGACCAGCACTGGTGACTCCCAAACACCAAATCCCTTGTCTCACTATCACTTCGCTTCCTATACAAGAGAGCTGGACACAGAAGGTCCTGTCTGTGCTTCACTGTCTTGGAGTTTTTAAGCAAATACCGTGAGCAAGTGGGAGGCAGTAAACTCCCAGAGGGCATTCGTGGTGCTCAGTAGAAACTGAAGGCTTGGCCCTGCTGCCTGCAATTAGTTGAATTCAGAGGAGGTGGGGAACTCGGGGTGAACTGAGTGCTGTCTGTACTCAGCACAGCCAGAGAAAAAGGGTCCCCAGGCTGCCTTAGGCAATCTCAGAAACCACCCCAGGAGAAAACTGAGCTCAGGGGCTCGCATGCTAGAACTATCCATCTGGTATGGGTGTAACCCAAGGACAGCCCAGATAACTAAAGGACTCTTTAGACACACTGTTTTCACCAGGTGTATCACCATTAGGGGCTTGGATCACCCCCCATGGTTTGCCCCAGCTGGACTATCTAAGCACAGAAGGCCTTAGAGGAAGGCTCTGTCTTGTTCAAGGCCACAAGCTCTGAGCACCAGGCACAGTTCTAAAAGGAGCTTTTCAGGAGGGCCATGGCAGAACCCTCTTTTCTTGGAGTTGTGTTTTGCTCCATGTCACATTACACATACCCCAATTCCCAGGCCCCACTAGGTATACAAAGATGTCCTCATCATGAGCATTGAGCAGCATCTACACTAACAGGGAGGGCAATGAAGAAACGAGATTGCAAAAAGACCTGTTCCTTGCCCACAGACATGAGTAATGAAAACAGAGGTGTTTCAACCTAATCAAGGGGTTGGTTCCTTCCAAAGTATATTGCCTTGTGTCCTGACTGAAGGACTTGGGGAAGGGCCTTGGTCCCCAAACTGAGTGACAGGCTTGACAGGGTATTTCTACTCCATGATATAGTACACTGGACATTAAAAAAGTCCTAATTGAGACATACAATGATGCTAATGTGGCATTGCCCTGTCATTAATCAGCTCAGGTGCAGTAGCCTGCTGATACGAATTCTGGATTTGGTCTGTCCAGACCTAGCTTTCATATATCCACCTCCTTTGGCTATGCAAGCATCCCCTTGCACAGACTCATTTTAACCACAGTAGATTGAAAGAGTTCAGATTAAGTAAATCAATTTTTCCATGTAAAGGGGCTGCATAGACTTAATTAAATTGATATCTGGTCCAACCTGGATTAAACTAGTGCAAATTTGGATATAGACAAGGGTTTCTTTTTCTTATTAAAATCATTAACTAAACCAACTTTTGATTGACATTAACTGCATAGTAATAAATGTGAATCTTCAGTCTTCTAGTGTCTGTGTCTCCATCTAGCCTCAAATATGACACATGAAATAGCTGGGCACACTCCTGATCCTGCCCTCAGAATTCGTATTTAGTGAGTTCTTACCTTGGAACCCAAAGGACCTGGCAAGATTAACACTTTTTTTCATAAAAATAACTTTATGGAAGTATCTGTACAACCATTCCTCCCAGAGGAATTTGGGCAAAGCTCACCCTTACAGAGAAGCTGTAATTTTTGAAGAAGCAGCAGTTAACCAGATCATTCTGTTCCAGCATCTCATCTATGGGCCCTGTATAGGGATGATGGTATTATCCTATTTTTCCTTCTCAGCTAGTTAGTAGGAAATCCCCTTTCAAAGGCAATTTCCATTTTAAATCACCCACATTAAGAGAGACATGTTTAATACCAATAAATCCGCTTTCTTAAAAGAGACAGAGAAGCCAGGCTCATCAGCTGACTAAATCCTCTCCCCCACCCCCATTCCTGCCTTGCAATCTGTAGATCTTGCAGCAGGGCAATCCAAGACAGCCGTAGTTAGCTATAGCTACACTTCTGAGCACTAAGCTGCTCCTCGCTTTGTATTCACTCTGTGCCAAACCAAGGTCACAGTGATGCAAGGAGCTAAAAGACTTTTGTCGCTATAAAGGAGTGGGAGTCTCATCCAGAGATGCTCTGAGGCTGGGTTTCCATACACCTCCTGTGGGAACCTCTCTTACACCAGTCTCCCAGTGTAAGTCAGTGTGGGGTAGGTGCTATCTAAGGGCTCTGAAGGCAAAATTACTTTCCTCAAAGCTTTCTGTAGCACACCTAGGATAACTGGCCACTGACTCCCAGAGGGATCCCTGTGCCCAAAACACATGCCCTGAGGGCTGCTCCTCTCCCACAGGGACCCCACTCCATCCTCACCATCACTGCTTCCCTTCTCCAGAGGGATTTCTAGCCTCACAGCTCTTGCAGACAGTTTTACCACACCTTTGGCAGAGAAGCGGGTGGCAGACTCTCCAAGACACTCTCGTGTGCCTAAAGCAGCAGCCAACAGTGTGGGCAATGCTAAGGCAATGCTCCATCAGCAGCCAAGGGAGGGTGACCTCGAAGGACCCCCCAAGGTTGGGACTGCACCAGCACTTGGGTGGTGGTGGCACTGGTACTTCCCTCCTCTGACAGGAAGAGACACAGCTGACTAAGGAGGGAGGATGGGGAGCTCCGAAACCTGAATAAACTCCCTCCTGCTTCCTACTGCTGTGCCAAGGATCAGGAGCAAAAACTACAGAGAAAGTAAGATAAGGCATAGGGAAATAAAAAAAAGAAAAATAAAAAACCCACAGGGTACAGCAGAAAACCTTGGCCTGGCTGCCCTTGGTGCTGCCAAGAACAGACCCAAAGTCACCCATGTGATATTCCCCTGCCTCATCGTGCAGCTCCAGCAGCCAGACCTTCTGCTGGCAAGTACAATGCTGCGCTGCTGCAATGGTCTCTTCTGGGAGAGAACAGCCAGCTCCCTTCATTGAGATGAGATCGTGACACAAGGGTAGAAATCACAAAAATTACTTTGGAATCTTCTATCTGAAGCACATGCTGGAGGTAACAGAGTATAATTTATCATACGTTCTTCCAGTTGAAAGTCTGAACACCTTATTCGGCAAAACAATTTTTTTGTTGTTATGTCAGCAAATGGGTACATTTCCTCTCGACACATCCGTGTTTCCCCACCAAGTACCCAGGCTCCAGCTCTGCAAGCACCCCTATAGGTAAGTATAGTTACACATACGCATGCCAGAAACAGTGTGGCCATCAGCAAGCACCTCCCTGTGTACCTGTATAAGGCAGGGTGGGGGGACTGAACCCACTGACCTAGGAGGTCCTTTCAGTGATGTCCCAACCCTTCAGCAGGACCCATCCAAGGAGATCCTTCCCTTCCAGGAGCACTGCTCAGAGCAAGCCTGCTGACAGATGAACTTTTGAAAGCAGCTTCTTTCTTTAAGGAGCATAAAAGTAAAAACACAGGAGTCTAATAAGACTTTTTTTTGCTTTATTGTTTAAAGAACCTTGGCCTCATTTTGCTCCATGAGTCTATGGCTGACTGGGCGCCGCTCAGCAGCAAGGGCAGCTCTTCCACTGTGGGAAACCGCCCTGCCTTTACTGGAGCAGGAAGCCATCCTCCTCCTCCCTCGCAGCACTCTTTCCAGTCTAGATAGCATGGATAATTATATCTGTTTCCATGCTCTGCTTAGCCAAAGTGGTATTTCTCAAACAATTCCATAAACAGAGACAAGAGCACTTCTCTTTCAATCTTGCACTTATTTTGCACCTGATACTAAGATCCATTTCTTGATTTGGGAGCGATTAATCCTTAAAAAAATAATTATAATCCTGTAGTCAACAGGGAGAAAGAGGAAAGGGAAAAACATGAGCTGGGGGAGCTTCATGGCTTTTTGCTCTGCAACTTGTCATTACAGGTCGTAGCACTTAGGTTACATTACTACACAAGACCTGTAATAAGTAGACCAGGGTAAAGCATACAAAGATTAATATAAAATTTATACAACTTGTTCTCAATACTGCTGCTACAAAAAACAAGTTAAGGGAAATAACAGGGGAAGGGAAAGCACAATCCTTATTTTCTGTTATTCCAAGATCTTTTTAACCTGTGCAGCGGACAAAATATCTCACTTGACCAAAATCTTTTTGCTTTAAAAAAAAAAATATATATTAATTAGTACCCTAAGTAACTTCTGCCATGCCCCAGGGTGGGGTTAGGTGCATGCTAGAATGTTCCTATCTGTCTGTATCTGCACTGAACTGTTAAGCAGATGCTCACTGAGGAGAAAATAGACTGCAATAAACTGGCACTGACACAGATCTGAATCGCTGGAACTGCCATAGAGATAAAATTCATTTAAGAAATGTGGTTTCCATTTCCATTTTCTTTTAATAAAAAGCTATTGAAACATTAAAAATATCTACTATTTCAAACAGCACGCTATACACATAAGTAAGAGAGGGAACAGAGGCTTCATTTTATTGATGCAAGATCTGAATATATCACAATACTGGACCTCATGGAAGAGCCAAATTAATGTCCCTTTTCATAGCAAGGAACAGATCCCTGTCCTCATGTACACAGCTGACCAGCACTCAAGGTCTGGTCCATTTTAGAAGCCATAGTCAATGTACGAGACCCCCACGGACCCCAATAAGAGAACCACACATGGGAAAGAAGAGAGCATGCGGTGCTACACACCAAAGGGGAGATCACTACACTACGCTGACAGTGAACTGTCCTTCCCTCCCTCCTTGGTCGTACCCCAGCACCCTACCCCCAGCCACCATGCAATGTAAGCCAACAGAGCACTGCTCTTCCCGGGGTGGGACAAGGCCCTAAAGCAGTCTATTCCTCAACTCTGGTGCAAATCCCTCCAGGTTCTGCCCAGGCTGCTTCTACAGTGTGTGATAAGCTCACGTCCTGTGCAATGAGTAGTCATGACAAAGCCCCAGAATTACTTATATAAATTGGTTTCTTCTCTCATGATCCTGAGAAGAGCTCAAGCAATTACTCTGCCAGATTAACCTGCCTCCAAATCAAGCCTTTGGTCCTGCACTCTAGGAAGATTTAAGAGCATGAATGTGAAGTACCCTTAGTACTGAGATGAAATCAGAAGAAGGAGTGGAAAGCTACAATGGAGAGCCATATGCCTCTGCATCCTCTCCAATAACCTCTTTAAGCCATGCTGACAGCTTCAGAGCTGGTGGTTAGTTGTCACACCAGCCTTCTAAAGATATGTAAAACCTGGACAGATACAGCACCCTAAATGCCTGCCTTTAGGTACCAAAGACAAAAATTGCCATGCCAGACTAATTGGCGATCAGGTCTTCTTTAACAATGTACACGAAGATCACCATGGATACTATAAGTCACCACACACTTTCAACTCTGAAGTAAAACAAGAAAAATCTGAAAAAGAGTTTTAAATTCCATTTTTCCTGGCTATGATCCCCCCATGCTCTGCCTTGCATATTTCTTCTGCAAACATTCAGCATCACAGTGTCCCATCTCTTCATGCTCCTTTGTATTCGCTATCACAGGGTGAGTGAGATGGCTTGCACCCCCCTGTTGTGGGAGAAACATGGTTCAAGGTGGAATCTTACCCACGTTGCTGCAGAAAGTTTTCAGGTCACTAGCATAAAAGGACAGCAATCCCAAATTAGCAAGAACATCAAGATTACCAAAAAAAGTAGTAGGAGGCTTATAGCTATACCGAGTTTTTGGTTTCCAGGAGGAAGCTAAGCAGCCTTTCCCATGTAGCCACATGGTGACACATGAATGAACCTGTTTGGTTGCACTGGTTTAAGGAAAGCGAAAGAAATACCTGTGCTGCTTCCAATAATGTCTAGAAAAGTACCTGTGATGAAGAAAAGGAAACTGCAGCATTTCAGGGAGATTCCTGAGACAAGACCCAAGCATCTCCCAAGACCTCTACTTTTCTTCAGGCTCTCAGGGAGCAGATGGTGCAGGCTGCTCCACAAGGAAAACCAAGAGAGAATGGGGACTACAGGATCCTGCCATCACCAACACAGGCCCAGGCCCACAGCACCTGAGCAAGGCCAGCACAGCAGTCACCCAACAAACACAAATCAAGCCCCAGGTCAGCCCAGGAAGCCCAACCAGACACATTAAAGCTGCGAGCAGACCTGCTCACTCCACAGCTCAGGCACAGAGCAAGGCTGAGCCTACATAGTGCTCGCAGCCCAAGGAGCAGAGGGGGTGTGTGGGTGGGGGTTCCAGGTGAGGTTGCTTGGGGCAGCTACAGCCCATCAGGGCAGTCAGGGCTCGGCAGCGGCTTGCTTTGGGCACTAGGCAATACTTAGTGTCTCCATTTCCCACGTATGGGCCGTGAGTCAGCTTCCATGGCTGTTGCTCTGAGTTTTTCACCTAGCAACAAGAGAGACGGATGGATGGGGGGGGGGGGGTGGCGTGTTAGGAGAGATGTTGAAGCAAAATGAGATGAGAAAGACAGAAACTAAATTGTCAGGGAGAATAAGGGGGCGGGTGTGGTGCCTGAAGCTACTTGAGTTTCCAAAGGACAAAGACCAGTTTGCGGACAGCAGGGTCCCTTCTGCACTTTAGCCTTCCTGGGAAACCATGACCAGCTCCCGTGGGCTGAGGGACACGTCCAGCTCTCCCTTGAGCCACTCTCTAGGACAGTGCCTGCGTGTCAGAAGCTCTGCGCCAGCTCGGCTGTGGCCAAAAGGCTTTGCCATTTGCTGTGCATGAGCGCACCCCGAGCCTGCCTCTCACCAGGTAGCACAAAGTGCTCTCTCCAAGGGCAGCCACGAGGCAGCCCTCGCCGTGCCCGCTGAGGTAAGGCAAGTGATGCCGCCATTGCTGATTTTCAGCTGGTTGAACTGAAGCCACTGGGAGGGCCGGAAGGCGTGACACCAAATGCACCCCCAGGGGGCAGCTCCCATTAGGGGCCAGAGCCCTGCGCCCTCTCCCAGGACACACCATGCTGCAGCCATAGCTGCTGGTGGCAGGCTCAGGACCAGGGGGAATGGCCAGGCTGCCCTACCACCTCTTCCCAGAGGAGAGGATGCTCTCAGAGATTGGGGGTCAGCGCTAGGGAAGGCTGTGCCTGCTCAAGCTCTAAAAAAAGGACTTTGTTCCCGCTCAGCTTTTTTTTTTTCCCATCTGGGCTAAATCCACTCTTAGAAAGAGATAACTCTATCTCCAGGGAAACAGGCTCTCTGCGCTCACAGGGACTCAGCCAGCTCCCCCTCTCCTTTTGCCGTGGGGTCACTGAGGAATGGGGCTGAGGCATGCAGTCGGCATGGGGTGTTGGGCTCACGGGGCCACCCCAGCACAGGAGCACTACAAGCACCGGATGTTCTGAGGCAACATGTGTTGGTCTCCACGCTGGAGCCAGGGCCAACACAGGACCTTCGTGAGCCTGCCCAGCCCTGGAGAGCTCACGAAGGAGTGATTACAGAGATCGACCGTGCTCAGAAGTCTCTCATTACTGAGACTGACTCGTGCAGTCTGCATTGAATCGTCGTCTTTTCTGCCCAAAATAGCTCCACGTTCTCAGCACCAGTTTTCTTTGCAAACTCGCTCACTGCCCTCCCTCCCACCACAGAGAGCCAGGCATGTCCTGCTCACAGAAGTCCTCCCCAGCAGCGCTATCCCCACACACAGTCCCCCTCCATCCTCTCCCCAGCTGGGCACTGCAAGACCATGGGATGCTTTGGGCAAGCTGGGGGACCAAAACAGCTCAGAGGGTGACATGACAACAGGCTGAGCTCTTTGCAGAGCCCCACAGGCCCCTTTTCCAGCTTGGTCAGGCCAGTTATCACCTCCTCTCCCACCTGCCTGACCAGGGAAGCTATTCACATCATGGTGGAGGAAGGTTTCACCCAACAGGCTCAATCCTCAAATCTGAGCCTCAAGGGAATTTCCACAGCAGTGACATTTTGGGGTGATTCTTTATTCCCACAAGCCAAACTCCATTTGAGAGAGCTGCTCTGCATTGCCATCTGAGCTGGAAATGAAACAAGCCTGCAAGGGTCTTCTGGGCTACAGTCCCTCACCCATGGATGGCCAGGACACCTCTCTTATGGACACCATCACAGGTAACTCAGCCCTTTCCTGCTTTGGGGACCAACTCCCAAACCTGTGACCACTGCTCCTGGGCGCCTCTTCCTTGCTCAGAGGCAGAGACATCCAATGCGTGCCACAGCATGTTGCAGGAGACTTATACCCAGGTTTCCACGCAGCCCTGCCAGCAGGTCCACCCTGCTGGGACCCCAGTCAAAGAAGAGCACACATCAGTGGTGGACACACGTGCCTCTCGTTGCCTTCCTGCACCCCAGGCTTTCAGGGACGGCACGGAGCAGAAGCCCAGCCCTGCCACAATGCCCGCACAGGGTTCGTTGCAGGATCCGTGCCTTATCTCGCCTCAGCATCTGAAAGCAGACTTTGGCTAAGTCCTACACGCTGCTATTTAAAGCAAGCCAATTTGTATTCATTCTGCTCGCTACATTCACCAGTTGTTCTGAATTGTGTTTGAAGCTGAAGGGAAGAGGAAATGTACAACAAGAAAAAATTATACACTGGTAAATTTTGTTCTAATCCCTTCTCCTCCCATTATTGCTTCCCCTTTTTTGGGTTTCTTTTTTGTTTTCTGTGTTTTATGTATTATTAGCTTTAGCATAATTTTGACTGAGAAAATATGTAGCTGATAGGACGGACTAATTACACTACCTAGAAGAATTAATTACACCATCTGTGACTGACAGTGGAGCCTGACTCGTTGCTTCCTGGTAGATGGAGCTACAACACCAGCTGCCCCAAATCTTTCCCTGTAGAAGGCAAAAGAGGAATTACTGTAGGAAGCGTTGTTTAAAAGCCATCACTTCTCTTTCTGAGCAATTTAACATCAGCAGGTGACCTAGCCTGACTGACCAAGTCAGGGACGAGGCTCAACTGCCTTCCCTCGTGATCTGGAAAGGAAATATTCCTGCACCTATCCTGGCCCTCTGCTTCTAGTGATCAGCTGGTTCAGTCAATCCTAGGAGATAAAATGGGCCAGGGACCATTTGCAAGGCAAGTGGCACAGTATGGCTCTTGTCCCTCATGTCTCCTCTTCTACCCCTTCACACCTCCTGGGACCAGTCCCCAGACAAAGCCGTCCCTGAGCGGGAGCCAGGCTTTGTCTGTGAGTTGGCACGAGCTAAATCTGTGCTGGGGGCTGCACTGACAACATGGCGATCAGGATGATCCCAGGACAGCCAGTGCCCTGGTCCTGCCTGGTCTGCTCACAGAGACTCCCAAGATCAGCATTTGCCGTCATTCCCCAAGCCCAGCAGAGGTGGGAGGGTGGGCTGCTCTCTCAGTACCCACCATGGATGGAGAAGAAATCACAACACTTTGGGGGAAGCAGGGGTTGTTGGAGGCAGTGAGGTTTTGCCGCACTGGAAAGACTGCATCTCTTATAGGTTCACCTGGTGAGTCGTGTCAGCTGCTGCTGGCATGTTGTCATCCATGGGCTCTGGCTGCAGCCCTGGAGGGATGGTGGCAGCTTTGGTCTCTGCAGCCAGCTGAAAATCTGTCCTGGTTTCAGTCCTGGCTTACAGTGGACCTGTGGCTGAATGTGGGTGACAGAAGATCTGTTCAGATGCATAGCCTTGAATGTGTGTTTTCAGCTAAGGGAGAGGAGTGGTGCCCACATGGGTCAGGAAACTTTAAATAGTCATTCTTTAAGGTAGCTGTTCCTGCCCTTTTTGCCTCCAGCTCTGCTGCACTTCTTTTCCTCCCACTCCTCTTTTAAACCCACTCAACTTACACAGGATAAGCTGTTGTAGTTATGATGTTAGAGTAAACCTCTTGACTGCATAAACACGTCCCTAACTCACATTCAGGACCCCAAGCATACATGTTGCTATTGTTCGTCAGGTGCACATTACATGGATGAAAAAAAATGGACTCCCCAGCCCTTGATCCCTAGTTTAGACCAGGCATCTGGTTTCTCTCAGTGCTGAACAACCCAACACAGTGATCCTTAACCTGAGAAACCTGAATCCTCTAGGTAACCGAGGAAGAGCTCAAGATGTCCACTGTAACCTGATGTTTGCCTGACTCAGATTTTGCCCCAGGTCTTGAACAGCATCCAAGTTGTATTTTGGTTAAGCCTCTAGGAAACACACCCTAGCTGGACACGGACAAACCCTGGGGAATCCCCAGGCACTCACAGGGTAGGCAAGCTTTATTTTGGACTGGGTATTGGGAAAGGTCCAGGATGGTGACAAGGGACTGTCAATGCACAAAGATACTCTGGGCTCCTCCTGTAGGCAGGGTGCCGAGAGCAGCCCATGACTCTGTAAAGGGCTTTTTTTACATCACAAAATTCCTTGGCGGGGGCTGAAGTACCAAAGTACTAGTCCTGCACTGCCAGAGCAAGGACTCATGTCTGGCTCATAGCAAATATTTGCACAGACGCATTTCACATGGGAGAAACTTCCTGAAATCCTCCTGTACTAGAAAGGAAAGGGGCTATGAAGAGCAACAAAACTGGGTGGTTTTTCTTTTCTCCTCCCCAGGTAATCCTTGTGCCTCTCATTCTCGTCAAAAGGAATCCTCCACCTCCAACTTGGGAAGTGCTTTTCACTGCAGCCTATAGCCACGCCCAGCTCCAAGGACACACCACCAGTTTCTCTTGGAATGACCCTTTTTTGCAGCTTACCAAGTTGTGTATAGGCAGGTGAAGGGTGGAAGAAGAGCGGGCTGGAGGGGAGTCGGAGAGCGGAAAGGAGACATGGCAGTAAAGGAAGAGGAACAAGAAGCCAGAGAGCGTCTAAGGAAAGGAAAGTGTGTCTATATGAAATAAAATTACATTGGATGAAGGGGAACAGAGTTACTGGGGGGAAAAAGGAAAAATTTGGGGAACAACAAAACAACAACAGAGATGCAATGAGTGAGCAAAATGAGAGAGGAAAAGAGGAGCAGATGCATGAAGAAAAGACAGGGAGACGCCAGTCTGCTGTTTGCAATACTGGAAATAGTGATGGGGTGAAGGATTTGGATCTGGTACAGGATATTCATGCACACATTTTTCAAGAAGCTGTTCCTGTGTTTTCAGCTGGGTATTTCTGCGACCTTGAAATGTCACTTTTTTTCTTTATACCATAGCTTACTTACCTGTCACTTGGAGGTAGTGATAATATTTCCATCACAAGAGCATGGGTATGCTTAAACAAAAAGCTTCAAAGTCACAGGCAGAAGTACAAAGTATTGTCACATTTAGTCGGATTTCACATATACACGCTTATAGACATGTCCAAATGACCACATATATCGGTAACTACACATATGTAGATATAAATATATTATGAAGATACGTATCCCTTTTTTATTTATTTAGGCCAAGCTGACATTTCATGGTTGCTTAGTTACCAGAGAACAATAATGAGAATCTGTTTAGTATATATTGCATGAAGAAGCGAAGGGAGAGGGCAGCCGGGTATCATGTCAGACACAACCACTTGTCGGGCAGATTAGCCCTTTTGGTGGGAAAATGGAGAAAGGCAAAAAGGGATCAAAGCTGAAAGGAGTTCAGACAGGGAGGCAATGAGCTGGGGCGTGTGTTCTTGGTGTTCCCATGGCACCTCCGTGAGCGTGAATCAAAGCTCCAGTCATCAGGAGCCATGAAGTGTTCATTACTTCCATCGCATATGCCAGCTCTCAAGTTAAACAGACATTAGGAACATCATAAGTGGTTACAAAATTTGCCTCTCTTTACACCAGACCTCTACTCTCCTGCTCCCCATCCACACCAACACTGGCACCCTTGCTTCAAAACAAATGCCTTTGCTAACTGCAAGGAAGAAGGAGGTTTTGCTGGTCAGAGCAAAAAGCACCACACTAATCAAAAGCACTAAAAAAGCACACTATGCCCCCCCCAGATGCATTCATTCTCTCTAAGATTTGCCTCCACTGCAACTTGCAACCATTTCAAAATTTGCTTGGCCTTATTTTGTAAACTCATGGAAGAGCCTTACGGTTCAGGAACTCATCCTACTGTTGAACTTCATGCAGTCTGGGTAACTTTTGTTGATGGAAAACAGCTTTTCCAGATTGACATCTTGTGTTGCCAGCTCTCACACAAGCCCAGAAAGCCTAATGAGGGAGCTTGAATTTGTCCCAGGACACCATGAGAGTGGTTTATGGTTCAACATTCCCTTGGGAATAGAGCTTCTGGAGTTCATCCTTCCCTGAAGGCACTTCTAACAGCAGACAAGGAGGCTAAAATAAAATTAAAGATATAGTATATTTGCTACAATTCTTATATTAAAAATAGAATTACTAAGCTTAGAGACAAGCATAGAGCAATTAAAGAAAACCAGATTTTTGCTACAGTTGAGCTGCCAGAAGTTCACTCTCTGCTTTATCCAGTTAAAAAGATGCAAGAACACAGTCCTTGTATCAGGGATCCGAATTTCAGGCAAGACCCTTGTCCTGGGTATTGCTCAGACACATACTGGATATGTTATTTACCTTAAATACATAGTTCCCTCACAGGGTTCCACTGAGAGTTAAGCCTTCTTCCCATTCTCTCCATACTCCAAGAACTCCCTATGACTCATAACATTAATATTTAATCAAGGTATGTTAACATTTCTTTCAATTTCTTATTGACTGTCCTAACTTTAGAGATGCTCTTTTTGTCCCTTGATCATATCTAGGAACAACTCCCGACAAGGTAGCGAAAAAACCTCTCTGCTGATGAAGTTAAACACCAATGTTTAACTTGACTCCAAACAAGCTGTTTGCATCTTCTTAAAGAAATATTGCAAAGACTGTCAGAGCATATGTCTGGTACCAGACCCAAAGGACCACCCAGCCCAGTGCTCTGACTGCAACAGGAAACAGCAAAGGCTTAGGCAAAGACAGAGCAAATACAGAGTGATCCTTCTCCCAGTGCATTCTCCCAGCAGCCAGCTATCCGTGGCTGAGAGATTTCCTGAGCCAAAGATCACATCTGCGTCAATGTGTTTAGTGGATCTTAATGGCCTTTTTTTTTTTCCATAAATGTGTCAAGATGCTTTTGGAACTATTTATAATTTTGCCCTCCATACCATCCGGCGAATTCCACAGTTTGCACCAGATGAAAAAAGTGCCTCTTTTGGGTTTTGACTGATAAATTTACTGGGGATTCCTACTTTTCACATTAAGAGAAAACAGCCATTTCCTAACCCCCCTCTGTGATCCCCCTAGACCTCTTTCATGTCCCACTCAGACATTTCTTTTCCAAGCTGAAAAGTCACAGAATCATAGAATCATTTATGTTGGAAAAGATCTTTAAGATCATCAAGTCCAACCATTAACCTAACCCTGCCATCCCACCACTAAACCATGTCCTTAAGCACCTCGTCTGCCCGTCTTCTGAATACCTCCAGGGATGGGGACTCAGCCACTTCCCTGGGCAGCCCATTCCAGTGCCTGACAACCCTTTCTGTGAAGAAATATTTCCTAATGTCCAACCTAAACCTGCCCTGGCACAACTTGAGGCCGTTTCCTCTTGTCCCATCACCCGTTACCTAGGAGAAGAGACCAACATCCTCCTTGCTACAACCTTCTTTCAGGTAGTTGTAGAGAGCAATAAGGTCTCCCCTCAGCCTCCTTTTCTCCAGGCTAAACAGCCCCAGTTCCGTCAGCCACTCCTCATAGGACTTGTGCTCCAAGTCCTAACACCCTACCGAATAAAAGGGAGGGTTTGAATCTTGCTGCCTTATGAGCTGAAACATTGAAAAGTGCACAGAAGTGTAGAAAATGATGCCAATGTACTATGAAGTAGATATATATTATACAAACATATTAATGAAAGTAGCATGTACAGTCCATTACCGGCTCTCAATGAAGACTGGACAGGACAACAACCAACCAAGCTTGGAGAGAACAATGTGCTTGGGACAAACCATGCGTGCCCTGCTGCTGAAGGATGTTGTTACATCAAACCAGTAAAAGCAAACATTTGCTCATAATTCAAACAAGTTTCAGCTCAGCTAAACTGATCCCAGAATCAGCTGTGCTGCCACAGAGATCAGATGTCTGCTATATTTCTATCAAGCACATTACAAAGCCTGTTCCACGTGAGGCTGAAACTCATTCAGCAAAAATGGCTCTGACTGCCTGAAGTCTGATCTAAGTTACAAGTCTTAGATCCAGCAAGTCTTAGATCAAGCTTAACTGAGCAGGTTTTTAAACTACCTTGAATTTTGGAGGCATGTTCTCCAAATAGGCAGTTTGGGTTTTTTCTGTATTCCTGCACCCAGGGAAATACAAAACATTGCTTTTTAATCCCCTCTGCAGGACATAAGTCCTCTTACTGCTTCCCCAACCTACCTTCTGGGCTGTGCCATAAATTCTGCTGGCGGCAAAGGGTACGACATACAGGAGCTAAAGAAACAACACAATAAAGACAAAGGCCTGAAAACATCCATCTGCAAATTACAGCCCATCTTTATTCTGCAGCCTATACCCTCAAAGGCTGTGGCACCTAGAGCCGGATGCTTGTGAGAGATACTGAAGTGACCCTTGGCTTTTACACTGCCTACCTGCTTAGCAAGACGTATTTATTTCATGTTCATCATGCAATCTGATATCATCCAATAATAAGTATTCTAAAAAAGCCAACTACATTTTCATATTTAATGTACATACTGTAGCTAAATAAAACCACTTTCGAGGGGTAAATAATTGCAGAGGAAGAGAAAAATTCAAGAGCGTAGGCTATGAAGATGCACTTTCAGCTGAAATGTTTTAAAAAGCCATTAGTTGAGGCAGAAAAGCAGGAAAGCTGTTCTTATATGGCTAAATGAACACGAGAGGAGGGTTTCACACTGTGGTAGATAAGTAGAAGAAAGCAAGGCGATCCACATGAAGGAAAGGATGGGAAGCAGGTTATAGCCTAGCAAATATAACAGAGAAGAGCAAGGAACCTGAATCAGAAACTTGCCTCACCCTGGGTTTAACGGCAAGTCCCTTAATCTTCTCTGTCTGACAGCTTTTCCATTTGTACTGGGGGGGTGGATCTCACAAGTGGGGTGTTTTAAGGATTAATAGTGCGAAGAGGTTTAGGAATGTAAGTCCAATACAGCCAGCCGCACAGAGTGGGGAAAAAAAAACAGGAGCTGGACTCCAGAAAAGTCATTGCAAGGTCTTCATATTTTTTTCTTCTGGAAATGCCGCTGTGCTTGAACTGCCTTTGGAAGACCCTATTCCCAGCTCCCCAGCGTGTAACATTCACTGAGACACCAGCATTCCCAAAAGCAGATGGCGGCTTTGGATCGTCTCTGCAGTGACTCTATCTGGACACTCAGCGATCCAGAAAATCCAGCTCCTCCCCACAAATGTCAATGGTTTCCACAACCCATCCCCCCCCCACATCTCCACATCTGCAAGACCAGTAGTCAATTATTCACTTCTCAGCCCAACCTCTCCCACCATTGTCCCAGTTTATAGGAGTTACTTTCCCCTTCTCCCCCCCTACTCCTTGGCACACCTCTGCTGAGATTCTTCTTTGCTCTCCTACGCCTTTGCTCTCCGCATGGGTTGCGGTGAAACATGGTGGAATAGGATGGGGTAAAACAACATAACCACAGCAGTGCTCAACCGTTCCTGCTTCTTTCTTGCCCAAGGGAGAAAAGAGTTTGGAATCTCCATTTTTCTCTTTTCCAAGCCTGGTACTACAATGCTAAAAGTGAGTGGAGCAAAACGAAGTCAACCTATTTTCCCCGAAGGTGGCAAGGGAGAAGCATGGCACAGAACATCTGCTCCTTCCACTGTCTGCTGACAGAAGGTCCACTTTCCTTTCTCCCAGGTTAAAACCCAAGGTTTTCCAGTCTTTTTCAGAATCCACAAAAAAAAAGTAGCCATCTGCTCTGCGAAACAAGGGTCACAGCTGGGGGCCATGACCTGGCCAGAGATGTAAGGCAGCACAAGCCCAAACCACAGGGCAGCAGCATGAGGTGACGTGGGGACCTTTTCCAAACAGCCCTGCCAGGTGGGCAGGCTAGGCAAGGCCAGGAAAGGGTGTGAAATAAGAAGAGCATGCAAAAATGGGAATTGCTCCGTTGGAGAGAAGGGGCGAGCAAACCTGTAGAAGGGTGTTGCAATGGACAAAGAGGATCTGAAGTAAAAATAAGGGCTTTTCTGGAGGTAGAATTGAGTCAACTGGCATGTGCAGGTCACACACATTACCCTACCTGTAATGACACCACCTCGGGGTTTGTCTGCACAGAAAGAGCCCAGCCTAGATTTGGCCAGCAGTGGGATGAGCAGCACAAGGAGACGAAGCAGGAGCTGTGTTGGTGGCTCTGCAGACAGCGCTCTGCCACCGGAGACAGCTCTGGATGAGCACCTCCCTGAGAGACTGTAGCTGAAGATGCTGTCTGCCAGATGGCCCCGAATTCTTCCCAAAGCTTTGGAGTGTGTCGTGATTTCCTCCTTTTTTAGGGCTATGATGTCCTGCCTCATGCAAAATGAGGCTTCGTCTGCTTTAAGCAGCAGTGAGGCAGAAGGCTCGGAGGGCTCTCGGCATGGGAGTCTGACGTTTCTCTTCAGCATTCGCAGGTAGCGGTAATATTGTTCACACCACAGGCAGCTACTATAGGCTGTTGTTTCCAGTGGGGATGAAGCGTGTCTCCCCAGGTAATAAGAAACTTGCCAGATACCCTGTGGGGAGCAGGCTGGGTCAGGAGAGGCGGTTTGTAAAGCCAAAGTGGACTAGGACCATATCTGATCTCAGGTGAGGGGGCCATCAGCGAAGCAACATGATGTGCAGGGGTCCAGAAGTGGTAAAAAGGAAGAAGAAAGGGGAAGAGATCAAGTGGAAAAAGGAGGATGCTGCCGGGCAGAAAAAACAGCAGATGAGATTGGAGAATGCAAGCTGGATAAACACTATTCTATCCCCCCTCCTTACCGGGCAAAAGCACTTTGAAAATAAGTCATTATTATTATGAACATAAAGAAATAATCCCAGTTTTGCTCTATCATCTGTCCGTTTGGTCGAGAAATGTCAGATGCTTGGGGAGGGGAGGAGGAACGGTTGACATCAGAAAACATCCATTTGTAAAATTGTATCTGCCAGTTTCCCAGCAGCTGTGATCTCCAGTTAATATCAGGAGCGAATGTGAAAGGCGAGACAGAGGGGAGCTGGGTGTGGGGGAATGATGATTTTCAGTTCTCCCAAGCAATACTTGGCACTAGAGCCATCACTTGATAACGAGTTGACTCAGTCGCCAACTCACACGGGCTCTCTCTCTAGTAATGGACTCCTCTCTCATTAGCAAATACAATTGACAGTAAAAATAAACACACTTGCACCCTCCTCCTCTTGTGCTGCTGACACAGCCCTGATTGACAGATCTCACGAGTACATCAATGAAAGGAGAGGACAGTTGCTGTTATCAGCCTGCTTGAACACAGGACGGAACTAATAATAATATCTTAGGTTTACTCAGTGTCTTTCTGTCACCATCCAAAGCACCGTAGAGCACGGAGAGCAGTCTAGGAGGCTCTGAATGGTTTGCAGTAAGTAAATTTGAGAAAGGGCTCTCATTCTAAACTTCCCTGATCAGTTGCTCACAGAAGCCATATTTTAAGTTCACTCGTTTTCTGTTAGCACTGACGGGGAACGATACCCAGAGTTAACAGCCTAGAAAAGAGAACAGAAAGCACCCAGCCTTTGTTTTGCTTGCAAAGTGAACAAAGTCCCAAACAGTCCCTTTGGTTCTGAAGCACGACTGCAGATACCTGTGTCTCGTCCCAGTGATGAAGTATTTTGGCAAGCCTCAGGAAAAAACTGCAAAGATGTTAAGCCTGAGTTACCTGAAAAGGAGAGGGGAGAAGAGAGGGAATAAAGCTTATTTGCTGCCTTTAAACAAATAATGCATCAGATCTTTTTGCACTGAAGTGCGAGTAGTTGAGATTAACACTTTGGTGAGGAGTTGTCATTACACCAGATCATAATGAAGGAAAAACCGTCGTAATTTCAGAAGTCTACCTAGGCATTAGCAATGCACACATGCAGTAACACCAGGACATTATGCACGGGACATGCCCAGCAGTCTGCAGCGGCAGACGCAGTTTTGTGAGAAGCAAAGCCTCTACCTCCCATCAAAGATTATACATTACAAAAACTTCAGCAAAGAGCCATTATGCACATACTCCACCGTCTATGTCTGAAGACACTATTTTGAGCAACAGCCGTATGTAAGTCTTCCAGCACACAGTGTTCTGCATGCATTATCCCACTTCACGTTACTCACTGCACATATCCTCCTGCCTGAACTGTCAGCTGCAATCTCACCGAAAAGGGCAACAGAGTTGAACCCATTCCCCTAGTGTTTAGTACCGTGGAGTCAATTCACTTTTCTGGGATTCAGTTTCTCTCCTGGGTGGGAGAGTTTCTGGCACGGCCCCACATTTTCCACAGCAGCAGAATTTCCTATGGAATACATTTTATGCCAGAGTATTTCTTCTTAAACCACAGGACTACATTCTTCAGGGAATAACATTCTACTTTAAGGTTGTAAAGAAACCTTAAAAGACCAAACAGATAAAATCTGATGCCACGCTGTCCTCCTGAATCCATGGAGGCCAGCATGGAAGCATCCTCTCCCATTCTCTTCCAGGGAGGTTTTATGCCTGAGCCAGCTCTGTGGCATTTCAGCAGTTGGGAGAAAAGCATAAAACCTTGCCTTTTCCTTACTGGCAACTAATGCTAATTAAAAAAAAAAGAAAAAAAAAAATCTCTATTAGGTTCATCTTAATGGAGAAAACAGCTAAATGAACCTGGGGTTCCTTAGCCCCAGTACAGACAGTGGCTGATTTACCAAACCCCAAGTTATCATCACTTCTCTCATTGACTTCCCTGTCAGCTGGTTCAACAGTGAACTGCAGCCAGTGCAAAAACTCATTCCATGTTGAAAACGGAAGTGCTATGCAAAACAAATTCAATGCAACCTCAGTATTGTTAATGAAAAGGATACAATATTAACCAGAGCATTATCATTTCATATGTAAATACTATTTTTTTTTTTTTTTTTTAGAATTCCTCTACAAATTGCACATGCTGTTGAAGGTAAGGAGTTTTCCAGCAGCATTAAGACCCAGTCAAAGGAAAAATGCAAGTTTTGTTTCTAGTAGCTGGGTGGCAAGACCATCTCAGACCTGGTTCCTGCAAAGAATCCAGCCTGGCCAGTTCTTCCCCAATCACTTCTCTCTTCTGCTTACTCAGCACACCCCATCTGCTGGCATATATTCTTCACTGATGCTTCTAGACAGGAGTTTGTGGACGCCAGTTTGTGGACTTGAAGAAAAGGGCATCAAACTCAGATCAGCTAAACTGGCAGTAGTGAGTAGCGTTAGGGGCTGGAGGCTGCCAAAATCTCAGTTGCTTGGAGGCTGGAGGTAGGATTTTCTGCATGGATGAAGGTCCTAGGGGAATTAGAGAAAAAGTGAAAAGGTTTCTTTAGGAAGGAGGGAGAAGCAGAAGGAGACACTAGCTGATCCCCAGCTTTCCATTCAAACCATCAAGAACACATCTATTCCTCCTGAATGCTCTGAGGCCGAGATGGAAAGCCATCATTTTTCCTTCCCAGTCTAACTGTGGTACCATGTTTTGCACAAAAACCCATCTGTTGTTGACGCTCAGTGTGCTCGACAGTTCTCTGTTCCCCTCCACCACAAGCTGTTGCTGTAGGGTTCAGTTCTTCTCATCCCAAATCTCATTTGCTTTCTGCAGCCAACAAGCTGCAGCTCTGAATGACTCCTAAAGAGAACAGAAGACTTGCAGCTTCTGATCTTGCTGATGGAAGTATTTGCTTTGTAACCTTTATCTCTTTCTACTGGCATACAGGAATTCCTCTGTGTACAAAGACCCCTTTATTTTTGTACCCACCTGCCCCAGATTTTTGCTCCTCCAACCTCCTGCATCGCATTCAGCACATCCTGCCTCCTGGGCCAGACCCTTCTGATAACATCATGTGAACAGAATAGGAGCAGCTCTATAATAGCAAATTACGTTTGTTTTAAATCTATATTTGTCATGCCAGTGTGCAACAGAGAAGACTTAATTAGCCAGTGAAGCTCGCCTTTGGTATGTTTTCATGAATACAGTAAGAGTTTTGATGCATGACTTCAGGCTACCACAACAAACAAAGAAAACACACCATGAAATTAAGAAACATAATAATATACAAGAGAAGACACTTGGCTGCTGTTACACATTTCACTGAGAAATGGGCCACCACCAAACCTGGATCAAGCTGCCTATATCTAGGGACATTTTTTAATAAAGATCCAAATTTTGCACTGCAGTCTCAGTTAAATGCTGGAAAGAAGTTAATGAGATGACTGCACTGCACAGGACCCTGTGCAGAAATGAGGAGAGAGAAGAAAGCACAGATGACTAAGTGAATGGCCCTGATGTGACACATTAACAAAACCGAAGGTTGTTTTGCATCGTTTTGACGGCAAGGGCTGCAAAAAGACTGCTGTGCCAATGAGGACAACACCAGACCCTGTCTGTATTTCTGTCGTGCTCCCTATTACAGTCTGTACAACTCCAAAGTGGACCCACCCGGCTCCACACATGCTCACACAGCTCTTCAGAGCAGAGGTGTACCCCACTGGTGTCAGCGATGCAGTGCAGATGAGCAATATTAAGAGTCAGCATCAAGAGTCGAAGCTGGACTTTCCACTGACCAAGAAGCTGCAAAATGGCATCCTTGAGGTAGCCAGACCACATCTTAGTGAAGGAAGTCTTCAGATCTGTCCAGGTATGGCTTTGATCCACTCCTAACTCTGTCACACATCTTGCCTGTCCTTCTCTGATGAGCAGAAGTTAAATGATACATTTGACTTTGCAGGTATAAGGATTCATGAGTTAACATTTACCCTTCCCTACACACACTGCTGTGTGATGCCATTTATTATCTTTCAGCCCTCCGTTCACGTTAAGGGGAGAAATCAAATACAAAACCCCCAGTTTCAGACCACAAAGAGGAAAACTATCAAGCCTCAATTTCTACCAACTGCTTTCAATTTTACCTACCATGATTTCTAGCCGATAGACTTTCTCTCCTGGGTTTCAGTAATGCTGGCAACCTGCAGCCTGAAGGAGAAGCACTAGACCAGCAAGCTTTACCAGGTATGGTTCTGCTGGCAAATTCCTTACAGCTTCACTGTGCTTGCAGCACCCATTAATGCACGTCGCTTTGCCGCTACTACTTCCGCATAGCACAGCATGAGAAAGAAAATAGCACCTGCAAGCAGACACCTGGGGCTTGCATCCAGGTGTGAGCAGCTGGGGCTTTTTCATACGACTTCAGCTTACAAGAAAGCCACGTTTGGAGTGCACGGATGAGGAGCAGTGTGGGAAGGTCTTACCAAAACTGGCTCTGTCACTCCAGGGCTGAAGAGAATATTTCATTCTCCAAGAGCTGCCAATCTAGTACTTTTTTGCCAGTGATAATATTTTCTAAGTTTAAAAATAAACTTAGTGAAGTATGTGCTACCTAACAATGTATGTCTCTTCAGTCTCAGGAAGCAAAAAAAAAAAAAGAAAAAGCAGACTGACTATCAAGCACTGCAAACCGGTATCAGGTATAACCAAATTACAGTTTAATCTGTTTCAGGTATCCCATTTAGAGTGTCAGATCTTTCAAGGAAATAGGTTTTCCCCACTGAGAAATGTATATGCAGTGAAATGAAAGCCATTTTAGCCCCATGCAAACCAAAAGGAGGTTGGATATCTATTTTAAATAATCACACAAATGTTAATTTTTCATGGTGGAAGTAAGACCCGAGAGGAGAGGAACACTCCCCACTTCCAACCCTCCAAACTACTGTCTTGGCTACTCAAGCCTGAGGTGTAATACAGCACATGGTAATACAGACCCTGCTTTTGCTGCTATTTGCCATCTTTAGAGACAGGGCAGGGCACCAGTGGCCTGCAGAGCCCTCTTTGAATATTTGGGGCACCATCCAAGCACTGTCTAGCAGGAGAGGTGAGCAAGATGCCAAGGTGAGAGGGAGACTCCCAGCGCGTGTCCACGCACCGATGCCCAAACCCTCCATCCACCGGACGTCCACCCTCCCTCTCCCCCCCCCCTCAGCTGGCAGGCAGATCCCACGGGAGCCAGGTGGCCATGGGGCAGGGACCTGGGCCCCGGCTGCCTGTGGGGGCTCCTCCAGCTCCCCCCACACTGCCCTTCCACGCACAAGAGGGAAAAAAAATTCCGCAGGCAAAGGAGGAAGGCGAGTGCTGCAAAGTGGCTCATTGGTTTCTATGGCAACTGGCTCCGCTCTACTCCAGCTGCTTACCCCACAGTCCCTCTGTCACCCTATTTTTAGCTGAAAAATCAAGGGAAGAGGAAAAAGTGGTGGGGGTTTGGGGAGGAGAGAGCTGGGGGACCTTCTTGGGTTCTGCGGAGAAGAGGTTAACATGGATGCCACTGTGTCTTGATTTCAATTGCAAGTTAAATCCTCGCTGCAGAGGCTTCCTATGGGATTCCTTGGACGTGATGCACAGTCAGGTCCCATATTTGCCAAGACCATGAAGCAGATTGCAAGCAAGGCGGCCCAGCCATCCCCCTGTGCAGCTGGGCTGTGAATTTGACCTTGGCATCAAAACTGGAAAGCGAGAAAGCTTTTCCATACTTGGGGAAAAAAACCCTCTCCCCTCCCACAGCCCAATGCAACGAAGTGATGGGTGTCAGCACACCAATGGGTTTTTAACTCTTTGGACTGAAAAGTTATTTCCTTTCTTTAAAAAAAGTTGAGTCTGTCCGTGATCTCTCTGTCCTGCATGGTGCAAGACAATCCTCACAATGGATGCAACAGGTTTTGCTCAAATATCTCGTCAATGGAAGACCCAGATCCAAATTTACCTGGGCTGTACCAAGGCTATACTTTAGTTAATGGATTTTGGTATTGGGGACTTTGATTGTTGAGCTGCAATACATCTGCTGGTAAATCTAGAGCAAAGATATTGTAGCCCGCAGTTTTAGTATGCATAGGAGCGTGCGTTCACAAAAGCATGGGTCCCTTAGTCTCTTCTGACTGACTACCTGCCTCTCTGAAATGGATGTACCCAAACACTCGGAGATACAGCTATTTCAACTGATATTTTTAGCTTCATTCCCCTCCCTTTCCCCAGAAATTCTAGAAATTTTATAACAAAGTGTTGCAATTATCCTCAAAATAATAATCTTTAAACTCCAAACCAAGGCAGATTGATGTCATAAACATCTCTATTCACTTTTTTCATTTCAACTGCCATGACATTTGATGCTTGCCTCCAAACTGTTCCTGCTAACAGGGTTGTGGAAGCCTACCTTTGTACCACTCATTTTCATTTGCTGCCATGAGGAGGGATATTGATCTATGTATCTCTGCTCACACAGCAAGGCTTCCCATTTTGGAGCTGTGATATTGTCAGACTAAGAGGACAAGGAAAAGATCAATGATTTCTAACAATGATCACTTTTAAGAGGAAGTGCATTGGTAAAATGACTTACTAGTCAAGCATCGCATTCGCAGTCTCTGCAACCAGCTCTGTATCCTGGCAGGCATTAACACTCTTGCTGTAGATAAAAGCAGTATATTGGGAGGGTAATCGTCCACTTTAAAAATGTTACTGGCTATGGCATGTGATGGTATAGACTGTACAGGGCTTAAGAGAAGCCACACCAATGGAGCAGGATGCAGCCGACAGCATCTAGCAGTGCCACACCAAGCAGTGTAAGAAGTGTCAGGGCACCAGCAGGGCTGGGGGCTCCCCAGGGATATCCCATCACTTCAGCCAGGGAGCAGGGTAACTGGGGGGCACTGGGAGCAGCCGCAGCCCTGGGCATCGGGAATGTCCCCGGTGCAGTGGGACCCATGGCTGGGCAGGGCAGGGCTGCGGGGAGCCAGAGAGCAGCCCTGCCGCGGCATCGCTGGGGCAGGGGATGATGGTCCTGGCGGGCTGAAATGGGGTCCTGGCACCCAGACAGGGTGGAAGGAGCCCCAGGAGATGCTGGGCAGGGACAGTCAGGGCTGGTGATGCCCTCGGAGCCCTGAAAAGAAAGTTGTAGGAGGCTCAAGAAACATTTTAATTCCTAGGAATTTCAAAACTGGCTCACTCCATAGAGCCACTGAGATTTTTCACTTTAGTTTGTGGCCTCCAGAACACCCAGTGGCAACATGCCTCGTGGTTTAATTACCACTGTGTGAAGTACTCGAGTACTGCATTTGCCAATTTTTCCCTGAATGGCCCTTTGTTAGTTTCTGGAAAGACACAAAGAAAAGGTGTTCCCGACAGACTTCTTCTGATCCATGTTACTTTTAGACACTTTGATCAAGTCCCTTCTGACTAAATTTCATTTCCTGAAGCCATTACCAAGCCCATCCTCCCAGGGAACCTTGTAAAACCTGTTATCAGAATCTGCCCTGGCAGGACACAACACGCTCACCTTATAACCCTCCTGCATCTCTGCACAGTCTGGGGGACTGCCAGGATGGAAACCCACACAGAAAGCAGAGGGAGGAGCAGAGGGAGGACTCAGAACCACAAATCTTCCTCTGACAGCCCTGGAAGATGAGAGGTCCCTGAGAAAAGGACAAGGATGGTAGGAGAGGTACAGAATACCCAAGCACACAGTCAGGCCTGCTCTGCAAGGGAACTTGCTGCAGGAGGCCTCTGGCCAGCCCAGAAGAGATGCTGGGGAGAAGAGGTCCTTTGCAGTGAGGGGCACCTAAGGCAGAAGCAGGGGTCACCCAAAGGGAAGCAGCAAGGCACGCCTGCAAGGCAGGGAGGGAGAGAGACAGAGGGAAAATACATGCCAGTAAGCACACGTGAGCGGCCAGGATGGAGGGCAGCCTGCACCGGGTGGTGGCGGATAACCTCCTGCCCTGAGCAGTAAATGAAAGGGCAAGTGACTCCTCTTGGAAGGAGCAGTCAAGAATGGAAGAGAAAGTAATCAGATGTGCATCCTCACTTGCCTCTGCAGGTTAGATAGAGGTGGAAGCTCTGTGACTACCAGACAAGTTACTTGACTGAGGAGTTGTGTCCCATTTGGAAAACTGGAGGCTATGATCCTGACCTTTCTTGTAGAGCATTTTTGTATCTACAGGTGGAAATCACCAGCTCTAGGTGGTGATACTGATCATTATTTATTCTGCTTTCTGACAAGAGGAGTGTACACGCACTTCCAGATGAAGTGTGTGCGCACATTTAATATTAATTTATGGCAAGTAGTCACGTGCAGCCTTGACATTTGTTTTCCATGTATAGTAGCAACAGGAAACCTGAGCCTTTGAATGTTTATGAGAAATGAGCACACATGCAAACAATCCTGACAGAAGACAATCTTCTTTAAAACCTGCCTATTTTCACTTCTTTTGCATTTCTCATTTGCCCTTATTCAGCACATTTTAACCTGCAGACATTATCCTCAAAAGGTCATAGGAAACTCAGATTGTCAAATAAAGCTGAGGCGCTGCAAAGATGGTACTTAGTAACACGTACAGACTGAGACTGATAAAGAAACATGGAGAGAAATCTTAAAGCGGTCTGACCATAGCGTAAGGCCTGATAAAAGAGTCTTCCACTCATCAGTGGGGACCCTCAGCTCTTTGTCCACCATAAACTAGAAGACCAAGTTAAAAAGAGAAAGCCATAACAATTATGAGTTGTGAACCAGCCCCATGGAACAGGCTTTGTATCTGCACCTCCATATAGTCCATGGGAGCAAGGTGATACAAAACTCTTCAATCTGAGTGACACAGCCTAAAACTCAGGAGTGACTCCTTCCAGGGCTGTCAACAAACATGTGTAGAGCAGCTACAAGGCATCAAAGTCTATTTGTTCTGCAGAGCTCTTAGATAAATCCCTCCGGATAGTGGTCCTCAGGATGACTGAGCTACAAAGCTGGTGGGTACCAGTGACCACTCCAACACCGTTGACTCTCTAATGATCTCAAATCCCTCAGTCTCAGGGGGAAGCAAGATAAATCTAAAACACAGACACAGAGAGACTCCTGGAGAGAGAAATAAGCTCTTTGGAGTGTCCCATCCAGCAGTTCTTGTTCATGGGAGATACTCAAGGGAAGAAAGGTCAAAGTCAGATGGACACCTTTTGCTCCTTCTTTCTAAGGACTGCTGTTCCTTTGTCAAGGATAACTCCATGGCCATCAGATCTCTTTTAGCAACATCATGCATGGATGTTTATCATCTACTGTGTTAGACCTTGTCCGAGCCTGATTCCCCTCAATATCAAGCAAGAGTGGCTTGTAGCACCTATTCTGGGTGTTATGCCATTTGTGTGCTCTGGGTTCTGGGCACAGAAACATAGAGGAAGGGAATCTTGAGGCTGTTTCGTCATCAGTCGTTTTAATGAAGCAGAATAATTCCTTTATACAGAGGGGACAGGCAGTCTATCTTGTCCTTCTGAGGTCTGTTGGCTCGTTCATAACTTGCAGTGGTGGTCTTGAAAAAGACAGCATAGTTCACAGCGAGGCACTCTTTGGAAAGGAGATACTTGCTTAAGCAGGCCACTGTCCCCATCGCCCAGTGCAAAAGGCCTGTAAGCTAATTTTCACTCTACTTGGTGTCCTAAGTCCGTGTCAGTCTGACCTTTGCAGTAAAGGAGTTCATCCCATTTATTCACATCCTTAAAATTCCAGCTACACCTCGGTATCCAGTGACCCTGGTTGCCTTGGCTGCAAAGTGATGGCAGGGGCATTTCAGGATCTTGTGCCAGCAAAAGAAGCAGCATTAGAAACAGGGAGGAGGATGCTGTGTTATGCAAGACATCCAGGAAAGAAATTATGCAGGACACTAGCAACATCCCGCAAGACAAGAAGACTTCTAGGTATTGTTTCAGATACTGGCAGTGTCTGAAACATCACAGGATGATGATGCTGTGATTGCTTTTGTGCTTCAGCATCTCCGCCAGGAGACAGCTCACAAGGTGCTTATGTTGAAAAGCAGGAAACAGCTGGCTGGAAGTTAGGGTTTCACAGCAGCAATGATCCATAGGAGGATCCAACCACAAGGCACACATGTGCACTGGAAGAGTTTGAAACACACGTCTTATGAGCAACTGTGGTTCACCCCTCAAAACAGCTCTTCAATTGGATCAACGAAGACTCAGTTTGGAGAAGTGATGGGCTAACATACATCCTGCTGAGTTTGTCAGACACTAGAGTTCTTTGAGGACATTGCTGCTCCCTGATCTGTCTGTCCTGCCCCATCCTACACAGGCACATCTTTTTCTCCCTAAGGCCTACGTTGATGGATCCTCAAGGACTTTTTGAGACACCTTTGCAGCAAATTACATAGCATTGTTCAGCAAGAGACAAAGGTCAAACAACCAGCTTGGGAGCGGGCTAGTAACATCATACTGCGTGATTCCTAAAAAGGGCTCTAATAATGGGTACAATGTAAGGGACTGCCGTAGCAGCAAGCTGACAATTTAGTGTTGCTATGCAACTTGAGTTGTGAACAGACTTTTGCAGTTGCTTCTTGTTTGTCTGTTGAATGCTCAGTGACAGTGTCTGGCAACCTTCCCCCTTCATCACTTTACCTAAATCAACAAGAATTCATGTGCAGATTTTGTGCCAAGGTGCCCTCTTCCAGCCACTAGTCTGAGCAAACCGAGGTGCAGACACCTACAATCCTTCTTCCAAGCTGAATGAGATTCCTGTTGTGCCACACACACATATGGAGAAAGCTACATACATTCACACACATTTCTCCTTTCCTCTGATTCATTGCACATCTTCCCCTTTGTCCTCCTTTCCTACCCTAAGGTCATCGTGTTGTCAAATAGTGCTGTCTTTGAAAGCCTTTCCCTTGCCGTGTCCCAGCTCTTGTAATGCCAGCTCACACTCCTTTTTAACTTTGTACACGAGGTTCCTTCAGACCCTTTTATCTTTCTCCCAGCTGTTTTCTCAAACTCATACAAAGTGGGGATAGGTATGGCTATTTGCTCCATCTGGTTTTATTCACCTGTCCCGATACTGCCTTGTCCTGTCTTGAAACTTTGACCAGTTTTAAAACCCTCAAACAATGCTGCCTGCAGCCCTGTCCTCGGGACTCTGACAATCTGACAAAACTCAGTGGTTAGGGAAGCTGAGCGGTTCGTCTCTGCAGCTGAAACCCAACTGCTCCTAGTGACACCTCTTTGTGCCACCTTCAGAAGCTCTCCCTTGCTTGCTGGTATCACCTGAATATCAAGGTGATGGCTACTCTGCATCACTATCAACCACTGCTCATTCCCTACAGTTCTTCGGTATCGCTTCCTAGACAACCCTTGAAGTCCTCATTCAATTTGTTGCTTTTTTCTGAATTCCTTCACTTTCCACAATCTGTTTTGTGGTGTTGCTTGCATGACACCTAATAGCCGCAGCTCGGACTTGGCTGCATTTCAGTGGTAGGAGGGGGAACACAGTGAACTGTGAACTGAAACTCCATATAATGTTGGTAGAGATGATAACAAGTAAAGGAGGGCTTGCTATGCACGCTATCTCCAGAAAAACATCTTTGCAAATGTGTGTCTGCGCAGGCATTGTGGAGATAGGGATTACGTTATGCAGAGGGGAAGAGGAGCTGACTGACAGTAGAGATTTGCAGTCCATATTGATGTTTCACAATTGTGCATCTGTCTGCAGAACAGCCATGGAGCTCTCGAAGTCATTGCACTAAAAAAAAAAAATATAAGGAAAGATAAATCAATAACTTCACTCACCCTTTTACCACAGCTCAGAGGGTGGAGGAGGAGAGTGTCATAACAACTCACACTAGTGAGGAAATTTTAATTGAAACAGTCTTCAACCAGAAAATACTATTTTTGATAAAATCAACATTTTTCACAAAATCATAAGTACAATTGAAAAGTCCCTATGGAAAAGGAGGCTCAAACAACATTTTCTGTATTGGAAAGTTTGCCTTGGGGAAAAAATGCTAGATTTTCTTTCAAATTAAAATACTCAGTTTGAAAGCAACCTTATCTTTTCTTATTGTATTCTACTGCTTGCATTGTTTTTACATTCTTCAGTTAATAATGAGAGACACTGATGTGTTCAATATCCTGCCATTAGCCTGGAATCAGGTTTCTAGGATATTAAAAACAATTGGTCCCTAACTAGTACCCAGCACATTTCTTCTTCTGAGTGTAAAAACTTAAATTGTTTCATTCAGCACAGACTAATAAAGCTGGTACCACTTTTGATAGAAAACTCATTACTTGGTAGAAAAATCTCTTGTTTTGAAAATAAAATATTGCCTGTACTAAATTATATAACAGAATATTTAATTACGATATTCATGGCATGCTATGTTACTGGTAGGGCTGCATAACATGCCCTCATATGAGACTTGATTTGGCATAACCTAACTCTGCATTACAACTGACATGTGAAATGGTACCAAAACTTAACTAATTTTAAAAAAAAAAACATCAGCTGCTTTTCTAAAAGTATCTAACTGAAATGTTCATAATTTTCAGTTCTTAAGAACACACTGAAAATAGGATTTTTATCACTAAGAGTAGCAAGAAGCTTTGAAATAATGAACTTTGAAATTTCTCTCAAAATGAGCAGTTCAAGTTTCATCTGGCTCTCACTTAACCTGTGATTCATTCTTTGTACTAACTCTAAATCTCCCTATTTGGAATAGTTTTAAGATTGGAGGCCTTGTCAAAAGCAACTGTCATAAATACAGCATGCACTTCATCTTAGCTGGGTCTACCAGCATTTGTTGCCAGATAAATCAGTTCATCAGCACTCACTTTCATCTCAATTTTAACACTTTTTATACACATTCATGGGAATCTCAAAATTATCTCCATCAGGATATATAAATGAGGATGAAAGAAATCAGGATCAATTAAATCAGTCTTGCAACCCAACCACACCCAAGAACTAGGAAGGCTTCAACACTCCCACCGCAGCCCCGCTCACAAAATCCTGTTGCAGAGAGGACCTGGGATGGGACAGACACTTCTCCGCCATTCCTCCGCTCATCCCATTCTGCACCTGGAGAGCTTGGACTTTCCTTTCTAGCATGCGAGAGCAGCAAGAAAAGAAAAAAGCTCTCCCTTCTGAAGGCACAAGTCCTCTGCTCTTTCTGCCTTCAGCAACTGCAATGAAACCGCAGCCCAAGGCTTCCACCTAGTGTCTGCTGGCAAGCTCGGCACACCACCCCGGCTGAAAATGTGGGATGCTAGTGGGTGCCCTGAAGCTTACAGATAAGGAGCAAAGGCTTGGGTTATGTTCGAGATGGGAATATTTTCCTTACAATACAAAAACGAGTCTCAGCTCGTTATGAACCACTCAAGCCTCGTGTGCCGTCAACTAGAACTCAAATGCTAGATTCCGGTTTATGCATGGAGAATAAGATTATCTTTTGTTTTTTCCCCCATCATACAGCCCGCACTAAAATCCAAGGCTTTAGGAGGATGCCACACAAAAAAGGAGAAGAGAAATTTATTGGATTAGGTAGGACTTCTCTCCCACGCCCAAGGATATCTTCTCAACCTCTCTCCAGGGTGCTGCCTTCACTCTGTGGTCAGCCTCCAAGAAACCTGAAGGAGTTACTAACACTTCAATCCCTACTAATTGAGAGACATTTAAAAATTAGGTCTGGCCTCTAGAACAGATACCTGATATACAGGCACTTTCTTTCCGCCTGTGTTTGACCCCCTCCTCCACCTTCATTTCACAGACTTGGTGGGACTTCAGGCAGAAAAAAACAAGGACCCTATCACCTATTTTTTCTGCCTATCCCGTTCTCCATGCCAAGAAAAGACTGTATTTGCTGTTGGGTTTTTATTTCCTCAAGGGCAGCTAAAGCAGCACGATCCTGGCAGCTGGCAAAGCAGCGCCCTTTCTCTTCATTGTCATCCTCATATACTGGCCTGACATGAAACTGTCCTCTACCTTCTCTGGTAAGTCCAGGTTTTAAAAATCTCTAGTGCAGGTGTTTCCAAGACCTTTCGCAAGAGGCTGTTCCTTCCTATTTTTAAAATGCCTCTCTTGATCTCTTTGTTTCAGCTACCTTGAAGTGAGACTCCTTGCTCTCCCCTGTGCTTTGGTTTACGGAGGCTGGAGGCTATGTTCTCCCTCCAACACCTGTTACTAGGGCATGTGGGTATGTATATGTAGATCCATACATTCACCCATTCACAAGAAAACTGTTAAGAGGAGCTCAGAGATTACAACGTGGACCCAGAGCTTTTTAGAATACGGAATCACACTTGAAAACTGGAGTCACTGAAAGCCATAAAAACTCTCCAAGTCATGAAACCTAATCAGCGTCCCACTACCCCACTTCTCTCATCTACAAAAGCCCATCTTCCTCCACCGTCCCAGCTGCCTAATCTTTTGACATGTATGTGAAATTCAGAATATGTTCCATGGGGTGTAAGGCCCATTCTAGCTGAATCTGTCTATGTGCAAAGCAAAGATAAAAGGGAAAGAAGAAGCCACTGATGGAAGAAATGGTTGGAGCAGAGGCACATGCATCGCCCCTTGGGGATGATGAAGGCATTGTGCAATACAGACATTTTAGCATCCTGCTAGCATAAGACCACCAGGTGGGAGCTTCACCACTGTATTGGCAGAAGCTATAGGGTAAAGTCAGAGATATTTTATTGACGTCACTAGCCAGCATTACTTAGAACAGGGCTAAGCACAACTGCAAAAAGAACTGCCTCCAAGCTATTCTATTTATATTCCTACCAGAGCTACCATTGGTACACTCATGCTGCTGCTGAAATCCTGACCCTGTTGTTGCCAGTGTAGCCACAGCCCTGAGAAGATCATTTTGGATCATTTCAGAATTTGGCATGTCTTAATACCAGCAAAAGCAGCATTGGCAGGGGGTGGAGTGTGCTATTTGCACAGGACCTGCGTCAGGATTGGCATTCAGTGAATAGCAAGACATATGAAGGCATTTTATCCCAATATAGAGAATAACGCATCTTCCTCTGCATTGCTGGTGGTAACTTTGGCAGTCCAAGGAACAATGGTAATTGCTTGTTACTGTGGAAACAAGACCTCCAGAAATAACACTAATGAGCCAGCAGGGTCGTGGGAGAAACACAAGCATACTGTCTCCTGCAAACACACATGATTTGCCTGCACACAAGAGATGGGCTCTGGGGAGAGGATCAATTTATTTGAACACAACAGGCACCCAGCACAACCTCCGCTCATCCCCCATATCAGTCTGAGCCTGCAAACAATTTAAGTGACTTGAAAAAAAGTTCAGATAACTTTGGAAATCATTACTTTTCACCTCCCTCCCTGCCTTATATTTTGGGGGACTTGATTGGGACATGCTCCCTTTGGATGGAGCCATTTTGTGCTTTGTGTAATACACCTGATAGGAAGACGTCTCCAAAAATCTCTGGCGGGAAAACCACGTTCTTACAAATCACCCTAGCCAGTTCTGCAGATGCAAGGGATATTGGTAATCTGGGAGATGTGTCTATAAGTGTCTGAATGGCAAGGTCCTTCTCCTAAAAATAATAATCTGTTGGTGATCCACCACTCCACACAAAACAAGACGAAAGGAGGGAAGCGTACAGCCAAAGAGGGGAAAGGGGGTAGGAGACACCGGAGAGCTTACTGCAGTGGCAGCACACCATGTCTT
This sequence comes from Gorsachius magnificus, assembly GCA_034008185.1. Classification (NCBI taxonomy): domain Eukaryota; kingdom Metazoa; phylum Chordata; class Aves; order Pelecaniformes; family Ardeidae; genus Gorsachius; species Gorsachius magnificus. The sequence goes on along the minus strand of CM067081.1, from coordinate 163,550,105 downwards.
TTTTCCCTTTCATGCCATGTTGCCCCTGACAGAGAGAGGAGAAGATGGTGTAAAGGAAGCGGGATGGTGATGGCAACCTCTGAATTCAGCTATTTCACACTCCACATTCTTCTGCCTTGTAAAGTCCCCAAAATGCTGCTTTCTGCCCCCGGGCCCTACTGGCACAGCGGTGTGGTGGGTGCCTGCATATTCACAGTCAGCTCAGCCTCCTGTGCTAGGTGCCAGAGAAGTGGACCTGGTGCCCAGACTGCCCTGAAGGAGGCTTTCCTTTGCCTGCCAATGGCTCTGAGGCCTTTAAACTTTTTGCCAAACTCTAAGAGAAATGTTTTACCCTTGAGAAGAGCAGATAGGAGCTGGCAGCAGCAAACAGTACGTGTGCCACTGATGTGTGGACACAGACTCCACAATCTGTAAGACTGTAAAGTAAGTATGTTTATTCAGCGCTGGGCAGCACAGGGGGTAGTCCCACCAAAGTCGCACGCACCTCTACGTGGCAACTTGTCCTGTTTATATGTAGCAAAGTGTTACATATGCATAAAGTTTCCCGATATGCCTATACATATGCATAACCTGTCTTCACTTCATATTAAAATTAGTTTCATGAGGTCATTTCCCTAAGTCCCTCCCCACTGCGCTTGCTCAGTGCCTCCTTGTGGTGGTCGTCGGGGGGGTCGTGGGGATGAAGGCTGATGGCTCCTCTTCATCACTGCTAGTAAACCCTTGTTCTTGCGCAGACTCAGTTGCTTCTTTGCTATTGCCCAAACTGCAGGGTCGGTTTAAGCCAGTTCTTAAGGCAAATTCCTGGTTGTTATCAAGAACTGTCCTTCGTAAGGAGCCGCAAATCTTCCTGCGTAGTTAGCAAGACATTTGAGCACTATCTATCAATTTGATTCTCTGGGCTGCGCAGCAATCTAGACAATTATTACGCAGCATCTTATCTACTAAGATTCCCTTAACCCCTTCTCTCACCACCGAATGTTATAGCCTCACTGCTGCATTTGGGGTGGCCTTGCAGTAGCCCCACTGCTCACTGAACATTCCTTACCAGCTCAGAAGGAGCCAACTGATGTTCATCAACAGCTCTCAACAGCCTTTTCATCTATGTCAGGCAGGTCATGGGGCAAAACACAAGCTAAGAACCATTCAGAAAGGAATTGCTGGTGTACGCAAGTCCCCCCTCGGGGCTTCCCCCTTATTAGGAAGCCACATTCAGATGTACTTCCAGTGTACTCAAATATATGCACTAACCAAGCGTTGATGGGGCCTTAGCAGAAAGTATAAACCAGCTGCTTGGTTGTTTTCTAAAAAAAAAAAAAAAACTTATGAGGGAGATTGTAGCACAGGTCAGCTCCCTGGAGTAACTACTGATGCACAAGCTCTTTCCCCAGGGGGAATCCAAGGTGGTTTTGCTCTTCTCAGCTAAGGGTGGAGTACTTCAGATTAGCAGATAGCTACCAAGGAGCAAAGATAGGCACAAGCCAGAGCTGGCCCAGGCCAGTCAACACTTGAAATCACACCCTGCCTTAATATGCAGGAATGCTTTTGATTGACCCTACCATACAGGGGAGAGAAAAGAAGGTGTAAATGTCATAGAATCATAGAATGTTTTGGGTTGGAAGAGACCCCTAGAGGTCATCTAGTCCAACGCCCCTGCAGTGAGCAGGTACACCACTGACTAAATGTCAGTCACAGGGAGAAGAAAGAAGTGGGTATACTCAGGTGACAAGGGTTTATTTACTGATAGCTCCTGTGGTGGGCCAGGAGCTTCTCAAAAAGCAAACAGGTAGGGTCACTGCTTTGCTTATTATTGCACTCCCTGGAATCGTTTTTATTTACTATTTATTTATTAGCTACACCAAGAAGCTTCAGGCAAAATCAAGGCACTACTGCCCAGATTATGAACATCCCTGACACCAGCACTTTGACACAACGTATGCCCCCACAAAAAGCAAAAGGATGAGAAGAAAGACTGTGTTGCCCCCAGACTAGGACCTCAGGCAGAAAGACATGCAAGGACCCAGCTATGGTTACCTCAGGAGTTAGTGGCAGAGCCAGTAGTTCACGGATAGTAATGTCAGCCTACACAGCCTTTGTCCAGAGCCTTAATCATAAACTCCTCCTTTTTTCTGCAACCCAAAAGCCAGAAAGAGAACATGGGCAAGCAGTGGGAAGCAGTTTGACACATTAAATGAGGAAAAAAAAAAATCAGAAGTTAAATGACCAAAATGGTGGCATGTCCTTCAAATAATATTGCATTGACATGATATTGTGGGGGAGGGCTCTCTAAGGCTTTAATCACTTTATTTTCAGAAGTCTTAATGGGCGCTTGTGCCAGGTTTTTTCCCCTTCAAAAATACAAAAAAAAAAAACAAAACAAAAAACCAACCAAAAAACCAACCTATTTAAGGCCCCGAATCACTCTCAGACATGTACGTCAAACAAAACAAAATATAACTACGGGTATATTGAAGCCAGTAAATGAACAGCATATTCTCCAATGCTGAGCTGCTGGGACCCCAGTTCAGGATTTCTATGTTTCCCCAGCAACAGCAGGTGATGCTGCAGGCACCGGAGGAGAGCCAGGTCCAGCAGCTCCCGGAAAGCCGAACCAGCTTGGAGCTGCAGCCGGGGAAGGATAGAGCCAGTTGAATACGGGAGGCAATTGCCCCGAATGCTGTTCCTTGCAAAGAAAGAAAACAAGAGCTTAATTCCGTGTGGCCTCCCTCTGATCTGGCTACGTGAGCAGCTGCCCAGTGTGTAAGAACCTCATAGGTGTTAAAGAAAGAGAGAAGAAATGAAGCCCAATTTGGATAACAATTCCTGAGGTTGTGGCCACGTATTTGCCTAGAGCACCCTGCCCCTCCAAATCCAGAAGGTTACCATGGTGACAAATTTCAGCTGTAGGTAAGAAGAAAATGTTTCTGTATGAAAGCCATTTTGTAGAAACATGAAAAACCAAAGATTAAGCCCCACTGCACTGTTTATAATCTTTGTTGCCATATATTCACAACTAGATGAGCTTTCTCATCTCAGGAATGGTTAATCACAATGCAAATAAGCTGCTTTTGTTTTAATTCATGTGTTCTGCTAATGGAGTTCATCCCCATACAGTAAAACAATGCTCTCAAAATTTACCGAAACATGAGGGTATTCACTTGCTTCCAAACTGCATCTAAGGGAGTTATTAATACTTTTGATTATCAGAAGCTAGATCTATTCCATTGCCTGACTGCGAATTAGAAGAAAATTACCTTAAATTATGTTTGGATCTGATTCATAGCACCTTAAGCATGGAGAGCCCCCAGCACAGCCCACATCACAAAGGCACAGCGGGGAGCCAAGCACGGCTGGTACTACAGGCTTCCTCTCAGTAACTCAGGGGAAGGTTACAGCCCAATGCTCGCGCATTCACCGGGCCTAAATCATATATCAGCTCATGAAAGCTACTGCAGTAAACTCCCTCCGCTCCCATCCCGGGATCCCCAGGTAACTGGCGTGTACTGAGCTGCCGTTTCCTCGGTTGTCCCAGGCTGAGCCGCCCTCCCGCTGGTTTAATTTCTCTCCGACTTAGCACAGCAGTAGGCACAGGCAGCCACGCAGCCTTGGGTGACACCAGATCATCAACTGGGAGCCAGGGGCAGAGTGCCAGCTGCTAGCAGCTCCTGTAAAACTACTGACCTTACCACCACCGAGGATCTGGCTTTGTGGCACTCAGCGATGCCCTTCTCGGCAAACCCTTCCTCACCTGCCGAGTCTCACGGAGACACCAACGTGCCTGTGGCTGTAACGCCATTCCTCACAGCCACCAGCACAGCTAAGTCACACCCTGGCTTTAGTAGGGTCAAACGAGCAGCAAGACGGTGCTCAGGCGGCGGGGTAAAACTGTGCTTTAAACAAGGCATCCCTTCTACAGGAATTCACAAAAAAAAATGTGGGGTTGTCACTCCCCGCTGCTGACTGCAGGTCCACGATGTGATTGGAAATGCATTCCCACCTCCTTTGTCTCCAGCGCAGGAATGAAGGCTTGATCCTTCCTTCCCCCCATGAGCCCACACAGCCACATGCTACTTGACCGTCCCCATCAGCACGCACAGCCGCATCACAAGCGCTGTTGCAGAGCACTGCGGTATTCTCCTTTCGCCTCGAATCCTTTCAAAAGACCTATGAGCTGGAATCTCAACGTCATGCTTTACTTAGTCCTCAAATTGCCTTTCAGTAGCCACTGAAATGTAGCGATTACAATCCATTTATTGGGTAAGGATTTGCAGTGAACTAAGCCACAGTGAATTGTGCCAGGTTAATTGCGCACTGAGCTCCACAAATACACAACCAAAGTTCAGCCCTTGCCCAGCTCAGAGAGGTGCTCTCTGGCTAATTTATGATGTCCTCTAGCCATGGCAGGTGAAGAGAGGGCAACCACTAGCCAGTAAAGCCAGCAGCAGTTTTGAGTCTTTATCACATAGCAGCAAATGTGCCCTTGCGGTTTGTGATGGGGGGGGAAGATCCTCGCTGCTCATCTTTCTTCCTGAGATTGTCATAGGACTGTGAGTAGCGTTTGTACTGGAGAGTCCAAGTTAAGCGAAGGTCCGGTCTGGTCAGAGTTCGGATGGGAGCAGGGCTGTGTAATCATTTCATCCACTTCAGCAGGTTCGGGTGTTAAAACCTGCCTCCAGACATTGCCCCTCCCTGCATCCTCCGCCAGCACCAACACTGGCTGCTCTCGGCTCAGCCACCAGCCCTCCCACTGTCCGACCAGGCTCAAGCCAGAAGTCTCAGCCCGCACAAATCTCTGTTCCACTTCCAGAACTGATGGGTGTTCTCCTGGCAGCCCAAGATAGCAATGCTCCATGGGAAAATCATGTGGGAGAAGGAGGGACATTCTCCTGGGAACCCAACTTTTCCTGGTGCTGGCAGGTGTCTTCTTTCTGGATGAAATAGAAAGCCAAGGTTCTTCCTGCTAATAGTCATTAAATAACTTTTCTTTTTTTCCTAGTACCATTTCAGTATTTTGATCAAGTTCCAGCTTGGTTAATTACATACTTTCTATCTGAATTCCTGCCCAAGCTTCATTTAGAGAAATTATTCATTTCCTATCTTCAACATTATTATTATTGTGCTTATTTGCACGACGTGCTTAGCATTCATTGTACGCATCTTCAGCGCTCTGATGGGTTCATCAGAGTGGTGCCAGTGGGATGGAAAAGAAGAGCACTCCTCAGCCGCCACCCTGAAAAATCAGCCCTCCTCCCCATCGCATATGGGCAACTTTGCACCGCTGCAGATTAGGGAATGTTCACAGTCACATCTGAGGCATCACAAAAATATTACCAATTCCTCCTCAGGACATGCCTGAATGCTGAACAGTAACGTTATTTAGAAACAAAATCTTTATCTGACTGCAAATAACAAGTCAAAGGGAAAAATACTCAGACTATTACATTTTCCAGGTCACACCTTCCCAACAGTGAAGACAACAAGGAAAAGTTGGGTGGGACTGGCAGGAACACAGCCCTGGGAACACTTTCTGTGTTTCCTTGCAAGGGTAAAAGATCTGAGCAGTCTGCATCTCACATGACCATCTTGCGTTAACCTCGTGCAGAATGTGGTTTTCTGTCACATGGCAATGGATGTGTACAGAGAATTTCAGTTTATGAAACTTGGTCATGTTGAAAGTGATGTTTTCCTTGCCCCAGTGATTTGTTTTCTACCCAGCTGTTTTCACCAGCTTTTAGGCTTCACTCCTCAATATCTCTCCTGTAGCCCCCTGAGTTTTACCACACGGGATCAGAGGGGCGCACTTTTTCCCTCTTCCCATCTCAGCCAGGAACTTATTATGAAAACCCCTGGAGACTGGCAGAGACCCCAACACGACAGCCATGTTGCTGGCTCACGGACAGGAGGGCAGGAGCAGGACGGCCAGAATGGAGGAGTATGTAACCACACACACAGCTGTGACCATTCCCAGCATGTGAGGTCAGGCAAGCGTTACTGAAAATTATAATTAATATAAAATGGATGATCTAACACCAACCGCATTATATACTTTTGTTGGGTAATAATATCCCCAGGACAAGAGAGAACCTTGCATAAATGTCAGAAATGGAGCAAACACCCAGCCTATAACACATCAACTGCACTCCAGCTCTTGGGGTTTGCTTGCTTTTTGATGTGGATTATGATCTGATTCCAAACGCAGGGCATCAAAATCAAAGCAGCAGCAGCAGCCGGACAGGGAGCCCTGTATGAGACCGCTCCATCTGTATCTAATCGTGGACAGACGTGGAACAGTGATGGAGCAGAAGACGACGTATCACTATCCAGTTGGAAATCAGCCTCTTTCCCAGTGCTGAGATAAAACCCCAGAGAGTTTCACTGGCTCAGCCTCAGTCTGAAGGGCAAACAAATTTCAGCGAGGTGACATCTGATCCTCTGCTTCTCACGCACGCTCCTTCCCGCGCCGCAAGTTACTGCAACCTCTCTTGAGAAAGCAGAAAGCCCCTTAGAGGCAGGAATTTTCAGCGTCTGTAATATCAGGCCACATTACCAGCACCTTTCCAGCTTTGCCTTGGGTTAGACAGATGTTTATTCTAGAGAGAACTGGAAGTGATTTAAGACATTAGCATTCCTCAGATAAATGCCTCCCCCGATCTGATCTCCACGCTCATATCAGCAAGATCCTCACTCCCACTGCCAGGAGGACAGAAGGTGCAAGCATTCATTCCTCATCCACTGCTGTTCAGAGCCCATTATCTGAGCTTAAACTGCTGGGGAAGGTGATCTGAGGCTGGACTGTAGCACCCTTCCCATCACACCCGCTCGGCTGGGGAGGCAGAAGTCTCCAGCCCTGGGGGAAGCTGAACCATTGGGGAGAGGAACATCTTAAAACTACCTTACCCAGACCCAGAAAAGAAAGCCTGTCCACATCCTTAAACATCTTGCACACCCTCTAAACTCACTCAAGATTTTCTTCTACTCAACAGCTGTCAACACGCACATGCCCCACGCTGGCATTCGAACCCATGTTCCTCACTGCATGCAGGTGGGAATCTCCCCGGTGACACAATCCTGAGCCGTCACACCCAGCACAACTCTTGTGATACCCGATGGCTTTGTGAGCAGAGGCTATAATCAGGTACCTACCCTAGAGTCTGAGATTTAGGGGGTTTTAAGCACATTTCTAGCTTTCATGACAATGTGGCAAACTCGCAAGTAGACAATAAATGTTCCAGCACCAGACGGCAAATGAAAGAATCCAAAATGTACTGCTTCAGGTTGTTGCTGGTGGTGGTTTAATCTTTTAATTTTAAAGGCAATCTCATTTTGGAGGGGAGGCTTGGCACATAAGTTCTGTATGTTTGGGCTGGCAGCATTGTTTCCAATAAGCAAACCTTCTGCCATAATAAATATGTACATGTTCAGGGACCAGCTTGTTACGGGTATGTTTATGCAACATACCTCTGGTAGTCACAAGCTCATGCTGGCCCACAATACACCATGTAGACATACCCTGTGATTCCCTGAGGAAAGAGGTCTTTGCTTCACTCTCTCCCCTCACTACTGCAGAGACTGTCCCAGCCCTCCATGCAGTTTGAGAACTGACTCCTCCACAGTTTGCTCTGAACATGCTTGGTATTAAAGCACCACTCTTCCCCCAAGCCATTTGCTACTAGGACCATCCCTTTTCCTGCCTCGCATGACTTCAGGGTTCTAAGAAGATGAGTCAATGCATTTTAAACCAAAAATTGCACTTTGTTTTTCCAGTAGATTCTTTCCTCTGTCAATAGGTTGTTAAGACTGAAGAATCTACCTCTTTTCTTAACTCTCAGTGCAGTTACCTTTAGTTTGCCAGAGCCATGATGCTGCCCATATCCTGCTTAACTTTCTAGTTCCCTAAGCAAGGTCCTATCTAGTCTGGAGCTCAGCATGGCTCTGGTCGTATTGGGCATCCTATGTACAAGCAGTGAACACTTCCTGCACTGATGGCAGTGTCTTCCCCTTTGTGTAGCCTCGTCTTTGCCATCGTGGAGATTTCTCATGTGGAGATGAGGGAAATTTTGCATAATCTGATGTAACATGGCTATGTCAGCAGGACTTCACAGACCAGACACAGCATCACTCAATGCTCTTGTGTAGAAATTCCAACTTGGCCTGGAGAGGTTTAGACTATGTACCTTTTTCTCTTTTTTTTTTTTTTTAATGCTACATATTTTCTTTATTTAACTCAAGGCCTTATTCAATCCTATTAATATTGGCTTTATCAAGGATTCCTCCCCCCCTTTTTTTAGGCACAAAACCTACATTTAAGTCCTATGCAAAAGGCAGTTGTGATCCGCTAAGGCTGTGGCAACATGTTGCTCAAAACTAAGGGGACTCCAAGTAAGGATGCACAAAGGAATAGTAGTAAGTAGCATGGTCACCATCAAAATCTCCATTAAAACAAAGAAATTATATGACTGAAACAAAGACCTCACAAAGACGACCTGGATTTACTCCATACAGAAAAAGAGCAAAAAGGAAGAAGATACATTAAAGAAGACTGTGCAGATACTTATGGTTTAAAAAGTGACCAACCACTACCCCAGCCATAACTCCAGAAACAGAAAGAAACTCCTCCTTTATGGGAAGTTGAAACTTAGTTTCGGGAGGGCTCTGAAAAGTGATAGAAGAATTTCTCACTGTTTCTGGGGTGGGGGCCCAGATGAAAAGTCAGCAAAAAGTGTGCTGTGAATGCTGGAGGGGGAAATCACTCTGTGTTCTTCAGATGGGACCAGGTATTTTCCAAAGCTGGAAAAGGATGAGGTGCCCAGAAAAAATAATAGCAGGAGAAACAGATATTTAAAAAGTAAAAATGGGATTTGTGTGGTACATGTGATTGCTAAAAATCTCAGTGCAGAGGCGACAGAATGCCTGTGGAGGGGAAGGAAGCAGAGGGGCTAGGAGGGCTGCCGAATCAAATCCTGCCCAGGGAGGGACAGGGCTTGGGGGTCGGCAAAGGAGGTGAACAGGCACTTCTAGAAAAGGGAAGACAATTACAACACACAGAGCTGAAACACAGTTGCTTTTTACAAAGAGACTAGCTAATGGGTAAGAGGAGCCAGATAAAATGCTGCTGCGGAGAGGTCACTATCAGTTCATGCAGCTTGTTGCAAACATTCCATGCCCTTCCTCAGTATAAAAGCAGTAGAGAGATTGAAAGTCGATAAGGCAACCAGGTGAGAAAGGAAAAACAAGTTTGGTTGGTAATTCTGCAGAGATACCTGAAAAGACCATCTGAGGAGCTGAATGGGAGCTTCAGTGAAGAGCCATCCTAAAACAAAAGGAAATAAGGGAGAGCACCTGGGAGCTGCTGTTTGAAAGCAGCAGCAAGCAGAAAAGGAATGAAAAGCTACCAGGATTCCCTCTAGAGCTCCCTAGAAAGCTCATCCATTTTATTAAACCGCAAGACCTCATGAAAGCAAAGCAGCCTGGGCTCTACGTGCTATTTCACACACCCCCCCACACCTTTTTTTACTCTCCTTGCTCTCTTCCAAACAAACCAGCCAAAGAAAAAGTGTTTAATGTCTAAAGAGCCCTTAATCAATAACACCATTACCCTGTTCCCAAAGCACGATGGTGCAGAGGCCACTGGGACCTGCTGAGTAAGAAGCACGAAGGTACCAGGGGCAGCAGCAGCCGCATGTGGCCCGGTATCGGTGCGGGATCACAGACAGACACAGGATGCTGCTCCGCAGCGGATCTCAGGACAACCAGACACCCCGAGCTACAGCATGTGCATTCAGAGAATCAGGCTGGGAGACATCTGTTGACCACTGCTTTAGCCCATACAAATGCAAACGTTAGCCACGGCCTCAGGAGTATTACCCTAAGCCACGTCCCAGACTTTGAAAACTCCACCTCTTGCCCAAAGGCAAGCGGCCCACTTCTCATTTCCCCAGCAAGCTCCAGCTTCTCAAAAGCTTTGTTTTTCAGGTGTCTTTATAAACACACACCATCTATCCTCCACTGCTGCTCCTCCCATTCTGAAATAAATGTGTGTAGCAGCAGGATTTCATTTGGGGAAGAACAGAAAAGCAATTTCAGACAAAACGCATCTTTAAAACACTTCTCAGACCTGATTACCAAGCCTCTGGCAACCAGCACAGTTGTCTAGGGCTCTGATATTAGGTCATAAATTACCTAGCCAAGAGCACCACAAGCAGAAAGAGTCCAAGAAAAATAGTAATAAAAAATTGAATGTGAAAAATAAAAACAGTTGTCTTCCCCCACTGCTAAAATGCCAGAGTAGCAAAGTTACAGAATGACATTACAGTGGGGTTCTCTGAGGGGACAAATGTGAAATTGTGTTACAGATCGAAATATTTCTGTCTTGTCAGTTCTGTTCCAGTTCAGATCAGTGTTCTGTAACACATAAATTCTGAGCGGCATTGGAAATCTCAGACCAGTTCTCATGAAAACGGCATCCTCATCGGAAACGTACCACCTCCAGCAGAAGCCCAAATGAAAACTTGCATTTTCTTATCGCTGATTTTGATACTTTAAAAGGATTTTTAAAAGCATTTGTGGAAACAGCTAGACTGGCATCATTTTCTTTACATACCAAATGCAGTTGCCAAGACAGGGACTATAATCACACCAGCTTGTTTCAATCTGTCCAGGAAGGAGTATATTTAGAAACAAAGGCAAAGTTCATTTTCATCTGGCTGCAGAGATTATATCTGTTGAGAAGTGTTATCTTCCATTCAAATTAATATCTAACCATACTAATTTTCAAGAGAGATCAAAACATAGCTAAAAATAAGTTATATTTTTTTTTAAATTCAGAAAGAATGTTTCTGTAGAACCCTACTGAAATTGCATCTCAGTCACTTGAAACCGTACCTTCAGATTTCAGTGTTTTTCATGCACACTAGCTTAAAAACAATTGTCATTTTAACCCAAAATCTTAAACTTCCACATTTTAAAACACTGATAAATTGGAGAGAGAAAAAAAAAAAAAAAAAAAAAGACTGACCCTTTTGTAAAGCTTCAGGAAAATATAAGCCTATTGGAATCCATCCTTTTCCATTAATTCGTTCAGGTATGAGAAACTGGTTATCTTCCAGTGACAAACTTCCTGGCCAAAAAAAAAAAAAAAAAAGAAAACAAAAACCCCACAGCTAAAATCTCCACACAGAATTATCATTTGGAATCAGCATTTTGGATTTCCCACTGGAAACTAAGGTAAGACCAGACCCTATTTTATAGAAACCCCAAAGCAACCACCGGTTAGTAAGAGAAAGTGGGGTTTCCACTTCCATGAATGAAGAAAGATATTGTAGTCTCTACTCCGATCGCAGCTCCCAGTCATAAAAGAGATCTTCTAAAAGTTCAGGAAGCGTTTGATACGATTGGACAAATCCGTTGTTTTCATTCCTTTCACCTGTTTCTCAGTGTTAATTTTTAATTTGAATGACAGCAGTTCAGAACAACCTCCAAGTTTGTGTGACCCAGTCAAGGAAGTTATGAAAAATACAAAAGCCTGAAAGTAGCCTTGCTTGAGGTAAAAGCAGATATGTGTTTAAGGAGTTTTATGTAAATAAAGTGGAGAGGCTTTACGGAGGGAAAAAAAAAAAATGTCTTTTGTTAACTCCGGGGTTTGGAGGGGTCTTGGTTGTGCTTTTAAGAATCTGACCGTTTCTCCCATGAATTTTTAAGAGTGCCAATACCAAAGAAGATCAAGAGATGGCAGCATTGGTAAAGCATCTCACCGCTCAGCCTCACTCCCTTTTCTGTACTGGGCCAGATTTGTTCAATACCTTGTTTCATTGGTGCTAAAACGCCAACCCCAAAAAGAGTTCTGATTAAGTATGCCCTGAATTGCGGTCGGTTTGCAAATCTTGGTTATGTGTGGTACAAATGTGGACTGGGAAAAAAGAAGTACTAGAAAAGAGGGAGTAACTACTCTCCTTACTGGAACACCAGCCAGCTCTCAAAGAGTGGAGCTGCCTGGCACGTCACCGTTATATGTATAATTAAGATTAGTAATTGTTTGCCTTACAGTAGGCCCCCAATGTTCCAATCAGAACTATATCTAATTGTAGTGTTGCTGCAAAAGCATGTATTAAAAGGCAGCCCCTGCCAAAGAAATTTACTATGTAGATGAGGACACGCAGCATGAAAACCCTCTACATCACTGAAAATGAGAGCAGAAGGAGTGCAAAGATAACACAGAAAAATCATTCCACATATGATAGTCCACCCTCATGCAGATGACTTTTAGCAACGTGAAGATATACAGCAAAAAAAAATTAAGAACAATAATCCTATTTTATAAAAAATATCTCTAGTTTTCTCTTCAGTGTGTCCAGCTTTTTTTACAATCTGGCCACCTGAGTCCTCTTGAGATCCAGGAAAACGGTTGCACAGTGCAAGCTAGTCTTTCTGATTTCAGCAGGACTTCAGCCCACCTTTAAATGTAAATACTTGTTTGAGTTGTGCCTTGGAAGATGATCTGAGGTTCAATCCGAAAGATATACAATCATAAGTCAAGCACTTAAAACATGAGAGCTAGACTAGAAGAAAATCAAGCACATTTTCACAATTTTCACCCCACTACATACACACGTGTGTGTTTCTCAGGTGACTGAGGTCACCATGAGATGCACCGTCAAGCATTATTGTGAAGACCATTTTGTGGTATGCAATGTATTCACGACAAGTGTTAGATATTTAGTGAAAGAAATAGCTTAGAGGGACTTGCAGTCATCCAGCTAACGCTGTGGCCACACAAACCAGGTACATTGTCCTTGACCCCATTGCTTCAGTGCAACACAGGCACCCAGTCAGAGAGGCTGGGAAGTCCCTGGGGACATGCTGTTTGCGTCCATGATCCATGTGCAGGCACTAGGCACTAGGAAGGGGAACCGGTGGTCCCACCCTGGGGGAAGCCCAGGCATGTACCCACACAGGACTAGAGGGAGAGGTCAGGGGACCAGGAGCCTAGGCTGTGGGGCAGAAAAGGGTGCTCTTCCTCTGTACCTCAGGTTGAGGCTTCATGAGACACCTCAACCAGTCAAAGAGCTTGCTGCCTCCAAAGGGGAGCTCCACTCCTTCCCACTCACCCCCTGCGCCTCCCTATACCCTCCATTCCCTACAGCACCCATCTGGCCCTTTGGTCAATCAGTGCAACTTCCTCAGGAGCAGAAAGCAAACCAAACAGTACAGAAGCAATGGTTTTCTGCTATTTCAGCAAGCATCCAGCTCACTAAAAGTCACCCAAGAGCCAAGGGGTCAGAAGCACACACGGGAGCAGGGAAGGGCAAGCAGGACTGCCCCTCTCCATAGCTGCAAGCTATTTGATCAGCTCCAACTATCATGTGAAACATCACCCTTAATTAATATCTGAGCACTTTAAGTGAGGTGCTTTCAAGTAACATCAGTCACAACTCTATGCTAGTGATGATATAAATTTTAGCAGACCTATCAACCCACTTAGACTCACAATCTCATAGGAGACTTACAACCTCATGGTACAAAAACCTTCATTCCAAATATTTCTCTCTTTCCTTCAATGTTCAGAAATGCTACAGGCTGCTTTTCTTTTGTATGAAGAACATTATCATATACCCATGCTACAGTGTTTTAACAGAGTGATTGGTTTGTTTTTATCAACACCATCTAACTACAGCAAATAATCTTAACAAATCATCTAAGTACCTCAAATTAAGATTACACGGCGTATTCCACACACCATATACCTTCCTTTTGAAGCAAGATTCATGTATTCATCTTCAGAGAGAAATCTCGGAGATTCATCAGAGGTTAGAAAGTAAGCAGCCTTTGTGAGTTATCCCAGTGCAGGCCAAGTAAATTAAAAGAACATAACAAATATAGTAAGTCGGTGCCCACTTTTCAAGCCTGTATTTCCCACAGCTTCACCAAAAAGAAAGCTAACAGCTGAAAGCTCACATTTTACAGCACATTCCACAGAAGAAATATATTCAGGTCATCAGCAGACAAATCAAACAAGAAATTTTACAGCTATGCTGCTTTGCACGTGTGTCTTTCTTTCATTTTGTGACCAGTTCCCTAATTTTCAGTTGGAAAATTAGGTTTAGTGTTTTTCAAAACTACTTGCTCAACAAATCCCAAGGGCAATTGCTTAAATGGTGGAGCTAAGAAATGTCTTTCCAAATTTTGTTTGGATTTTGGTTTTCTATCATCTGTAAAATACTAACCCTGCACTTACTTGACTGTAGTAGTTGGAATTAAACTAATTAGAGGGAAAGTTTTTAAACCATCACATGCAGTTATCTCTGGCAAAAACATTGCTAGGCTTATGCAAAGTTTCTTGAAATTATGAAATCCTAATCACTCGTGATGTGTGATTAGAGCTTTTACATTAGCTGTTTTCTCCACATAAGACAAACTTTGTTAATAACAAAACAACCAGTGCTGGGTTCATTTCAGCCTACTATCACATTGTCCTAATTCCACGGCACTCTGCACATTTTATAATGGTATCCTCAACACCTGAGAGTACTTCTAGCTGTAATTATAAATAAATACCCCAAGAATGCATGTTATATAGACCTGACTTTTCTTGGTCAATGCCATTAAAGCTGTTTTAACACACAAACTTGATAAGCCATAACCCACGCCACATTGGATTGACTCTGGAACAACAAAGGAATTGTTGACTGTCTCTTCTTCCATATTTCTGTTCTCCTGGAAGTACCCGACCTTTTAGATGATGAAAAGGCTTTTGACAGTGTGGAGTGGCCACATAGCCAAAGTACTGAAAGGAGTTTTCTTTTAGAAAGTCTGTTTTAATTGTCTGAACTACTTTGCAGAAAAGCCAAAATATTTGGGAACCTCGGTCAGATGATAAAAACCTTTACTACTTTTTGTTGGTGTTTTTTTTTTTTTAAGAGAGAGAGAACAGGTTTCTCTACTGGTTTGAATAATCAGCAGTAGCTCTAAAAATATCTGGTTTCATTCACACAGTAATAAAGAGATAACATTAACCTTTAGGTAATATATTCTCTCGCGGATAAACAGTGGAGAGGCACTCTACCCTAATTCTGGTGAAAATACAGATTTGCTCCTTCTACAACGTAAAAATGTAACTTATACAGAGTGTTACTACTGAATAAAAAAAAAAAGGTTTTCCATTTTTTTCTTTCAGAAGATTCTTCATTGGTTTTACAAGACTTAAAATTGAAAGGAATACTGGTGTTTCTCAAACAGAAATGAAAGATTGATAACATGGCACACAAAATTAAGTAGTCTTTCAATAACTTAATAAAATAAAAGTTTAATTTTTAAAAATGGGTTGAATTCTGTATGTTTATTAGAATTATATTTTGGGTATAAGAAAATTTTGTCTTCACTCTACTTCTGGAAAAAGAATGAAAAAAAAAAATCTTTTTTTTCCTAAAAATGTAAATATAATGCCCCCTAACATTTTAATAATACTTTAAAATAATGAGGTAATCATGCTTGAACACTTTCACTCTTTAAACGTTAGAAAATGCCAGACCTTTGCTCACATGCACATGTAACCCTATCCTTCAGAGTGGCATTATTATTGCTATTCAAATGTCAAAAGCTTGTTAGTCACATGTTCATTAAATTATAATATGCTGTTTATAATATTTATTTAAGAAACCACTAAATACTAGTTAAGAAAGTATTTTTTAATTTAAATTATACATAGCAACTTTTTCTTTCTTGACTTTATTTCTTACAAAGATCATTTCTTTGTCTACATGTATACATCTTGCGGCTATAGAAAGATAAGAATCTGTTTCACAATAATTGAGCCATACTTATGTGGTGAGATATTTTTTTTTCCTTAGTGAAGTGTCCTTTGGTCTCACAGAAAAGCAGCTAAAGATACTCTGAAAGCTGGAAGTTGAACATAGATTAAATTAACAGGAAACACAGTTCAAAATATTATCTACCAGATAAATCAGTCACAGAAACAGTGTTTCTAGAGACATCCATTGAAATCTTTAACTCAAGAGTAAATATTTTGAAACTTTAAGCAGAAACTACTGAGCATGATTTAAAAAAAAGCATTGAGGGTAGTTCTACAGTCTTCTGAAGCAGGAGGTCAGAGATAGTTGCTTTCACATCTAGCCTTAAAACATACTATGATAAGCATAATTCTCAAGATTACATATTTTATTTTCTTAATTTAGCCATTTCACCAGCACTTATGTGGAGAGTAGCATGATTTTCCTTTCAAGTTTTGCTCCACTGTGATGCTTTAGCAGCACAGTCTTGTAAATAGAGGAATATACAACATCATTAGGAAATCTCCTTCAAAAGCTTATGCCTTTTTCAGAACATCCTGGTCCCACTACACAAACAGGAGAAAATATATCCAAAATTACCAAAATCCTGTGCGGTATCCATTCTTCACTTGTAATACAGGAAAGGAGGGCATTAACTGTGAAACTAACGTAAATACAGAAGTAGATGGTCAAAATTCTCAGGAGCATACAGGCCCTCACCTTTTCACATGGGTGGACAAGGTTTCAGCCTTCAAGGTCCTCTGGCAATTACTTCTGTAATTATTCAAATAAGCAGCATTTAAATTCAAGTATTTTCAAAAGGGCATAATTCATCTCAGGTGACCTTGGCCAACCAAAACTGCATTAGCAGGAGAGGATCTGGCCTGAAAAACACACCTGCTATGGTGGTTCCAAAAAGGAGGGTGAGGGCACAAGAGACATTTGCAGACTCAGTAATTTGTGCTATAAATAACAGCCAGCTATGCCCCAGGCAGATTTGCCTCCTTTGACTTGTTAGATGAGTTATATTACAGCTGTTGGCTGAAAGAAGAGAACTCTGCATTGTTAAATGAAGTTTCTTTACACTACAAGGACATAATCTCCACTCCAGTACATTGTTATGCTGTATTTCGCTGGGTTTGTTTCTTCTTCCCACTTGTCTACTGCCTCTCAATGCTAAGTCCAATCAATGGTGGTTAGTTCAATCCTGGCCACGGATCTCTCAAGAACTTCTTTCTCCATCTAAATGTTTTCATTTTCATAATATTAAAACCAGGATGAGAAATTCTTGTATCACATCCCTTCCCCCAAGAGAGACAAGACTGTATTCAAAATTATAAAATGTTTTCAAACTCCCATCCTCTTCAGTAAAGTTTTTCATTTTTTAGCTTTAGGGAGGGAGCCCACCCTCACAACAAACCTTAAATTCACACACAAAAATATGGGCTTCGTCCTGGCTGCTCTAGGCAGAAATCTATCTGCTCTCCTGTGCTGAGGATTAGGGAGATTTTCATTCTCATTTTTTCAGCTCCTTGCCATCCTACTATTCTCTTCCGCTCATTTTCTCTTTACCTTACAGGCCAGTCTCCTGCCACACATGTACCCTCAGACTTCTGCCTGCTACCACAAGGCTCCCTTTCCTTTTGCTCTGCCCCCTTATTCTGCTGCTATACCTCCCTCACCTGCACATACTTCATATTTTGAGGGCAAGGAGCTATTCAAAATATCTCCCAGCAATCTCTAATCTCAACTTTTCTGAAGCAGAATCATAAGAATAAAACTTGTGAAGAAGAAATGAGTCAATAAAAGCATTGTCATGGTGGGCAGCCTAACAAATAGCCCACAGTGTGAGGGTCTCCCACCCATCTTCACAGAAGGCAGCATAAGGGGTCACTGCACAAAGTGACCTCTTCAGAGAGAGGAAAAGAAGCTGCCTGAATTCAAGTAGACAAATAGCAAATATAAATAAATAACTCATCAAATAAAATCACAGAGAATTACCTCCTTCCAAAGCACAAGGTGCACTGGCTGGTCTTCTGTGCCATGCGTGTAGCTATGGATATCTTCTCCCATACAGATATAGGAAGTATCTGACAAGCAGATGCAACAGAGGGCAAGTGCGACTTTACTTGGAAGAGATGTCCCCTTCACAAGCAGCCAACTCCTAACAATTTCAACACTCCCTGCAAGAAAACCTTCAGGTAGCCTCAGGCAACAATAAATCATTAAGAAATGTTACTGGTACCCCATACCTCTCTACAGGACGCCGCAAGTAACATGCAACCTTTCAAAGCAAGTAAGTTTCTAGCTACCTTCATGACACACTGTGAAATTTTATGAGAAATTTAAGCTATTCAGAATTACCAGATAACTCTACTCATAGAGCCACACACTACAGGAAATGTTAATGCAGCATGTCGAACCACAGAAAAGGAAAATACTGCTAAGTAACCATGAGGACTGCAGGTACCAAAGCAAAAGCTGTCTGTACTGAACTAGACCTGACCTGGAGTAAGAGCCAGGATTGGTAGCCGACTCCTTCAGTGTGAGAACACCTATCGATAAAGATACCTACAATTAGCTTTGATCAAGTGAGGACACTGGATACTGTTCAGCAGAGGAGAGGAGAAGCACTTCACCAAGCTCTGCAAGAGCTGCACATGCTGCTTTGTCTCATTACAAATGGCAGCAAATCATGAAGATGCATAACACAGTGATTTCCACCTATTTCAGGTTAAATTACTACAATCCATCTTTTACCCTGTTTCTCACCTTACAGAGTGAAAAAAAGCAAACGAGGGCCTTGCCTGAAGCAACTAAACAAGTTCGCAAAACCAGCATGATTTCCGGATACTCCCATTTCACCATTTCCAGATAATTCCTATGTTATGCAGATGATGGTGACTGTCATCTCCATCCGGCCATTTAGTGTTTCTTCTTGAATGTGTCCCAGGCTCTCTTTAGTGTCATGACACACAAACTTCTAGGAAGAAAGAAATTAACTTCCATTTAATCCTCTTTCTTCAAGGTTTTTTAGAGAAAAACCTGAAGCAAATACTACTTTGGCATGGTTTGGATTCAAAATCAACATGACTTCAGATAAAATAATTATAAGTCTGCACTAAGGATAAGTTTGTGGTGTAAAACTTGTGTTTACAAGTTTACATGCATTGCGAATACGGAAGTAATAAAAAGAAAATTCAAGTTGGAGTCAACTGAAAAGGCAACGTCATCCCACAGTGACGCAGGTCACTAATGCTTCTTGTTTTGACCACACTGTCAGTGTGTCACCTTCATCGGTCACAAGTAACAAAGAAAATGATCAACAGCGTTTCCTGGTTTGGTAGTCAATGTCCAACACAGACAAGATGAACACCAAAGCTATGAAGCAGAAGGTGAGTGGCTCCCGCATTCAGCGACATAAATCAGTCCGGTGGGCCAATGATTTACAGCCTTGCACATAAGAACATCAATCAAGTGCCCTTAAGCGCCCTTGACTCTCAGACTGAAGATGCCAGGTGACCTGGCAAGCCTGGGTGCAGACTCTGTTGTATGTCTTCCCACCTCCCCCTGCTCACCAAGAGGCTTGGGAAGACACAGAGAGTGCAGTCTGCGCTCTTGCGATTACCAAAGCAATAAATTCAGGCAGGGCTCAGTAAAGCAGGCAGCAATTGAGACAAGACACTCCATCATCTGACAGACAAGCCCTACTGGATGCCCAGGATACAACTATACAAAACTAAGCAATGACACGTAGTTCTGTCAAAAAGACTTCACTAGTCCCAGCTACCAGATATCCCAGCAGCCTTGGGGATCTGGAGACGGTATACTGCAGAGATCCATGCAAATGCAGATCCTTTATATTCAGTGTTCACGGGTCCTATCTTTTTGTCACTTTTTTTTTTTCCCAGTTCTTTTGAGTCTTCTAATGGCTTCCCGTACTTCAGCACTTGTCTTCCCTGCTTCTTTTCTAAATCCTTACACAGACACTTTCTTCAGCTTCTTTATCCCCATCCTGCTTACAAGCTTTGAAATCACACAGCAGCAGCTATTCTTCTTTCTGGTTTTTTTTGCTGGTCCAGTTCTGGGTTACTTAAGCCAACTATTGCAGATGCCAACCACAGGCTGCACTGGCTACATTAGAACTGTATGTATAACGATCCTGTGTCTCGATTAATCTAGTATTAGACTTCGGGATACTGCTGGCTCCCTAGCTGTCATTGCAGAACACCAATCTTATTTCCGTAACTGTGTCTGAAATTAACATGGAAGAAACGTCACAGAGCATGAAAAGTCAACACATCGCACGTATTTGTCTCACTCATGCAAAGCCCTTAATCTAATTCCCTGAAAAACAAGTGAAAAATAAACTCTGATTTCACAGGATCTTGACTATGAATGTAAAACAACATGCAAGCAAAAAGGTTATAATATTTTCATCAAGCTCAAGAAAAGGGAGTGATATGCAATATGTCAATTTTAGGACAGGAAAGCAGAATGACTTCCCAAGAATTTATTTTATTTTTAATAGAAAAATTCCCATTCTCTCCAGATTTAGAAATTGTTGGGCTCTTTTCTGAAAGCAGAGTCAAGCCACACCGTAGAAAAGTATAGGACCAACATTACTACTCCTATGTAAGCTGCTGTATGGGAGCATGCCAGGATGCATTCTTGTACTGCCAGCACCTAGCAAGTGTATTCAGCTCTCAGCGAGCATCCTTTGCCAGAGATCTGTAGGCTTCCTCACTTGCCAAGAGAAAATTTCAAACTGTGGTATTCCAGTTCCTCACATCCTGCTCATTCATCTTCGTATCTCTCCTGCATCTCAACTCCCCATCCCCTCTCAACTCTTAGCTCCCTTGCAGATTATATTGCACCACCTGATCAATCTATGCCACATCCAGGTTGCCCACACTTCTCTGTCCTCAAGCCTCCTGAATATAACTGAACACTTTCTTGAGAAAGCTTATCAGAAGAAATTCAGTAAATTAGACCACCTATGTTTTTTCAGTACTCGCTCCTACGTTTTTTATCCACATTTTTGTGACAAAGTTAGATTTGTGGCTAAAATTTCATGTTTCTTTTGCTTGAAATACAGTGCTGCAAGAACGCTTGTGCACTGCTGTATCTGCTGCTGGCTATTATTCAGCTGAAATTACACTGACCACCTTGAGGATTTTAAAGTATTTCAAGGATAAGGATGAAAGTATCGCTCTTAGGAATCTAAAGAGAGATGATGCAGAAAGATCCTGTGCCAACTTCTGGCTATCCTCCACACCTAGGTTTCCAGGAGTATTACCAGGCTTTCTTATAGGGATTCAAACACCTGTTCTACTTCAAATCCTGTGCTAATTTCTGTAATCATGGCAGGCACCAGTGAATTCTCAAACCTAGGTGAAATAAATCGTAGGGATAAAGAACAAAGGCAAATTCATACACCTGTATGAAAACAAAATTTTATATGAATTCACACATGTGAATTCTGAACTAGCAGTCTTTCTTATTTAAATACTGGCTTCAATTCTGTTCCTTTTTAATGTACTAATACATTTTGTAGTTTCTTATTCACTTAATGATATATTATATACACATATTTATTAAACCTTTGGCCAAAACGGCAGAGGTGCCACTGGCTGCAAGAATCCCATATAGATTCTGCTGAAACAACTTTGATCTATAGCTGTCACCAGCCAAAGCTTTAGGTCTTACTGATCCCTAATAGAAACACTTTTGAAGCCTTGCAGACACAGTCCACCTGGAATCCATTAGATCCTTAGAGGCTTGCCAAGATTATATCCCCAGCAGCTGTAACAATTACTGAATTTATCCAAAGTGAAATAGTGTGGCAATTGGTCTTTTGCTGGAAAACTAAAGGTGTGTGGGTGCAAAAAGCAGACTAATTAATTCTGTTGAAAATCACTTTTCTATCAAGTTATCAATACTTTCTTCAAAACAGTAGCAGTACTCCCAATAGTAGCACATAATAACTTCTGTAATTCCTGTTTAGCTTAAACTGACTATTAAATAACTGTTGAAGAATAATCCCGTTCACCTCCCTGCCTGGCCACTATGCCTGTTACTGCCCTTGGGCTGGCATTACTGTTTGTACTTCTCACAGTGAGGAAAACCAGGCTAGCAAAAGAAAAATTAGCTTCCAGCCAGAGTGGTTCCCTGTAGCAAGTCATCGCGCAGCCACAGGCATCCGAGTGGCACGAGGGAAGTGTTGGGAAGAAGTGGCAGGATGGGCAGCGGGAGAAGGAAAACCAGCCCGCTCCTTCCAACAGCAGCCCATACTTCTGTCAGATTACAACAGCAGTGTAATGACAGCCTAAACCACCTTGAACAAAGGAGGGAGGCTGCTTTCAGGCACATTTTTTTTTTCTTTAAATTTGCCATAGTAGAACGTTTGTTTGCTACAGGGAAAGCATTCGATTATGACAAATTATAGAAAAAACACCATATGTTAAAAAATTTCCTAGTCATGTAAGAGTAGGAGATCTGAATGAGTTTAATGAGCCAAAAAGTTTGAAGAGTTATCACAAGACAATCCAGGACAATAAAAATAATATTTGACAAACAACTTTCCTAAAGGACTCTAATTTACCAATACACTTGAATCTTCTGAGAATATATATTCTGCACTCAGAGTAAATGCTGGTGTACTCTTCATAAAAAATACAGTTGCTGAATGCTTATTTTGCTTGTTAAACTGAAATAGAGGAACAGAATTGCTTGAACTTTTATTACGTTTCTTTTACACTCTATATTCTGTGATTTTTCAGAGGTTTTTTATGTTGACCTTATTTTTTCCTTTGCCTTCTAAATAATAAAATAATCCAGGTGGCTACTTTCTTAGAACTCAGACTCTGGCGTTCCTTACTCATCTCTACAGTTCTGCCCTTTTCTCTCCTGAATGCATGAATACTAATTGCTAAAATGTAAAAAATAAATAATAAAAAAAAAAGCAGGACAGATTTGGAGTTGAAGGACAGATGTCTCCTAAGACTAGAAGACTATTCTGAAACAAGCCTGTATTTAGTTTAAAATTTTTTTTAAATGGGAAAAAGGAGATGGTGGAGGGGCGGCAGGAGGACAGCAGAGCTACTGCACAAGTAAATGCAGCTTAGTGACATGCTGGGATATGTAATTATTTGGATATTTAATACTTGGAATCTTTTGGGCTATAGGATACTCATTCTTCTGTAGCTCATAAATTAAATTAAATTGGAACATGTTTGTCTTAGTCTAAATAACACATTTGATCTACAAAAACTATGTAACTATGCATAATTAGCTGTCCTGTCCATGGAAAACCCCCGACTATAACCTCAGGGTGCTGAGGATGAAGCCTCCAGGGTCCAGGGAGAGGTCTGTGGAAGTCTGGACTCAACTAGCCATTTCCATGGATAGTGGCTGAGGTGGATTTCAAAGCCAGAAAGGGAAGGGAATGAAAGAGTGGCTAAAGTTACCGATAGGAAGCAATAAGGATGCAGAAGAAACAGGCTTGGCACTGCGGGGTAGGTCAGGAACACCACTGAGGTGAGTTACCAAAACTGGGACTGTTGGGTAGCCCTTGAATAGATACTGTACTCAGGGAATAACGGGTACTGTCAGACCAGAAGAGGAAGGCTATGCATTATCTGAGTACCCCTCAGTCTGCTCCCAACCTCTTCATTATACACAGCAATAAATTAATTCAGTCTCCTTTTTTTCATATATACATTTTATTTATATGACTCATTAAAGCAAAAGGTAAAAAATGGCAGCCTGCAGTGTATTATGTCAATACTAAGCCTTTAAAAGCCAGAAGAATTCAATTTACTACACCAAAACTGTCAAATTAATCCCTTAAACTGACTGACTCCAGCTCTTCTCCCTGTCACCACCTCTTCAGAAATGCAGCCACCTCTCAGCTCCACTATTCCTGGCACCTTTCCAGCGTGCTGAACTTGACTGAAAGTGAGCACTCCCCTTAGCAGATTTCCCCTGGTTCATTTTCAGAGATATGGCAAGATTCGTGTTTTCATCTCAAGACGGCAGAGGTGAATTTTTAAATAGGGAAATATTTATTTAACCCGTCAGTACACTGGAACATGTATGTACCCATAAAATTTAACTCACTCAGCCACGTATTCACTTTGAGTTCTTTGTGTATGGACAAAAGCCAAACAAAGACTTACCTACCTCAAATCCCACAAAATCTGGAAAAAAAAAAAAATCATTGACCAGGAGAGGGAGACAAATGAGAACAGCCAAAATCAGAACTGTTGGTGCTCATCCTAAATGAAGCATAATGTATTATAAGGAATTTTTCGAAGAGGGCTGATGGGACAAGCCCGTTACAAAATAGTCTGTATTCAGTTGCAATGTAAAATGGTTTTCTGATTGCCTAAATTCCTGAAGGTTTTGACTCTTTTTTCTCTCATCCCTGCAGTTACAGACAAAAAGCCAAACTCTCCCAGAGATGGTCTGACCTGCCTTTTCTAAGGAAATCAGGGAGAGAGCCCACGGGAGCAAGGCAGGCAGGTGGAGCAGAGACTTCCCCTTTGTCAGAGTGGCCTCCCAGAGCCACAGCCAGGTCTGACAACGTTTGAAAGTTATAAATACAGCGTGAAAATGAGGGGAGACTTTTGACTCTACTGAAAAATGTGAGAATGCAAATGTTTTCTGTTGGTATGAGGGCTGGAGGCAATGGATGGGGTGGGGGCAGGGGAAGCTGTGCTTTATAGAAAGTCAAGGCCCTTTTAGCAGAGACAGCTGTTCACAGCCAGCCTCCTGTGAGATGAGACTTTTTTTTCCCCACACATCAGACTTCCTCATCCTTCCACATTATCCACCAAGTGCACCCAGGTCCTTGAGGAAAAGCAGTCCCACGGATGGGGTTGCCTTTGCCCAAGGCGGGAGTAACCCAGACTGTCTTCCCCAGCACATTTTTTTATGCGCGCTACACAGGGACTTTATCCCCTTCTACGGTACATAAGTTTTGAGCAGGGCCAGCTCAACTGGCAGATCCCCTAGTGTTAAATAACCGGGTGGCTTTTGCTAAATGTGTATCCCAGTGTTTGAATGTCCCAGCACCCATTGCTCCCAGTGTAGTCTTTATCAGTCCTTTGTATCGTTTGATTTTCCTGGAGGCTGGTGCATGACAGGGGATGTGACAGACCCACTCTAGGCCATGCTCTTTGGCCCAGGTGTCTATAAGGTTGTTTTGGAAATGAGTCCCCTTGTCTGACTCAACTCTTTCTGGGGTGCCGTGTCACCACAGGACTTGCTTTTCAGGGCCCAGGATAGTGTTCCAGGAGGCAGCATGGGGCACAGGATATGTTTCCAGCCATCCAGTGGTTGCTTTGCTTCCACCATGGTGAGCACCCGGCGCTTGCCTTGGCAGGTTTGTGGGAGCGTGATAGAATCAATCTGCCAGGCCTCCCCATATTTGTACTTCAGCCATTGTCCTCCATACCGCAGAGGCTTTAACTGCTTGGCTTGCTTGATTGCAGCGCATGTTTCACATTCATGGATAACCTGAGCAATAGAGTCCATGGCCAAGTCCTCCCCCCAGTCACAAAGCCATCTATATGTTGCATCTCCTCCTTGATGCCCTGAGGTGTCATGGGCCCACCAAGCTATAAATAATTTGCCCTTATGTTGCCAGTCCAGGTCCACCTGAGCCACTTGAACCTTAGCAGCCCGATCCACCTGCTGGTTGTTTTGATATTCTTCAGTGGCCCTGTTGTCCCACAAACAGGGTCCGGTACCCAGTGTGCAATAAGCCAGTCTTACACACAGAGCTGAGATGCTATTTTATTTCATTTCTGTGCAGAGATGGGTGCTAGGTGGCAATTCCACAAAGCTAGCACACCTCGGTTAACACACAGCAGCATTTTATACCCTCAGAGCAAGTTATCAGTTATTTTGCAATCACACTAGTCACCTCCGTTTCTTATTGCTCCCCACAAGCCTCGTACACACTTAACATTACAGTATCCTTTTTTTTTTTACTGCACATGTTCCGTGAGGAAGGGGCTTTTGTTGGTAGGGGGCTTCCTCTACCCAAGGGGTGGGGTTTTACAGTGTTAAATAGGACAGTTCACTCGAAGTTCAAATAGTTCTCACTTTGGCCTTATCAACCATTTGGCTCCCTTGGTGCTTATCTTGTTACTTTTTTGTGTAGCTAATTCAAGGTGTCATCCCATTCCTCCTCTCAGGGCCACGTCTTGTTAACCACATACAGAGGTTGCATGATTTACGTATTTCTCTAAGATGTCTCGAATGTTCTGACCTTCAGAACATCCTGGACTGATTAGTTGTTCCTCTGTAATCCTATATGCATGACTACAGCCCGACTCTTGGGTACGCGAGTATGCTGGTCTTGGCTGGCATAGATTTCGTTTTCTTCATAGCAGCTAGTGTGAGGCTATGTTTTGGATTGGGGTGGGAGGGCACATTCGGAGTGATGTCATTTGTCTTCCCAAGTAACCGTTATGCATGATGCAGCCCTGCTCTCCTGGAGATGGCTGAACACCCACCTGCCAATGGGAAGCAGTGAATGAATTCCTCATTTTGCCTTGCTTGCGTGTGCAGCTTTTGCCTTCCCTATTAAACTGTCTTTATCTCAACCCACAAGTTTTCTCACTTTTACCCTTGCAATTCTCTCCCCCATCTCACCAGGAGGGAGTGAGCAAGTGGCTGTGTAGTGCTTAGTTGCCAGCTGGGGTTAAACCATGAGAGTTCTTTTTGGCACCCAAGGTGGGGCTCGAAGGGTTTGAGATAATGACAGGTTTGACTGCAATGTGCTAGATTGAATTTATAGCTGTTATTGCTGTTCAGCTTTTAATGGACAGGCTCCTGTGCTTGCCATGGGGCCTGCTTGCCTTACTGTGTGTTAGACCGTACTGCTCATTAGTGGCTGTTTTTTACTTTTGCTGCTTGCTGTACTGTTTATCAACTTACTCTGCTGTGCCTGGGAACATTTTGATAACAGCCACAGCGATGCGCCTGGGCTGACAGACGGCCAGGGCATCGCTGCTATTTCTGTGCTGCTGTACTGGGTAGGCTGGAACTCCAGTGTGAACTCGAGTTGAAGGGACTGTGACCTGTGGATGAGTCCGTGTGGGAGCAGGACACTCTGAAGCATCTGTGGCCATGGATAAGCCCGCGCCAGAGCTTGCTACAGGGGGCCCAAGGTAAGTCCAAAAGGCACAGGTACACCCTGAAGCATCAGTGGCTGCGCATGAGGTGGGGGAACACCTCAGAGCATGTAGCCATGGATAAACCTGCAACAGAGCAGGTACGCCCTTGGAGGGACTGCAGCCCTGGAAAGCCATAAGTGACTGCAGGCTGTGGATCAGTCCAAGCTGGAGCAGGGGTAAGGGGAAGAGTTAATCGCAATGTCAAACCCAATGGCCTGGTCCAAAGGGGCTGGGGTGGAGACTGTAATAGAACTACCTTAAATTGTTGTAACCCATGATTTGAGTTGCAAGTTCTAGCAATTACCAAAGCAGGAACCACCTGACCCAGTGGAGGACAAGCCTCACAAGAAGCAGCGGAAGTGCAGCAGTGACCCAACCTGATCTGGCTTCGATGCCCAGTAACTCCACACATCCAAAACTTTGCAAGTAAACCCAAGGTCTGTGTATCCTTAACTGAACTACCCTCACTGTAACACAAAAAATCACAGCCCCAAGTCAAAAAACCCTTTCCCAGGTGAAGCTCCTTCCTCAGGGAACATGCACAGTACAAAGACAGGGTACTGTGGCTTTAAGGGCGTAGGAGGCTCTCGGGAACCTGTAAGAAAGGAAAGTGATTAAGCCCGATTGCGAAATAACGAATAACTGCAGCTCCAAGTGTATAAAATACTGCTGCGTGTTAACCGATGTGTGCTTCATTTGTGGGAAACCACCTAGCACCCAGGACTGCGCAAACCTGAAATAAATAAGCGATTTCTCTCCTGAGTATGTGACAACTGACTTACTGCACACCGGGCCACGAATCCACTTTTCAGAGAACAAAACCTCTGGGCAGTATCCTCTCCAAAATGGAGTCAGGCCGGTTTCCTTTAAGCTGTAAGAATGGGGGATGGGGTAAAAAAAAAAAAAAAAAAAAGTGCAGTGTTTTCTGTGGTAATGGGGTGAAAAAGCCAGGGTGTGCCTATCCTCCTGGTGACTGTGTGGGGCAGAAGGGAGAGGGTAACACCCGGGTTTCTTTGTCTCCTGTACTAACGGGGTGACTAGCCTGACCCTGACTGGGGGTAGATGGCCGGGCGCAGGAGGGCCTTTCTCTGCCATGAAGGCAGCAGGCGATGGAGCTGCCTTCTTCCTTGCAGAGCTGTGACAAGAGGGGCAGAGCAGCTGGGGCCCCATCCCTTCAGGGAGGCGTACGCGTGATGGGGGAGTGAGAAGCCGGGTCTGGGCACGGGGCAAGCAGGGCAGGAGAGCGGTATCCCCGAGCGTAGGGGGGGAGCAGAGCACTGAGGGGCCCAGGCGCAGCCATGTCCACTGCAGAGGTGACTTTGACCAGAAAGGGCAATGCCTGTGTGGTGCTGCCCATTTCTTCCCCAAGCGGAAGAAAATAAACCTGCAAAACACACAGTATTTTCCCCGATCGTGGAGGAGAGGGAAGCGTGGGTAAGCTGCCAAGGCAGAGAGGCAACAGGCCGGTTAGATTCAGGGGCAGCAGCGGTGCCCATAGGCGCGGGGCGGTAGCAGGGCGCTGCCTGCAGGGAGGCCGCTGGACTCGGCAGGGCCCCTCTGCCCACCAAGGCAGAGCGGGGGCCAGCGGTGGGGGAGCACAGATTCACCGTACTTCTGGGAGGGAGGCCGGGGGGAGGAGGAGGAGGAGGAGGAGGAGGGGCGGAGGAGGCGGCGCCGCGCCGCGGCCAGCGGATCCGGCCTGCGCCAGTTCGAGCCGGTTTGAGCCGGTTGGGGCGCTGGAAGGAGACCGCAGCTGCCGAGGACGCCGCCTGCATCCGGGCGGGCGGTACTCTCCGGACTGGATCTCGCAGAGCTCTCGGAGCGGGATTCTGCAAGACACCGCCCCGCGCGGCCACCACCGTCAGCCGCAGGAGGGCCCGGCCTGGCCCCGCCGCCGTCCGGAGCCGCCTCCAGGCGGGAATCCCCTCCTGCCTTTCGGTCTCGCCTGGCGCGGCCCGAGGCCGGCGGCGGGGCAGGGAGGCCTCCGGTGTCGGGTTTCAGGGGGGGGGGGGGGGGGGGGGCCCGCGGCCCCCGCGGGCCCAGCTGGGCAACGCTGCCCGGGGCACCCCAGTCGTGGGCCCTCAGACGGCCAGACGCCCCCCTGGGGCGCTGCCCCAACCCCCCTGGTGCGGCCTCCCGCCGCGCGCGGCCTGCTGCCGCCCGGCGGGAAACCTGCCCCGCAGCCAGAGAACGGGCCGGCCCGGCCCGGGGGGTTCCCAGCAAGCTGTGGGGAGGCGAGGGGTACGGGGCAGTGCCTCTGAGGGAGCCCGTGGTGGGAAGGCTTTGGCTTAACTGGTCATGCGTGGAGAAAGGAGCTTGGCTTTTCCCCGTAACCCATAGGCAGAGGGTTTTGGACTTCCCTACAATCTCCCTTCAAACGCCCGTTGAGCCACGCGTGTCTCCTGTGTTCTTTTTGCACTGCGCTTACAAAAACATAAATAGTGCGTTTGATCAGCCCTGGTAGAATTTGAAGTACCAAAAAGGCATCTGAACCCTTTCGGCGGGGAAGTGACGAATCTCCCCTGAAACACATTTGCTGGTTTTCCCCCTCCCGTGGCTGATAGAATCTCATCACTGAAGTGTCCGTCACTGGAGCACAGAGCCACAGGCTCCTGACTTCCCTTGGGAAATGGTTTCACGTTTTAATATCTTACCTGGTAGAAGACACTACTTTATCCTTCCTCAGCCTAAATTACCGTTTTATTACGTAGTACTTTCTAGATAAATTTCAGTGGCCACCTACAGCATAGTAAATCCACCAACTTTTAACAAATAGTATACTTTGCACCTGTGGATTAGTTGGGTGGAGATCTGCAAGGGATGCAATTCCTTGTCTT
This sequence comes from Gorsachius magnificus, assembly GCA_034008185.1. Lineage (NCBI taxonomy): Eukaryota > Metazoa > Chordata > Aves > Pelecaniformes > Ardeidae > Gorsachius > Gorsachius magnificus. The sequence goes on along the minus strand of CM067081.1, from coordinate 163,520,300 downwards.
CGTGTTCTTTTGTTCTTTCTGTCATGCTGGGCTGCTGACAGCAATGTAAACTGGCCCCTGGTGTTTCAGCCTGAGGGCTAACTCAATCATCTCAGCATACTGAACAGTGGAAGAACAGCCTTGTCTCCCCATCTTTATATTAGATCATACCTCTCCATGTGTCTTTAATCTCCTCATAAGCATTTGATCTGCTTCTAGTTTCAGTCTTTCATCTCTTCCTCTCTTACTGGGTTATATTGTTCTCTGGATAACTCTGATAAATGGAGGATGTCTCCCCGTCCACCTGTCCAGCATTAACATTGTTTTTATCTTTTTTTTTTTGGCCCTCAGGGCGTAACCATATGTCGCTTTTTCACCATTGGCATAGCTTTGGGAGAGGTGGGAATGGTGGTGCAGACGAGGTGCTCCCTTGCTTATTTCTCTCCCCCATTTAGAGACAGTATTGACAAAACTGCTTGTGGCCGGACAGATTTTGCCTACAGCAGTATTCTCACAAGTCTTATCAGAAGTGAAACTGCTCTGATAACTCCAAAGCAGTCACAGGAGATAATCTAGCTCAGGCAGAGCCTAAAGGTATAGGAAAGATACAAGCTGTATTTTGTTCTTCAGAAGCCCGAAGGAGTTGGCATATGACAATATGGAAAAATTATATTTTTGTAGGTACTAAATATGGACAGAGCCACCGGACCAGATGTGTTTGTGTTTCAGCTCAGTATGCTGAGTACTTGGGGTAAGAGAGATGCGTCAGTTGCTCACATCCTTATTTCCTTCCAAGGAGATATGCAAGTAAATATAGCTTGCAGCAGATATTCTTTATCCTTGACATGAAATATAATGAAGCAAGAGAGTTACGTGGTGTTTATATTGGTTGCTACAGTGTGGTCATCTCTGGTTGTTTTGAGTAAGTCAGTTGTGCTGCACTCTTCTGAAACCTTGTACTGTCAAAGGATGGGGATGGGTCCCGTCCTGTACTGTGGAATGAAAACTATATTGAAATACATGGGACAATTTATTCTCCCATTACTACCTCTTTTAAATAGGGAGTTTTTTTCCCTGTTGTAATAATAAAACGTGTACCTGTGTCCCATCAGACTAAGCAAAAGACAAAAAAATCCAGCCATTGCTTCAGCTCTGTGGATATTGCATCTTGAAATGTCTCTGCAACTGAGAAAGTCAGAGCCGATTATCTATGCTGCCGATGCAGGAACTGTAAACTCTTGTTACAGCCAGATTGTTTTACCCATGCTTACTTGAAAAGTGTGACTTGATGAGCAAGCAGTTTCTTGAAAAGCATGTGTCTCTTAAATATTGGTGAATATGTGCTGTTTCAGTCAGCTGCTATGTTCATTTTGTCACGTTTGAAGTGTATTGCATTTTTATAAGAAAAAAAAAGTAAGTTTCTAAATTATAAAACAGCATTTTTCTCTTTTTTATCCCAAATGTCTCCCCCAGTGTGTTTATTTGTTACAACATTCTGGTGTTCCAGGGAGATGCTCATGACTGTAATGTGAGATATTACAAGCAAGTCAAACATTAAGCAGATTATTTTAGTCATTTGCATATTTCAGACATTTTGGTTAATACATTGCATGGTAAGCTTATGTTCTTGCACTTTTAAGAAAAAATGTATCGCCTATGTCACAGATCCTTTTATAGGGTAGGCGTGAAAAGAATTGTTTCACACAAGCATGAGAATGAGGTTGAGTTGCTGAAGGTCACTGCAAGTCAAGTCGAGACATGCACAGGACATCAATCATCTGACAGCTAACCGCTAGGCTATGCTACTCTTCTCAAATTACTGGAGTTTACATTTTTAAATAAAATTGAATTGCCACTCATCTTTTCACCTATCTGCAAAGACTAGAATTGAGGATCGCCTGTCTGTAGGAACAATTGAGAATACTACAGGCATCTAAAACAATGTAGGATGTTCAGTGCAATATTTTGCTTTGTTGCTTTTACCCACTGTTTCCCAGGCAACAGTGAACTTTGAATATGGGCCCTGACAGATAAGTAAAAGAGAAATACAGCCTTTTTAGCATAAATACTACACATACAAGCATACTGTGAGCAGTTGCTTGGTTTAATTGAGCACTATAAATGGAATTTGCTGGTTTAGTCCTCAATTAGCCTGATGTTTTTAATGGAATATAAAACTGGAGGACTAACAAAGGCATTCTTCCAGAAGATCTTGGCGCATCTTCTTTCTTGTCACTGGAATGGCTGTTTGAACCTAATGTCTTGACCAAACTCCAATTTGTGTAATTAGGTGTGGTCAGCTCAAGATTCCTCTTGCCTTCCCTAAGCTGTTATGTTGTGTTATACACCACATGTCTGCGGAATTACAGAGATACTTTGTTCTGCCCCAGACCTGGATGAATTTTAACTATGCAGACAGACCTCTTTGGCATAACCAGAGGTGACTATCCCCACACCCACTCTCTCCTTTTTATAGCAGGGAAAAAAACCCCAAGTGCTTATGTCCATCCTCTCAGAAGGTTTGCCTCCCTCAGTCTCCCATTTTCCTTCCCTGCTGACTGTCAGGAGGGGCTGTGTTTCTCTTGTATTTTAGGGTAGAAACATCTCCTGGTCTTATGCCTCAAAATGCACCTTATTGGTAGAAAATAAGCTCAAAATACGCAACAGCAAGGTACAAACGAAAGTGTGCAGTTAAGCTTTGTGTAACAGTGATGGAACTAAGAATCTGAGGAAGCCATAGATAAAATGGAGTCAAGCCAGAGAAGTTTGGTAGCTACACCTTATAACTGAGGATACCTGGACACAAATACCGAAAGGAAGAAATGAAGAAGTAAAGCCACCAAATGTTGTAGAGGTTTATACCTTACCATGGTTTCAGCTAATGCAAATTTTGATTTGCTCTTCTTTGGACGTGCTCCAGCGAAATTTTTTAGGGAGAAGTTTCTTCACAGAAAGGGTTGTCAAGCACTGGAGCAGGCTGCCCAGGGAAGTGGTTGAGTCCCCATCCCTGGAGGTATTCAAAAGGCATCGTAGATGTGGTGCTTAGGGATGTGGTTTAGTGGGACTTGGCAGTGTTAGGTTTACTGTTGGACTCGATGACCTTAAAGTTCTTTTCCAACATAAATGATTCTATGACTCATGGTCATTCTTCTCCACACAGCCGTGCATATGCATGCAGCTTCTTCCCCAGCGCCCTCCCCAAGACAAAAACACCTACTAGATGTAGATGTTGGGTGTAATACTGCATCGTGTTGAGAGAGAGGGTTAGTTCAGGAGTGTGTGTGGAAGGCTGTGGATTTAAGATCATCTTGCGCTCAAAAAAATTCTTCAGGACTAATAGCAGGGATGAAAGAATGGAAGTTGAAAATGTCTTTTTAAGGAATCCACTAAACTGAGACCTGAGGATTAGAACTGGATGTGTCTGCCAACAAATCTATACCTGTAATACAGGAAGCAATGAATAACAAAATCTTATTTTTTTCCTAGCAAATAAGAGCTTTATTTATATGGGTGATTCTATCTTACAGGAAGAACTTAAGAACACCACCTATTATTAAAGTTAACCGCGCTTCCTATGGTAAACCCATTTCCAATTGCAAAAACTTTCACAAAATATTAAGCATTCAGACTACAACTTTCTGGACATATGTCTGGTGTTTGCATTTCATTTGATTACATTTTAATTTATTTGGAAAATAGTGGTAAAAAACAGTCCCCTATTTCCAAGAAATAGGAAAAAGAAGAGACCGTTTTCCTCCATTAAGAAATTCTGATGTCCTTTACATTAGGAAGCTCCGGAGTAACTTGACATTTTGGAGAGAAATGGCCTTTATGCTGGGGATGTGCTTTTTGCTGTTCTGTGAAGCTCTGCACATTTGGCAAGTTAAAGCCCTTTAAAAAAACATAGGATGTTCATGCTTTCAGCAGGCATCCTTATTTTTTTAGCATCATGAACACCATAATCCCATCTAGCTCTCACTCTGAACCAAGATCCCACTGTGCTACGTTCTGTACAGTCACAACTCCAAGGCAGTCCTTGCCTCAGAAATGCGCTGATCAGGATGCACAGAGCAGGACAGAAGATGGGTGTAGGCAGGCTGGTAAAGGAGTTAAGGAATAGGGAGTTAATGAACTGCTACTAAACAGTGAGATAAATAGTGGTCTCAGCACACCAATATATTAACCACTGTCCCATTTCTTGCATCCACATCAGGCATACTACAGCTGAGGACTGAGCATGGTCTTTGGTTGTAGTTCTGCCATGTTGTGGGCTGGGCTATGGCCAAACAACAGGACTAAAACCAAAATGCCTGTCTCATTTACTCTCTACCCCATTGATGCCCAAGCAGGGCAAAGAGGGGACCTAATTTAAATGACAAAAGGACAAGAATTAGATATGGGAGGTGGAAAGTCATGCCAGCATGAGTATCTCAGAGATGCAACTAGGAGAGCAGAAGGAAATAGAGAAAACAGAAACAGAGACTGTGATTTACTGTGGAAGTACAGTAGACTGCCTGGTCAAGAAAATTAGGTGGAGAATTGAGGAAGAAGTGGAGTCTGGAAGTTGTTGAGCTGTTTGGCCTAGCCTTGCAGAGGGATAATATATGCTCTGAAAGTAAAAGGGACATTAAATCATCTGTCTTGGATCTTGGAGAAAACTGGAATTGTCCTGGGAGGAAAATGGTAGAAATTTTCATGAGCTGAGCAAGAAAGTGTGGGCTAGAAACAGAGGTAAGAGAGAGCAAGAATTTGGGAGTCAGTGGGGCAAGACTGAAGCAGAAAGGGTTAGTTGCAAGAGAAACAGGCAGAGGAGCTTAAGAGGAGCTACTAGATTTCTATTTCAGGTTTGGAATAAAACTCATGACTTCTTAATCTCTCCACTCGGCAGACTTAAGCAAATAGTAGTGAAACCCACTTCAAGGGCATGGCATTCTGCATAGCAGATAAAAACATGCTACCTCAGTTATTTCTCTGCTAGTATGAGTCACAGAAGTCTGTAATTCGGTCTTGTCTAGGACCAAAGTGTCAGGCTGACATCACGTGATTGAGTTGCTAGGGAAGAGTAAGAAAATAGGTAACATTTTTCTCAATTTCTGTTAAAAAATACTGATAAAAATCCTTAAATCCTTGTTCAAACCTTTGTTAAGGCTGCAAAATCAAGTATTTATTCCAAGAGTAACAGAATGAAGGTTTCTTGCACTATTCCAGTTTACCCCCTGCTTCCAGGAAGTGTTATGGTCATTCACAAGATCTTTGCTATATGCAGTGTACAGTGTTGTAGGAACGAATCAAGATTACACAATAAAGGAAGCATCCACAGAACTTCTGCATATCTTGCTGGAGACGGAAGTTGTGTGGTTGGTCACCACTGTATTCTGAGTGTTTCTCAAGTTTTTTAATAGTTTACGCCTCTGAGCAGTCTCTAGGTTTGTTATTAAGTTGGGCCTTGGCTAATAGCTTTTGTTGGTTTTAATTGTAGATAAGCCTGATTCATGCTTTTGTTGTTTGGTCTCAGCTTTTAACTTCCTGGTGATACACAGAAATGTGGTCTCTTTGATGGTTCTTTTCTTTATGACGTCTTAACAGTACATTGTTCTCCTTTCTTTGGGGACATACTGATTGTGGCTGGTCACCACTTGTTTGACTTTTCCTTTGCTTCCTCCATCTTCTTAAGCATTCAACAAGGTTTTCTTATTTTTGTTATGCATACAAAATAAACCTAATTCTTTGTCGTTGTAGCATTTGGGAAATGCTTTGTGTCTTGCTAGTGTTGAGGATTGAAATACAGACAATAGGATATATTTCTAGGATGAGTAATTGCTTATCTGTGTTATTCTGTTTTCTTAATTTTCCATTGCAATTTATAGATAAAACCTATGTTAAAACTTTACATGTAATTCTTTGATTCTAGTTTAGATTTCTTTAACAGCTAGGGTAGAAAGATTTTCACTTACTTGCTTTAGGGAGTTCTAATTACTTCTCACCGGAAAGGGGAGTGTAATGTCCTTCAGGATAAGGGACACCAGAAGTAGTCTGGCTTCAGAGCAAGTTTATTGTTGCTCTAAAATACTCCAAATCTTTCAGAGCAAGAGAGATTGTTCTGCACTTTGGATTCTTGACCACAGCTATGACAACCTTGGCAAATAATATATTTAGAGAATAAAATGCTTTCTTCTTCCCTTCTGGTAAGTCAGTCAGAAAAAAACAAAACCCAGATGAATTAATTTTGCTTAGAGCATTTCAAAATACTTTCCAGTTGAGATTAAACGTGGAAAATTCTCAAGGTTTAATGTAGAAAGCTTAAACACAAAGTCCCATGTATAAAAAGTTGTTACAATTAGAACTATTTTGAACCCTCAATTATGACGCAGTAGCAAGTGTCTGCTATAATACAAGTGACCATAACTAATGAATAATGGAGACTCGCAAGAAACAAATTTTGAAGTTAAGGGTTTGGGTTTTTTCTTCAGAGGTCTCATGCTCTAAAACTCCCACTAATGTTTTCCAAGTTGTGGTTATTGACAACAGGATAGAGATATTGAAGAGGCTTGGGGGATCTGTAGTCTCCTCTTCAACCATCAAGCCTGCAGCTGGTATTGGCTGGTGATCTCTCTTAGTTACCTGAGGGGGGGGAACCTGAGCAGCTGCACAAGCACCTAATTCATTCACATCATGGCCACATCCAGCCCTGAGCACCTCTGAAAAACTGCTTGAAGAAGGTCAGAGAAGGATCAAGAACTCCCTCTCTGTAGATTTCCTGATGAAGAGTTTACATTAGCAAGGTGTTACACATCTCCATAATTTTAAATGGCAGCCCGGTCATGAATGCAAGCTTTTTAAAATCTTAAGTATTTTAGTGACTCAGAACTTGAGGAGAGGGAAGGAGGAAGAGAACAGGAAAGTGAAACTATCACCAGTCTCTTTTATTGCAGAGTGTAAACATCAAGTTGGAAGAGTCAAGGACAGGTCTCATGAGAGAGCACCAGAAGAGAAGCAAGTGTGGTGAAGAGAATGGGAAGAGAGAATGGGTTGGAAAAGTTACACAAGGTGTAGGAGGAAAGGGCAAAGCATTGCAGATTGAACAAAGATACGATGTGATGAAGGGACGTTGCCACAGGAAAGGAATAAAACATGGAGGAGAGCAAATGAAGAGTAAAACAAACACACACCAAAAAAAGCAGGAATTAATGAACAAGTAGATTTGCATCCTTCCTTCCAAAAATCTTTCAGAGGTCAAAATGTCTCTCTGGACCTCAGTAAAAAGTCTACTTTCTTCTCCCAGATTTATCATCTAAATGATACAAAGTCTTGTCTGGTAGAGTGTAGCTTAGAGTTCATGTGCAGCACAAGAGATGATGCACCTTGGTACAGCAGTACAGACTATGGTTTATAAACATCCATGTTTACAGTTCTTCAAGCTATCAGATGACCGAGTCGTCGTGATTCATTTAGTCTTTAGAAGTTATTGGACTTGGCCTACAAGCAGGGATAAGGTTATTAATGTGATATCCCTGGAGGAATTTTTTAAATTACATTCATTGATTGGACAATAGCATTTGTCTGAATTACAGTTTTCATAAAGGCAGTTTTCTGATTTTTGTAGTTTACCCATGGGGGGTGGTGGCGGGTGTTTTAATGAATATCCTGCGTAATACTTATTTTCCTGAACTGGGCTAAGAAACTTTCAGCATTAATTTTCCATTAGGGTGGAAGACTATCTCCCTTCAATTAAACAACAACTACCTCATGTCAACTAAGATGAGAAAAGTTTGTGCTCTTTTATAGTGCCAGAGAATGGTCTCCTTCACCAAATATACGCATGTATTGGCAAACAAAACCGTAAAATATCAGACCTGTATGGGAGAAATATATTTTGCTGGCAGTTTTCTAAGAAAGTATCTCCTGTCCTGAGGTTCCTGCTGATTTCAGGCAATATTATTGTCTACAGCCTTTCTGAAGAAGTGGGATTTATCAAAGAGCCTTCTGCTTCTGCTGCCATTTTTAACCTACTAAAAGTAATTCACAGTTCCCCTAGTTTGAGCAATAACTTGGGTAATTATATAAGATATCCTACCAATTCTGGGTCACACATTGCCCTGTATTTGTATTGTGCATCCCTTGGCTAGAAATAAGGAATATATGTGCTTAAATGTCATGGATTGCACATGCATATTTTTTAACAGTGCCTCTTATCACAGCAATTCATCTGTTAAAACAAGTTATTTCTTGTTTTTCTCCCATTGCGAGTTCTTTTTCTATAATGCTGGGGTTTCACAAAGTGTTCAGTGTTTGACAGCATAGAGACTAAACTCTCCAAATGTCAGCAGAGGTGTGTGAAAACCTGTTTCCTAGGATGAGAGAAAAAAAGGATGAAAACTGATGAGATGCTGCAGCAGAATTTGAAATAGCGCTAATTTATGTCTAGCTGATGGGTGTATATCATAGTTTCAATGTTTTCTTAATGTAATTCGAGCAGGACACATATTTTCCAGCAAACTGTACATCCATATGTAAAATGAAAAGGCGGAAGCACTTTGAAGTCTTACTGTGAAATGCTCAATGTAATCAGGACTATGAAATATAACAAAAAGTGTTTATCTTCCTTTATGCTTACATTAGGATTGGTAAAAAAAGGGGGAGAGGGGAGGAGAGAGAATTTTTTCTCATTGATCATTCCAATAACTCACATTTGAACAACAGCTCTCTAACCAAAAGCCTGTGTCTGGAATGGAAATCCTCTCCCACACCCTTCCAGGCTGACCTTCCCTCCCCCCATCTACCATAGCTCGTATTTCAGAGCTGAGCTGGTTGCCAGCAGGCTGTGAACTGCCAGGAGGAACACATTATTTGCTCAAAAGAAAAGCGGAGGCGCAACCATTAACTGCCCACCACCACCACGGCCCTCCCGCCCATGCCCCACTCCCTGCAGGACAAGAGATGTCCACATAAGAGATGAACTTGCTATTCCTCATGGGTACAGCAGATCTCATAAAAATCATCACGTGTGCCTACCCGCACGAGCTTTGTCATTGAGAGGCTGCATCTCCTCCCAGAGAGCTAAGCAGGTGGTGGCAGCTGACCTGTCCCTGTGTTCTCATGTGTTTGAGTCCTAGAGCCAAGTCTAGATTGTTGTTCTCATGTGCTTTAGGCAATCTGCTCACATCTGGTAGGCAAAGAAGACATGGGTCAATAAAAGCACGGTTTATAAAAGGACATCAAGATTATTACGCTGTTGCCCTTGGGGATAGGACATTTAACAGCAGGTCGTGCCTCTCCTAAGAAATGTTTATTAAGATAGCTACACGTTTGTACCAGCCGACTTTGCAAGTGGACATGCATCAGTAGTTGAGCTGCTTTTGCCCATCCTCTGAACAAACACAAATTGGCAGCTGTGCCCCTTGCACTATAGTTGCATCCATTCTCAGAATTTTTGGCTCTGTAGTTCCGTTAGTCATGGAGACTGGGAGGGCTGAAATTTCTTTAGCTTTGTCAGTCAAACTCCAAGAAATTAGGAAGAACAGTATAAAAATCTTAAATTAAAAATGCTCCAATTTTACAAAAGTTTTATAAAAGCCAAGAATGTTTTTGCTTTTCTTCTCCTCCATCTTTTTTTTTGGCAATAAATATTCATTCACTACTAATCATCAACCATAATTACAGCATCTGTGTCAATATGTGTACACTGTGCTTGGAATATATTTTGGTTTCCGGATACGTTTTACTTTTAACTGCAGGAGGACCTTCTCCATGGAATTAGGTGTGATGGGGTGTCGTTGTTTAACACCAGCCAGCCAAGGGAAATCACATAGAAAAATGGCTGGACGTAGTGAGATGATGGCAAGATAACAAACTAAACATTAAACATTCATAAATAGATGAAGTAATTAAGCCCAATGGCATTGGCTCCTGTACAGGAATTTTTATTCAAATAACCATTCAAATATGTTTTTCCCCTGAAATACTCATATTTGTCCAATAAACATTCTTTATATCATGTCATCATGGGAAGTGTGGAATGGAGCGAGTTCTCCCTACCAGAGCTAGACATTTTAGGGTGACAGAGCACAAAAAGAAAAGGTCAGAGGCTGTCTGTATAAATGAAAAATTGTGAAACAAGCTAGGGGTGTGAATTTAAAGCACAACAGCTATTCTCACCCCACCTTAACTAACATGAAGAGCACCCATTCTGTCTCCAATTTTTTTTGTTACATTGACAGGTAGACACGCTCTCAAAAATACATTCATTTTAATAGCACTTCAAAGTTAATGTGAGTTGGGGGAGGTAATGAATTTAAAAGTGCAATGGCCACTCTGAAATAACTGCGCATGGATATTCCTTGTTCAGAGCAAAAGTATCCACACATGGACTTAATCAGGAAATGCTGCATGTGTAAACGAGTCTTAATAAAGTGTTCACTTAGCGTCTAAGTGACAAAATTTGACAGTCAAAGGGCAGTTGTTTATTCATTCCACTTAGAAGCTGTAAAGCTGAATCTAAGCAAAGGTTTTGAATAAGAAACTGGACCAGACGGTTCCTCAGCTCAGTAAGAGCATTAGGTGGGCAAGGTGTCTGAGAGGAGGTCTGCAAGCCATCTTTCTTTTTTCCCCTGCCTCTGGACCCAGCTTAAAGCCAGACCCATCCATTTTGTGACTGCAAGAGGTCTGAGGGTGCAGTTAACCATGGAGGAGTGATCTTCTAGGCATCAAATAGCCAGAGATCCTGGAGCACAGTTCACACATGTTGACGAGGCCTGGGTCCAGAAATACTGAGTCACAAACATTTTTGGCTTGATGTACTTGAGAATATTTAGTGTCAGTGCCGCCTCCCAGCCTCAGCAGATCAAAACAGTTTGAGAGAGGACACAATTTTGAGCTTGTATGTACAGGTTTCCCACTGCCTTTATCTTTTTTGCTCTTTATTTTTAGAAGGAGGGACTCTCCCCAGCACGTAGGGAGGGACCGTCCCTTGCAAAGATCGTTGTATGGGAAGGCATACAGAGGAGCCCTTCTAACTCCCATATGCCTCGTGTTTTTTCCAGGTGGGGAAGAAGACACTCAGTTCACAGTTGCCAGGAGGTGATGGCTACTGTACTGGAAATGCTGACAACTCCAGGGGCGTTGCATCCTGGCCAGCTAAACCCGTTAAACGAGTAGAGCAGCTCCCATACATTACCATGTTCCAGAGCTGCTCTGGAGGACACCTATCTTTGCTCTGCAGGAAAGCCGTTGTACGGTGCTGCTTGTGGCCTGTCTGTCCGAAAGTGCATGGCAGAAGTTGTTAAATTTTCTTTGTGTTTTCAGGTTTCAATGCCAAGGGATGGGGGAGGTAGTGCCTTATCAATAGAAATGCCTCTAACGACTCCTTGTGGTTTAAGCTCTTGCCATCTTGTATTTTAAATGAAACCACATTACTGTTACAGCTACCAATGAAGGAATGGGTTGAATGCATAGAGCTTCATTCTCTGGTACCAGCAGCCAGTTCAGCTGAACATGGACCTTGCGCTTACAAGCTCTTGAAAGAGCTCCCCCCATCAGACCAGATGTGCATAGATGCCTTCCCCCACAAGAGGTGACTGGTGCTGGACACCTCCTTTTCCAGCCAGGATGAGTAATTTCATCTGTGTGACAGTGCCATGGAAGCAGTTGTTAGGAAAACAATGGAGTTGCTGGTGACCAGCCCCCCGTGCAGGGCCGGTGAGGCGGGCTAGGCGCAGAGCTCTTCAGGACCTCGAAACCTCATCTGACGCAGCTTCTCCCAGTGCTCCCACAAACAGCCAGCCCTTCTACAGGTGACCCAAAGCAGTCCTTCCAAGTACGGTTTTCTCAGTGTTAGAACCTGACCCTCAAGGTGTTTATTCCTCCTGCTGTTTCTCCCTCACTCACACAATTTATCCCTCCTCGGTGAATCGGTACAGTGGTGTGTGGAACTGCACTGTTACTCAGGCCACTGAAGAGGTGGGGGAAAAAAAAACCCTGTAAAGTTGCATTTCAAACTGGTAATTTCTGTGATCTGGTGTGAAGTACGTCTCCATAAAGGGAGTGGCAGACAGCCGGGGGTAGGAGTAAGCAGCTGACCTTTGCGGCCCTGTTAAGCTGCCTTCAGCCCCAAAGCCAACCTGTGATGTGATGTTGTTGCCCTCCCCCTCCCATTGAGCGTTAATAGTATTAGAATAAGGTACTTTTTCCTGCAAGGGTTTCTGAAAGAGAACTTTCTGCCTTGGATAGATCACTGCCAGTGAAAGTCTTTGTCTGTCCTCGGAAGAGGTGAGGTGTGGGTAGGAGCACATGAACTTTTACACCCACGCTACTTGTTCCTTCCACTTGTCATTCTTCACTGAGCCCACAAGACCACTACTAAAGCAAAAAGGCAGTTTAGTTTCCGTGCTCTTGCTGTAATGGGCCTTCTAGCAGAGATTGCCAACACAAGGACTGATGAATGCCCTGGGAAGCAGAGGGATATGAACACTGCTTCCTCAGAAGATAACTGTCAGCTCATTTTGTACAGGCTGCCGAGAGCCACCAAGCAAATGAATCAGTTTCGGTCACTCCTAGCCTGAGAACAGTTGGAAAAATCTGGGTGGCAGATTTTGGTTTATTGACTCTTTTAGTTTAGTTTTTTAACACCTGTGAAATGCTTACCCTGCATTTTCACAATAAGAGCATGAGAAAGGCCCTTCATTGCTCCTTTTACCTCTTGCTGTTCATCCTTCACGTTCTATTTGTTTTTCTTAGCCAGCTGAGCCCCATTTCCTCTCTGTGTGGTTCTTCACCTTCTTTCCTCCCCTCCCCCACACCTAAATTACCATATATTTCCCTCGGGGGTTTTTTCCTGTTCCTGTCAAAAATGATAGTAAAAAAAACCCCAACCCCCCCAAATTTGGCAACATTGAAGAAAGTACGTAATTTCATTTGCCAACCCATAGACCCCAGAGGGAAAATGATCTTGCCTATAGGACAGAAAAGTACTTTGACAAAAACAAAACAGCATCAGGAAAAGTTGGGGTCTAGCAAGATGTTCCTCTGGGCGTTCTACAGCAAGCAAGCATTACTTTGGTAGATTAGAGCAGTTGCATCTAGTATGCTGTCTCCCATAGTAATCACTGTTAGTTGCTTCAGGGAAGGTACAAGGTGCAGACTAACTTACCCAGAAAAAGTCTCTTTTAGCACTTGCCATCCTCCCAGCAGAGCTTGTCTTCACTTGACTTTACCTCAAGTTAACTAATGCCCATTTAACTTGAGGCATTTGGTATTTGTAAAGGTTAATGTGTGCACTCTATACACAACTGATCCAGGTTCTAAAAGTTTATTCTTTAACCTAAGACTGTATCTTCATTGATAAAAAGGGGTGTGCATGTGTGTATTCATAAAATTTCTCAACTGGGAAACGCAAGTGGAGACAAACACATGGACAGTATCTACTTCACTACAGCTAGAAGTAGTCAACATTATGCCCTACTACAGTCTTTCCGCTCAGGCTAGTTGTAGCATAATAACAGCTACAAGGCTTTGCCTTTCTTGGGATTTCCTGGCAAGATGGTTACTGAAAAGGAAAAAAACTGTAATTCTGTCTGTAAAAAACACAGGCTGCTACGTGCTTTTCCCTGGAATCTGTTCAGGTTTTTTTTCTTCCTTTTTCTCCTATTTAAATATCATTCTTGAATGATGACTCATGGCAGGAAACAGAGCTGCCTTGTGTCCTTGTGCAAGAGCCACAAGGCATATGTAGGTCAACAGAGCGTGTACAGAATGTCCTGCAAACTTGAATGCAATGCACTCCACGTTGTAAATGCTTACACTTGCAAGCATTCATCAGTGCCAAAAGTACTGGTGAAACACTGTGTCCTGAAAAAAAAAGGGAAATCCAGTAGCAAGGAATGGCATCTGCTCAGAAAGATCTGGAGCCATCATTTCTGAGAAATAAGCTCCTTTGTTTCTGATTACTAAGCTGCCTAGAGGTGCAGAAACTAGAGAACACCATGAAGTTTAGGTGATGTGCAAATTCTGATTCAAAACAAATAAATGTTAAAACTGCGTGGTGGCCCAAATAACCTTTCCCACTGTCAAGCTCTTTCTGTTGCCTTGTATGCCATACGCCGTACGACAGATAATGATCTCTGATTCACACAGAGTTACAACCGGTATGCGTTGAGAGGTTCTGTCCAGACGCTAGTCAGAAGCATCTTCCAACAGTATCAGCCATGATTCACACGTAAAAGAACGTGGAGCCTAACCATGGGGATAAAAAAAAGTTCTAAGGTTTGTTCTGATCCGTAGAGCCCCAACAATATAATCTGGTTTGGCCTTTCACTTCCAAAAAGCCCCAACATCCACTTCAAGCTACAAGCCGTACATGGGGAACTTGAACAGACTTCTGAGGACCTTACAGATAGCTGACATTGGGCTGATGTAAAGCTGGTTACTACTTTAAAACAGCACAGAAAAATTGACATCTATGCAGCCAATCTCAAAGTCATTGTTTCCAAGTACTACTCCTACACGTGGTTCTACTGTGTCAGTTATTGCAGCTTTTTACAATCAAATTTTCCTGTTTCTCAAATTGTCTTTTCATTTGTACAATAGTAGGAAAATACAAATTAGGGAAGCTGTGATTCTGACTGTGCATAAAATGGTAAGTTCACAAGTTCAGAATGTATACATTTCCCTGCCAGTAACCTCTCTCAGTTGAGCTTGGAATAAATATAATACCACTTAATTATGGTGATCTTACGCTTTACCCTCCCAGCTCTTTAAGCTCTCCTGGGGCCATTTAGGAAAAATTCTACCCTTTCTGCTATGTATTCAGCCCTGCAGTGCCAGCAAATTTAGCTACCCTGGAACTGTGAACACTGGTTGTCAGAAATAATTTCTAATCAGAGGGAAATACAATTTTAAATAATCCTTACACAGCAAGGAACCAAAATCTTATCTGCCCTTCCTCTTGCCAACAAAACTACAAAATATTGCTGGATAAATTTCTACCTTGAATTTTTCCATGGTGCCCTGGTTTCAGCTGGGACAGAGTTAATTTTCTTTCCAGTAGCTGGTATAGTGCTGTGTTTTGGATTTAGCATGAGAAGAATGTGGTAACACACTGGTGTTTTAGTTGCTGCTAAGCAGTGCTTATACCAAGTCAAGAACTTTTCAGCTTCCCATGCTCTGCCAGCAAGGAGGTGCACAAGAAGCTGGTAAGGAGGACAGCCAGGACAGCTGACCCAAACTGGCCAAAGGGGTATTCCATACCATATGGTGTCAGGCTTGGTATATAAACTGGGGGGAGTTGGCCAGGGGGCAGCGATCGCTGCTCAGGTTCTGGTTTGGCGTCGGTCGGTGGGTGGTGAGCAGTTGCATCACTTGTTTTTCCTGGGTTTTATTTCTCTCTCTTTTTGTTATTTTCCTTTTCATTACAGTTTTTTTAATTATTATTATTTAAATTATTAAACTGTTCTTATCTCAACCCACAAGTGTTCTCACTTTTACTCTTCCGATTCTCTCCCCCAGCCCACCAGGGGTGGGGAGCGAGCGAGCGGCTGTGTGGTGTTTAGCTGCTGGCTGGGGTTAAACCATGACACGTGGTGAGACAAGATGGAAGGCCGTCCTGTAACTATGGAGGGCCTACATTGCTGTGACGGGGAGTGCATGTGCGCATATGCACACGTAGCGCATGAAGAGTATGAGACTGAACAGAGAACGGAGAGATGGAACTCCTTGTTGTCCCCACAAATCAACAGTTTTGTAGCTGTTGTGCTTCAGTCAACAGGAGTGAAGGAAGTAAAGTTGGAAATACTGGGAAGAAATGAAGTCTGACTTAACTTCACTCTTTTATATGTCAGTCACACAGAAAGGTCCTGATAAAAATAATGATGCAGGTTCTTGTTTGACATATTCAGGATATTTTCCTTGCAGCAGCACTGAAAATGCATCTTTGTTAGAAAATGCCAGTTATCAAATGCACACAATGTCCCTGGGAAACGTAAGTCACATCCAAAGGTCAGGAGACCTCTATTTAGGCTGCAGATTTTACCTCTCTCATCTGAGGAGATGGGACTGTTTGCTCTGGACTGGAGAGAAGTCACACAGCGAGGGGTTTGAAGAGTGAGAGATGAACTATGCAGAGGCTGAAATGAGCTCTGTACTGCAAAGAAAAGGTCTCAGCTGGGGTCCTTGAAGAAAATGATCCATCACAACTCTTTCGGCTTCACCCAGTTAGACTACTTCTTGTTCATCAGCCCTGTCAAGGAGAGGCATCAGATCAGTAAATTCTTTTCAGCTGTGTCTTTCTCTTACCCTGGCCTCACCCTCTGGGGGTTGTGCCTGTGCTGGATGGGGAACACATTTCATTGCATTGTGTGATGGAACGGGCAGTCAAAGGCTGCAGGATATATATCTGGGAAATGAGCTTGTTGAAAACGTAACTCTTTGGAGCATGCAGCATTTAATGCACTAAGATGTGTAGACAGAGCCTGAGGATGCAGAGAGAGGCTTAAGTGTTCGCAGTGCAACAGCACTCAAACTCCAGAAGAAATGATGTAGCTTAGCCCTCTCTGTAAGTCATATGGTAACACAGCAGGTAATGCTAGATGAGCTCTGCAGTTTCAGGCTGGGCCTTTACCAGGTTTCCAGGAGTATCTGTAGCATCTGGGTCTCTACTTCTGGGCCACACATTGACAGGAACCACCTCATTAGGGGCTGAATTTGGGTGGATACTTTGTGAAGCCAACTTCAAACTTCATAGAACCTCTGCTGGGATTTGCTGATGGCCTTTGCTGTAAACACTGAATTTGTTACACGTGGTATGGGTGAACATGTCAATAGCATTAACAGAAGTGCTGGTGTTGCCCTTCCCCGTATTACAGTCCTGCCAGGGACCCTTTGCTTTCTAGTGGCCCCAGTCCGTGTCCCATAAATACCCTTCCTCTGGTGTTGGCACTGCCAACTGCTTGCAGGTCTTGGTATTTCAGAAGCTGCTCAACTAGGACTGGATGTGATATTGTCTCAAGCGAACAGGGATCTCTCCACAGGATCCTGATAGGGCTGTATTGAAGCACAGAAGGGGAGAAAAGCGTGGCCACTCTAAGGAGGTCTGTACCCTTTTCTGCATATGCTTGGAAACAAGTCATAACTGCAAACACTTGTACTGCATGGTGCACTTGCGTTTAGCATAGAAAGGTGACATCAGGTCAAGATGACTTGAGGACAGGAGAAAGCTGTACATAGGTAAATGGAGAAGCTGATCCAGGTGCAGAAGAATGCCGGATCGAGAGCAATAGGCAGCAGAACGGCTTATCTGAAACATATGGATTCAGAGGGACACTGTTTCCTGCAGGGTTCTCGTATGCGCAGCACTGGAACAGGTGAGATGACTCAGTGCTAGCTTCTTGGATATATTTGTCAGTGCTGCTGTGGGAAGCAAGACACCACCAGGAAGGTTACACAGGTCTTTTCCATGTTGGCCTTCAGATTTAATGAGATCATTCTCCTCGTGATATAATCTGGCAATGGGTATAAGGCCATTTCCTGAAACTCTGTGAGTCATATTGACTAATTGGTTTTCCTTTTGTTTTCTTTTTAAGAAGAAGTGGGTTCTAAGGTGAAGAATAAACACTCTTGAGGCTATTGTACTTTCATTTTGGCCACTGGTCTGTTTTTAAATGTCTTCCAAGTCTTTCTTAGTCATGTTAATTTTAAGAGGAGTCCATCGATGTTAGATCCTGGGCATAATTACTACCACTGCCTTCCAGAATTGGGATTGTGTTTTGTTGTGTTTGGTTTGCGTTTTTTTTTTTTTTTCTGATACGTACACTCAATGATTTAAATGTATCTTTTTTTTTTTTTTATGGGGAAAAAATATTTCTAAAAGAAGTGACTTGGATTCAGGTATACATACAGATAGCATCACTCTAGGTCCCTAAACCAGTATCACCTTCTAAGCACTTATACTTTTTGTTGTCTACAGTATGTCAGTCTCAAAATTAAAATTATCTTGTCATGTTTGTTTAAGATCAGAAGGCAAATGTAATATCCAGTGACCAACTGGTAGGATACCCCAGCATTAACATGGTGCAATTTGTCTTTTCATTCAGGTTTTCCTCTTCTCTGCATCTTGATGTTGGATATTTATAAAAGTGAGCTGTTCATATTTAAAGATCTTATGTTGGGTTTCAGTTCTCACCAGCTAGCATGCCTGTACAGGAGACTGCCAAGGAAAACACATTTGCTTCTGTAAAAAGACTTATTTCTTTTCCTGTGCTTTTCATTTTAGTAAGTTTGATAAAAAAGGACCTTGAAGTACTTTAAAAGCGGGAAAGATTATGTGACTGTCCTGCACCATTCCACCTCAGACGTTGTTCTGTTTCAGAATGAGAGCTTTCCTGCATTAGAAGGTATGTACAGTAATCACTGGTCTGTGGAGGAAATGAGCTGTTACACATTTGTTGTAACGTTCCTGTTGTCTACGCTGTTCATACCAATAGCATTACATATTTACCCATGCCATCGTAAACCAGACCCACCCATGCAATAATTATTACCACATGACTGTGAGACACTTACTGAAGGTCCACTTAGGAACCTACAAGTCTGTTCATGGATGGATATATATATGGTGGTATAATGGTCATAAATATTGCTAAGCCTTGCTTGGCTCAGGTAGTTCAGAGATACCTATGTTTTCATAGGTGTATTAACTTGACTCTATTGAATGCAGGTAAGATGAGCACAATAGTACATAGGCTTAGAAGTTAATTGACTAACTAAGCTAAGCTTGGTACCTTACAAAGTGAGTCATCCTGAGAAGTCACTAATGAGAGTCTCATTCCAAGTATTTAATACTACCTCGCTGCACTGCTGTGCAGGCATGTAGCTGTGGAAGGGATTTGAATATATAACCCTCCGCTTACAGATACAGGAGAGTATGTAGCGTGGGAGGTTGCATTAGCTTTCCTGCCTGTAAAGAGAGGAAGTTGAGGAACGTGCTGTTAAAACTGAACTATCATGACCAGTGGGATTTCACAATAGAGGTGATGTTGCAAAGGCATCCTGAATAGCAAATGTGTATCCTGACTTACTGAGCCACACATTTCTACTTTAATTATCAAATATGCAGAAGTAAAATTGCAGGGACATTGGCAAATAAGTCCTTTTCATCTGCATTCTATTTTCAGCTGTAGTTTAACCTTGCTGTAAAACAAAAATCATTATTTCACACCTCATCATTCAGTGACATAGTTTCCATGCAGTCATCTTCCTCCCCACCATCACTCGGTGTTTACATGGACTCAAGGGAAGGATAAACATTCTCCTGTAAGGATTCCACCACAGTTTGGTATTGCTAGACATAGTCAGAGAAGTAATTTCAGTAGGCTCACTGATGATGTCATTGCACAGTACTCTTTATTCTTAACTCTCTGACCCTGTCTGACTGACTACTTCTGGTTCTGCTCTCACTTCCTTCTTTCATCAACACTGCACTTCCTGCCTCCAAAGGTCCTTCAAAACCTCTTGTTCTCTTTTGTGTTTCCTGCAACCAATCCCTTCCATTTTTCTGACGTATAAAGCAGAGGGACAAAGCCACACCCCGAAACTGAAAAACCAAGACAAAAATCATAGAACCAAAAAGATGACCCCTACTACCTTGCTCCACCTTTGTCTTTTCTCTCCTTCACATTTGTCATACTCTAGATTATAGGCATTCTTTGTGCTCTATAGTGAAAGTGTTACTGTGATGTAAAAAACTTAAATAATAAATATTTTCAAATATTTTCAATAATTTCTTGTGACAGCTAATGTGAAACATGCAGATAAGAAGCTGAAACCTTTCATATTACTCTTTCTAATAGCTTCAAACTTCTCAGTAGTGACTTCTCAATAATTCTTATAGATAACTAGTATTAAAAAACCTAAAATTCTACATCTACCCTATTTTTGAATTATAAAAGCATCAAAACCAAGTTTGGAATAATTTCATCACAATCGAATAATTCAATGATTAATTTTTATTTTAAATGTGGCATTTCAACACATGACCATTTATAAACAATTGCAAGTAACTGGGATTAGAATGAAGTTATGTTAACTTGGAAAATGATGTGCAAGCGATAGTTAACATGGTTTGTGTTTTTAAGCATTTGAGATATCAACATAATCACACAGTGATTAATTACAGTGTAGTTTCAGGCCAGTTGATACCTGGTTACAGTAAAGTCATGCTTTTTAATGATTAATTGATGCCAATACAAATATGAATTAACTATACAGGTATTCCTGTTATTCCCATTCTACACAACACACGTGTGTGTATTCCACATCTGAATTCTACATGCATGTATAGATAGACACACCATCACATTTATTTGTATGTATGCATATATGTTTGTATATATATCTCAGATGTACATTGTGTTCACATGAACCATGGTGTTCATACTACAATTATTCCCAGCCATGCTCTTTGTGGTTACATGAATTAGTGATAATTGTAGGATAAAATATTCCTAGTGTAACCATGCTGTAAATTCAGTGTAATTACAGTTACTGTATTATGAATTTTAACCAAATATAGAGCCTGTACTCTTTCAAAACAGAACATTTAAGTGCAACCATTGTATAAAACAGCTTGAAACTTATTTCACTTTCTTAAAGTTTCCTCTTTCTCTCCCACACTAGTGCTGTCGTGGTTTAGCCCAGCAGAGAGCTAAACACCACACAGGCATTCGCTCACTCACCATTTTTTTGTTCAGCATGACATCATATGGTATGGAATACCCCTTGGCCAGTTTGGGTCAGCTGTCCTGGCTGTGTCACCTCCCAGCTTCTTGTGGACCTCCAGGCTCCTCGCTGGCAGGGCAGTATGAGAAGCTGAAAAGTGCTTGACTTAGTGTAAGCACTGCTCAGCAACAACTGAAACATCAGTGTGTTATCAACATTCTTCTCATCCTAAATCCAAAACACAGCACTATACCAGCTACAGGAAGAAAATTAACTCTATCACAGCCAAAACCAGGACAGTATCCACCCTTTATTCTATGGCATTTACCTCACGCCCAGGTCCCATGCTTTGCAATACATACAAATTAATCACCACCACTTTTCCTGTCTTTTGATCATACACACAGATATCATTCCCTAAGTCTATGGTCCATCCTCTAACATGTCCATTGAGTTAATTTAGTCCATGACTTTGGGCTCCATCTGGGTTTGGAGGGGTTTTTGCTAAATGCACCCTGAGAGGTGTCTCAGCTCAGGGGGAGATACTGGGTCACACAGCCCACTGTGGTCCCAGAGAGCTCCAAAAGGATTGTTACTTATAGGATCTTGAGATGACTGGCTTTGGTCAATATTTTCCGTTTTGGCCACAATTCATTCTGAGTCATTCTGGTATACAATTCAGGCAGCAGATGGCCCAGGTGTGACCACAGGGTTGTCTGGCACCAAAGTCATTGCACTTGAGACCAAGGTAACAGCACAACAGGGCTTATCCTGAGATTTCAGAGTGGCCCGGGGACATGAGAGGGAACTGCACCACCTCACATGGGCCCACCAAGCTATAAATAATTCACCCTTATGTTGTCAGTCCAGAGCCACCTGAGCCACTTCAGTCTTAGCAGTCCGATCCATCTCTTGGTTGTTTTGGTGTTCTTCAGTGGCCCAACTCTTGGGCACATGAATATCTACATGACGTACTTTTACAACCAGGTTCTCTATCTGGGCAGCAATATCTTGCCACAATGCGGGAGCCCAGATGGATTTGCCACTGTGCTGCCAGATGCTCTGTTTCCATTGCTGTAACCACCCCCACAGGGCATTTGCCACTATCCATGAGTCAATACAGAGATACAGCACTGGCCATTTTCTCTGTCAGCAATGTCTAAAGCCAGCTGGATGGCCTTCACTTCTTCAGATTGGATTGATTCACCTTCTTCTTCAGCAGTTTCTGCAACTTATATAGGACTCCATACAGCAGCCTTCCATCTCTGATGCTTTCCTACAATATGACAGGACCCATCAGTGAACATGGCATATTGCTTCTCATTTTCTGGTAGTTTATTATACAGTGGGGCCTCTTCAGCACACGTCACCTCCTCTTCTGGCGATATTCCAAAATCTTTGCCTCCTGGCTAGTCCATGACCACTTCCAAGATTCCTGGATGACTGGGGTTTCCTATTTGAGCCCATTGTGTGATCCTTTCTATTACCTTTAAGGATAACAAGAGGATTTGGGGAAAATTCCCAAATCTACTCTATTCCTCTCTGATTTCATAATAGTTTTAAAAAATAAACTTTACTAATAACGAAGTAAATATTCTGCTACTCAGCTGTTCTGTGATCAAACTTACTCTGGTGACTTTGCTGTATTAACTAACTCATTTATTTACTGAGCAGGTATGTTTGGGTTAAACATCTAGCAGTCATTTTTTCCTCTGAGCTGTCCTCTCCCTTTGCTACCTTCCACCTTCACCATAACAAACTAGATCTAACTTCATTTCTGATTTTAATAAGAAAATTGGATTTTGTACCGTAACAATTTATATGGCTCAGTGGTAAGTGCAGAGTTCAATGATGAAGAAGCAGTGACCAAAACATGGTTTTATAGCTTGTTAAATTAGTTTCTACTACACAAAACTATCAGTATTTTAAGCTACAAGCAAATATCTGCACCATGAATTCTAGTGCCTAACATTTAGCTGAAGAGTCTATCACACTTCAAAAGAAAAAGTAATTTTAACAAAATGTGACCTGATGGACAATCAGAATCTCTTAAATAAAAAGGGTCTAAAAATTAAGTAAGCACCAATCAGGAATCTGTTTGTTGGAAAGAAGAGCTTGTCTCCCATTGTCCCACTTATTTTTGGATATGAGAAAGTTGTGAAACCTAGTCATAAAAATAGTACCTGAGGTACAGGAGAACCTTAAAGCTATAAAAGCTCTTTTGGTTTTAGCTATGTTTCTTGCAGTTATTTTGAATCACTGAAACTGTTTATGTGGTGGCTGTGGAACAATTTGGTTTTCATTAAGTCTGTTGACTATGTAACTTACTTCCTGAACACAGTTGTCTTTCCAGTACTTCAGAGATAATTGCTCTAGAAGTAGCTTGGTTTGGAAGATGCCTTTTCCCCCCTAAAAATGCAAAGTAATGCTGCGGTAGCATTGTTATTACAGTAGAGGTTGAGAAATTAGTGCTCAGTTTTAACTTCCACAATACTTCTTAGATGCAGTGTTCTTGACCTCCAAATTACACAGGTGATGTTTTATGAACATGTATCTCATTAAGTTTTATCCAATACATTTAAGTATTTTTAGAAACTGATGGAGAAATGTAAAGAATATTTAATGTGTTTCTTCTTTGGGAGTATGTTTTGACCTGTTGGAAGAAATCTATCTGAACATCACTCTGGAATGTAATAAACATGGGATGTCTTCAGTAAATGAACTATGCAGATAATCTGAAATGCGTGGGCTGATTTTTGTGTAGGCATGTTACTGACTTAGTTTAAATGAATGAAAATATTTGACCTTTTTGAATGTTTAGGAATGGAAATACTTTCATTAGAAGAAAAATGTCTATACTGTTTAAAAAGGCTTACCCTCAGGGTGAATCAGTTTATTTTCTCAATTTCTTTCTCTCAGCTCTAACCCTGAGCATTTTTCAATGTAATACCTGCTTTAGATCTTTCTAGAAAGTGGAAGACTCATGGGTTAACAAATCCAAGTGGTAACAGTGGTAATAAATTACTCAGTAAATTGTATGTATCTGCAGGAAATTGCTAGTGAAGAATCAGATGCAGAGTGGTTTGTGGTTTAGTAACAATTTCAAAAGGTAAAATACTTGGGCTTAGCCACAGTGAACTTTTTTCAAGACTACGTTAATTACATTGTAATTGGGAATTAATTTTTAGTTACAATATAATGCTCAGTAGTTTGGTTTTGTTTGGGTTTTTTTTTTTTTCTTAAACACAGGATGATTGGCCTTGTATTAACTTGCTGGAGGCTTTGTAAATAGAAATTTGGCTGTCAGAAAAGGGGTGGAATGTAAAACATTTGGGTTTATTGATTTATTATTGTTTGTTTTATTATTGTTGTTATTTCCTCTTGGGTTGAATTTTCTCCACAGTGACTTAAAATGAAAATGAAGGGCAAGTTAAAACTCACTATATTTATAAAAAAGGAACCTTTTGAAATTTTGGGCTTTGTCAGTATTAGGTTGCCCATTATTTTTGCTAGAAATCATTGTCTTGCCTTTAAAGCTTTCTCCTAACTGAATTTGTCATCTGGTGTTTTTTACCACATTCTAAGTACTCTGTCATGACTTCCTCCTATAGGTTCTTTTTATTATGTGGTAAAACAAGATCAATACCTCTTGTATAAGTACAGCTTAGAAAACATCAAACAGTTCTTCCAGTACAGAGGCAGGTAACTAACGAAAACACATGATATTCACTGATCCTGACGACAGTCATCAACAAATAGAGAACTCAGCACCTATCCATTGCCAGTTACCACCATCTGACCTAATAACTTACTTAATATCCATGACTTGGCAGAGTAATTTTAGATTATTTCGGAAGATGTTGGTGTACTTGGGGAAGTGAGAAAGGAGTTTTTGAGGTAGGGGTCCTACCAATCATAATATGTACATATATATACATATATATATATCATAATATATGGAAAGAAGGAGGGAAGTAAGGGAGGAGGGAAGAAAAGAAGGAAGGAAGGAAGGGAGTGAAAGGGAGGGAGGGAGGGAGGGAGGGAGGGAGGGAGGGAGGGAGGGAAGCTTAGGTTGCCTCTCCTGCCCCTTTCACCAGGGAGGCATGGTCCTCAACGTTTGAATGAAGGAGCCACTGTTGAGAAGACCTTCCTAGAATTTGGCTAACAGGCTGACAGGTACACATAGAAACAATCTTATCCCTCTACTAGTGTAGCAGGGCCGTCTCACAAAAACATTCCCTATGATACAGGGACCTGAAATAATTTCTGCATTCACAGTTTTGTGTGAGATGCATCTATTCTATACCAGCCATTCCCTGTTGGCTGTGAAGGCTGAGAAGAGTGGATGGATGCCTGCCTATGACAAGAGAAGAATGGAAATTAAAAGGAAGGGGACCAGTTGGTTACAACAAATAGCAGGATTGAAAGTTGAGCTGCCAAGCTCCTTCCACTCTTTCCAATTCTTCATTCTCTAATCCTTCTCCTCTTCCAGCAGCTTTCCACACCTTTGTTCCTCAGCTGTGCTAAGATTGTAAGAATCAGCAAGCGCTATTACCGGTTCATGTTTGGGGGCTGCATGTCTTGTAAGCTCTGAATCAAGTGTTACTAAAGCTTGTTTTCCTTTGATTTCAATCAGTTCCATTGTTCAGGGGACCGGATTCATTATTTCAACTATTTATCAAAAATTTTAATTTTGTTTTGACTATCTGCTCTACAACTGTACAGTCCATTGCTTGTGACTGAAGTATCATGAGCAGGTGTATTCTGAAAGGGTAAATGTAATGTAATGTAAAGGGTATTCTGAGCTGTTCATCAATCATTTGCTTGTGCAATTGGGTTGCTGTGAACAGGATTTATCCCTTCCATGTGCTATTCAGATTCCTACTTTCCATTCAACAGAAATGGCACTGGACAGAGTTAAAGCTGAAAATATATCATGTTATTTCCGCCCTACTATCCTGAAAAAGTGTCTTAAGATTTTGTTTACAAAAATAACCACTGAAGCCTGATTTGAAGCTGTGGTAAATGTAGTTGCCACAGAACAGCTATAGCAGCTGTTTTATTCAATATAACCAATCTGAAATATATACCTAAAAATTATGTTTTCTGTAATTTCCAATAGCATATGGTATTAAAATCAAAATGGAATTATGAATAGTAAGCCTTTATGAAAGTACTTAAAACTCTTAGTCCTGGACCCCAAGACATGAATGCACTCTACTAGCTACTCTACTATGGTGGGTTAGCTGTGGCCAGCAGCCAGATGCTCACCCAGCTGCTTTCTCACTCCCCCTCCTCAACAGGAGAGGGGAAGAGAGTTGGATGGAAAAGCTCATGGGTCAAGATAAAGATGGAGCTTGCTTTCCAGTTACTGTCACAGGCAAAAGAGACTTGACTTCAGGAAAATTAATTTAATTTCTGCCAATTAAAATAGATTTGTGTTGTGAAAAACAAAACCGAAAATTAAAATACCACCTCCACGTCCCCCTTCTTCCCAGGCTCAACTTCACGCCTTCACTCCTGACTCCTCTAACCTCGGCCCAGCAGCACAGGAAGGATGAGAAATTATGGTCGGCACATAACAGTTCCTCTCTGCTGTTCCTTCCTCCTCACAGTTTTCCCCCTGGCTCCTGCACAGGTGCTTGCACAGGCTGCACTCCTTCAGGATAAGCCTGCTCCAGCATGAGTCCTCCACGGACCACAGTTCCTTTAGGATATATCCACCTGCTCTGGCATGGGGTCCTTCACGGGCTGCAGTGTGGATACCTGCTCTACCATGGTCTCTTCCACAGGCTTCCGGGCCGGCCCCGGGCAGGAAACCTGCTCGACTATGGTCTCCACGGGATTCAGTGGAATCTCTACTCCAGTGCCTGGAGCACCTCCTCCCCCGGTTTCACTTTTTTTCCTCGCTCCTACTGCCATACAGTTTTTTTACCCTTTTGTAAGTGTGCTTTCCCAGAGCTGCCACCAGGTTGGCTGATGGGCTCAGCTGTGTCCTGCAGCAGGTCTGTTGCAAAGCCAGCTGGGAATGGCTGTGTCCAGCACAGGGCAGTCCCTGACCTCTTCTCAGAGGCCACCCCTGCAGCCCCCCTGCTACCAAAACCTTGCCACCTACACGCAATATATTCCTCCCCTTGCCTTTTGTCACGATCCACTGTTAGGTTGAACAATTTGGCAGAGGTTAAACCCCCTTGCTTTCCAACCGACCTCAGATAATTCTGGGAGGTTGGGGGCAGCTGGGCTTAACTTCTGATTAACTCCAATGTTTTATCATGACTAGGTTCCTTTTACATTCTCGGGACCAGAATTAAGACTCAAAACGGAGTCAAGTGCCAAGACACTTTATTTGGCCGACAACAAATATGCGAGAGAAAAGTAGAGAGAGGAAAAGTGAGAAAGGGAAAGAGAGAAAGACAGAAACAAACAGCACGGCAGTTTTGTGACATCTACCACCACAGGTCTGCGTGCGATCTGTGTGCCGGTGCGGCCCGAGCGGTCCGACGTATCTTCGAGTTCGGTGGAGGGGAGATGTTCCAGAACGCTCCTCGTGGTCTCCGCTGGTTCCCCTTTTATAGGGTTGTCCTCTTGAATAGTCAATAACTGTTTTGCGTGTCCACGCCTCCCACTTGACAGTGGGGCGCATGCCCAGTACTGTCACTAGAGGATGCTCGAAAGTTCTAGAGGGTCCGAGCCCCCTCCCCATTGTCAGTCGACCCTGGGCCCGGGCGCATGCGCAGAGGACGTGTACTCCAAGACGACAGGACACACATTCCTGTGGGGTGGAACTCAATGGGTTGCCCTGGTGATTAAACTGCCCCGCTCAGTTGCCGTGGTGATTAGGCTTCGGTAGTTAAGCTTGTCTGCCACCAATGTTGAGACAAGTTTCTAGTCCCTTACACCTTTGTGAAACACATTTTTGCCATTAAAATGTACATTCATCACACATTCTTCACAAACTTTACTTACAACATCAACAAAAAGATCCCCATATCAAAATCAAAGTAACACCATCACAGCACTGACAAGGGTGAACAATATGCACACACAAGAAAACTCCACGACTTCTCCCTTCACCACAATATAAATTACCAATACCAGTATCAAAGCTCCCCCAAATTATTCCACTCCCTGGCAATGCCCAGTCTGATTTTTGGCCATTACCTCTCCCAATTGCTGTTGTTAGCCCCATGTTGGACACCAAAAAGGACTGTGGTGGCTTAGCCTTGTCTAGCAGCCAGATGCCCACCCAGCCGCCCTCTCGCTCCCCCTTTTCAACAGGACAGGTGGAAAAAATAGGAAGGACAATCTTAGGATAGTCAACATAAAGACAGAGAAATCGCTTACCAGTTACTGCCACTGGCAAAACAGACTCCACTTCGGGAACATAAATTTAATTTATTGCCAATTAAAATAGATTTGGGTAGTGAGAAATAAAAACAAAAATTAAAACATCACCTTCCTCTCCTCCCCTTCATCAAACCAAAAAGAGCCCAAAGTTCCTATTGTGTAATAAATCACATATTTTCCTTTATTCTTTGCTTTTTGATAAAATGCTGAAACATTAGTTCCTTTTACCACAAGCTGCTACTGGTTCTTGGTTTGTTTGTGTTATTCTGCTATAGTCTTACAAGTTCACATTTTAATGTTTTCTTGATGTAGCTCACTGTATAAGTAAAATTATTAATTATTAACAAACCCATCTTTTCAAATGTACTTCATTTGTTTTAAAAGGGAGCGAACAAATTTGAAACAAAACATCTCATCATACTCAGTTTCTTTCTTCATTAGAATGGGGTAAGGACAGGTTTCCAAGGAAGTCCTTTCTATGGCAAAAATAGCCCTCTTGAGGCAGGAGGAAGAGGAATAGATCATGCAGAAAATCCATAGATATGTCACCGAAATCAGGAAGAACGAACTTATTCACGGCGCCGGATGCACGGGGGATCGCTCCACCTAACGTGCATACCTATAAGTGGCAACTTGCCCCATTTATATGTAGCAAAGTATTACATATGCATAAAGTTTCCCGATATGCCTATACATATGCATAACCTGTCTCTGCTTTGTATTAAAATTAGCTTCAGGTGGTCATTTCCATAAATCCCTCCCCACTGTGCTTGCTCAGTGCCTCCTTGTGGTGGTCGTCAGGGGTCGTGGGGATGAAGGCTGCCGGCTCCTCTTCGTCACCGCTAGTAACCCCTTGTTCTTGTGCAGACTCAGTTGCTCCTTGGCTCTTGCCCAAACTGCAGGGTCGGTGTAGACCAGTTCTTGAGGTAAACTCCTGGTTCTTATCAAAAAACTGTCCTTCGTAAGGAGCCACAAATCTTCCTGCGTCAATTAGTTCTCATTCCTTCTAGTCTAGCAACCTTGGCAAACCGTTATTATCCTTCTGCTCCATCCCCCCCCCCGATTCTTCCCGTCCTTGAATAGGGCTCCAAATTTAATAAGTAGCTACACTACTGACTTACAAAAAAACATCCAAGCTAGACACTATTAGAAAAACATCCAAGTAGACACTACTGACTTTAGCAAAACATTCCAACTACACACTACTGATTTTTAGCAAAGCATCAGCAAATTAGACAATGAGGCCTAAATCTTATGCATGTAGGCTGCTTACATCTGGGGGTCTTTCAACCCTTAAGGTATCAGATACATGGAAAAAGTTACGCTGTCACTCAACAGCATGTTCTAAATGCTTATAACATCTTTGAGCAAATTCACTCGAATTTGCATTTTCACATTAGCCCAACTTTCAGATACCAATAACTCTTTAGGATTTAATCTGAAAGAAAGACATATTAAGTTGTATTGTATTAATAATATTGTTTAATGAAATGTCAAAACTAATAAACTATATTTGATTGAAAAATTCAGACATTTTTAATTTATAAACACTCAGTTGTGTGACCTTGGTTTATCCTGGTCTTGTGTCTCTAAAGAAAAAGCAGAGATTTCTGGAACTCAACGTACTAACCCGGGTTGAATAGTCCACCCTCATGAAGTTAGTGCTGAGTTTCCTCAAATAAGAGGAATGCATCAATTTTAGCATATCTGACGATAACCGCCAAAATACAACTTTTTGTATGATGAATGACAGAGAAGTATTTCACAACACTTAAATAACACACTTACTTTCTACACAGTATTTGATTAATGTGATAAATGGCTCAGTCACAAATAGGGTTGCAATCAAAGTTTACAATTTATTAAGCGAATAGAGGCAAGCAAACAGTGCTGGGTGCACCGGGAGTCTCCGCTCCACCAAGACGCACACCGTACAGTTCCTTTTTCTGGTTTATATATCTTCCAGGAATAGGCATCTCTCAAACTCCTCTTGCTTTGGTTAGCAACAATCTCTTGCTTCGGTTAGCGACAATTTCTTGCTTCGGTTAGCGACAATCTCTTGCTTTGGTTAGCAATATTCTCTTGCTTTGGTTAGCAATATTCTTTTGCTTTGGTTAGCAATAAGACCGGTTTAAGCTGGTATGCTGGTATGCCTGTCAGGCGACCCCCGCAAGACACAGGAGCTACATATACCCAGTTACTGTTTTTTCTTAGGCTTGCGGTTATACGAGGGTATGGAAGACAGAAGATCATATTTCATCATGCGGCCCTAGCATTGTTCCATATCGCCACGAATCAGATGGACACATTTCACATTTAACAACAGACCTGGCCAACAACAGAAATAATTGTCAGAAATATCACTTAAATATTTGATAAATTTTGAAAGAACATATTCATTAAAACCTGCTTAACTTACAAAATTTAACCAAGTATCTTTACATCCTCCTCTCCACAATCACTCTTCCATTCCTGTCCTCAGAACTTGACCCACAAAAATGTGTTTTGGAATTGCACTGGAATCTGGTCAAGAGTCTCACTGTCAAGGAACAAAGCTCTGAACAAAAGACATGAAACCCTCAGGTGAGTAGTCAACTCCTTTTAAATTACTGAAGATTTTAGATGCATTTCCCTCCCGTCTCCTGTGTAGTTCTGCCTTTTGTACTAGTCTCATGCTAATGTCCAGCCTGAGATCTGTCCACAGGGCATATGCTGTTTCTGTCTTGCCTGTTCCAGCTCCTCCAGGCTCTGGTATCTCTTTTGCTTTACCCTTTCCCAGCCTGTCTGTGGCTTTCACGTCTCCCTGAGACGTGAAACTGTTCAGGGGTTCTCTAATCAGTTGAGAAAAGAGCAGGTTCACTCACATTTTTGGTCACCCAACAGCGAAAACAATGAGGAACTGCATAGCTACCAATTGGCAAACTTGCAAGCTACAGCATTGAAGCTACAGCAGAAAACTAAAATTGTTTTGTATATATCCATCATAACTGTGAGGCCTGGCACTATGATACAATACTCCTCAAAAGGAGTCAATGCTCTTTATCCAAGAAAGCCACCTGCCTGTTACAAAGGGGTAAAAGGTTTGCCTTGTTTCAAGTTTTGCTTGGATGAGTAATTTTTTTCCACTTTGCAGTTTTTTCTCTTTTTAGTGGCCTTGCTTACTCTACTTTTCACAGAATAACAGAATGGCAAGGGTTGGAAGGGACCTCAGGAGATCATCTAGTTCAGCCCTCCTGGTAAAGCAGGTTCACCTAGAGCATGTTACGCAGGACATCGTCCAGGCGGGCTTTGAATATCTCCAGAGAAGGAGACTGCACAACCCCCCTGGGCAGCCTGTTCCAGTGCTCTGTCACCCTCAAAGTGAAGAAGTTTTTCCTCATATTCAACTGAAACCTCTTATGTTTCAGTTTGTGCCCATTGCCCCTTGTCCTGTCGCTGGGCACCACTGAGAAGAGTCTGGCTCCATCCTTGTGACATCTACCCTTAAGATACTTGTATGTTTTGATGAGGTCCCCTCTTGGTCTTCTCTTCTTCAGGCTGAACAAGCCCAACTCTCTCAGCCTTCCCTCATAGGGGAGATGCTCTAGTCCCTTTATCATCCTTGTTGCTCTCCTCTGAACTCTTTCTAGGAGTTCCTCATCTTTCTTGAACCGGGGAGCCCAGAACTGGACACAGTACTCCAGGTGGGCTCTCACCAGGGCAGAGTAGAGGGGGAGGATAACCTCCCTTGCCCTGCTGGCCACACTCCTCTTAATGCACCCCAGGATACCATTGGCCTTCTTGGCAACAAGGACACACTGCTGGCTCATGGTCAGCTTGTTATCCACCAGGACTCCCAGGTCCCTCTCGGCAGAGCTGCTTTCCAGCAGGTCATCCCCCAGCCTGTACTGGTGCATGGGGTTCAACCTCCCCAGGTGCAGCACTCGACACTTGCCCTTGTTGAACTTCATCATGTTCCCCTCCGCCCAACTCTCCAGCCTGTCCAGGTCCCGCTAAATGGCAGCACAGCCTTCCGGCGTATCAGCCACTCCTCCCAGTTTTGTGTCACCAGCAAACTTGTTGATGGTACACTCTGTCCCTCACTTCTTCCAGTTACTCAGAAGTAATGTCCCATTTGCTAGAGAGGTTGGGGTTTTCCACTACACTGTTCTGCTGCTTACTAAGGATTAGCACCATGGTTTTACTTACTAGTTACTAGTTCACCAGTAGAGTGGTAAAAGTGGCTCCCTAGAATAGGAAACAGAACATTTTTAGTGTTTTATTTCCCACTCAAGGATGATCCCTTCACGATGGCTCTGCTCTGGCCATGCAAACTCTTCAAATCCCTCAGGCACCTTCAGAGAAACCTATTTCCACCAACATATGGCGTGTATGGAAGTAAAACAAAATACATCGACCCGTTAGCCTAACCGTGACTGCGGCGATGCTCATGAAGGGTTGCTGAGCAGCCTGCCCGAACTCCGGGTCTCTGCTTTTAGTGAACAACATTTTTTCAGATTTTTTTTCAGAGCTGTGGAGCAGCTAGTGGTCCTGAAACGGTGTAAGGCAGAGCTGGGAGTGCCGCCTGGGCTTGGCGCCTCCGGCCAAAAGGCGGAGGGGAGGGCGGCCTGGGGTCCCCGCGGCTGGCAGCCAGGCCAGGCCGGGAGGTGGGGGCGCGTCCCAAGTCCCCGCGCCGGGCCCCAGGGCCTTCCGGCTGCCATGGCGGCCCGCCGACTGGGGACGGGGGCGCGGGGAACGGTCACCGTGGCAACGCGCGGTAACGGGAACGGGAACCGGGCGCAGGGCGGCAAGGCGCGACGGGCGCCTGTAGGAAGGTGCTGGGCATGCTGGGATGGCGTTGGCCTGGCGCCGGGGGGCCTCGCTGTGGCCCTCCCTGGGGAAGGCTCCCCACACGCCCCCCTCGTCCTGTAAATCTGTCATGTGGTCCCCTTGATACCTTAAGGGTCGAAAGACCCCCAGATGTAGGCGGCCTACATGCATAAGATTTAGGCCTCATTGTCTAATTTGCTGATGCTTTGCTAAAAATCAGTAGTGTGTAGTTGGAATGTTTTGCTAAAGTCAGTAGTGTCTACTTGGATGTTTTTCTAATAGTGTCTAGCTTGGATGTTTTTTTGTAAGTCAGTAGTGTAGCTACTTATTAAATTTGGAACCCTATTCAAGGACGGGAAGAATCGGGGGGGGAGTGGAGCAGAAGGATAATAACGGTTTGCCAAGGTTGCTAGACTAGAAGGAATGAGAACTAATTGACGCAGGAAGATTTGTGGCTCCTTACGAAGGACAGTTTTTTGATAAGAACCAGGAGTTTACCTCAAGAACTGGTCTACACCGACCCTGCAGTTTGGGCAAGAGCCAAGGAGCAACTGAGTCTGCACAAGAACAAGGGGTTACTAGCGGTGACGAAGAGGAGCTGGCAGCCTTCATCCCCACGACCCCTGACGACCACCACAAGGAGGCACTGAGCAAGCGCAGTGGGGAGGGATTTATGGAAATGACCTCCTGAAGCTAATTTTAATACAAAGCAGAGACAGGTTATGCATATGTATAGGCATATCGGGAAACTTTATGCATATGTAATACTTTGCTACATATAAATGGGGCAAGGTGCCACTTATAGGTATGCGCGTTCGGTGGAGCGATCCCCCGTGCATCCGTCGCCGTGAATAAAGAATGCCTGCCTTTTAACACTACATTGGTGTTACAAGGTTTATTCTTCCCGATTTCGGTGACACCCTCGTCACTCCTGCAGGGGAATACAGCCAGGGCGAGCCGAAGAGCACGTGGTGATGTGGAAGTGCATCGTGGAAAGTCCCTGCCCCAGTGTTGGTTTTCTTGGTGGAGACTGAGATCAGAAAGAGCTCATTGAGCATGATCACTCTCATGCAGCGGAGTTGCTTTCTAAAATCAAGCCACCAGGGCAGTACTTTTCATTTTTTTCAGGAATATTTGTGATGCTGATAGGTAAAATACAATTCCTTAAAACAGAATGTGTTTACAGAGACTTGCTGAGACCTAGACTTCTAGACGAGTGGTGAAACACTGTAACGCGTTGCCCAGAAAGGTGGTGGATGCCCCATCCCTGGACACATTCAAGGCCAGCTTGGACGGGGCTCTGAGCAAACTGGTCCAGTTGAAGATGTCCCTGCTCACTGCAGGGGGGTTGGGCTAGGTGACCTCTAAAGGTCCCTTCCAACCCAAAGCATTCTATGATTCTGTCATTATATATTCAAAGGTATCTCAAATAAAAATGTATCCAGTGTTGGTCTGCTTGACTTAAGTTCTACTCCGGGCACTAACTTACATCTCCTGCATCCACAAGTGAAACCAGTTCTGAGTTTTTTCCATTCCTATCACACTGTGCAATGGGGAAGAATTTTGTGATTGTTTTGTTAAAATCCCTACATGGCAATCTGAATTCCTGGTACTAGACCTATTCGACAGGTCTTCTGTTTGTTTAGCATTTTAGAATTCCCATTTTGGTATAAATTTTCCTACTAACTGTGAAGTGGGTATGTTACAGAGCAGCTGATGAGGAGCCATGCTAGAAGCAAGTATCTAGGCAGACTCCCTGCCACAGTGCTAAAAGCAATTTTGTGAAGTCCCA
This sequence comes from Gorsachius magnificus, assembly GCA_034008185.1. NCBI lineage: Eukaryota > Metazoa > Chordata > Aves > Pelecaniformes > Ardeidae > Gorsachius > Gorsachius magnificus. The sequence continues at coordinate 163,485,670 of CM067081.1, read as the reverse complement.
GATTTAGTGCCCCCTCACCCCCCAATTCCTTTGCTGCAAAAAAGCACAAACTAACCCAAATGCTTCAGACATCACAATTTTAATGTAAAGTACAAATCAGTGGCTCTAAGTTCTTTTTATTATTCATGTGCACATTTTATAGCATTTCTGAAGTGTAGAATTTTATTCCTGATTTCTAGTTGATGTGATAAACTTTCCTGGCTTTCTGTCACCTTGTTTATCACTACCAGGTTGGTCAAATTATGGTCTGCTGCATTAGAAAAGAGTGTATGCTATTCTTTATAAGATATATAGAAGAGAATAATTCCATCTGTAAAGAGACCTTGGTTTACACTCACCTTGAGTTTAAACTGAAAACACATTTAATACAAAGCACAGAACAGTAATATTTTTATAGTTAACCGTGGTATTGAAAGCACTGTATTTTATTTCATATATCTAACTTTTTCATGTGCCCTTTTTTACAATTTAACAGTAGTAAACAGTTATATATGAAGGTGTGGGTTTCCTCGGTCCCACACTTTACCATGTGTATTGATATGCTGATTCGTTAATATATAATTCTGATTTTGTAAATGATGTCATAAGCTTCAGTGCAGTGAGAAAGCAGGCCTGTAGACCTTTGCACTGTTACCTGACAGTTGCCCTAACAATAAAACATTTTAGGAATAAATAGGCTATGGGTCCCTGATTCAGGAAGCTTTAGGCTTACTCAACCATTTCTTGTCTCTTTTTACATCACCCATAGCTCATGCAGTGGTGGAGCAGTGCTGCTGCTTCCTCTCACTCTGGGACCCAAGATCATGCTTATCAGTTCTGCATGGCATGTGGAGAATGAGGAGTGGGAAAGAGCCTGTAATGACTGGCTGTGTCCATGGCAAATGCCTCCCAAAAGCACGTTCCCTGGCTGCAGCCTGTGATGTGACTATCAAGGGCAACTTGGCATGGGCCAAAATGCCCCATGATCTTCTTTGAACCCACAGGGTTTACTGCAGCTGGTCTTTAGATGCTGAGAAGCCTGTGCTTGAGGAAAACAGTCAGCTACTGGGGTTTTCAACTGTAGCTGCCATGCTGTGCGCTAAGGCAATTACCAATTATGCTCTAGCTCCTGAGCGTCCTAGGCTGGGTTGCTATACTTTAGGAATTAAAAGCTTTTTTTGCTATTTGGCTGCAAAATTAATGGGTCATTTCTTAGGGACACATTACTAAAGTAACCACTTTTCTTTCATGTGAAAAGCAACAGTCCTCCCTGTTTATACTAATTAATTGTGGGTTTTGGAAGTGCAAAGGTGTTGGGCCCAATTTTGTGGCCAAACACCAGTGTAGAGATTTTCCTTATTTCTTCTTTAAGTTTCAGTTTCAAGATGGATTGTGACTTGCATGCATCTTCAGAAAAGTGACAGATGGAAATAATAAATACTAGAATTATACTGATTAAAAGCTAAGATCCAAAGGGAAAAACATCCTATTGTAGTATCTTATAAAGATGTGTTACAAGTGTTAGATTTACTGTAAATCTCTTCAGAAAAAATACAGAGCTAGGATTTAATAATTTTCAACTCTGCAATTAAAGGAAAAGGCTACTTTTCCATAATTTTTTTTTCTGCCAACCATATTTTATATATATGAATTTTTCAGTTGCCCACAAGTTCTTCTTTATTAATTAATAACCCAAGAAAGGCACTTGTCGTGGTTTTGGCTGTGATAGAGTTAATTTTCTTCCTGTAGCTGGTATAGTGCTGTGTTTTGGATTTAGGATGAGAAGAATGTTGATAACACACTGATATTTCAGTTGTTGCTGAGCAGTGCTTACACTAAGTCAAGCACTTTTCAGCTTCTCATACTGCCCTGCCAGTGAGGAGCCTGGAGGTCCACAAGAAGCTGGGAGGTGACACAGCCAGGACAGCTGACCCAAACTGGCCAAGGGGTATTCCATACCATATGATGTCATGCTGAACAAAAAAATGGTGAGTGAGCGAATGCCTGTGTGGTGTTTAGCTCCCTGCTGGGTCATCCAGAGAGACCTGGACAGGCTGGAGAGGTGGGCCTGTGTGAACCTCATGAGGTTCAACAAGGCCAAGTGCAAGGTCCTGCACCTGGGTCGGGGTAACCCCCAGTATCAGTACAGGCTGGGGGAAGAAAGGATCGAGAGCAGGCCTGCTGAGAGGGACTTGGGCATGCTGGTGGATGAAAAGCTGGACATGAGCCGGCAATGTGTGCTGGCAGCCTAGGCGGCCAACGGTACCCTGGGCTGCATCAGGAGAAGTGTGGCCAGCAGGTCGAGGGAGGTGATTCTGCCCCTCTACTCTGCTCTGGTGAGACCTCACCTGCAGTACTGCGTCCAGCTCTGGAGCCCTCAGCACAAGAAGGACATGGAAATGTTGGAGCGGGTCCAGAGGAGGGCTACTAAAATGATCCGAGGGCTGGAGCACCTCTCTTATGAGGACAGGCTGAGAGAGTTGGGCTTGTTCAGCCTGGAGAAGAGAAGGCTGCGGGGAGACCTGATTATGGCCTTTCAGTATCTAAAGGGGGGCTATAGGAAAGATGGGGAGAATCTTTTTAGTAGGGCCAGTTGTGACAGGACAAGGGGTAATGATTTTAAACTGAAGCAGGGTAGGTTTAGACTGGATATAAGGAGGAAATTCTTTACAACAAGGGTGGTGAAACACTGGAAGGGGTTGCCCAGAGAGGTGGTGGAGGCCCCATCCCTGGGAACATTCAAGGCCAGGTTGGATGGAGCGCTGAGCAACCTGATCTAGTTAGTGGCGTCCCTGCTCACTGCAGGGGGGTTGGACTAGATGACCTCTAGGGGTGCCTTCCAATCCAAAACATTCTATGATTCTATGATTCTATAAACAACTGTTTAGGAATACCAGCCGGAGATCTGCCCCGAGGCTGGATAGTGGGATAGTGTGTGGGGATAGTACAGGCAGGTACCTAGGACAGTGGGTACCTCCAGTGTTTTGCAACTTTACCCCTGAACAAGTGCAGAATCCTGAAAAACTAGTGAAACATTTGGAAAAAGTATGCTGTCACCCTGGCAATTCCAGAGAGACACAAATCACTGCAATGTGCCCATGCCTACAGAGCCCTGTTTGACACTATCCAGTATCCTCAAGGGGAAGAGAAGGTCTCTGGATCTGTTGACAAAACAACAGGCACCATGGCTACTCCAACCCCTGCGACAGGCACTGCAGTTGAACCAGAGAACAAACCCGTGCCGGTATCAGTCACCCCTATACACAAGAAGAAATATTGGATGCGAAAGTGAGCTCATTTAGTAAGGGAAGAAACTACTAAGGGGGAGGAGTGGAGGAGGTGGGCTACTCTCAAGCATCACCATCAGGAGAACAGGAGGAAGAGGCAGAACTCACTAATGAGGCGCTAACGACCCAATTAACATATCCCTGAGTGAGCTGGGAGGTATGTGAAAAGATTTATCAGGTAAGCACTTTGTCACCTGGCTGCTCTGATGCTGGAATAACAGGGCCAGTATCCCGGAAGTAAAAGGTAGGGAAGCCAAGCAACTGGGATCCCTTTCTAGGGAAGGGGCATTGACAAAGCAATTGGAAAAGGGGCACAAGTCCTCAGCCTCTGGAGTCAGGTGTGAGCCTCTGTCAGGTGTGAAGGAAAGGTATCCCTTCAAGGAAGATGTTATATGTCACCCAGGCCAAGTGAACAACTATCCAGTACCAGAGGGAATTAGCTGTGCTGGAGGTGATTTATAATGACCTGGACAACAAGCAGTTATCCAAAGATCCAGATGAAGTCGAGTGCATATGACCCATGTGGCAAAAATTTGTACGGAGCATACCATCATTGTATGCCATCTCATTGGCAGTAATGACCTGGAAAGACCGGGAGGTGCAAACAGTGGACAAATTGGCTGGCCAGCTCCAGCAATATGAAGAAAGTCTCTCTTCCTCCCTATGGGCCTGCATCTCGGCTGTGGAGAAACTGTCCCGGGGGAGTTCCAGCAATTCAAAGATGGTATGCCATACTCCTCACCTGTATGGACTAGTATCTTAGCTATTAGGAGATAGCATTCCTCTGCTCGAGAGAGAAGATATAATGGATACACACCATGGGCCACCCTGTGGTTTTGCCTTGCACAACCACTGAGAGGACATGAAGAAGTGGGATGGAAAAACTACCTCAACCCTAGAGGCATGGATACAGGAGTTACAAGGAAAAACAATCACAAAAGGGGGTTCTTAAAGGAAAATTGCTGCTCCAGATTCCAGTGGGCAGTTCCCCAGACAGAGTGGAACGGCTGATCCTACTTCTGATCTTAGCAAAGGGACTTCTGTTTTGTATTTACAAGAAGTGAGTAACGAATACTATGACCAAGACTGGAAGGACCTTCCCTTCAGCCATGTAGAAAAAGGAGACAATTGGGTTTACTGGACTGTGTGGATTCGATGGCCTGGCACATCAGACCCACAGGAGGATAAGGCTCTAGTGGACACCGGTGCACAGTGGACCCAAATGTCATCAAGCTCTAAAGGGGCAGAACGCATCTGTATTTCTGGAGTGACAGGGGGGTCCCAACAGCTAACTGTATTGGAGGCCAAAGTGAGCCCAGCTGGGAATGAGTGGCAAAAGCACCCCACTGTGACCAGCCCTGAGGCTCCGTGCATCCTTGGCATAGACTACCTCAGGAGAGGGTATTTCAAGGACCCAAAAGGGTGGGCTTTTGGTATAGCTGCCTTGGAGATGGACGAAATCAAGCAGCTGTCTGCCTTGCCCGGTCTCTTGAAGGACCCTTCTGTTGTGGGGCTGAGGGAAGAACAACAGATGCCGATTGCTACAACAACGGTGCACTAGCAGTTAAAACACAACAATCACACCAACCGGGACTCCCTCATTCCCATCCATAAGCTGATTCATCGACTGGAGAGCCAAGGAGTGATCAGCAAGACTTACTCACCCTTTAACAGTCCCATGTGGCCAGTGCGAAAGTCTAATGGAGAGTGGAGACTAACAGTAGACTATTGTGGCCTGAATGAAGTCACACTGCTGCTGTTGAGTGTGGCCAAGCCAGACATGCTAGAATTTCAATACAAACTGGAGTCAAAAGGCAGCCACGTGGTGTGCCACAATTGATATCGCTAATGCATTTTTCTCAATCCCTTTGGCTGCAGAGAGCAGGCCGCTGTTTGCTTTCACTTGGAGGGGTGTCCAGGACACCTGGAATCAACTACCCCAGGGCTGGAAACACAGCCCTACCATTTGCTATGGACTGATCCAGACTGCACTGGAACAGGGTGAAGCTCCCAAACATCTGCAGTATATTGATGATATCATCATATGGGGCAACACAGCAGAACAGGTTTTTGAGAAAGGGAAGAAAATAGTCCAAATCCTTCTGAAAGACAGTTTTGCCATAAAACCAAGAAAGGTCAAGGGACCTGCACAGGCAATCCAGTTTTTAGGAATAAAATGGCAAGTCGGACGTCATTGGATCACAATGGATGTGATCGACAAAATAACAGCCATATCTCCACCAACTAGCAAAAAGGAAGCACAAGCTTTCTTAGGTGTTGTGGGTTTTTGGAGAATGCATATTCCAAATTACAGCCCAATTGTAAGCATTTTCTATCAAGTGACCTGGAAGAGGAGCGATTTCAAATAGGGCCCTGAGCAATGACAAGCCTTTGAACAAATTAAACGGGACATAGTTCATGCAGTAGCCCTTGGGCCAGTGCTGGCAGAGCAAGATGTAAAAAATGTGCGCTACATCGCAGCCAGGGAGAATGGCCCTACCTGGAGCCTATGGCAGAAAGCACCAGGGGAGACTTGAGGTCGACTCCTATGGTTGTGGAGTCAGGGACACAGAGGATCCACAGCCCACTATACTCCAACTGAAAAAGAGATATTGGCAGCATATGAAGGGGTTCGAGCTTCTTCGGAAGTGGTTGGTACTGAAGCACAGCTCCTCCTGGCACCCCGACTGCCGGTGCTGGGCTGGATCTTTGAAGGAAGGGTCCCCTGTACACATCACGCAAGTGATGCTACATAACATAAGTGGGTCGCACTCCTGTACATTACAGGAAGGTGCTTAATCTGCAGTGAAAAGTAACCTAAATGACAATGCCTTACATAGCTTTCATTCATTATAGTAAAATTTCTTCAAGTATTTTGGTTACATTTACCATGCTTGTGCCCTTTCTACGTTGTTAAGTTTATGTTTTTAAAATGTTTAGGAAATGCATTAACATATCTTCATAGATTTCTTCCTGCTGGCTGTGCTTTTAAGTTTCTGTATTTTAAAAAAGTGTCCATATAAGAAAAAAGGAATTTTTAAAATCTGTTTTTCTTCACCAGAAAGGTATCGTGCAATTCCTTTTTCAGTAACATTTTAAGCCTTCCTAGTGAAATTCTTGAAGTTCCAAATGAGTCATTAAATCAAAGATTATGTTGTCAGATAGGGATATATTTTTTTTTTTCTCACCAGCAATATTTCTGTTAGCGAAATTACTTTCTGGTATTATGGAATTTCTTTGCCCTGTATAGGAACTATTTATAATCACAGAAGTTGTAATCATTCCATCCTATTAGGCTATTACTATGCAAGAAACACTTATTATTCTGTTCAATTATGAAGAAAAATTAACGTAAATCTTATTGGCCTCAAAGTGTCATCCATTTAGCAAGGTGACCTCTTGTACATACACACTTTCCAGCAATGATTTAAAAATCAAATGTACAAATAAAATGACTTTTCTTTTTTCCCTATTGCTAACCATTTCTTATGATCATATTTTGCTTTCGTTAAAAGTCATTAGCTGTCTGTATATAAAAAGAACTTTTTCCTACTGAGAACTATACCTCTTTTGTGCATAATTTTCCTTTTTTCCTTTTATCATTCCCATTTGTGACTCCACTAATGTCTCCATTAGCAATTATTAAATCACATGGAGAGAATTAAAATTTGGGAAATATTCCAGGTGGTAAGTATCATATTTCTAACACAATGTGACATACAGAAAGAAGGATCATGTAATTGGCTTACTAGTGATATGTCATTCATAGGTTGGGAGCTGTCCCATGACAGTACCTGGAGATAAGATGAAATGTTATATGCATACTTCAAGCCTTAGGTTCAGCGGAGAATTGAGAACATCAAGAAGAAATTCTCTGTTTCACATAATATACTCTTTTTTTTAATTATTTTTGTAAAGTGTGTTGGAATCTATTGGCTTTTTCTCTGTTTATCATTACAATGCTTGAACACATTAGCAGAGTCCTCAAACAGGGAAGTGAACTACATGGACATCTACTTTTCTCTGGTGTTACAATTTTAGTATCTTGTAAATTTAACTCCAGTGTAGTGGTTGCTTTACATGTCACCTTCACAGCAAAATAGTAAATTTTGCAAATAAAGAAAAGGTGCCGAAGTTGTATTTTCTCAACAACTTTTTATTTTAACTTTCTTCTTGAAAAGAGTCTGAACAATATAAACTGATGCCATTGCTTTTTCAAAATTTATAACCAGTCTGAATTCAGCAAAAGCAAGTTGACAGAAATCTGGACTTTCACTTCCTCAGATTACTAACCTAATAATTCAGATATGGTCATTGCTCTTCAAATTTAAGGATGTTAACCTACTGCTTATATTGCTATCTGAAATGCCATAGCAGGGCACTTAGTTGCTGTAACAGCTACATTAATACAACTCTGGAGTTAATTAACACAACTGTGGAGTCCATGAATAAAGTAAACAAAAGACATGTTGGTTTTTTTGCTTTTATGTCTGAACAGGAATACTACCTAAGAAAGAAGTTGAACAAAGAACACTGGCATTAAAAAAAATTAAGCAATAAAAAATCATCTGATATGTATTTGTAATGATAGAAAATGGCTATGATATCATGATGAACATATTAACATATTTTGTGCTAAGTAAAACAAGAATGAAAATAAGTTTTCCCTTTCAAAATAATTTTGATGCTGATTTTCTGTTAATCTTCATTGTCTTTGGTGATCAACAACAAGCAGTTCTGAAAACAAACAACTGATTTTGTTTGCTTGCTTTTTAATAGTTTGCCTTTCTGTAACTGTTTTGGAGCAACAAAAGTTATTATATTCTCCTTCTGTCATTGTTGTAAACCTTTGGTGAAGAACAGGATCACATTCTGTCTTTGCAAAAAGAATTCACACACCAGGTTAAATTTCTAGCCAATTCTATATATATAAAACTTGGAATGCATTTGTTTCCTGTCACCTTTCAAGTAAGTGTTTATTTCTAATTAAAAAACACAACAAAAGACCCACAAAAAAACACCTTTCTAAACAGCATTTGAAATATTTATGAGTAATTCTTAAGAAATAGCCATTGGTCTACTGGACCTTGCAGAAACTTTCTCACACTATTTAAGGGTGAGATTCCAATGGCAACTTTCATGTTTCTCTATTTCATTACAGAATTGGCTCCCTGAATTTCTTTCAGAGATTTCTCAGTTTCTGTTCTCATGACCAACATACAAACTCTGGACAGCTGAATTCTTCAGCATTTGAAAGAACAGTAGCATGTTTATAAGTAGACTTATAAACATTTCAGAGATTGCCAGCAATCTAGAGTCTGGGGACAATCACAATCAACAGCATCCCATCTCTTCTAGTGTAGTTGACGGGTCTCCTCAGTTGCTGATCAAACTGAGTCCTATCACCAAATGGAGACAGATATTAGGCCTGACAAATAGGATTTTTTTGAGGCACTCAGATTTTCAGTACTATCTTTTCCTCAGAGATCCAAGAAAGATTTTTCTAATCATTCGTTTCTTGGCACATTTCTGTATTTTCTGTTTATTTGTGAGAGAAAAAAAATCAGGCTAGTAGCAGCAAATTCACACCTAAATGCAGACTTGACAAACTGTGTATTTTTTAGGGTGACAAAACCTTCCTCATTCTCCCTTTGGGTGCATGAACTGCACTGTAGTGGACAAAATACAAATTTACAGTGCATGAACTGCACTGTAGTGGACAAAATACAAATTTAGTATGCAAGCCATGTTGTAATGGCTTGCATACTAAATTCAGTTTGGAGTAACATCAAATGTTATCCAAAGAGATGGCTGTATTAATACTCAGTCTTCTGCAAACACGCATCTTTTAGAATCATAGAATCATAGAATCGTTTAGGTTGGAAAGACCTTTAAGATCAAGTCTAACCATTAACCTAACACTGCCATCCCACCACTAAACCGTGACCCTAAGCCCTTTTTAGCCACAAAGCATTCACTCCTGATTGAGTCTCAAAGGATGTATATGGACGGACCCTGCAAAAGTGCTCACCAGCAGTGAAATATCAAGTTAAACAATAGGCATGGCTAGGAACTGGCCACTTCTGGATAGTTCTAGCCTTTTCTTTATGAGATGCCTTGTCTTCTGACTGTACACAAAAGCTCAGAAGACACAACTAAAATTCAAGTCTCCCATATTCCAAGACAAAACATTCCAGTATTGCACTGCAGCTCAATAAAGCTAGCTATGAAAGTTTAAGAAATTACCATTGCAGGTGTCTGCCACACTTTCTCTTACAAATTGTCATGCCTGTAGCAAAGACGTCAGACCAAGATGTATGTTCACATTTCAGCAGTTTAAGTTCCCAGGCTAGTATATCTGCTTAAAGAACTGTTGCAGATGTGTTTGCACAGATCTATGGGCATATGTATACATTTCCTTCTTCTATCTTGGCTGTGCAATAGAAGCATGTGGCAGGGAGGTCAGGCAAACCACTGGGAATGGCAGCATATTAAAACACTGCCCCCCAATCCACCAAGGACATCTGACAGGACTCTTACAACGGCTGTGTCACAGGTACTGTTTCATGGCATACAGGAACAGGGCACCCTGTTGGCCAGCCCGGTCTGTATGAAACTTAATTCATATTTAGCTTATCCTTGAAGCAGATAAATCAGGATGCCCTTTTTCACGCCTTCAGCAGGAAGACTGTGAATGTTATTGGCCTTAACAAGGAGGGAATGGAACTCTCCACTACAGGGTTAGTAAGCGATTGGTACTTGAAGCTCAGCACAGGTGGTTTATAGGCATTTCTGCCTAGAACTCTACGCGTGTCCTTCTATGTTCTTCTACCTTTTCGTGTACCTGAGGATGCAGCCACCGGTCTCTCTGCTAGACCTGACCCGTGCCTCGTGGGACAGACCAGCTGTTGGGAATGGTCATTCCTGCCTTTGGCTATGGTACAAAAGGTGCCAAGTTCTGGCTCAGATTAAAGCAGGTCCTGTGGTTTCCTCCCCCTCCCACCCGCAGCCCTGACGCAGAAATGGAGGGTGGGTGGGTAGGGAACGGCCACTTGCAATTTTGACCTGCAGCTCACCCAGGATAAGCCGCGTGCCTTAGATCCACGCAAAGCATAGCCAACTGTACTGTCTGGTTTCTTGGCACTCTTGAAACCCAAAGCTGGTTATTTAAAAAAAACCCAAACCTCTGTGTTTTGGCCAGGTGCAGCCTGTTGTAGAGAAAACTTGAAGTTACCCTGCGCACAGCCCAGAACCTGGACAAGCGGAGCAGTAAGGGAGCCGCATCGAACAACGCGGGAAGCTGATAATACAGGTTGTTTTCAGAGATGCCCAGCGGACCTCGGGCAGGCGTTCGATGGTTCGCAGCACACATCCGCAGTGGCGGGAAGCTGAGGGAGGGAGGGAGGGAGGAAAGGAAGGAAGAAAGGAAGGAAGGAAGAACGGAAGGAAGGGCGGTCGGGCCAGCTGCTCCCGCCCGGCTCCCGAGCCCTGCCCCCGGCTTCACCACAGCGCCCCCTCGGCCCTGGCGCGTTATCGCGAATAACCATCCGCCACCGCCCGCCGGGGGGCGGAGCCACCTGCTCATTTAAATAGCCCGGCGCCTCATTTGCATGCTGCCAAGATGGCCGGCCCCGGGATTGGCCGGCTCCGAGGCAGCCCCCACTGCCGGCCCCTGTGCCCACGGAGGGGGCGGGGTCAGACGGGAGAGGGGAGGGGATACGGGGCTTATTTGCATAACGGCCGGGCGCGTGCGACGGGGGGAGGCGGCGTTGGTGCCTGGAGCGGGTTCCGATTTTGAATCTACGGCGGCAGCGCCGGGAAGGCGGGAGCGGCGGCGGTCGCCGAGCGCTGAGGCGGGAGCTGCCGCGGGACGCAGAGGCGCAGGTACCGCACGTTCCTTTCGGGGCGCGCGCGGCCGGGCAGCGGCAGCACTCTCTGCGGAACGCTGCCCCGCGCGGCGGCGGCGGGGAGCTTTGCCGCGCGCCCCACGCCCGCTCACGAGCGCAGCGCAGCTAGGCGCGCGCTGCATGGGAGCACGTGACTCGGCTCCAGTGCAGGCGGCGGCGCGCATGCGCGTTGCCGTTTTCGCGCAGAGGTGGCAGCAGGTGGGGAGCGGGGTGCGGGGAGGCGCCTTCCGCCGTCCCCCACGTGCGGAGGGATCCCCGCGGCGGCCCCCGGGGGTGGGACCGCTGGGGGGGGGGTTTGGTGGGACGGCGGCACGTCCGGCTGCCTGGCGCCTCGAAAGCATTTCCTCACTCTCCGCCCGAAGCGGGGATGGCGTGACCCGGGTGGTGCTGTGTGCCGCCAGTGGAGATCCTCACGGATACAGCGGGTGTGGATGTCAAGTTTCGCGGTGGATGGGCTGTGGGAAGCAATGGGGAGAAACCTTTTTGCTTGTTGCCGCGCTCAATAGCACGCTGATGAACTTCAGATTCAAGTTTCTGAAGCATATGGGCATGCTCATTTACTAGAAATGAGGATTTTTCAGTAGGGGAGGGAGGAGGGCCTAGTTGTGCGTTATTTATGTGATGTCATCAGTAAACAAGGCCAGAGTGGCTACTCCAGGTTGTCGTGGAGGCCCACGTTAAACTAAATGGCAAAAGTTAACAGTTTACATAGTGTATTCATCTAAAGAAGGTACATTTGAACTTCTAGTTTTCTTTCAACTTAAGCATTTAAAGTATTGCAACTGTATTCACGGTTAAGCACTTCACATTTTAATTCTGATGTGACATCGGGGCCTGTTAAGAGGCGTATCACTGTCCTCAAGCCGTTTTTTCTTTTAACAGGTATATATCTTTCTTACTAGATTGCCTAATCTTTGACAGATAGCCAGATAGATAGTTTGTGGCATAGTAGTAATCTTGAAACAAATCTATGTATCGTAATGTCAGTGTGACCCTTAACACAGATAAACTTCTTGGATGGAAAAACTGAATGGAACTGTTGATGGAAAAATATTCGTAAAATAAAAGGGTGAACAGCTCAAATGTTTTAGGCAACAGTCAATGAGCTTAAAACTGCAGCGTTCACGCAGTCACAGAAAAATAACACTGTGCATCTAGACAGCTTATTTAACATGCTAACTGGCGGAAGTAAGAGTACATTAATAAATATGTTTGGTCAATATACCAGATTATACAAGCAAATACGCTATTATGAATAAATTTATTGGAATTTGCCTCTGCAAGATCAGGATATTCTACAAGCATGCTGTTTGGCTCTCTTCTGTGAGTTAAAATATATTTTGGGCCATTATGTGTTATAACAGTTTGATCTAGTTACAATTATTACAGTTATTAATACTTACCTCAGGTTTTTAAAAATAAAAACATGAAGAACATGCTTAACTTCTGTTTAAGTCTGAAATTAAGTTAAATATGAACGACACAAACAGCAGATAGCAATGTAAGAGGTATGTTTTTCTGATTAGGTACTGGTTCATGCAGTCCTACAGGAAGGTATGAAGGAGAGTACTACCTCAAATACTACGAATTCTTTGGAGGGGAAAAAAACAAAGACAAAAAACACTGCTGTTTGATATGTGATCTTGGGTAGGTAACTTCTGAGTTTTCAGATCTCTGAAATGGGCCTAATGGTAGTTGTCAGGCCCATCGTAAAATGAATTCACTAATGTTTGCATGAGGACTTGTGCAATTCATGAATCATAGCAACTACACTCACTATTTATTCCTCAAGTTTGGCAGTTATCTTATTATTTGGTATGCTCCAGAAGTATCAAATCAAATTCCTATGTACATATAATCCGGAAAGGAATTTTACTAATAATTGTAGATAGCAATTGATAAATGCCAAAAAATTAAAATACAGAAAAACTTGCTTTGTCGCTGTTTATAAGTAACTGGTCATTGGGTGTTCTTTTTCAAAGACTCTCAAGAGATCTTTGTGTTCTCATTGTTACATTTTTAGTTTAGTAGAGGTACTATGTTGCTTGGAGTAAAAGGGTTTTTATCAGCTGCAACCTTGCTACCAAGTGTAGCAGTGCTGAACTGATGCTTCCTGTGATAATGTAGAACAGTGCTGTATGAATTAATTAAACAAGACTATCTTAAATGTTGTATAACCTGAAACTGATAACAGAATTGATCCATGGGAGGATACAGTAATTATAAATATTAATTGAAAGAGTAATTTTGATGCTTTTATTAAGGAACCTCTTAATTCTCATTTCTTAGCTATTACGAAGTCTGTTTTCAGTAAGATGCTAATCCCAATAGATATGCATGCATGCCATCCTCTGCCATGTTTGCTGGTACCTCCTGCTTTAGCTTGTGTTGTTATACCCATTTCACATATTTAGAAGATCAACATTAACTGTAGTGTGTTAGTTTTTCTGTAAAGGCTACTTTAGTCATGCTTCCATTTGGGGCGTAAAGACAGGAAATGTGGTATAATACAGACATGCTTTCCTCCCAGCATGGGAGGTGATCTTGCTAGCCAACAGACTGAACAACCTATGAATAAAAATAGTTTAATTGTAAGTACTATTTTACAGAATCTGTTGCAAACAGAAACAGTTTACATGTTAAACTATTTTTTAAATCCTATTTTAGTAACTGATGCCTATTAGTAATTAAATCCTCATTTTCATTGTGGTTGATTGTGATTTTGGGGGAGAAGGCATTTTTTCTGTTACAGACAATATTTCCACAGTGAAAAGTAGTTGACTAAACCAGATACTCTAGTCTCCTTCCAAAACAAGAAAAAAAAAAAAATCAATTTTTTCCCCATCTACATGTTTTTAGTAATATAATCATTAATTATGCTTATCTGGGCTTATTGTCAGAAATTATATTTAAGCCAAAAATTTGAAGGCTATTCATGAAATGATGCTAAGGCCAAAAGATACTTTACCAGTATGTTGCTCTTACTTAAATAGTTTGCAAGTTGAATGCATTTTTATCATTTGCTCTCCACCTGGTGTTTTTCTATGTTGTGGGCTAGTTTTATGTTTATATTATGAGTTTATTTTGGAAATTACTGCAGCAACACAAATGTACATCACACTTTTCATAACAGATACTAGATGAGGAAAGTAAGTTGTAATTTATAAAACTATTATGATATGTGAATATGGGGTGGGGTTTTTTCCTCCCCAATATATTCTTATATACTATTTCTCTTAAATGCAGTGGAATCTTAAGATTGTTAATATTTTTCAGTTAAATCTGTAGCTGGACTCTTTTACTTCTCTTTAGTGTGTGATAATATTTTGAGAGAATTACCTGTGTGCACAAAACAATTGGCAACTCAAACTGGCCAACACAAATGATGCTTTCGTGATGTATATTTGTAATTCCAGTATTTCAGTTATACTTACTGCACTATATGCTGTACTGTATGGAAAAAAAACCTCTCTCCTGTTTCTACCATACTGTAAGAAATTGTTCATCGAGCAGCAGTAACTTATCCAAATACAGGTTGGAGAGTAAGATAGGGTTGTTGTGCGGGGCAACAAAAAACTTGCTAATTTTTTTGATAGCTTACTAAGCATCAGAGAGAAAGGTTATTCTCTAAAGTGATCTCTGTAATCAGCTGTTCTTGTTAAGCTGGACAGTTACAGAATGTCTTAATCTCTGAAAAAAGTTTAGATGTGAATTGGGTAATACTACATATTTTAAATTCCTGTAGCTCTGTCTTGTTTTGGATATTAAAGCCCAGTGGCTGATCCCAAAGAAGGTAATTGTAAAGGCTTCTAGCTTTGAGATTTTCAGTTAGAAGGATCTGGAGGATAGATTTGGTCAGCCTTTGAGTTTTGGTTATCTTTTTAAAAAGCAAAATTTTGCATGATGTTGTGGGATCTTAATTATCATTCTTCTGAAGAGATTTTGTGTATAGTGTGTTTAGGTGTCCTACCTTTTTTTGTTTGTGTGGGGGTTTTTGTTACGCTTCCTCCCCCCCCCCCCCCATTTCTGTAGCAATGGGGGTCAGAAAATCCTTGAGTTTCTGGTGTAGAATATTTAAGACTCTGGAAGCATCTGACCACTCAAGTTCACTGTTAGCTTACAGATCAGACTATAAAAGAGAGCGTGATGAATTTTAGAGATATAAAGTACTTATACTAGGTATCCAGAAACTGGATCTGTGCAGAATGAGTAAGTATTTTTTTAGAATGGTAAAGATTGAACTAAAGCAATACATTCTCTAGCTTTTCAGGGTGAAAACAATTGAACTGTGATTCATAAATGGGAGTCTGTTTTGTTTGGTTAGGGTTTTTTTTCTTTAGTTGCATATTCTGGTTTTAGTTAATGTTCTCATTCTTCTGTTCTGTCTTGACTGTCTGTGTGCATATATATATACATGCAAAAAAAATCCCAAAGTTGAGAGTAAAATTTCAGCTGAACTTGAGTTTTATTGTGTTTTCTGTTTTCATTTGAGGTTATGTCAGACAGTATTAAACAAAAAACATAATTCTGTTTAGTGAAAAATAAATGCCTACATGAAACTTAAAAAAATGCATGAATAAGGTTATTAAATGGCACTTAGGAATTCCACTAATAAGGCAAATGTGTTTGTTAAACATATAGTATCTTTTTTTGCTTAAGCAGAAAATTGCAAACCACATATGTGACAAAAATGCTTAATTTTGCTACAGCCCTACAAGTTTTAATAGAAATCTGCTCAGTTCTAGTTTAGTAGTACAATTTTATGTGATCATTGTTTGTCAATTGTTCTATCCTTCATAATTCTTGAAAGACTTGTTGGTTTTCTGTAAATTTGACAGAGTAGTAAATACCAAGATAATTAATTCCTGCAAATTTTATGAAAATAAGCAGCTGGGGTGAGGAGAGGCTACCATTGTCCCCAGTGAGGGAACATGGCAGTTTACAAGTTGTTTGGAGGGGATAACTTGCTGTCAGTCAGGACATAGGTATTGTCTGTCAAAGCAGCATGGAGGCTGTCACGTCAACATGTGGCTTCGGACTAATATGTGCGTGCACTCGCTTGCCCAGCATGGTAATGCACCAATGAAAACCTGAGGTTACTCTGATAAAAAGTAGCAAGACAATGTTTATAAATCTGCAGGAAATGTGCTTTCACTAATTCCATTGCTCACTCATTAGCTTGTGCAGTGTCACTGACATATATTTGTTAAAATCGCCAGTGTATTTAACAGCAAATCTGCTCCCCTTGCCTTCCCTTTTTATTTTAGTAATGATTCCTTGGTGCTGTAGCTAAAGGCATAATAACTATGTGGCATTAAAAAAAATTCCTGATCCTCAGTTGTATGGCAGCTTTCATCATATTGCTGTGGAGGAATTCAGAACACTATATATATGTATGTATATTGTATAAATGCCCTTTATGTTCCTTTGGGATTTATGAGTAACTTTAAAAAAAAAAAAAAAAAAAAAGCTATGCCCTTTAAGATGTTTTATTTTGAGCAGTGCATGCTATAAATGACTAAAAACTGTACCCGTGAGATACCAGCTCTTACTTTTTTCAGGAACAAACATAAAATATATGAGATGTTAGTAAATTAGATGGCTGTGTGCAAAGTATGGTTTTGGAATAGCTTATTTTCTAAGATATTTAGGTAAACTAATAGAGCTTGTTTGCTGGGTGTAACTTGGATATTTTTAATAGAGGAAAAATGTTTTTCTCTTCTAGATCCAATTTCTGAAAATGCTTTTAAGTAAATTCAGGTACTCAAAGTACAGGTTTTATGAATGATATGACTGTGTATGTCAGCTGTTAAAATAACCTGTATATTTGCTCTGTCATTTTGTGCTGTCCTAAGCATTATCCTCCATTTCACAATCGTGTAAAGAAAAGTTGGGGGGGGGGGAACCTGACATGAAAGAAAAGTTCCTTCTACCTTTGCCTCCAATTTATTGCAGTTTCCAGAAGGTCATTTTAAAAAAAGTTGCATTCTAATTTTTAAGTCTTTCAAAATGTGTTTAGTAGTAAACTAGCACATAAACATACACGCTTGCTAACTTCAGTCAATACATTGAAAATTTCCTTCATTGGTCCTACCATCAAGTGACTTGGAATTATGGGAAGACCTCAAATGTTGTGCAGACTTTCACCTTCTGGGCTCTAATGTTCCTTGTCTCATGATCATGGCATCATGGAATCTTCCTTAACAATTTAAGTAATTTTTAATCTGTGAAATTCTCGCAGTTCTAAGTGAGAATTGAGATGATTCTTGAAGTCAGCCTACTGTCCTGTGTAAATACAGGAATAAAAGAGGGTTTCAATAAATGGTCTATTGAGACTTCAACTCGGATGCATACAAATAGTAGTAGTCTCTCATTAATTTCATCAGTGTAAGAAATGTTTTGTCCACTTAATGCTAACTTAACATACACAGGAAAAAAAACAACAAACAAAAAAGGACAACGAAAGATGGTAAATTAGAAGAGTGGATGAGATCTGGTTTGTACACAGGGAAATGTGGATGATAAGTAACAGACTGATTTCTAAGTGTGTAAGTCAAACAAAAGAAATTACTTATGCTTTGGCTGCTTTTTTACTGTCCTTGTAGCATGAAATGACATAAAACCTTGTCTGAACATCCAGAAATTTCTGCCTCTGCTTGATTCTTCAGAGTAGGAGCCCTACTGTCAAGTCCTGACTCTATGTAATGATATTTGAGGTGTGTCAGGTGATATTACTTATACAGGGCAACAATTAGAGAAATGACAGGGTACCATTCTCTTGAGGTTTTTGTTTGATCTTCATGAGAAGGTTGGAAAATGGAAGCTCTGTTTTAAATTTAACTCATGACTAGAATAATTGAACTTGCTGAGACGATACTGCAGTGTGTTGGCATGTCATCAAAAGAGGGCAGAGTTAAGGTTGTTTGGAGGTTTTATTATGTATTTAAGAAAAATTAAACAGAACAGGTTAATTTTTAAATTCCATTCTGAGTATTTTTTAAACGCCCAATTTTCTTACTTATTTTTTATTTTTATTAAACCTGTATGGATGTCAGCCTAAGTAGCAGTAAGAAATTGTAGTCCTGCACCTATATAAGAAATCCGTATTAGTGTAGGTTCACTTTAATATTTCCTGGACCAAAGTATTCTCAGATGAGTTATTTCACTCCTAATTTTGTGTTTAATTAAACGTTAGGTTTTATTTTAAAATTAGTTTGATTATTATTTTTTAACATTTTAACACACCTGTTTATGTTAACCAACATATACTGAAGTGAACTCTTGCGTATATGCATATGGTTTCTTACGATTCAGCTAGATATTTTGCAACTAGGTGTCTATATTAATATATTGGTACCTCTGCATGTTCATGAAGCTTTCTGACAAGGTAAGACAATCAACTGCAGCAACTGGAGTGTGACGTGGGTTCTGTTTTCTCTGGCAGAGTGAAATTGTTTTCTGAATTTTTTTTGCCTATTCAAACCTATTTAAGTCCTTGGGTTTCCATATATGCAGCTCCAAGGCTGAATGTTAGAGAATGCAGAGTTGCACAAGTGCAGTTCTGGGTTCCGGATTAGAACCTCCATAGGTTTTTGTTGAACTTGTAAGACTGGAGGTCAGAATTCACCTTTTGATGTAGGAATTTTGTAGGTGCGCTGAACAAAGAATTCTATTTAAAACATAGCTACTGTGGAAATCAAAGTGCATGTATATTTGTCATATAAATGAAACACTAAAGTTTGAATTTTAAAATGTTACAAGTTACTGTAAATCCCTGTAAACTGAAGGTGGTGTATGTATGAAGCTCACAGAAGCAACAAGAGGTTGTAACTGACTAATAGAAAACTTCTTTGTAAACTTTTTGTTTACAACTTCCATTGTAAACTTGATTTTTGATTTAGTAATAGGTCTTGGTGAAGAAAAGCTTCAGTGTAGTGGGTATTTTTAAATTAACTGTAATGGAAGTTGTTCTCCAGTCTTCCCAAATTCGTTTTTGAGAGACTTGTCTTTTGGACATTTAGACTTCAAACATATTTTTATTTGGTCCTCTGAATCTGTAGTGTACTATCAAAGGTGACAATCATCATTGGAGCTGTTGACACGTATGCGGCATGTGCTTTTTCTCATGTTGCAAATCATGCTTTTCCTTTTATCCTTGTATTACCTGGACGGTATATTTAAACATTAAGTTGGAAATACTAACTGTGGTGCTGATGAGAGCATCAGACAACTACTGCTGGCATGATTAATCAGTCCTGAAATAACCAGCTACAGCTGGCAACAGACATGAACAGTTATGTAAGTTTAGACATTTTCATAAAATAAGCAGATGGGAGGGCATGTTGTCCCACTTTTGGGGGGGCGGGCTTACCATGTTGGGCTAATTTTGGATCACAAGATTATTTTTTGGTAGAAGGGTAGGAATAATTCATCATTAATGTCCTTCAGGATCGTTCCATGTACGCTTGCAGTTACTTTGTTTTAAAATGGCCGTATTTGGATTTTGTAGACAAGGTGTACATGATGAAGTGAGAGGAGCTTGCTCCAGAACTGATCCACTGTTGCCTGGACCAGAGTGGATAGCTGGCATTAACATATATTAAAGCGGAACCTGTATTGTCTTAAGTTCTGTTTGCGTTAAAATTGTGTATTTGTTTGACAATCCATCTGTCCCCCTCACAGGTTCCCAAACCAGCGAAATTGCTGAAGGGATTCTAGATGTGTATCTTCTCTGAAAAACTTGCACAACATGCTGCATCATTCATAAAGAATTAGATACTTGATTTCTATGGCCACTGAAGTTCTGGAATGTTCTTAGATTTTTTGCTAGCTTCCTTATTTATAAAGTGAATTTCCTTCCCTTCCCCCCCCACGTAAAACTTTTATTGGGCAACTAATACTACACAGTATTTCAAAAGAAGTGGTGGTGTAAAAAGGTACAGATCAGTTTCTTAAGTTTTGTTGGTTTTCTTTTCTTTTGTTTTTTTTGTGTTTTTTTTTTTAAGACTGAAATGAGGCTGCTCTTGAAAAGCATTCCCTAATGTTTGTCTGTTCTGTGCATGATCTGGCTCTGTATCTGTGGCAGTTAATATGTGACGTGGATTCTGAACTGCCTGGAGTTGGGAGGGATTTGAACTATGTGATACAAATCCTGGATCACAGACCTAGCAGGGTCTCTCCGTGGTTTTTGGTTTATCTTAGTTTCATCTTTACTCAGTGGTGCTTTGAGTAGCTGCAACGTTGCAGCTGTGCATTAACCATTTCCTGCCTGTCAAAGAAACCATTCCTCTGGCCCCCCTCTGCCTGTGCAGTTTGTTGCAGTGTGGCAAAGAGGGAGGGACTTTACTGTATAAATGTTTTATCCACTGCTGAGTTGTCACTGAGTGGCTGGTCTTGAGTGCACATTGCAGCCATCTTAATCACGTTTTCAGTGCAGCTGAGACAGTGCAGTTTCAAAATGGCTGACGGAAGTGCTCATCATTGCAGCAGTTTAGCTTGACTGTATGCAAATGAGCAGAGCTGTTGGCATCACATGCTCCAGACCTGAGAGGTAAGCAACAGCTCTGCTTTGCTGAGAAACAATTTCAAACTTTGCTTAGGCAAAATTAACTAATTCTAACCTGTAGAAAATATCTTAAAATACTGTCCTTTTTTGTCAGCAGGAGGGTGGGTTTTGGTGGTGGGGGTTGTGGGGGTTTTTTTGGTTGTGTGGTTGGTTTTGGTTTTTTTTTTTCTCTCCCCTCTCTCACTGAATTAATTAGAGGGTAGACTGGGTGGGATGTGAGAGGTCAAAGGTCATACCCATATGTCTTGCTAATCAGATTATTTCATTTTGCCTTACTTAACCTTACAAGGCCAGAAGAGCTCTTACTTTATGTTGCTGTTTCTCAAAACCTTGCCTCATACTTTATAATAAGGAGTTATTTTATGTTTTAGTTAAACTTCATTAAATTTTTATGATTAAGTGTTTAGATTTACATTTGATTATCTGATTTTCAACATGTAACTTTTTCCAGTGGTAGATAAGAACTCCAAAACCTGTGTAAATACATTGGAATAGCAATGATTATGTAAATGTTAACTACTGTGCAGATAGCAGTTATTTGCTATTCAAGAATAACACTACTAGAAATTTTGCAGAACTACTACAAATGATAGAATGAAAAGTTTCAAGGTAAATTATTCTTTTATTTCTTTTGTAGAACTTAATTGAAATCTGAGTTTCAATATGCTAGTGGTTTCACAAGGCCCAGTCTTTTCCTGTGTGTGTTACCGGTTGGTGGCCTAGCTATGTGTCATCCTCAACACTCATTAAAAGGTAGTTGATAGGTGTCAGTGTCCAGGGACACGAACACGGGAGAAAAGTAGTGCTTAGCTTTTTTGTCCGTTGGGGAGGGAGAGAAAAGGAGGAGAAGAAAGAAGACATTTTTCCTCACGACTTATATGTGTCTGTCCCAAATAACTAGTTCTTTATGGGATCTTAAGCTGGATATAAGTTAATTTTAGAGTAATTACCCAGGGAGTTACTTGAAGTTCTCCAGAAACTTAACAGGAGCAGCAGAACAACTGGATAACTCACCAGGATGCAGCTCATAGTATTTTCCTGTCTGTAGTTGAACTTAGTGCTAAGGATGTGAAAGTCAGTACTAAACACCTAAAAGTTTAGTCCTTCCTCCAATATTTTTGCACATTATTTGGTGCTTTTAGCATACTCTGCAACAAAGCATTTGGTGGTTAAATTACTTTTTAAATATCTGTTCCCATAAATGATCTTCTCTAGTTAACGACAATATGCTGTTGATAAAGAAACTAAGTATTCTGGGCAGTAGTGTGCATCAGGTTCTCAGGAGACAAGGTTTTTCCATGTTGACCATGTGCTTTCGGTAGGAAGAAATTAAAAAAAAAAAAAAAAAATCAGTGAAGTACAAGATTTTAAGCCCAGGTTGATTGTGGACTTCAGCTAACTGTAAATTTGTAAGTAATTGGTCATAGGATTTTCCTGCTTTAGGATAAAAGATCAGTGACAGGATTAATGTGAATTGTGGTCACGGGTGATGATGAAATGCAGGTATGTAGGTAGGTTTATTACTTTTATTGCTAGTGGAACTTCGCTTAGTGGATTTGATTTAAGGCAGATTTTAGTTCATAGTGGCTTTTCTTGATTGGGTAAGACAGCTAAGATCCTGAGAATGTTTGGGCACTTTTGTTGTCTTGAGTTTCAGACATTTTAATTCTACTGAAATGCATTTTTCTTGATGAAATATTAAGTTTTGCCATACATTCGCCTTATCTAATGAATGCAAATTATAACATAGTGAGATTTCCTTCTTCCCATCCCCCAACAATAATCTTTTTCTGTAAGACACTGAGTCAAGTCACCCTGACCCAAATCTTATAAATAATTACTGAGGTTTGTGTTTGTGTGTTTTTTAGTCAGTTATTGTTGTTGATTAATTCCAGCTGTTAATAACTTGTATTGTTCAAAGCAAGCTGAAACAATTTATCCTTTATAAAAAGATCACCAAACTCAAACTTCGTAATCCTTGAAGGGATGAAATTTTATGTCTAAAACATACTTTACCATACACATCCTGTGATGGTTTTGTTGGCTTTTCTTGTTTGGGGGGTTTTTGTGTATCAGGGTTTTTTTTGTTTTGTTTTTTTAAAGGAGCATATGAAAACATTATAGAACAATAGGCATATAAAAATTGTCAAGTGCTATTGGTTCTGTTTAGTTGGGGGTTTTTGTTAACCCCCTCTTTAATGGGAACATGAAAAGTAGCAATTTCTTTTTACATTCCCTTTAAAGAGAGGTTCTTCACATATATTGCATTTGAGTGAAATACTGTACGTTCACACCATGTCTTTCATACAGTCCTTTTCCTACCTTTTTTTGTTGCCCGTTTTCTTTTATGTGAGCTGAGTAAGCTTACTCCAATTTTACAGAAAAGGCATGGAGAGATTGCCAGAGTTCAGAAGAAAGATCTTGTCTCAGGGTCTTCCTTTCCCTTTGGTTTTGGTTTACTTTGCTCTTTCAACAGGCTGTTTTGAAAACAGCATCATTCCTGGAAGTGCTGTATGAAGTGACTGTCCCAGCAGCAAGCTGTAGCGTTTTGTTGTAGTGAGCTGGGTGGGTGGTGTGGTTTGGGTTTGGTTTTGGTTTGGGTTTTTTTGGTTGGTTTTCTTTTTTCTTGCCTAAAATGGGTGTCAGAATGCATACAGTATGGTAGGTTTTGAAACCTGTGTTGCATATGGAACACATTCCTGTTTCTGGAAGTCCCAAGTACACTGTAATGCTTGCTGTACAGTAGTACTGGTAGCTGCAGCATGAACTCTTCTCTGTTGCCTCCCCTGGTGTTAGTAGTTTGTTCTTTAGTAGTAAAAAAAAAATAAATTAAAACCACGAATGTACTTGCATGGGAACAAGGCACTCCAATGCATGCTAAAAAAAAAACCAAACCCCAAACGCTCTTATTAAATATAGAAATTAGATGGTCATGATTTGAATTAGAAATAGTTGTAATGAATTAGTAACTTCCACTGAATTGATCGCTATGCATTTTTAATACGAGATTCATTGTCAGACTTTGCTCAGTGTTTTTGTGTTTGCATTTTCTCCACTTCTGAGACCTGCTGCATTCTAGAACAATTAGCTTTGTGCTGCTTACAGGTAAACTTGAAGGACAGGCTTTCAGAAGTACATAAATTGCTAATAGGGTAGCAGTCTCAAATACATGTGACTTTTGAAGACAATAGTTTACTCTGAAGGAACGTGGAGATTTGAATTTTTTGATTCTTTTTTTTTGCAAATGGTGTATTTGATTTTAAGAAAATTACTTTACTTTTCATTTGTGCTCCCAACTATGTGGATTGCTTTTCATTACTAAATCGTACTTGCTTGGAGCCATTCTAACATGGCTTGATTATTTTTTGTGTTCCTCTTAAAACTCAGAATTGTCTCAATTTGCACAGCTGCATCTTCTATTTTGGTAGATATTTTTGGGAGCAAACAATTTCAGGCAGGATTCCGAACAAACTGGAATGGACTGCTGAATTAGCGCAATACCGTTTAATGCATGCAAATCACTTTCAAACAGCTGACTTGTTTTGGTTTTTTAGGTACTAGAAATAAATGGTTACCAAGCACTTAGAACTGTTTTGAATCTTAAATACTTAATCACATTATGACTATCACTAAACAGTTAAATTGGACCTTTATTTGTAGTGGTAAACTTTACTATGTTTTCCTCAAGAATATAATGTCATCAAAGTTACTACGAGTAAGGCAAATATTTTTTTTTTTGCATCCTCTTGATTTGGAGATTAAGATCTGTCAGCTTTCAGTATTTGTTTAGTAAATGACAAAATTCTTCATGTAAATTTAAGTCAGGAAAATGTGGTTTCTCTAAAGTTGATAAGGAGTCAAAATGAGTATTTTCCCCTTCTAAAGGAAAGGGAGAGTAACATTAGACAGTTACTGCCTGGAAGTTACCCATTTTAGACACTTCTCACTCCTTTTCTACAGTAGAAAAGCAGATAAAACTGGTGTCAGCCCTCCCCCCCCCCTTCCCTTTCCTGCCATCCCGGCTCCTTCCATTGGTATAGGCTCTTGCTGTAAAGTATCTTGAAATAAACCACGAGATAATGGCTTGATAAGATTGTTCTCTACTACAGAAATTAATGTAATTTTCTGAGCCTTTCAAAGACCAACCTGAGAAACACTTGTGAACTACCAAAGCTCTGGCTGACTCTTATGTAAATAATTTGTTCTGTTTCATGCTTCAGAGAAGAGGCAAAGTTGGAGGGGAAAGGGGGTGTTTTGGGCGGCATGTGTGCTGCCTACAGAAGGCCCAGGGCTCTTCATTTTCTTTTGCTCTGTGGTGGTTTTTTCCTTTTGTGGTTTTTTTTTGCTTTAGGTGAAGCGACTACATAAACGTGGGGGGGGGCGGGTGTAGACTAACTTCTGTCAATGAAATGCTTTCAAGTCTGAAATTGTGTCTGAACTGGGCAAATCATTCTGTGGCCGACTTTTCTGCACCTCTAATCTGAGATGAATCAACTGACATTTGAAATTCGAGGACGTTGTCTTTGACAGGTACCCGCCGAAACCATACACAGCTGATAGTAACTGCTCTGAACGCAACTGGCCTTGTTACTTCTGACTGCAACACCCGCTCTTTACGGTCGCTGCTGCTGAGAGACCAGAAAATTGCATGCGTGTTGGGAAGAGTCCCATTAACCGGATTTTGAGAAGGCGAAGTTCTAAAAGCTCTCGGGTGTTTCCACTGATGGCACACTGAACGTGGGGCGGCCAGGCAGGCGTTTCGGCTTTGTCTGCAGCGGCCGCAGAATGCGGTTGAGTACGCTGCTGTTTGCTCTCCCGGGTTATAGACTCTTGCAGCAGGAAACCACCACCACACACAAACAAAAAACACCAGTCCAAACAAACAAAAAATGTAAACAAAAAACCCAACCCAGATACCCCGTTTTGGAGGCAGCTGCAGCGGTGCCTGTGCTAGGTGGGCTCGGCAAGCCCCCCCCCCCCCCGTTACTGCAGCTCAGCCCTAGCCCGGGGCAGCCCCCTGCGCCCTCGATAACCGACTTGGTGCGTTCGTAGCTACTAAACTGATCGCTCCTCCCCTCCCTAAGGACATCCTGCGTTTGGAAACGAGCTGTGTCGTAGCTGGTGGTGCGAGAGGCAGGGAGGCGCGGAGAGGGAGGCAAAGCCGAGGGAGTGCGGGCGACTCTGCCGGAACGTTCTGGAAGCGGGGTTGGTGCCGCCCCCAGACGGCAGATGGAGAGCTCGCCCTCGGGGCTGCCGGCAAGCTCTGGCCTGGACTCTCCGGAGCGGACTGGAGCCGAGAATAGAAAATGCCCCGAGTAAAGGCTCCTCTTTTACAGTATCTGTTTTACTGTGTCAAGAGTCATACTGTTGTTCTGGTATTTGTGCACAAGGCTGTAGAGCTGGGCGGGGGGGTGGGGGGTGGCAGCTGTAGGTAGGAAACACAAGGGGGTTTTTTGGTTTGGTTTTTTTTAAAGCAGTATTGGTGCCCTTTATTTTCAAGCTCAGAGGCTGTTCATCTGATGATTCATTCTGCAAATGATAACCGCATCACTGAATGATGTATTCTGCACAGCACTTAAATGTGCTAACATACACAAATCTGTCTGAAAGTAAGATAAATCAAATGATACACGTGACTTAAAAGAAGAGCAATACCAAATCACTTGTGCAGTTAATGGCTGTCATTTTAACCTGACAGTCATTTTGGGAAAATAATTATTTTTCCCTTACGCATCACTTTAGGCTTTTGGATACAACAGCTGAGGATGAATTGTAACAACCAATGAAGAGTAATTTGCATTACTAAATACTTTGACACAAAATTGGTATCTCTTTAACACAATTTGCTCATCTGTAATGTCATGCTCAAACAACCTAGAACCAGCCATACAGCAAATTATGCTCATGGTGGAAAAGGGACATACAAAATAATTTGACTATTTATAGCTTTGACACTGTTGGCATTTTAAAGAGGAACAATGCAGGGAACTAGAAGAGGCCCACGGCAAAAAGCAGGCGCTTCTGGTCCCGAGGCGCTCTGCCTTTGCCCTGCTCGAATCGACACCGTCTCCATCGCTTTCCTTTTCTACTAACTGGTGCCAGGCTGCAACTACAGCAGTGTTGCTAGATGTGTAGCTAGCCAAACATTACTGTGGGTGTAACTATTTTATTTAGGGTTTCACAAATTCACTTTTATAGTTAGTATCACAAATAGTATGTTTATTTGCACTGAGTTGTTGCATGCTCTTAGTTGCTTATAAGGCAGCAAATGAGGTAAAAAAGGTATCGGCGAATGATTCATCTCTCACATACGCACACTTAATAGTAAGCAAAGCCTGGCTTTTTTTTTTTTCCCCCTAGAAAAGTACAGTGACTTTTAGAATAAGCATTTTTAAACTATAATTAATTTATTAATGCATTTGGACTTAGATTGGAAGGAAAGAGGTAAGAATTCAGAAATTAACTGTTTGAAGATAGAGGGAGGCTGAAATCCAAGCTTCTGCCCCAGTGACACCTGTCACCGTGCCTTTGAGGTACTCGAAAAAAGTCCTCAGCTCCGGATGGGGGATTTTTTTCTTCATCTGCCTAATGAAGAAAAATTAAATGTGAAGTGGAAACAGCAAATTAAATGGCCAGACATGTTACCCGTCAGCATAAATGGATCCGTCCTATTTGCAGCCGATATTTGTTATTGGTAGGCTGAGAAATATTGGAAATAACAGCTTAAAAAAAGCTGGTTGCTGTGCATTGAGCATACCCATTTTTTTGGTGTTATTTCAGTTACTACAGCATTGCTGTGAGCAGTGGGGTGTGTAGCCTCCTACTAGGAACAGGCTTCAAGGTGGAATTTCTTTTGCAGGGAGTATTGTCAATTTTCATTGATCTAAACAGCAAGAGCAGCGCTTGACTTTTGACGTGGATCTGGGTTATTAGTAAGCAAATAACTAGGCGCTATATTCTAGAACCCAATGGTAGTCTCTCGGGGGCGGCTTTGCTCTGCACTACCCTGCTGCAATTTCGTCTGGAACCGAGGCCCCCTTTATGTAAATTGTCACTGGCGCCAGCTAGCTGTAACTGCAGTCTGGCTCCGCGCCGGCGGCAGCGAACATGTGTCATGGACTTCTGTGCACGGATTGCAGGAGCACTCTGGCTTCTGGACCCAAAATGCCGTACCGATGAATGCGAAAAGATGTACAGAGGCACCTAGGTGTAATTAGGTTGCTAGTAAGTGAAAAAGCAAACTGAAATTCCGTCAGCTTTTTTTTTTTTTTTTTTTTTTTAGCATGCTGTCTTGCGCTGTGCTGTAATAAATTCATGCTTGTTGGTACTACTGTGTGGTATGTGGGAGGTACTTCACTGCACATAGTTGCTGCAGCGCTAATAGTTGGCAGCACAGAAGGCAGTACAAAGAGTCCCGACTGGAGGCACTTGCTGTTGCAACGTTCCCTTGGAGGCTGTGGCATGCTCAGTGAGCTGCAGGGGCACTCCTGACACACGTTCAGCCACTTGTCTGGAGAAGTGGGAGTTCCAGCAGGCTTTAACAAGCAGATGTAGGCTACTAGCTGAGAGGTACAACAGCATAGCTCAGGCTGGCTAAAAAATAGTACTTATACTGCTATATAAACAAAACAAGATCTTAGTATCAAGATGGCCGACCTGGAAGTCTACTTTTAGCTCGTGATACTTATGCAAATGAGCTACATGTCAGTGGCTTACTCAGAGGAGGAAGCTCATTTTGCACGTGCCACCTTCTCACCAGGTAAGAGAAGCAACTCATTTTCTGCATTAATGTCTTAGAGGCCTTTGAAGTTATGTTTCCACTGAGGTGCCCATCCCCCACTTTGGCATAATGCCAGGAATTAAATTTAAATATAAGAGGTGTTTTCTGGGAAGCCCGGAAGTCATTTGTTCTTGCTGTAGTTATTTTGGGGTTGCTATTGTTATGGGGAGTGTTAACTAGCAATTACTGTAAAGTGTTTACTTAAGTAAAACTGAAGACTTTAAAATATTAGAAATTTGAGTATGTAGTTTTTGCTGCTAATGTTGCTGTTTTTGTTTGGTTCAAACCTCTCCTGTTTTGCTGCTGTGTTATTTTTGTCTCTATAGTGACAACAGTTGATGCCCATGGAGGCTTAGCAATACTGAAAAGCTTACCCCTGAAAAGGGTGCAGAATTAAGAAGGCTGAATCCACCAGTGGTGGTTTTTTGGCTTCATGAAGAAACTTCGTTATCGTGGTTGTAGTTGAAATTCTCTTCTTTTTGAGATAGCAAAGCTGTTAAAAGTATTGGATGCTGAACTGTTGTCCATGTATCTTTTAGTCTAAATGCACATTCTCAAGTGCATTTATGTAAATTTTAAAAAGGTGTATTTGTAAGTAGAGAAACAGGCCAGAATATGGTATTTATCTGATCCTCCGTCCTCAGAAGACAATAAGTTTGCCTTAGAGCACTAAATTTTTAACAAAATGCCCGTATTGCTAATCACATAATATACTGTATTGTGGTTACGCATGTAGTGCATGAAATGACTGCATGGGGCAGATGTGCTAGTTCTGCACAAATGTATTTGCATTGTTGCTATTTTACAACTCAAAAAAGTCATGACAGGGTGGGAGACTGGAAAGGGGAGATGGTAAAAGACAGTGACTGGATCTGACAAGTGTCTCTGAGATAGAGAAAAGAGGTAATTGGAGATGCATGAAGAGGCCAAGGAAAACATGGTTGCTTAAAGCTAGACAGCAGCTCAAGATAGGGATGTGGAACTGGCAGTAGCCGGCCAATGAAAAATGAGATTAATCAAAGAGAAAAAAAAAAAGGAGAAGGGCAAAATAGGCAGGTAGATTATTTGAGCGAAAAATGCCGGTGACAGCGACTAAAAGCATTGGAGCCATTTGGAAATGGACTGTGAATTAAGGCCAACAGAGAAGATGTAAATGTGTTACGAAAGAGAACTAACTGTTTGATACTGAGGATTTAATGATAATGAGAAAGGTATACTTGTGCATTGATATGGCAGAGTAAAATGCTGCATGCCGACAACTCGGGCCAAATGAGTGGTTGTTTTTTTGTACATACCTCATTTACTTTAAAACCTTTGATAACTTTTTTTAGTGATTACTTAAGATTTTATATGGGACACAATTCTTCTTGTTACTTAAAAGTCTGGCTATATACACATCCAGACTAAAAAAAGTACAAAGGTGGCGGTGGTGGCGGCATGTGTGCATGTGAGAAAGTATGTAAATACGTATATGGTAGATTCCCCAAATAAATTACATTAGAAATTGCAATTAATAACTATAAAGGCTGTCTATAAAGGGCAAATTCTGTTAAAATCAGTCTTGCTTTAATTGCAATGTGAAGGAAGCAATTCTGGGCCCCTCTCTCCTTTTCTGTGAAGTGTAAGTGTGAGGATGGTAGAGGAGAAATGGCACGTGAAAACTGATTAAAAGAAAGTGTTCCTGAGAGAAAACCTTGACTAGTAAAGCAAAGGATAACAAAGGTGAGATTGTTAAAAATTGAGAAATAATTTTAACAGTAATGCAGGTGACTATGATAACATGATTCATAGTGAAAGAGAAAAAGCAGAATATTACAGTAAATATTTGGGGTTTTTTTTCAGATAGAAGTAAGATTACATAATAATGTCTCACAAGTGACTTAAGTACTTAAAATGTAGAAGTTGCAAGGAAGATATTAAAGAGTCCATGATAGACATTTCTTAACAAAGGCTCTAAGCAGGTCTTTGTCATTTGCACCCTGGAGTTCTAAAAGAATTGGCTGAGAATATTTCTTTTCTGAGGTGTCCTCCCAATAATTTCAAATACAATGGAAATTTCAGAAGACCTTGAAGACTTCTTATTTGAAAAAGTCAAGCAGGATGACCTAAATAACTATTTAGCCTTGCATCAATCCTGGGGAAAAGTAACAGAGGGATAACTGAAGGATTCAGTAAATGAGAAAGAGTATTATTAGAATTAATGCTGAGCTGGTTTAATGGACATAAAACTTCATTGAAAAAAGAAAAACCACAACCTAATGTAATTTGTTTTGGAACAAGGTTCCTTGGTGTAAATACCCAATATGTATAATGCAATTTTCCCTTGATACATCTTTTTCTTAAACAACAAACTCCCCACCCCTCCACCCCCCCAAATCTTATATCAATAGAACATTAAATTGATTAAAAAGCTTTTTAAAGCTTTTGAAGGGGAGAGGGGCAGGAAGCATGCTCCAAGAAATGTTTCTTTGATTAGTATTGTAAACCAGTTACTTTTGTGAAATTGTAGAGGATAGAAAGATTGACTCTTAGAGAGTCATCTGGATCACTTGTTTAGTGGGACCCACTCAAACAGTCTACTATCGCACAGCAAAATCTACAGTTGTACATCTATCCGTTACAGAACATAACTGCTTAACAGGAAACCCTACTCTGGAATTAAGTAGGGATCATAGAGACAAAAAAGTGAGCTAAAGTCCCAAACAGGAAGTTAATGTCGAGGGGCTGAAATTCTGTTGAATACAGAGGAAGAGTAAGGAAGTCATACACTTTACTCTGTTAATCTGCCTTAGTTATACTGATGATGTGAATTCTGCATCAATACAGGTTACAGTCCTGTTGCCCATAGGGTATTTTTACAATGTTGAAAAATTAGGAAGTGTCCTGGGAAAAGGCATAAAAATCACTCTGGATCAAAACCACAAAATTGTAAAATAATTTAAAAGTTAAACTGATAATTTAGGTTGGAAGGGACCTCTGGAGATCATCTAGTCTGACATCTTCAAAGGAGGGCAACTTCAAAATTAGACCAGGTTGTTCCAGGGTTTGTCAAGATGACGTTTGAAAATCAGCAAGGGTGGAGATTCCACAACAGAATCTGTCCACAGCTGGACAAGCTGTTTCAGTGTTTAACCTCCCTTGTGGTGAAGAACTGTTCTCTGTATCTATTTCTTCTTGTCAGCTTGCTGTGCATCTCTGAAAACAGTCTGGCTTTGTCTTCTCTATGAACACCCATTGGTTGCTGAAGAGAGCAATTAGGGCTCCTCACTTAACTATCCTTCATGCTGCACAATTTCAGCTCACTAGTCTCACCTTGTCTGTCATGTTCTACAGCCCTCAACAATCTTGGTGGTCCCCCATTGGACTTGCTTATCAGTATTTCTTTCACATTTGTGGTCCCAAAAGTTGATGCACCACACTTCAGATGTAGCTTTACAGATGCCAAGCAGAGTGGAATAATCATTTCCTTTCATCTGAAGGCTATGCTTTTGCTTATGCAGCCCAGTCTTGAGTTTTAAAAAAAGAATTGGTATAAAGCAGAAGTTCCATTGAATATGCTGCTTCAGAAAGCAAAAATTACTACTAAAATAGGCTCTCCAATCTGGGGCAGGGGGGACACAACAACAGTAATGGGAAGCAGGAGGCAGACCAACTAATATTTTTAAATTGTGTACTTTTTTTTTTTTTTAAGTTATGCTGTAAGCGAGTAAAGGAAGGAGTGAATTTTCTTTGTGTTTTGTCTCTTTCCAGAAAGACATCTAAACTTGATTTCCAAGACAGGCTTAAAAGAATGGCTGGCCTATGGCACTTAAATGGCATATGGATTTGGAACAGCTGATGTATGACTTGCCCACTATGGCAACTCTGCAGCTGGGTTACATGGGATAATGCTGGCATGAAGTGTTCCATGTAATCTGAATTTCTGGTTATTGGATACAGTTACCTAGTAGGGACTGTTAACAACCTTTATCACTAGTTTGACATTGAGCTGGTTCCATTTAGCTAAACCATGCTCAGCCTTATACTGATGTGGTGAGACACCATAAAAGTTCTCTAGATCTTCTGCCCAAGAACAATTTCTGGACCATCTTATCTTGTGGCTCTTAGCCAGATAAGAGATTTACAGATGATGAGATCAAGAAACTTAGCCAGCTTTGCATTAGCCAAGTGTCTTTCTGATTTCTGCAAATGGATGACTAAGGGCATTTTATGGTCTGATGAGACTAAAATGGTTCGGTTTGTTATCGTGCTTTCCAATGTCTTCCTTAATTCTGGTTTGGTATTTTTCACCACAGATATTGCAGTGATTCTGGATACTTCTGTGGTTTCCTCCTGCGCCTTCCTTTCTGAAAGGACAGTGGGCAAGGCTCCATGCAGCAAAACTTGTTCCTGTTGAATGAAAACCCTTATGGTAAAGAAAAGTAAAATACCTAATAATATTCAGGCATCCTAGTGGCGTGTAGTCAGTGACCTTATCTTCTGTTTACAATTTTGTTTCTCTTTTGTTGCAGGTCTTTTTATTAATATATGGTCAGACCTGCCCTAAAATTTCACCTTATGTGATGTTTTCCTTTTGCACTTAAATCTGCTTTGTTTGGCTTTTTTTTTTTTTTCCAAATCAAAGAGAACAATTCTTAAAGCTGTGAACAGTGTAGCTTTTATACTGCCTTGTTTTAGAACTTAATGATCAGTCACAAGCATAGCTATCAGTTACAGTATAGGCCTGCACTCTGTATGTGTGTTGGGTGGGAAGGGAAGAGGCCCCTTGTGTTCTCAATCAGAAATGGCACAGAGGGGAGGTTGAAGCCTTGTTTAGCTATTCTGAATAGATCTAAATTCTGCGTAGGAAAAATCAGCCAATCTCTGCTGCGAACAATAAATAAGTCGCCTTTACTGAAAATAGTTATACTTATGAAGTTTTCCAGCTTTGATTGAGGTAGCATCAGCAACTTCCAGTGCATGCGATTAGTTTCATTATGGGGCCAGGAAGGGGAAATTATGAAGCTCTGTTACACCTGGATTTTGCTATCACAAAATGTGATGGAAAGAGAATTCTGAACA
This sequence comes from Gorsachius magnificus, assembly GCA_034008185.1. Taxonomy (NCBI): domain Eukaryota; kingdom Metazoa; phylum Chordata; class Aves; order Pelecaniformes; family Ardeidae; genus Gorsachius; species Gorsachius magnificus. Next base: position 163,452,091 of record CM067081.1, on the reverse strand, counting down.
TGCTGTAGCCCAGGATTTTGTGGTGACTGTCCTAATGGCATCTATTACATGTTCGACAGCAGCAGGGAGAATGAAACTATGTCTCATGAGCTAGTTCTAAGTGAGAAAGCTGTAGAATTGCATCCACTTTCTTTTATTGGCTGGGATAAATTGAGTACATGCATGCCAGCATGAGAGCTACATGTGTGTTCCAGGAAGCACTGCTGACAGTATAAGGCAAAGTTTGTAAATAACTTGCATTCTCTAGGCTAGGAAATTATCTGTCAACTCAGTAATGGAGGAGAGGCATTGCAAAACCAAGTCCAAGACTGTTCATTAAAATCCAGCTATCATAGGAACTATCAAAGTTAAAATGTTAAAACTAAACTTTTAGTGTTACTTAAAGTAGATGATGCAGGCTGTCAGTTGGGTTGGCCATGCCATGATTATTTCTAACTTAGTATGGGAGGTGAGCTTCCTCTAGGGGGAAGGCTTTGCTTCCATCTTCTAAGGAGAAGCGATTGTTTCTAACAAGAATTAGCATTCATTTAACCAGGATATTGGAACAACAGCCTACAGAATAATGAAAAGCACTTTAATTAATGCAAACCTCATAAAAGAGTGGGTGATGCTTGAGCTGGGAAAAGCTAACATTATTTATCCCTTAATAGCTACAGTGCTGTTTGCTTGTATGCAAAATCTGACTGGTTTTTAATCTCTAAGCACAGTTGTTTTTTTTTTTTTGTCTCAAGCCTGTTAGTGAAAGCAGCATGTATCCCTGACTTACTAGTCCCTGTTAGCTGCTGACTTTCTCTAGAGGAAGATGGTGACCAGTATTCTAGTTACAGTAAAATGGAAAAGAAACTTTTCTTCCCAAATAGCTGTGGTAATTAACTATTCAGTTCAAACGCAGCATATGTAGTAGTTTGAAAATAGCTGATAGGATCTTTTTCTTCACACATTGAAGGGTTGCTGTGATACTGCTGTAGCTGCTGCATCATTTGGGAAGGCCATCATATTGTTAGCTGCAGCCTTCTCTTTAAGAATTGTGCACTTTGAAAACAAGATGGAAATTGTCGGGATTCATTGCCTATTTTGAAAAAAATACATTGGCATCTGTGCTCAGATTTCTCATTTCAATCAGTTCTCAATAATAAAGTCAGCATACAGTTGTTTGAGGTTTTGAGAAGAAACTATTTGGGTGTCCAGTGCCGCTGTCATGATCAACAAGAAGGCTGGTCCAGCCAAAGTGTCTGCACTGGTACTGAAGTCAGTGAGCACTGTGAACCTGAGAGTCAGTACTAGGAACCTGAACCCGCAACACTAGCATGTTAAGATGTGGAGCATAGTGCTTTGAAACTTTACATTAAGAGGACTAGGTCTATGCAAAAACACAATGACCAGATGTAGTGCTAAAATTAGAGGGTATCTCAAACATGAAAGGCCAAATGCATAAAATGGCAGCATCTATTTCCCAGACCTCTTATGCATTGTGTTGTGCCATATGACTAGTCAAATACTTATATGCAAATGTATTCTGGTCTGGATATAATGTCAAGGGATTTCACTAAACTTTTGCATCTGGTAACAGTTGTGGAAGTGAGAAGGCTTCTGTGGACACCAAACTAAGCAGATACTTTCTAACCTTCATAGCTTGCTCAAAGAACTGCTTCTTAGTTTGCAATACAGTTTAAGTTCCAAGGACTAGAGGTGGTTTTGATGTAAAGTATTTTCAAGTTGAGGGTAACTTAGAGCTGGGTTTCAGTCTTCCTGTTTAGGATTCACAAATAGATTGTCATGTTCTGTCAGATCATGACCATGTCATGTATTTTACAAAAGATGAAAAGCAGCATCTTGTTTTCTGCTACCTTTTCAAGCAGGTGTTTTATTTCATGAATCACCTTCATTACTGTGCATCAAATCAGTTGTGGCAGTGAGAAGGCTTCTGTGGACACCGAACTAAGCAGATACTTTCCTAAGAAAATGCAAGAGGTAAGATCTTCTAGATCACTTTGTCAGAATTCCTGACTTCTGGCAGTAGAGTTTTCAGAAAAAGACTTATCTCTGTATCTCACTTCACAGGCAAAAGCTGAGGCAGGAGATAATGCTCACATGACAGGGCTAAATTGTCAATCAGTAGTGGAATTGAAATGGAAACAAGATCATCTTCAGCACCAGTCATAGTATCTTTGTGCTAACACACCTGCCTTCATGATTTGTTATTGTACATATGCACGAACGTGCACATACAGTGGGTAGAAAAACAAGTATTAGAGTAATCCCAAAGTTTTATTTTGGGGTTGTTCCCACCCCCTCACAATTTTACATGATTGTGAGGTACAGTCATTTGGTGACTTTTTTTCCAAAAGCCATATGTATCCATAGGGATTACATGTGTGTTGTCCTGCCAGCAACCAGGCAGACCTTGCCCTGAAACTCCAGAGAGAACACTTTCCAGAAAAAGATGATCATGCAAGAATCTGAGCATTTTGACTTAATTTTTGGTGAGACTGCCTCTATGCCTAGCCTGGTTATTGATTATCTTTCTGGGAATTAAGACTTCTAGAAGTGAAGGAAGCCTGATGAACTAAGTAGTTCCTTTTCCGGAATACTGTTTGTTGCCAAGTGTCTGGGTTTTTTTAGGATTCAGTTCTTGGCATGAGAGACCATCACTTCCTTAGGTGCTTCTGTGTAGCATTTTGACTATTCCACTACCCGTATGACTTTGAGGCAGAGAAGTGGATCGCACCCATGTAGTCTCTTGATACGCGTCTTAAGACGTGTTATGGATGTTCTTCAGGACATTCAAGGGTATCTTTTAGGATGGTCAGACTAAGGACATGTCACTCCCAAGCAAATGGTGTGGAGAGGGTTATGAGATACTGCTTCAGACACAAAGAAACTGCCTTTCTGTCCCATGTGAGAGAGAATCTGCTTCAGCTTGTCTTATTCCGCTTCATAATTGTCAGTGGCACCTTCCTCAGCCAGAATCAGAGAGGCTACCATGTGTTAACAAGACGCACACCTATCTATTTCAAGCCTTCAAACAGATTTCCTTATGTCAAGGTAATTCTGGTACATATATGGAGTTCTTCTCTGGGACTATGCAGGTGCACACGTTATCTGGACAATGCCAGAGGCAAGGCCTGCTCCTGCTATCCCCAGACTATGCAGGAAAGCAGATTTTTTTTTTATAGCATTTTGGAGAGACTATCCTAATATTGTCTGCTCAAGAAACTACTGTTTCCTAATACATCGGAAAGCGTAACTACCTTCAGTTCTGATGTAGTTCCAGAGAGATATTTGGCAGGAGAGAGGGTGTGTTGTTCCTATCAAACTATTCAGTATTAAAAAATCCAACAAAACAACTGCAATAAGGAAATCTCTACAAAAGAGGAAAAGCAAACTACTCATTCAATCTGAGGTAGAATCCTTATTCAGTATCATTATTTTTAGAAGAAAAAAAAAAACTTTGGGGTGAAGGCTTCTTCCAGGCAAAACTGAAAGACTGCTAGGTATTATACTGTTCATTCAGAATAACATTCTTTATCCCTCTGTAAGATGGATACAGCTGATACAGAAAGAAGACCTATAGCCAAACTACCTCATAAACAGAATAAAAAAGTGGAGTTTTTCTTTTGTCAAGGGTTACTTGTGATTTACACTATTACAGCCATATTTACTGTTACAACCACTTAATTTGTTGGACCAGTACTAGCATAGATGAGTAATCTAGCATTTGCTAAAAGGTGGGGAAAAATTTAACCATTAATCTAGGCTCAATGCCAGAGAAGAATCCTTGGATTCTGTATTTATAGTCAACTCAATTTTACACCAGTTCATTGCCTTATGATACCTACAAGGTCTTGCCATTTGAGGATAAGTACTATCAGCATTTTAGGAGGTTGGCAGTATTGCTGGTTAACAGCTTAATGTCATCATTTTGGATGGCTTCTTTTTTGAAGTCTTTTTTTGGAATCAAAACTTCAGAGCTATAAACTAGAGTGTTCAGATGGGTGTGGGGTTTTCTTTTAACACTATCCTGGCACATTCAGTCTTGAATACTCACAGAAGATGTCATAGAAATTTGCCTTTTTTCACAGGAGAAAATAGAACGTACAGGGAACATTTGTCCTCTCAAAACAAATAATGTTGTTTTTTTTAAAATGTCCCTTCAAGGATCAATAGTTTCTTGTGCAGACAGTTTTCACTGGAGCTCTACAAGATTTTAAAGGAGCTAGTACCAGCTTCTAAAGAAAATGCATTAGAAGGATTCTCAGGAGGTTATCCAGTTTGATAGCTTACGCTATCCTTTCCTCAGTGTTCTATTAGAGAAATTATTCCCCAAGAAAGTCCCGTGGTGACAAACGAATATGACCTGGTTAATATTCACCTTCTGGGTATATAAATAATATATGTATTCACAAATGCAGACCTGGAGAGAGATAGTCAGACATACAGAATCATCAGGAGAGTCTGGAGTTAAGTTGGCAAAATGATCAGGAAACAGCTCAGCTATATTATGTGCCAGCACATGAAGAAAGGATGTATATTGATGTCTTCAGTCATTAAAAGAGAGAGCCTTTGATTTTCAGGATAAGGTGAAACAGCAGTCCTTTCTTCACAGGAAGCAAGCAAACAAGCATTGTGGCTTGCTGGTTCACCAGGCAAAAGTCAGCCTGTTGGAGAAGTTACATTCAGAATATTCCTTTTGATGTTAAAGGTTTCTGCGTAGAACCTTTCTGGAGGTTGAGCTATTACAGCTAAACTTAAATCATCAAAATTGAAGACAGCTTTTCTTTGAGGCTTTTCTACCATTTGTAAGCAGAGGCATTCCTGAGTATAACTCATACTGTCTGCTTCTGGCATCTAACTTTGGGTGGCATTTGGGAAGCTTTTGTCTAGAAAGAAAGAAAAATTAAGTTTGTTGTAGGTGATCACTCTGTGACTCTGTGCGGATGCCTTTTCCTTCACATAATTTTCTATGGAGTCTGGGAAGGCAAGCAGTCTAAAACAGCTGTATAAATTCTTCATGTACTTGTGTGTTTGCAATGGTGGTGCTCCTGGATTTTTGCTTCATCAGCTGCTTTTTTCCCTCCCACAATGGTAAAGTTCAAGATATTTTTTGTAGAGCTATTTTGAGCTCTTCAGGCAGCAGTTAGGAGAAGTCTTTTACAGACCAAGTTTTAACCATAACTGAAAGTGCTGGCAGTATCACTATAACCTGGCCATTGTATTTTAGGTCCAGGCTCAAAAAGTTTCTATGGACTCCTCTGGCAAAATCATTGCTAAATAATATATCAGTTAAGCTAAACTTGCAGCTCCTTTTTTTGGGTATTGTATGCTGGTGTGAATGCTAGTTTGATGTTTTAGGCAGACTATCAGTGCTTCATGAATTTGTAATGTTGTCTTGTTTCCTTTTATTTTTAAAGATTTGCAGTAGCAAGCAAAACTATGACCTTGTTACTGGAAGAAATGTGATTCTGCTTTTGTTTACTTCCATCCTTCCCACTTAGGAATAAAACACTGGCATTGGAGGTGGCTCCTAGACCTGCTGTTTCTGAGCGGGAGGAGGCATGGGTCCTAGGAGGATCGTATCTCTGGATATACTTCTTTGGCTTGCTAGGCTAGTATCTCTGATCTTGCTAGTCAGCATCAACAAAATGTTCCTGGCTGACTACTTTTGTCTACAAGTTCACCAACAGCTACCATGCACAGTTGATGGTGATGAGTGACTGCAAACTGGGACTCATAGCTGTCTTTGAAAATAATTCCACAGGGAAAAAAATTAAAATCTATCAGCCTAGATGTGAAGTTTGAAGCCAGGGATGCCTTTTACAGTATTTCTTGTGCATCCTGCATAATTGCAAGCCTCACTGGGGTCAATAGAGAAGAGCCTCTTAACTCAAGACATAAGAAATACTTTCTGGAAGTGTAAGTTAATCTCTTTTGAGACCTGTAGCTGCTGCTTCTAAAAGACAGAGGTCTTAATCTGTCAGGTGGAACATCTCTGTAGTCTTCCTTTTTATTTTGCATCTGTGTCCTCTAAGAAACCTAGCCCGACAAAACCTGCAGCCTACTGTGCTGACTGAAGACAGTCAAGAGGACACTTTGCACATAACATTTTTCTACTTCAAGGACATTTCTCTAAGAAATTGAGGAACGCAATGATGGATTCTTTCTTGGTCATGGAGAAGAGATGCCTTCAGACTATGGATTTTAATTTAATTTTCTTATCTTTAGAGGTCCACTTTCCTTTGTAATATTAACACTAAGCTATGATTCACAGAAAATATTTCAGATTGCTAGTACTAGTGTTTTGCTACAGATACAGCTGTTGACATTTCTCACAACACAGAAGATAAATGTAAGCTATTTAGCAGCTAGAGCACCTTGTTCATAGGGACTGGTGATTGAAAGGTTAATCCAAGTGACATCACCCTTGTGAGTAACCAGCTTTCTTTGAATAATTTTAATGACTTTTGGATTTCTGTGGTCAGTAAACCATACTCTTCAGAGAGACGTGTCAATATGAATTTGCAAGAAAAATTACTAACTGAAGGGTAGCTTTTTAATAAAGGGATACTGCCAAAATTATACTTATGATTTGTTGGACTTACTCATGCAGCTGGATGAAGCAATATGCCAGACTTCAGAAGTCCTCTGCAAAAGTACCTCCATGCAAAAACTTCTTAGAGTGGATTGTATCTAGACTAGAGATCATGTTAGAATGTCAGCTGAAAACATCCTGTCAAACCCTCTCTTGTCAAATGGGAGAGAAGATAAGGCATGCAACAGATTATCCATCCTTTACCCTTATTAAGGCATTTGGGAAGGATACTAGGTATTTCATCTTTTAAAATAATGTAATTTCTTTTTCCCTGAATATGCTAAGAATGTTCTGGGAAATAATTCGCCTGCCAGGCAATTCTGCCTTCCCATGAGAGAGTTCAGTGTATCAGTATCACACATGACAGTGTGATAGCAGTGTGGGTTTCATGTATTCCTAGAAAGGGAAGAACCAAGTCCTTGTTCTTTCAGAGAGCCATTATGTCTGGATTTTGAAGCAAGGTAGTGTCCTCAGAGTGGTATTTTTAAGGGGTTATCCAGAAATGTCTCTGAAACATCTCTTTCCTAGAAGACTACAGTTCACGCATGCCTCTGGATACAAAAGATCCCGAAAGGTTGTAATAGACTTAAAATTGGTCATGCAGTTTCTGTACACACAAACTTACCAGTTCATTCTCAGTGTCTGTCTCATTGACGTAGTCTGGCAGCATATCCCCCGGAAGGTTCTGCTCTAAGATCTGAACTAGGCTTACTTATATAAAAAATAAAAATGGAAAACCTCTTTCTCTGCAGTTTCCTTTGTCAATCTGATACTGCTTTGAAATCTTCTATGACTTTCATTTTTGATTCAGTGATACAAAACTCTCTAGTTGACTCCTTTTTATTAAGATTCATATTGCAAGATGAGAAAGGGCAATAGCTGGATTACTTCTGGATAATTGTTTTTTTACTCTGTGTCCTTGAGACATCTGTGTAACATAAGTCAGGTTTGCTGTCTCCTATTTCAAATGGTTAACTAAGCACTTCCTTTTTTCCCTGATCAGCTTAAGGCTATGATTTGAAGAGCCTGTTGCCTGAAGTGCATGCATGATTCCACTTATTTAGTATTTCATAAAAACATAGCTATTTACAGTTCTTATCGTAAGAGCCTACACCTAATTATTAGAATTTCATCCTCTCCTCTTTCTTCCTCAGTCCTTACTCAACCCAAAGGGAGATGTCATGGCATATGGTTCACATAACAGAACTCTTACTACAAGACAAGGAATACATCTTAATGCTTAAATGCTAATTAATAATGTCAGGAGAGAGTTTATGAGAATGGGACTCTGTGTATGAACATTGACTAAACTATTTAAGATGGTGTGGCACAGCAGTGGTGGTGCTTATTCTGCTAGAGTTTTGGGAAACTCATTGCTTCTTTTGAATACTATTACTGCATTCAAAGTGTGCAGAGTAACTGTGTGGGGCAGAAGATGCTGTCCTGTAAGGCACTGTTTGGTGGGAAGACCCTCTGGGTTAGATGACACCTGTGTGGGCAGTTTCTCAAGAAGCAGTTACCTCATAGCAATATTATCCACAGAAATACAGTAACTGCACAGATTTTTGCAGTCCATTTTCCTGCCATTGTGGAATCTTCTGCTTGATGTCGCTGTATTGGTAGAGTCACTGAAGGTTGTTTAGATTGGTCCTTTTTTGGTAAGGTAGAAGGAGAACATGTATAGGCTCATGTATGATGATTTTTGACTGAGAGGGTTCAATCTCATTTATGGAGCATATGAATTCAAAGACTAGAATAAATCTAGATAATACGCAAACTCTGTGGTTTGAATTTTTTATTATTGTTGTTACTATGAAAGTTTCTAGTTTCTGTTCCTGCTGAAGTGGAGAAACTAGAAATCAGAAAATGCAAGACAGTTGCTGAAACTGAGTGGGGTTTCTGTAGTGCTACGATGTCTGCTTCTTGCCCATGCAAATATTCTAATTTTTCTCTGCAAAAATACACAGTTATTTAGAAAAGCATAGGGCTTTTCCCTTTTTTTTTTTTTCCCTTTTTTTTTAAAATTTTGGGAGAGGATCACCAAAACAGAATTGTGTAGACAGATTCCTATATGTAAAGAAAAAGCCTTTACCAGTCCCTGAAAAATCTACTTGATGGCATTTCATAAAACAGTTGTGAAAAGCTTGCTTTTTCATTTGTTATCTGATGTTATACAATCAGTACGTTATAGATTTTTTGGAAAAGGAGGGCAATGAGATGGGGTTATTAAAAGAGCGTTAGATTCCAGTGAATATTCCCAAATGGCAAATGTCAAAATTGAGATGAAACTAAGAGACGTTGCTTAGCAACTGTGGTAGTCTCTGGTGGCCACAGATGAATACAGTGAGTGCTTACAGCAGCAGTGCTGCTGTAAGTGAGTCTGTTTGAAGAAGGATGTCTAAAGAAGTTAGAAAAAGAAAGCTAGTTTTCCTCATGAAATTCAATTATTATTTCTTCCTTATTCTGGTGAACCTTCAAGAGGCCTTTGTCAGGGATGGGAAACAACAACCTGGCAATAAAACTGATTTTGCAAATTGACAACACTTTCTATCAAATATTTTGGTATTATATTTTGTATTATAGTAGCAATAAGCTCTAGTATTTCTGTTCCTTGACTTGTCTTCAGAATTTGAGGCAGGATTATACTGGATTAGTTGTGTATAGGCTATAGTAGGCAGAACTGGGAGGAAAAAAAATTTCATTATATCTGAGGATAAATTGCTTTCAATATTTTTTCTGGTTGCGTCAGCCCTATACTCTCTGTGACCCTTGCAGCGCTCCCTGCTGTATGTTTATTCAACTGTATTGGGCATTCTTAGAGAAGTTCTGCAAACCCTACTGGCAGCAGCTTCATTTTTTCTTTCCTTCACTTAAAGATTTCCTAGTGCAAACGTATTTTGAAATCTAACTTCTTACTTACGCACCTTGTGAAGTGTTTTGAACGTTCTTCTAAAATGAAATTTTGCAGGTGGAAGATGAAGATGAGTAAATGGGATGTGAAGGTGGAAATGTATGTTTGAAGGCACAGTCTACATTTGTGGAAACTTTAACAGTACTCATTTTAATCAAGCTTTGTTGGTGTGAGGATCTGAATCAAAAATGCATTCTATTGCACTTGAAGTATCCTGATTTTTTTTCACTTGAATTCTTTGAATTAAAAAAACAAAACAAAACAAAAAAAAACCAAAAACAAACAAAAAAACCCAAAACAAAAACAAACTACTGTTATGTCTTTGACAGGCACTTTAAAAAAGTCTTTGTCAGTTGCTCAATGTCCTCTAGTCTGGACTTTTGAAAATAACCTTCCCCTTCTAGAATGGGATCTTTAAGCCTTGCAGTGTACCTTTGCCCTTAAAACAAAGACATTAATAGTAGTGTTTATCTGACATCCTGTTTGTCTACATTGTTCTGTGGAATACTCCTAAATAGAAATAATATTCTGATGCATGCCCTCTCTTTTCATTACTTCTGCTTCATCCTTAAACGTTAAAAGCACTGTCTTTATCTATTTGCATCTAAAGAATTTTGTAAGATCCTGTTAAACTTGGTATTCCTTGCAGTCTTCAGGTATATTTGTCTATATTTTTATCAGCAGCATTTATTGAATGAGTGGTTTATCTCACCATGTCAGAATAGTAAACAGTCAAAAAAATGAATTAAACAAGAAGATGTGAAATGAAGCTCTGATCATACTGGTTGACCAAAGAAATGGAAGTCAGGTACTTAGAATTCATATCTCAGGTCTGACAGAGGTGTGTCTTACATGATATAAATTAGAAATTACATTTTGGAAGCAGAGTCTTACTTCAGTTGTGTCAGTTTTTTGTGTATCTGACCAGAGGTGCCAAACAAGCTGAATTTGTTTTCCTGGGAGGAAGGTGGATAAATTCACTTCTGTTTATTTCAGTCTGATCTTCTACTGTTTGTGTATATTTTTCAGCCTCCATATACAAGAATTATATTTAAAACCCTATGCAAATAAAACTAGATCCTTAAGTTCACAATCTAATTACCATCTTTGAGACTATTCTTATTGTAAGCCAGCTGATCACATTTTCTCCAACCATACATAGCTATATAAATACAAAATATATAAAGTATATAAAATACGGGGGGTTTTATATATGTGTGTGTATATATGTATATAACATTGTCCTGGTTTTCGCTGGGATAGAGCTAATTTTTTTTTCTCCTCTAGTAGCTGTTATAGTGCTGTGGTTTGGGTTTAGTATGAGAATGATGTTGATAACATGCTGATGTTTTAGTTATGCTAAGCAGTACTTACACTAAGTCAAGGACTTATCAGCTTCCCATGCTCTGCCAGCAAGAAGCTGGGAGGGGACACAGCCAGGACATCTGACCCAAACTGGCTAAAGGGATATTCCATATTATATTCAGAGGAGTACTTTTTTCTTTTTTTTTTTTATTTTTTTTTAATGGCTTAGCTTATTGGTAGAAGATTGTTTAGCTTGAAAGGTGCCTCTTCACTCTGCAATTACTGCTCTCTTGCTGAAGATGTAACACTTCAGAAGACTGGTGGCCTAGTCATCTGTTGACCTTTAAAGGTCCTATTTTAGAGGCACCTCTGGCAGCTAATGCTGATCTTCGGTCATAAAATCAGTCTTATGGCTAAGTTCATAGAATAGCCCAGGTTGGAAGGGACATCAAAAGATCATCCCAAGGTCATTCCCTTCCTTGAAAAAGGGAGCCTAGATGAGATTATCTAGCACCCTGTCCAGTCATATCTTGAAAACCTCCAGTGATGGGGATTTTACCACAACCTTGGGGAGGTTGTTCAGTAAAATCATTGTTCTCTCTGCAAAAAAAAAAAAAGTGTCTTTCTTTTATTGAGATAAAAGTTCTTTCTTTTCATGATTCTTTACCCACCAACTGGTTTCTGCCAAACTTTAAAGATATAGAAACCTTGAAGGTGGTTTCTAGAAGTTTTATGAGAATTGCTAGCTGGATAGCAGTAGAAGGAACCTCAAGTCCCGGGTGTTCCAACTGAGGTAGAGGCAGGGCTCTTACACAGTAGCTTCTGTTTAGTAGCAGTCAGCTCATAAACTGGCACATGTATAACTTTGGACAAGCCGGAGGAGATACTTTCTTTTCTCTCCTGGGAGAATTCCAAAGCCTGTATTGACAAGAATAAGTTATGTAGAACTGGAACAATCTCCTATTCTCATAGTTTTGTTTGTTATTTTTAATGTGAAAATACGTAGAAAAGACTTCCTGATTTTGTGTGTACGTATGGTTTTTTTCTTCCTGCTTATTCTTTTTTCTTACTCAAAACCACTTTTTTAGGTAGCCTGCAATGGTATCAATAGACGTAAAGCTTTTTCATTTTGCCTTTTTGTTCCGAACAGTACCAGAGAATAGAAATGTAAATGCTTACATTGCGTCTTTTGGAGTCACTATGCGCATCTTTGTACTCCTTCTCCTTAGAACTGATTAATATTGACCTGTCCAGAGAGAATGCTGTCCAATAGTGAAAATTAAATATGTGCATTGGTGGCACTTGCACAGATTACTTCAGTTGTAGTTCAGCTGTGCTAAACATAAATTTTGTTTGAAAGACAGAAGACTCAGTTTAATTATTTGGGCATATCATGGAATATCAGGTTATTTATTTTACATGTTTCACTCACTGAGAAGTATGTTTGGAAAGGTATTAATGATCACACTGATCTCTCTGTATTTATGCATTTAGCGTACTGGGGTTTTTTTGTTTTCAGTGATGGGTTATCAGCTTGAACTTTCTGAAAGAGTTGCTAATAAAAGCAAACCTAAGTAGTTTGTTAATGTTGCCAATTGTCACGTAGAATAACTAGGAACCTTCAACAATTGTAGGATAGGAACCTTCAACGATTGTAGGATAGCCTAGTTCCTAGGCTATAAAAAAAGCTTAAGTGCTACGGGCATAGGAGTTTATATACCTGCTGCCCACCCCAGTAAAATATTCTGAAAGCATTTTGTTGATCTTGGGCTTCTATTATATGCAGCTACAAGATGTTTACAAATCAAGAAATGGCACAGAACTGTTGCCAAATGCAGTCTTTGCTGTGTGTCCTTTTTGCACTGACTGTATCAAATCAAGTATCTTCCTCATTTCATTGTATTTACCAAAGAACCTGAGAGTACTGGGCAGATCCAAAATGCAGGTTTAAGTGGTTGTGGTAACAGGATATAAATGTAAATATGGGCAAAAAAGGGTAGGTGCCACTCTTATTTCTTCAAATAACATCCATTTTCTTTAGAAGAATCTAATCTAATGCAAGACCTAATCTTACAAACCAAGTCAGTTTGGAAAGTAACTGGTTTACTCATGTTTTACTATTACTTCTAATCAAGACAAGGCATAAATGAAATGAAGGTAGGACAGACTTGAGAGTCGCAAATTGTTTGGGGCTTTTTTTTGTTGTTGGTTGGTTTTATTTCTAGGCTTTTTGTCTGATCCTGAGTAAGTCAGTTAGAATTCTTTCTCTAAGGCTCAGTTCTCCATCAGTAAAGAAAGTGCAAGATGTATGTATTCAGAAGAGGGATAAGCCAGATCTTTGTTAGCAAAGGAGTGATAAAGTACCAAGCAAAATAAAAGTAAATTTGACTGCCTGCTCACTCTGGTCATAATTAGATTTTTTCATAATGCAGTTAGAATTAAGATTTCTATCTCCTGTCTGTCTCCTTCTGTGTCCCTCATTCGACCCTACCATGTTTCCTCTTTCCCTGCATGAACTATGTGTTTTTCTTCCTCCAGTAGTGTAAGTCTGGGAAATATTTGATGTTCTCAGTGAAGTGTGTGTGAGGACAGAAAAGATAAATGCAGTAAAACAGTGTTGTTTGAAATTATTGTTGGAGGGAAATTTTATTGTCTTTTTGTATACATGAGAACTTACTTTCAACTGTTTAACAGCATTTTTAATTGCTGTTGAATTCATGCATAACTCATTGTCTGTACCTGGTTTCAGATTTGGTACTTCAATGTTTGAAATTCTTCCTTAGGGATTCAAGGAGTGAATGCCATCAGTTGAGATCAGAATGGTCATATCTAGAATATTCACTGAAAATTATTTCAGTATTATAAATGTGACAATTTCTTCATGGCTTGTTAAAGACCAGTATTTGATATCTGGGTTGAAAACAGGTGTGACTGCAGGTTACTGGCAAAAGGAGAAAGTTACCTAGTTCAAACCAGTTCACCAGTAGGTCTATTTGGAATGCTGTGCTCCAGACTTCTCTACTTCTATGTGTTACTATTTGAAGCTGGTGTCTCCAAATGGTCAGATCAGTCATCGGATACTAGTTCTCCTGAGGAAAGCTGCATCAAATTTGAACTACTGTATTTATGAGTGACTTTTGGCAACTTAGTTTTTTTAATGATTTTGATCACTAGATACTAAATGCTGATAAGCTGCACAGGAAGGTACATTTATTATTTGTATTTATGTGAAGTCATACTGTATTATGTAATTAAAAGCCACAAATGATTAATTGTAAGCTGTCTTTAATAGTTAGTGAAGAGGTTTAGATGAGCAAAAACTCCAATCATTTGGTATATGCCAAGCAGAACTAGTGTTTGGGGGGGTTACTCTGTTTATTATTTTCCTAACATAGTTTCTCTTTTTTTTTTTTTTCAGCTTGTGTGGTGGTTTTGGTTTTTGTTTTTATTTTATTTTCAGGAAAGAATAGAGCCAGGGAAATCAGTTTTTCTGTCTTTGTAGCAAAAATGGTTGGGGGGGGGGGGACATGGGACACGATAATGACGCTTTAATCCTGTCATGCTGGCAACCTCTGCTAAAGATTAGAAATTTTTTTTTTTAATTTTGGGATAATCTGTGACCCCTTAAGGAGTTATTTCTCCTTATTGGTCCTTGTCACAAATGACTATTTTCTTTGATTATCAAATGCAGACACACAAATTTTGCAAATCCTGTTTATGTAAGATGTAATTAGTTTCAGGCTAAGCCATTTCAAGCTTCAATAGTTATATTCCCTTAAGGATATTCTGGCACACTAGACAGATTTTTCTCAGCAGTCTGACCTTTTTAGTTGATGCAATACTCAACTTTGTGATGATGACACTTTGTGTGTGTTTGGGATAACTGAATATTAAGTAGAGCCATCCAAACCAGCTGTGGGTTATAAATATACTCTTCCTTAATTCATTTTCCTGGTGTGTTTAAGATAGATACCAGGCCACTAAATTAATGGATAATCCAAATATGTGAGTAGGTAGAGAATTTCCATAAAAAATTTCTACAGCTCAAACGCATAGAACTCCAGCTTCATGTGACTTGCGAATGGTATGGAATACAGTTTGTCATCCAATTTAAAGCACCTAAGTAATGTTTAGCAATAACATACTTTATTACCATCAGGTCAATTGGCAAAAAGCTTAGTGTGTGTATATATATGAGCCATCACAAATAATTTTTTTCTTTTTTTAAATAGAGAATACAATGTTCACACATACTGCAGGATGTTCACTGAAATCATAGAATACCAGGTTGGAAGGGACCTGAAAGATCATCTGGTCCAACCTTTCCAGGCAAGAGCACAGTCTAGACTAGATGTCCCAGCACCCTTTCCAGCTGCGTCTTGAAAGTGTCCCATATAGTGGAGTCAACCTGGGGAGATTATTCCAATGGCTGACTGTTCTCATTGTGAAAAATTTTCCTCTAATGTCCAATCAGAATCTTCTTAGGATTAACTTGTACCCATTACCCCTCATCTTCTCCATGTGAAAAGAGAGTCCCCATCTTTTTTGTAGCCACCCTTTAAATACTGGTACATGGTGATGGGATCACCTCTAAGCCTCCTTTTGTCAAGGCTGAAAAACACCCATTCTCTCAGCCTTTCCTTATATAAAAGTTATTTAAGGGATGGGATAGCATGGATTACCATATTTTCTGTACTAATACTCAGTAATGTGAATTCAATACCATAAGTATAATCAATGTTTATTATCTGTAATTGAGTACGTAAGTCTAAAAATAATTTAAGTAAAATTTCACATTAGGAGCTTGGCATTGTTCATAGAGCAGAGGCAGATTTTGTCTCCCTTTCTTAATACTCTGTCCAAAAGCAGTGTGTGTTTCAGGGTCCTTCCACCACTGTGTAATCTAGTACAGTCCAAAACCAGGAGTTAAATTAGATCTCTAATCTGCTTCATTACAGTACTTTTATTGGAAACTACATAGTTATATACATAATTAATATTATTGCACCTATTGCTTTTATCTCAGAGGAGTAGTTATGAGCATTTTAAAATAATTAATACCCTTGGAAATATCGAATATATTTTATTGTGAGAACCGCCTCCTTGTCCTGTCCCTAAAAGCCGTAATAACCAGATGAAGCTGACTTTATGGGATACCTGTGGTGCTTTGCCAACCTCTGGAAGGTCTGCCTGTCCATTACACCAAGTCCTTGACTCACACATTCACACCCAGAAAACCCAAGGCTGTTCTGGTGCATCCTCCGGTGCAGCAGCCCTGGTGTTCTGGTGATTGCTTTGTCAGCCAGTTCAAGGAGCTGAATTTAACAGAGGACTGATCCTACTAAATATGTATCTGGAGGTTAAGCTCCCTGATCTAGCTCAGTGCTGTAGTTGTACAGGTAATGTAGGTGGCATTGCAAGGCTAAGATGCAACACACTAGGCTTGAAGCTGTTCTCTCTTCCCCCTTCTGCCCTATGTCTTGTGCTGGTTTAAGTGTTAAAAGCGGCTGCATGGTTAATAGCCCCAGACAACTGATCTGGGCTGAGGCTTTTTTTACTTGCTGGGTTGTTTTGTATTTGCTGGGTTAAACAAAAAGGTTAGCTTTAACGTGGCTGAGGTCCCTGATCTGAATTCACATGCAACCTCACTAGTGCTTGCATAATTTTCTCACTTTCTTTCATCCTTTGCAAGCAAACATGACTGCGTACTGAGTAATGTAATACCAACACACTTTATGTGGAGTGGATACAATTTTGTTATTAACGTTCATTCAAAAACACTGATAGGAAGAATAAATTTTTAATTTTTTTTTTTTAAAGAACCAAGTACAAAAGGATTTTCTCATCAACTGAGTGATTACTTTCAGGACATTCCTCTGGTCTGCCTTTGCTTTTGTTCAAGCATCTTTCTTTCTCGGAGTATATAACTGAGTTGACATGTGTGCATTAGCATTAGGTGTAAGTCAACACCTCAGGGATCAATAGAGCATATTATGCTTTGCTGCTTGTTTAGGGTGCTGCTGATGCAGATAAATACAACTGCCACTTACAACTAGTGTGACATTATTTCAAAATTTATGCCTACTTGCATTTGATTAAGTGTGACAAGAAGATACTAATGAGAAGAGAGAGTCTCTTACACCATAACAATTAAATCTAAAATGTTGCATTTGATTGCAAAACAACTAAAGTAAATGGAGTATAGCAAGATCATAAGTGTACTGACTATGCAGCAAGTATAGTGAGAAAAAGGGGGTTATATTGAAGGTTCTAGAAAGGAAGAATACAGTAAGAATCAATACCATTTCGGGTTACTTTCTATCATCAAATCCTTTCAAAACTATTCTGTTGTTCTTAATGTTTATTTCCATGATCGGAACTGCATACAGAAACTATTTTGTGTTTGTCCACTTTCTGCTTCCTCTTCCTTGGTCAGTTTAGCAAAGAATTAATTTAAGTCTGTCAGTCTGTGTCTGCAGAGCTTGTTCTAAGCATGCTGAAGTTGAAGAATCATCTATGCTATGGTTGCTTACATGTTTGATTATGAAACGTTTGAAGTGCAGTTTGGGTAATACCTCGGGTGATTTTTCTTACAAGTCTTTACAAGTTTGAGATGTGACAAATCTTTGCCTAGCAGCGAATACAGAAAAATAATTGTCTGCCCATTGACCCAAGAGAATTTAATCTGCTTTTTAAAAAATAATAAGAAACTGACTGCCATAGAAATTTATTAGAGAGTGACTGCTTATCGTTGTAAAAAGGTGAATTACCGGCATTATCTGGGGTTCTTAGCATACCAATACAGTGGGTTACCAGCACTGAAAACACACTTGGATTCTTCTCTCGTATCTAGTAATGAATAGAATATTAGGTTGATAAGTTCGGTTTTCAGTTCCCATTCTTCCCCAACATTAGTGTCTTTTGGAAAACATTTAGCTTCTGATTAATGAATAACTGCCTTGTGGCCAGGGGAGCACAGTTGCTAGTAAAATTTATTAGCAGTAGGTAACTAAGATCTATGGAGTAAGCTACCTTTCTTTTAAAGAGGGATGCTTGTGACAAATAGTTCTAACAGTAGGTATGGGTAACTAAGTTTTGGTAAATTCTAGCTTTTATAGGAAATGTTTTGTGGTTAATTTTTGTGATTCTATTTTGTTAAGTCCTTCAAAAGCCATCAACTGTTGTCAGCGGTCACTCTGTGACCATCTGCGTTGGCCACTCCTCTTCCTTCCTCGCCTTATTTAATTGCAACAGCCTTGTAGAAAACACATTTTTACATACCAGAGGTGCTTATGTATACCTTGTGTATCAGGTGGTGCTTTTCAGGCTGCCCAAGACCTGGATTAGGCAGCCAAATGTGTCTGTGTGCACTGGGTGCTGTTCTCATACATCTGTGTTGGCTTTCACTTGCCTTTAAGTAGTTCCATGAAACAGAAACCTGGGGGAAGACATGGTGGATAGGAAACTGCAGAAACCTCTTTACTTGCTTCTGCTGCAGTCAGAAGAGCTTATGCCGTCAGTTCAGTGGTACTGAACATCAAACTTGCGTAGACGACACCCGTTTTGTAAGCTGAAAATGGTAAAATGCTGTACATGTAGATCACTGCTGGAATTATTCATACTAGAACATGTATTTATATAATTTCAACACGGTGTGCTTTACTTGCGCCGTTTTGTATTTAATTTTTATTCTCAAGATGCCTTATCTCATTATGGAGTTTCTTTCCTTGGTTCAGCCTGCTCGCCTTCCTAAATCCCAGTGTCTTTAGCTCGAGCGCACAAACCGTACGGGCGTGCCTCTGCTGAGGTGCGACTTACCGAGGGGTAACTCGGGAGCCAAGCAGCAGCCCCTAACTTGGGGCTGAAGCGTCCACAACCACCAAGCCGCGCAGAGACGGCGGAGGGTTAAGTGCGCCAAGCCCCCGCGCTGCCCCTCAGCGCTTGGCACAAAACTTGAAGACCGGGCGCCCCTTCCTCCCGCCTGCCCGCACAGCGGCCGCTCCTCCGCGCCCCCCGCCCAGCGCCAGCCTCGCGCGGGATGCGCTTCGGGAGGAGGAGGGCGCGCGCGGCGTGTTCCTATGTGTGCACCGCGTCACCAGCGGGGAGGCGCTCTCTCGCGCCCCGTCTTGATGACGCGACAGGGCGCCCGTTCTATTTTTAGCCGGTTGCCGGGCAGACTTGGCCAGGCGTCGCGGGGTGGCTCCGCCTCGCGGTTGCGGATTGGTTTATGCAAAGCGACTCTCCCGCGGCAATCCCGAGCGGGTATGCAAATTCCCCCCAGGCCCCGGCCATGAGGCCCGGGAAGTTTGGCTCCGCCGGCATGGGAGCTGGTGGGGGGTAAGGCGGCTGCGGGGGCTCCCGCCTGGCTTCCCTCGGCGCTCCCAAAGAGAAAACTCATCCTTTCATGTGGAAAATAGGCAAGCAGCTTTCCTGCCCCCAGACATAAAGATTACGAAAAGTCCCTACCAGGCTTCGGTTAGATGGAATTACGAAACAGCTGGTTCCTTCACATACTGAAGACCTGCCTCCTCCACTCTGAGGTAATGAGCTTGGTGGGACTTCAGTGACTTCATGTGTGGAAGGGCTGGTCTGAGCCAGGGGCAAGCACACAAGGCAGCAGGTGCATTGCCCCTCTGGAGAAACCTGATCTTCCCTAGAGGAAATACTGATAATACTTCATAAAACAGCGGGTTCCCACAGCCAACTAATCAACTGCTATTTTAGTTCTATTTTAAATCGTTGCTTTTTTGTTACCGAGAAAATGTAATCTTTGCAAAAAGCTTCTAAAAGGTGCTTGTATGCATGACAAACAACACTGTAATGCAGCATCACCTTTTTCTGTTGCAAGTTTTTTTACTTACGCTTCTAATGACATTTGAGGAGTGACCTCACTGCTAGCATCATACAGCTCACCTCTGAAGCCTGATGTCACTAAAGTTGCAAGTGTTTGAAAGCCAAGGTTACATCACTAGTTAGTTGTATATGCCAACTAGTTTAGAAGATACTTTACAGAATGTTAAGAGTAAAGATACCAAATTTTCACTAGAATACTGTTATTCTGCATTTTACCTAACACGACACTTGTAAAGAGATGTGCCTTAAAAGGATGCGGTTCTGCATACATTAGTGGAATGCGTAGAAAAGCCTAAATGTGAGCAGAACATCTTGCCTTTTTTAAGGATTTTTTTCAGTTTCTCATTTTTTTGGGGGGGCTGCATGTACATGAACAATTAATTCAGGTTGTTCAGGTTTTAAGCTTGGAATATCAGAAGTTGGGTAAGTTTTTAATTGTAGAAGTGTTCTGGCAGTTAGTGTCCATTTCTGTGGAAATATTAGCTCCTCCTCATATTTAAGGATAATGGTAACTGTTAATCCTGTGCCAAAGCTGGAACTGCAGTATAACATTTAAACTTTTTGTAATAAAAATATACCACAAATGTATCTTAAAATACACAAATTCAACTTTATATAAACTTCAGTAAATTTATTTTTTACAGAAACAAGCATACTTAGCGCTTTAGCTTGTGTTTAAAAAAAAATAAATCAATCTGTAAGAAAACCGAATTTTGCTGTTGCAGATATTTCAAACAGCAGTTCTTGTTTAGTGTTTGGAGATCTCATAGCTGAACTGAATGTTTAAGGTGTTGATAAAAGTTGAAATCTCTAACACTTGTGGGAAGTAAGAGGACACAGGATCTACCACTGGTGCTCTGGCTTAGTTCCACTCAAGCAGTTTTACTGTTTTAATGACCCAAATGGCTGTTAAAATTTTGTTTACAGAGAAAAAGACAAAAACTCATCTTGGAGAATGAGCTTAAGCTTCATGTGCTAGAGAGTGGGTGTTTCTGAGGCACTTGAGTTGCTTGTGTAAGGCTAACCTGGAGTGTGTATTTTAGTGAAAAGTTGTCTAGGGAAGATTCTCGCTTGTTTTCCGTTCTTCCACCTTCAAAAGTATGCATTTTATGTGTAGTAGTTATCAAGGGATAAACTGATGAACCATGTAAAGGACGATTGTGCAAAACCACCAGCAGATGAAAGATCTTAGTTGTGTAAGCAGACCTGACAGTCCTTTTTTTCCATGAGGAATCCATTTTTCCTACAAGACATTGCAGCCTTATGGGAAAAGAACGCTAAAATTATCAATTTAGTCTGAGAAATAGGTTCATGAGCCAAAGTGAAAGGCGATATTATCCTCTGGACATAGAGAAAACACAAGACAACTACTTAACTCACTGTGATGCCAAAGAGACGAGAGCGTAATTCAGGTCTGTATATAAAGTTGTCGATTAAGTACAGTAGAGGAGACCATACAAACCTGTTTAAAACCATACGGTGACTTTACTCTGTTTTACCAAGGCTGTAGCCATACGTTCGGGTGTTTTTCTTAGGTGTCCGATACACGTGTGGACTTAAATGTTTTACTGAACTGGTTCTTCAAAAGGCAGTTCCCAAGGGTGGGGAAGAATGGCCTCTACTTTCAAGGCAGAAGTCATGTTGCACTCGTGGGAAAAAGCCCGATTTTGATGCTTCTGTGGGGACACTAGAAAAGCACCGTCACTGCACGGTGTTTGAAGGAAGAAAGGGTTACCAGCTGCCATGCTTGAACCCAGGTTGGACCTCAGCAGACTTTTGGGTTTTTTTTGTTTGGGGTTTTTTGATTCAACATTTAACATTACAGAAATACAGTAGTAAAATAAGCTAGAAATGCTGCACGTTGAACACAGACTCGTTACGGTGGCTGTGCACACCCTGAGCGCGTTGGCGCTTTTGTGCAGCTCCAGGTCTCGGACTGAAAACCCCGAACCTTTTCTTATGTCATTTACCAGCTCTTGGGAAAATCTCCTTCGTTTAAAGTGGACCCGCTCGCCTGCTCCGTGGGCCCCCACGTTCGCGCCCTGGCCGACATCTTGCCGACGGCCTGGTGGGGGTTTGTTGCTGGGTGGAATTCAGGGAGCTGCTCTCCGATTGGCTGCCGTGCCAGCCAATCGGATACGGGGCTGGAGCGCGTTCCCCCGCCGTGCCGCGGCGAGGGCCGCGGGGAGTGGGGGCGGGGGGCCGGGGGCCGCGGCGGGCTCCCCCTCGGGTGCGCCCGCAGCATTGCAGGGCTCTGCTGCAGGGCGGGATGCCGCTCCTTCCCTAAACCGCAAACCTCAAGACGGGGCGTTAAAAACGGGGGGGGGAGGGGGAAACATAAGCTAAAGATGTTCTTAATTGCAGTGGACCTTTGTTTTGCTGTATGCGCGCAAGGTAAATTTTCCAGGATAGTGACGTAATTTTTTCTTAGAAAATGGCACGTTGGTCTTTCACTTTGTGCAGCCAACACTAACATCATTGTAGCCTAAAAGGGAGGAAAACTCAAATCATCTGTGTTGTGGTAGAAGCAATATTACTTGCACTTATCATATGTCCTTTGTTTATTACATTTTTAAAATAAAGGCGTAGTTCTGTGGGGATCTCAGTAGGCTGGTGGCGTGTATCTCGCGTTCAGTCGGATAGTAGACTTGTATTGCCAGTAGAAAAATTACTGGCACGTTATTTCAGCGCATGTTCTGTAAGAATGGATCACAAACAGTTTATTTTTTTTCTTCGAAGATAGTTTCCAAATTTCTGACAATTTATATCAATATTGCTGTAGAGGATTTCAACTGAAAACTGCTTTTTATGTATTGCTACTTAAAAGGTAGGTTGTATTCACCACTTCCATTCTCTGGGACTCTCTGTCTAGAACAAAATGCTCCTGACCACTTGCTGCCTCGCTTTCCTTGATTTGGCTATGCTACATTTTAAGTACCTGGCATATTTGAGCACTTATTTTCACAACGAAAGGCTTTCCTTCCTCCATGTAGTTCTTGTGCTTTGGCAAATGTTTTATGGTCTTGGTGCTTTTGGCTAGCACTGCATGTGCTCCAAGAACCCTGTGCCAGAGCTGTTCTAGACTGATGATACGCAAACCCCATTGTGTGCTATTGTTTAGATTCCAGCTTCCCCCCCCCCCCCCCATGTTTCCATGACCTTCTCTTTGTCTGCTGCCTGTTACCAGGCAGGATTCAGGCAGCTGCTTGCTGATTGGCTCATGTTTTGAGCAGCTCATGGGCTGCTCATATGAGCACACGATTATAGGCTAATCCATAGCAGCTAAGCTAGTGCCTGCCTTTGTTGCTTTAGAGTTGCGATCTTTCTACAGACTAATAATAAAAAAAAAAATAAGGGAACCTAAGGAAAACCTTTTAATTGGCTGAGAGAGGAGTCCTTTGCCTATTCCTAGCTGTACTGGCACATTTTGGTTTTGCCATGTAGCATGCATTTGGTCATGAGAAAGAAATGTCCAGATATTGGAGGGAGGTGCCTAATGGTGCGTTAGTGTCTCTCATGCTGAAGGATGTATGACTTTCAAGCTTAAAATGAAAAAGGGAATTCTCATAAATTATACCTAAACAAGTACGTACAAAGTTTGTGCGTGTTGGTGTTTCAAAATTTATTATTGTGTTTAAAAAAAGGGTAACCCAAAACCTACCACCTTATTTACAGCATTTAACCCTTACACACTTAGCTCTAAATGCAGGAGTCATTTTGTGCTGTTCTGTACAAATGCTTGCCTTTAAAATAAAAGATGCCCCGCCGTTGGCTTGGTGCCTGGGCCACTCGTTTCCTTCTTGTGCCATGGTCACACAATGAGTAAAAACCCAAGCATGAGATGAGGGAAGTGCATAGCAAAAGTAGCTAAACTTTGTATTAATTGTTAAGTCTGAAGGGAGACTACTACCATACATTCATTTAGAACACTACTAGTTTAAAATGTTTGATTTGTGCAAAACTGAATTCACAGAACCTGCTCTGGGGGTTGCTCTCTGAAGGGCAACCCCCTTACCCTTTTGAAAGATGGGAGGGCAATATTTATCAGATGAATGCTGATTGGCTTCCACCGGTATGACCAAACCTGCCTGGACTGGTTACTGATTTATTTGTTTCTTCTTTTACTCGGCTCTCACATGAGATCTGTTATTTGGCTGCAGTGTGCTCCCTTGTGGGTATGGCTGGAAACGCTTTAAGGCTGGTCTGCAGTGACACATGATATTTAGCTGTTAACCAGTGTTTAGCATTCATCTTTTAATCTCATCTATACTTATAATTTTGTCATTTACTGTAGCTTTTATTGGATATTCTTTGGTTGCAAAAGATTGTGGGATCGAGCTGAAAATATGCACAAGTTACTCAAATAACCGTCTTAACAATGGAATTTTATGAGAAGCCTTTTTTTCATACAGGTTCACTGTAGAACTGTATTAGAGCTTTGTTTTTAAACTAGATTTTGGATAATATCCTGAGATATAAAATAAACAATTTTAAAATATATTATAAATTCAAGCTTGTTCATTCATTATTTTTTAAAGAAAAAAGTAAGGATGCATCAATATAAAGGTATTCTGATTTGATTGCTTTAAGACTGCTATTCTTGGCAAATTTTTAAAGGAGGTGCCCTTCGTTTTACTCTGTATTTGCTGTATTTTTATGTTAAAAATATGAATGAAAGACTGCTTAGATGAATAAGGAAACTAGAGCAGAAAAGATTAATTGTTTTAAGTTACATTTTATGATTACTCAAGTGATGCATTTATGAATTTGATTTTAAGTTGTCTGTGAATACTTTATTAATCTGTTAGTGTATCTTTTGGTCATAGCAAAAGAAGGATTGTAAATTTTGTAATATAAAAACTGTTAAATTCTGGGTAATGCTTATAAAAGAAAGCATTGTGGTCCAGGAGAGCAAACTCCTTTTCTGTCTTTATTTTGATACAAAGGCCCCATATCCTTGTACTATATTAACAGAAGACCCTTGCTACCTGGTCACCTATTAGGAGCTCTTGGAATTGTTGGAGGATAGCCAAGCCTGGAATTCTCAATATTTTTTTTTTTCCAAATTGGCTCTACAAGATTTACATCTGTAAGAGCATGCATGTTGGTTGTAGGGTATTATGTGCATGGAACGTGAATGTGATGATCAGTACTCTGTGACAGTCTGATACATGCTTTTATAGTGATGTGAAAAAATGTGCTTTACATTTTAAGTTCTTGGGAAGAAGGAAGGAATGAGCTTTCAAAAACTGCATTGCATGTGCACTTCTGAAATCCTAGAGATTTTTATATGCTTCTCCTAACTTCAGGACTAGAATTACTGTGTTAAATGTATTCTTTTCTGGAAGAATATGAAGATACTGTATTTAGCATGTAGACAGCCCTGGAAGGACATTAACAGCTTGCCTGGAGTTCCAATTTCATCTGTCTGGGAACAGTTATGTGATAAGAATGTTTCTAAAAACAATTAAACTGATGTTTCAGGTCAGTGTTTCTATAGGAGTTAGATTTTGCTCCCACTAGTGGCAATGCAGTAATAGACAATCCTGTTCTGAAAGAAGTTCTGACTGGCAAAAATTAATGTCTTAATGGTATTACTGAGAGTCTGTAAATAGAGGTGATACAACCTTTTGTGAAGATCAGTTCATCTGTTTCTGAGGTGTGAATTGAAGTGATGTTTAGGCACCATCAGTTACTCAAATATGAGGATTCTAGGTTGTCATGCAGAAAAGAACTGAAATAAAGTGGAAGGGAATCTCAATGTTATGTTAATATTAAAGAAATGCAAATGGGGGAAAAAAATTTGGGTTTTGTATCATATTGCTTTCTATTTTGCCTATATTTTTGTCAGGTCATTAAGTGTAAAAGAAGCCTTATAATTGTGAAGTACGGTATGTAATGATTGTAAGGTTTAGAGTTTGTCTCAATAGTTGAATTCATATTGTACTTTGGAATATATATTCGTTTCTTACCATAGAATATTGTAATTGGGCAGTGCGTAAATGTTAAATAACTTCCTTCATAAACAAACCATTTAAGTAAACTAGGAAGGATCCAGCAGAGGACTACTAAAATGATAGGAGCCTAAAGCACGTGTCTTACGATGAGACACTGAGGGAGCTTGACAACTTTAATCTGCTGAAGAGAAGGCTAAAGGGCAATTTTACAGCTGCCTAAATAAAACTTGTAGGCAAGGTCAGATACAAAGAGGGTGGAGCCAAACCATTACTTAGAGGCTGTGGAATCTCTGTTTCATGAATTTTGCAACTTAACCATTGCTGATCTGAGCTAGTGTTGGCAATAGTCCTGTTCTTTTTTTAATTAAAAAATTGTATACCTCACCTGAAAAGACAAAATACAGTTTATTAATGAATTTCTCATCTCTGTAAATGAAAGTGGGTAGCAGGAAGATGCAAAATGAAGAGTACTAAATATTTAAAATGCATCCTTTTTGTAATAATTCTGCTGTATCAGTGGTATGAACATTTGCTTATCTGGTGCTTGTGGGGGAAAAAAATTCATATAGAGATAACCACCTGATTTATTTACTTACTTTTTTATTTGCTGTAATATCTTTTAAATACTGTTACCCAAGTGAATTTTTGCATGTTTTGAGAAACTTAAAAGCCATATCCTAGACAGAGTAACTTATGACGGTGTAGTAGCTTCAGTAGAGCTAAACTGGTTAGCATCAGCTGATTCAAGATCTCAGTTGCTGAGTTTCATTTAGGATAGAACAAGTTCCTTAACTGCTTTCTTCTTCTGAACAATATTATCATATCTAATCCTTTTAAAATTGAGTCCTAAAACAGGACCAGATGAGGAAAAAATAGTTTGAAGATCCCTATGGGATTTTCTTTGTTATTGTATAATGGAAACAGATGAAATAAGATTTTGTTGCATTTCAACAATTATTTTAACTTCCTAGGTAATGTTGGATTTAACTCCATTTATTGATTTGATAACATAGATTTTCAAACATTATTTTTCTTAAGTTTTTAATATGTTAATGTTCTTAGTTTTCTTAATATTTGCATGGGTGGGTGGAATGAATAAAATTATATGGAGGGCAAAACCATCAGTTTTCCTTGGAAAAGAAAATCTTTCTATAAAGGAGCTACAAAAACTGTGGTTTTTCTCCACACAAATGGTCTTAGTAAAATAGTATTACAAATTGAATGAAAGTGCTCTAAAAACCCAAGTTCAGTTAACCATTGTATAAATATGGAGGATGGAGGTCTATTTTATCTATACAGAAGCAGAAAGTATCTAATGACACATTCAGAAATTCTTTCAAAATATTGACATTTTCTTAAAAGTTATTTTATATAAAAATCTTAGCATTTACCCCAGTTTTTAATTCTATTTAAAAATTAAGAAATTACGTAGTTTAAGAAAGATAAAAGAAATGTAAACTGATGGACCAAGAATATTTTCTACTTTTTTATGGTAAGAGAGGCTGCTGTCATTAGCACAATATCTGTTTCTAGTTAGAAAACCTCTTAGTCTGGCTAATAATAATACTGTGAGATGACTGGTCTAAAATGTGTATTACTATATAATGTTACAGTATGATCTCGGTGATCTTCACATACACGTGTTTGTGCAGCATATGTAGAAACTTGTATTCACTTTTCTGAGGACAAACAAAATTTAAGTGTGTTGTCAGGTGTTTCATTATTTTTGTAGATAAACTGGTTTGCTCTAAAACATGCTAGATGCTACAGTTTTTCTTAGGAACACGCTAATAAGAGGATAATAAATTGTTACCTTCATACAGTTTTTCTTAGGAACACTGTAATAAGAGGATAATAGATTGTTACCTTCACAATTATTTCTGAACTTTTTTTTTAAGGGTCAAGATGGAAAGCACAGATGAACCTCAGAAAAAAGTCTTTAAAGCACGAAAAACAATGAGAGTAAGTGATCGACAACAACTTGAAGCTGTCTATAAGGTTAAAGAGGAGCTGTTGAAGACAACTGAAGTTAAACTGTTAAATGGAAAGCATGAGAATGGAGACTCTGATTTAAATTCCTCTTTAAGCAATATAGACTGTATGGAGGACAAGAGGGAAGTTAATGGCCTAGTGGACTTGTGTGTTAACTCTGAAGAAGGAAGAACAGCTTCTGATGAAATTAGTGAAGCCAAAAGCCCTGAAACTAGGGCAGGGAACGTAGTCAATGATGTAGAACCCAAACCTCTAACACTGTCTCCAGAGAATGTTACTGCTGAGCAAGATAAAGATACTGATACTGCTTTATCTTGTGACAGTGAAAATGGAGTCCTTAGTAGCAATAAAGATAACTTCCATGAAGAAAATAATACAAAAGATCCTTTGGACCAAAGAGAGAGTGACATCCCATCAGAAGGTGGAAGTAAATCAATCTGTGATATTAGTGACTCTTCTGAAGAGAAGGGAGAAACAAATGACTTAGCTATTAGTTCTGATTCATCTGGTGAGGAAAAGAAGACTGAAGAAGTAACTGTTGAAGATGCTGTTGGAGAAGAAGCCATCTCTAGCAGCATGGAAGCTGACCAGAAACCAAAGGACAAACGAGACGGCACTGCAGGTCTTTCAGAAACCAATGTTCAGAAGACAATAGATGAGTCAAGTGAAAATATCTTGGACACTACTGACTCTATGGAAACAGATGAAATTATTCCAATTTTGGAAAAACTAGCCCCAGCTGAAGATGAACTGAGCTGTTTTTCTAAAAGTTCTCTGCTTCCAGTGGATGACACAGTCCCAGATTTAGAAGAGAAAATAGACAACTGTTTGGGTTCACCATCCAAGCAGGAAAGTAATGAAAGTCTGCCAAAAGAGGCATTCTTAGTACTGTCTGATGAAGAGGATCCCTGTGATGAGAAGGAAGAACGTGCTGAAGGGATGCTATCAAACAAGTCAAGTCTTCCAGGTAATAATTTTCTAAATTGGTAGTTTTGATTAAAGTCTGGGATTTTGTTCATGTCTTAGAATGACATACTTGTGACATTTTTCTAAATCAAAAAGGTGGTCTTACCCACCAATTCTGTGTTACGTAGTCTTACAGTTTTCAACGATGGAATTTGAGGCCCAGAAAAAAATGGAAGTAACACCAAAAAACTGTCATCTTTGAGATCTGGTTTGTTTGGGGTTTTTTTTCCTCATACTCTTTGCAAACTGGGGTGGGGTAGTGGGTGGAAGAAGAGGAAAGATGAGTAATTTCCCGCAAATATTTCTGTTCCATATCTGGCAGAGAAATGTGTTTATTTACTGTTCTTGTGGGGAAGAAAGGATTTCAACTTTCTTTAATGTGCAAATAAATAGTAATGTAAACATGCTGGTGATTCAGGCATGCCACAAAGTCCCATTTGTTTCAAATTTCTTTTTTTCACCAAAAGACAGTATTGGAAAGGTTTAATGGAAAACACAAGTCCTCTACAGTGTATTATTGTCATACAGTTTTGTAAGCATATTTATTTTTTTGACATAGGGCGCTCATCATACTATTGCACTTTTGAAAATAAAACAGATTAATCATTTATAGAGAAGTTGATACAGCTCTTTTATCTGTAACTAAGAAAGCTGTTGTTTCAAATTATCTTGTGGGGTTTTCTTTCTTTTTTCTTTTTTCCTCCCATTGTATATCTTATTATGAAATTATGACCATACCAACCCAGATGTGTTTAAACATGCTTGACTGGGTAGGAATTCCATAGATTAAACAACATTCAGGTGTCTCTCAGTCTCCGGGAAGTTAGTAACCATATTTTCTCAGCTCTTGTTTCACTAATGATGAAACTGAGTCTTTCACTAATGTATGATGGCATTCTGAGTCTTTAGTCTCTAAACAACTAGAGAAAGGGAGAAAAGAATGTCTCTTCAGTCATGTTTCAGATTCTTCCTTCTTTTCTGGTATTTAAATTTATGCCAGTTAAACAGAGAAAAGGTAGGTTCCATGGTTTCTGCTAAGGATCTTATTTAGGTGTTCCACTGAGATTGTAAAGTCTTCCAGAAACTATTTGGAGGTGGGAGGTGGCAGGGAGAAAGAACATTGTGTGTACTTGTGCGGAAATTGTAGTGTGTTACAAATGAATCCCCTTTATAAAATATACACTACAAATAAATTGATGATCCTTGTTCTTACCACAGTTTAAGGGTTCTTTCATTGGAGATGAATGAAATTAGGATATCAGGGTTGCTTTTTTCATTTTACCCAATGAGAAAACACACTGTGGTCTACAGAGGAGTTTTTGTTCTGGAGCAAAAAGACCGAAGTGAATATTAAATATTGGACTACCATTTGCAGAAGTCTAACATGATTATATCCAGCTATATTTTTTTTCAGATTTTCAGTTTTGCTGATGGGACAAATTCTCTTGACTAGTTTTGTTTATTGGCTATAACAGTTTATGACTTTTACAGAGACTGTCCATGAAAACTGGCCACTGCAAAGTATGTTCTGTCGTTAGCCAACAATCACCTGTTCTCTGTTCTAAGCTTCATAAAGCTTGCCCATCAAGTTTCAGAGAAGAGAATTTAAATTTTTCTGAATAGTACATTCTGTGGGAAATATTTCAATAAATTCTTTTGGGCACCCATTTTGTACTAAATTTCACATGGTATCAATACAAAGTTTTGCAGTCCTTTCACCAATTTCAATCTTCCAATAACAAAGATAGTAGCAGAGAGGTTGTAGGGGCAGGAAACCATTGCATGAGAAAACAGGTAGAGTTATCTTAGAAAATAAAGATTAACTTTTGGAAAGAGGGTGAGAATTAAATCTGTGGAGATGCTATATTATAGGCAGAGGTGCAAGCTGCTCAACTAAAAAGTATGGTTTTCAAAAAGCCTAGACAAAAACCAGCATGGCTAAACGATGTAAAGAATGGTACTAGAAGAATTCCTTCAAAT
Organism: Gorsachius magnificus; assembly: GCA_034008185.1. Taxonomy (NCBI): domain Eukaryota; kingdom Metazoa; phylum Chordata; class Aves; order Pelecaniformes; family Ardeidae; genus Gorsachius; species Gorsachius magnificus. Next base: position 163,421,538 of record CM067081.1, on the reverse strand, counting down.
TGACATATTAATGGAATCTTTTTCTCAAGTAGAATTAGTAAATATAACAGCTAAGTTGGTACTTAGGATTTTTGTAATGGAAGATCATACATTAGAAGACGTTGGAGCTCTTCAGGTAAGTAAACAAGCGCACGATAAGGAAGACCTGATTGATGTATTTGAATTCTTTTGGATATCCAAAGACAAATGATTACTTACCAAGAACTTTTGGAAATTGAACTGCCTTCGGATAAGATGAAAAGTCTTTAGAGAGGAAATAACCATTTGAAGAATGGAAAGTAAGTCTACAGTGATCTGTTCCAGAGGCTGCTGTGTGACAAAATTAGTAATTTACTAAAAAGAAGGCTGACTAGTGAGGTGACAATCTGCTGATGATACTATGAAGAGCTGTAGAAGAATCTTACAATGCTGAATGACTGAGGTATAAAAATGGCAGATGCAAGTCATTGTGGTTAACTACAAAGTGGTACAGATGAATACGGAAATGTTCATAACTTGATAGGAAGATAGAACTGACTCACCACTCAAGAACAATTTTCCAGGATTATAGTAGGTAGTTTTGTGAAAACATTGGTACAGTAGCAGTTGAAGAAAGCAAACAAAGAATGCTGTGAATAAATCAAGAAACAGAGGAAAACTTCACTGTGGGACACCAAGCTCTTAAATGTTTTGTGTAGTTCTGTTTCCTTGCCCCTCCCCATATCAAAGAAGATAGCACAGGATTTATTTTTTTTTTTTTTGTGTCTCAGTTCATTGGGAGGATTGGTAGTGACACCACCTTGGGCTCTTGTGCCCTTCACCCTTTTCTGCAGAGATCCATTGTCACTCTTGGTATGCTTAGGATTTCCTCTGGTAGTATTGCTGGTGCCCATGTGGATAAGAGCAAGAGGCAAGAGGTGACAGGCTGAGGACTAGATGAGCCTTGGTAGCCTCTCTGCAACATTGGGGATCCAGGCCCTCAGCAAGCAGCTTATGTCTTGAGGCATTAGGCCAGGTTACTAGGTGGGTACCTCTTGTGGGAGGGAGTCCCTGGTGGCTGTCGCTAGTTTCTCCTTTATGCAGGTGGTTGGTTCAGACTCAGCTGGCTCTGATGCCTCTGTAATAGAAGATTTTCTTCTTAATGTGTTCCATCAGTGCTATACCTGTTCAGTAACTGTAGATTTGCAGGTAGAGAGAGAGTCTTGATTCTGTTGCTGGAAGTCACATGCTTCTTGCCTCCTCCATTTTGAAAATCTCCATTTGTTACTATGTTGAATATAACCTAGCTGCCCCTATTTCCTTGCACTGTGGGGCTTGGGTTTTTGTCTGTGCAAGGTTGTAATTTATTGTCTCTTTGTCCATTCTACACAGTCATTTCATCTCCTACAGCTTCTTTGCTTTCTGAGTCATATCAGAGAGAGAACTTTTAGACAAGTATTGACTGTATTTTAGAGTAGGATCTTTCAGCCTGAAAAAAGAAATGGAGGAGAGATGTGATAAAGATCTGTAAATGGTAAGTGGTATGGAGAATGGATATTTGCTGTCTTTTCCTCTATAAGAACCTCCTGTATCAAATGGAGGAAAGGAGGAAAAAAAAAAAAGTGAGAGGCAGGATCAAGGCATGGGATAAGAGATTGTTCTCCATGTGGACAACTATGGAGCTCCTTGCTAGCAACACCGTGACTGCTAAAAGTTTATATACGTTAGTCTTCTGCAGAAGAGAAATTTTTTTGAGGGCTGTCAAGCACAGAAACCCTGAGGCTCTGGAGTTCTTCCACCAGCAATTTTTCAGAAAGCTGAGTAAGTTTTCTGGGACTGTGAAACTGTTCTTTTCTCCTCCTTACATTCTTCGCTACTTGATCATATACTGTTGACTTGGAAGTGTTGGAGATAGGATCCTGGATTAGGTGAAATGTTGGTTTTACCTAGTGCAGCTGTTGCTATGTTCTTTCTCTTACCTAATTTATATGCTCCAGTTTAACCAGGTGAGGATGTCTGCCAAAGCAAATCTGAAGTCTGTCTTTCTCAGAATTGCTAGCAGTTTGAGTGTATTCTAGACACCTTGATTCTAGGCTTCTCTACAGCAGTGGTATTTCATGCCCTCTAGGGGTAGTATGAAAGAGAACTTACTTTGTTAAGGCAGTCTGAAGTAGCCCTTTTAAGCATAAAGAGTGCTTTTAACATTTGAAAGAATACAGCTTGTCTTTTAGAAAGTAGTGTTTGAAAAGAACTTCAGAGCATTTGAATGGCAGATAAACAACTAAACTGAACTTTTGTTCCTGTGATAGAACTATCTGTCAAAATTCTTGAATTCACAAACAAGAAAATAAGTAAAACTTAAATGGCACCAACAAAACCACTTTCCTGCAATAATATTTCTAGTTCTCGTTTTTATTTCAAAAAGGGATTTCAGAGTGTTGCTGCAAAAAATATTTTGGCATTTGGGAAACAAACTTTATACTGGAAAGCTTAAAAGAATATAAGTTTTGTTCATCCAATGGAAGATTAAGGAAGACTGTAATACCTGCAAGGAGGAGCTGAATATATGGTGGAAAGAGGTTTCTTTAATGTAGCAGACAAATACACAACTGCTCCATTTTTGATCCTCTGGATTTTGGAAACCAGAAATCAGACACACTTCTGTCTGTCAGACTTTGGAGTACCAATTAATGGATGTTGGATTCATGAGCTGTAATTTTTAAGTCCTTTATAGATTTTTTTTTTTCAACTAAAAATGTGGTAATAAATAACTAAAGAAGAGAATATTGTGCTTTGATTTATTTTTCCTTTTTAAAAAAAAAAAATAAAATATATATATAGTGATAGGAGGAGTTGTGACCAAATAATAGAGTAGTTCAAGTTGGGAGGGACCTCAAGAGGTCTCTAGCCCAGTCTCCTGTTCAAAGTAGGGTTATCTGTGAGATCTGACAAGATAGCTCAGAACTTTATTCAGTTAGGTCTTGAAAACTTCCACTGATGAAGACTGGACAAGCTCTCTGGGCAGCCTGTTCCAATGACTCTCTTCATGTTGGAAATGTTTTTCTTCAGTTGGAATCTCTTGTTTCTGCTTACACATGTTGTCTCTTTGCCGTGCAGTTTTACAATGAATCTGGCTCTATCTTCTCAAAAGCCACCTTACAAGTATTGGAAAGCTGGTTTTGAGTCCCCATTAAGCTTTGTCTTCTCCATGCTGAACAAGCCCAGCTCCCTCAGCCTCTCAGGTCATGTTCCCCAGCCCCTTAGCAGTCTCTTGCTCCTTACTGAGAGACGGCATAACGAGTGCCAAGTAAAGGGCAATAACCACTTCCTATGATATACTGGCTCTGGTCCTGTAAATGCAACTCAGGATGCTCTGGACCTCCTTTACTGCCAGGGCACGCTGTTGGCTCATGCTTTGCTTGCTGTCTATGCAAGTCCTCAAAGCAGAGCTGCTCCCCGGCCATGTGGGCCCTAGCTTGTGTCATTGCAAGGGGTCTCCCTTCCCAGATGCAGAACGTTTGTATTTGTCCTTGTTGAATATCATAAAGCATTTGCCAACCCTTTCCTCCAGCTTGTCTAGGTCATGATGATTCCTTTGAAAATACATGATTCTATTATTTCTTCCTAAACAAAAATAGTCAAATCTGGTCGTGTTTCATGGGGAAAATCTGTATTTCTGTTTTATAATAATTTTGGGATAGAGTTTGATCAAGGATTCACTACTTTAGAAGGGCTATGCTTTAGCCAATCTATAAGGAGAATGTTGTGGTTACAGGGTTATGGCTGTGCCATATAGAGTAACTTGCAAATACTGTTCAGATGCTCTTAGACTTACTACTTTTATTTCCATTTATATGTATATTTTTGCAGAACTGATATCCAGATATGCATCCAGTCAGTTATTAAGCAGATCTAAATGCTTTCAGCTGTAGAAATTATTAAAAGGTATTTTCAACTGTTAGTGAGAGGCAAACACTTAGTAAAAACAAAAGACACCTTTGTGTTCAGATCCATGGTGTGACTTAAGATGACTGTGATAAATGCAGTGATAACAATGATATCCTCAAATTGCTATTTTTTTAAAGGACTGCATTCATTGCTTCTGCCTGTCTAGCAGCAGGATACTGAGAGCGCAGCTTTTAAGTGAAAAATAAGCTGATAGCCAATTGTAAAATTATTTCCATATCACGGTTTGAACCTTCTTAACTAGAGAGCTTTAGCTGGGGACTGTGTTTAAACCACTTTTAGTTAAACAAGCTAAATTTGATGAGAGTGATAGAAGCTTGTAAGGAAGGGACTTCCTTGTCCCTGAAATTACTTTGTTCGCTACATAAAACTCAAAGTTCAGTTTTGAAACTTGTAACATGATATATTAAAGACATTCTAGGTATGTGTATCTTTCCATGGAATGTTTGTATCTTTCAGTTGAATATTAAAATCTGTAAATTGTGGGAAAAGTACTTTTGAACTTAATGACTGTCCTTTAGATTGTTAGGTAAATGAGTCCTATTTTATAGATGAACAATTAAATACATGAAGCTTATCTATAAATCTTAAAAAGCAGGTGGCATTGGCACCATGCCATCTTATTACCTTCAAAATAAATCAGATTGGGTTTGAAGAATTTGTGGTATGAATTATTATTTCTTGCATAAATTAACAAAATCAAAAATCTCTTTTTTTTTTTGAGTCCTTCCTTTTTCTGATTTATTAGGTGACTTATTTTAAATAATTCAAATGTTTTTCATAATAGAAGTAAAACTTCATTTTAAGAGAGCATCAAGCATATCTTTGCAACCAGAACTTTCTCTAAAAAAGCTGGCAAACTCTGTTCTAGTAACAAAATGAAAAATAGGAAATTGGAGAAGTGTACAGATTAAGATGTGTATAACAGTGATGACTTGTTCTGTTATATTCTGGATAGATTTTAATGTAGTCTTAATAGTTTTATGCTGTATCTAGCAAGCACAGGAGGTGGCAAATACAGCCTGTACGAAACACATAATGAAAGTTCATGGAACATATAGTAAAAGTTTTCAGGAAGTGTTAGCATTTTTCATTTTAACCTGTGTGCATTTGAGGGTTTTATTTCAGATTTTTCTTTAAGAATTTCCTAAACTGTATGTTTTTAAATGACTAGTCTTAAATTGTGATGCTTCATATTAGGAAGAAACTTGAAATAAAAATTAATATTTGTTAAGAAAAGAATCTAGGCCTTTTCTACCATAAAGATTATAGGTGAATTTGCCAATTGTGAGTAAATAAATAGAGAAACATATTAGTATTTTGTTACTGAAATTTTTATACTTTTTTTCATAGGTGAAAATTAAAGTTCTTAATCATTTTAGTTTAACTACATTAAAAATATGTAGTTTCATTTCAGAGGTAACCTTGAGGCATTCTGTTGATTTTTAAAGCTAAGCAAATCCAGAAGTGACTTGACTCTTACTGTGTTGTATGCTAATTCAAATTTTTGCTCTGAAGGTATCCTCCGATTTTTTTCCATCTCTGTATTCCCTCTGTTGTACTTACTTCTCTTGCCTTCCCCAACATGGTTTTTCCTAAGTATTCTAAGTTCTCTAGTAAAAAAAGGACTCATGAGACTTTTGTAGGTCAGTGTAAGTAACACATGGCATTTTTTTCTTCTGTTTATAGAAGAGGTGGAGGAGGAGAGAAGAAAGGAGAGTGAGGAGGATAAAGAAGAAGAGGCACACAAAGAAGAGGAGAAACACACAGAGAGAAGTATGTGATGTTAAAACTATTATGCTTCACTGGTGGCATGTGTTAGACACACAGAATCATTGAGGTTGGAAGGGACCCTTGGAGATTATCTAGTCCAATCCCCCTGCTCAAAACCAGGTCAATTAGAGCAGTTTCCTCAGAACCATGTCCAGACAGGTTTTCAGTATCTCCAGATGAAGACTCCAGCCTTCCAGTGTTTGCCACCCTCACAGTAAAAAAAAAAATATTTTATATGTTTGAATGGAATATCCTGTATTTCAATTTGCATCCATTTATCTCATCCTTTCACTGGTACTCACTAGTGATTCTTGCACTGTCTTTTTCACTCTCCACCTATCAGGTAATTTACACACATTATAAAATCTCCCCTGTCTTCTCGCACTGAACAATGCCAGGTGTCATTTCCTCATATGATGGCTGCTGCAGTCCATAAAACATCTTGGTGGCTCTACACTGAACTCTCTCCAATATGCTCATATCTTTCTTGTATTTAGAAGCCCAGAACTGGATTCAGTCTCACAACACTAACAAGAGGGGAGTGATTACCTCTCTCAACCTCCTGGCAATACTCTTCTTCAGGCAGCCAAGAATCTTGTTGGCCGCCTTTGCCAACAGGGCATATTGCTGGCTCGTGTTCAACTTCTTGTGCATGAAGACCACCAGGGCCTTATCTGCAAAGCTGTCTTCCAGCCAGTCAGTGCTCAGCCTGTACTAGCACATGGGTTTATTCCTACCCAAGTGTAGGACTTTGCATTTTCTTTTGTTGAACTTCATGAGGTTCTTGTTTGCCCATTTCTCCAGCTTGCCAAGGTGATTCTGAATGGCAGCATAACCATCTACTGTAGCAACCAGTCCTTCCAGTTTTGTATCATTTCCAAATTGGTGAGGATGCCTTCTATCCCATTATCTAGATCATTAATGAAGATGTTAGTGTTGGTACTAGTAGCATCCACTGGTGTACATTACTAGTGATAAGCTCCAACTGGACTTTGTGCCACTAATCGCAGCTCTTGGAGCCTAGCAGTTGAGCCAGTCTATTTATCTAGGCCATACAGCATGAGTTTGTCTCTGAGGACATTTTGGGTGTCAAAAGCATTACTAAAGACAAAATAAAGAGCATCCACTGCTTTTCCCTCATCCACCCATGCAGTTGTGTCATCATAGAAGGCTATCAGGCTGATGAAGCATGATTTCCCCGTGATAAACCTATTCTGACTATTCCTCATCACCTTCTTAATATGTTTATAGAGATGATTTCTAGAATTACTGGCTCCATCATGTTCCCAGGGATTGAGGCTGACTGTCCTGTAATTCCCTTGGTCCTTCTTGCCCTTCTTAAAGACTGGAAGAAAGCAAATGTCACTCCTGTCTTCAGGAACCTCCTGCTATTGCTACAACCTTTCAGAGGCTGAGAGTGGCCTTGCAGTCATCTCAGCCAGCTCCCTTGGCACTTGTCAGTGCATCCCTCTGGCTTGCATGGAGTTCTGTATGTCCACTTTGTTTACATGTTAACCCAATGCTCCTCTACTGAGAGCAAGCCTGCCTTTGCTTCAGACTGTCCCACTGGTCTCCAGGAACTGGCATTGCTAAAGGCGAGTCTGCCCATTAAAGTCTGAGGCAAAGAAGGCATTGAGTGCCTGGGCTTCTCCTGTGTCCTTTGTCACTTGCTCCCCTGCCTCATTCAGCAGGAGGAATATGTTTCCCTTTCGCTGCTGGTATACTGGTAGAAGCCCTTCTTGTTGCCCTTCATGTCCCTCACCAGATTCAGCTTTAGAACAGCTTTGGCTTTCCTAACCCCATTCCCACCCACATTGTGCTTTTATCTTTCTTATAGGTCACCTGTCCCTAGCAGATGGGGGGTCTCCACTCCCTGCAGGCAGGGAATCACTTGCTGCTAATGCATGGTGTTGCTGCATGGCTTAGGCTTAACCAGTTCAGGCATTTCACTAGGCACAGCTCCCAGCCACATATCTGTTATGAGGGCATTGAACCAAAACTGTCATTGCCCTGTACATCTGCAGGCAGAGCAGGAACTGCTGTCCTGGTCCTTCTAGCCTTTGTCATCATGGGAATCTCCACTTCCCCTCCGGATAAGCTCAGACTCTAACTGTACCTCCTTCGGTACAGCTGGGAGTTGCAGTTCTTGAGGCTGCAGGATCTTGGAGTGTATCCAGTCAATCTGTTTCTCATCACTTCTGATGCTGTGCCATCCACTGAACTCCCATAGTTCCTTTAACTTGGCAACACAGCTCTCCCACTAGTTTGCACCTTCTGTAGCCAAGAGGCTCATCTCTGTCTGCCATAGCCTCAGCCAGAATGGGAGGCCCTAGATAATTCCTGCAGCCCAAGACTTGCAAAGCTGTATGTTTCCCCAAAATAGCTCAGTCTGGGTGGTGGCTCTGACATTACCAGTAGAGTTGTTCCAGTGGCTGCTGGAGACCACACCATGTGGCACATCACCACTACTACTGAGTGCAGGGACCATCCCCTTTCTGTGCACCCCTCTGTGCCAAGTCCTGTGTTTGTTAGCTGGCTGTTCTCTGGGAGCTGTGCTCTTAGCCCAGCAGTAATCTAGGCCTCTCCCTAGTACCTGCTGAAAGGGTGTTTGAGCCTCCATAAGAAATCAGCTGGAACGTAAGCCCAAAGCACCATTTGATCAAGAACATCTGATACAGCTCATTAGAAGCTGATAGAGTTTACTAGAAGTCCCAGCCTCCTTTAAATAGCCTTTCCAATAGTAGCAAGTACCCTGAAGCTCTTCAAAGAGAATCTAACTGCAGTACAATTAGATGTAGCATCTGCTTCAGAACAAATTACCTGAACACTTTCTGTTAAAAATGTAAGTAGTTCTTCCATGTTACAAACTACTTGCACTATTTAGTGGTTAGGCTTTTTATTAAAGAGATCGAATGTGGGAGTAGGAAAGAGTTGTATGGAAGATCCTAATAAACTTGTCTTAACTAGTCTGGGAATAGTGTTCTAACTATTCAGATTATTTAAATTTTATTTCTACAAGTTTTTCTGATGGATGGAAGAAAGATGGAGATGTAGATGGTTTTTTCCCTTCATTTTCCACTGTTTACTGTCATTCTGAAAAAACAAAAAAATTCATACTTTAGGTATTCATATTGCTTGCAAATATTCAGCATTCTGTAAATGTTTAGGAAGAGCCCTGTGGCCCTATAAAATTTACCTAAAATTTGAGGACCTACGCTTCCACAAACTTTTAAAAATAACCTAGACTGTCATGCAGATTTTGAAATATCACCTTTTAATAATTTTTAGTACATTAGTGCATTTTCAGTGCAACTCTCGAAAATCAGAAACCATCAGAAATCTAACTATCAAAAAATCAGACTATAAGAAATTTGTGAAGTTAGACATATGACTCACAGAGTGTATGTTATACAAGTAAAGAAAAAATGGCAGTGGAAAGTAACTATTTTGAACGGTGTTTTGGTCTCCAGTGAATCTTCACTGATGTACTACTAAATCTGTCTTTCTGTATCATCCTCAGGTTTGGGGTAGAGGAGTTGAGGGTTATGGTCTTTGGTGTTTTGGGGTCAGGTACCCACAGTATGTTCTGTAGCTTCTGTTCCTGGTAATTTACCTAGGCTTGTTGTTTTGTATGTGGACCTCTAGGGAATACAGTGCCAGGAGCTGGAGAAGTGAATGAGGTCTCTTTGGTTTTTTTGTGCTTCATTGCTGAGATGAAAATGACTTTTATAATACATAGTTCTGTTTTTTGAGCCTGTTATTTTGTTAGATTTTTCGGTTTCCTTCTTACCCAAGAAGTAAGAAAAAGGCATGAATGTTTTTTTCAGTCAGGTGTTGTGTTTAACCCGAGCTGGCAACTAAGCTCCACACAGCTGCTCTTTCACTCCCTCCCAGTGGGATGGGGGGAGAGAATCAGAAGAGTCAAAGTGAGAAAACTCATGGGTTGAGATAGTGTCAGTTTAACAGGGAAAGCAGAAGCCACACAAGCAAAGCAGAGCAAACCAAGAAATTCATTCATTCCTTCACATTGGCAGACAGATGTTCAGCCATCTCCAGGAAAGCAGGGCTCCATCACATGTAATGGTTACTTGGGAAGACAAAACACCATTAACTCCAAACATCCCCCCCTTCCTTCTTCCCCCAGCTTTATATGCTGAGCATGACATCATATGGTATGGGATATCCCTTTGGTCAGCTGCGGTCAGCTGTCTCGGCTGTGTCCCCTCCCAGCTTCCTGTGCACCCCCAGCCTACTCGCTGGTGGAGTGGTGTGAGAAACAGAAAAGGCCTTGGGTCTGTGTAAGCCCTACTCAGTAGTAATGAAAACATCCCTGTGTTATCAACCCTGTTTCCAGCACAAATCCAAACCATAGCCCCATATGAGCTACTGTGAAGAAAACTAACTCTATCCCAGCCAAAACCAGCACACCAGGGATTTGAGGTACAGGTTAAAGCTTCATGGTAGGTGGAAAAAAAGTTTATTGCTGACACAGGCAGAATGAGATGTAGTTTTATTTGTCTGGAATCCTAAGAGGAGGATTACTTTTCCAGAAGAAGATTTAATTTTGCCTCTCAGAAGCCATGTTTCGTTATAGGATGATCCTGATAGGAGGCAGGTTCTGGAGAGGGGAATGGAAGTGCTAGAGCCATTTTGCGTTTGGAGTGGTGTTTTGGTGAATCACAAAGCACAACTCTGTAACAGAGCAGCAATGTACAGAGACCAAAGGGACTGTTGTTCTGCTTTGATGTCATCAACCATCTTGTTTTTCCAAAGGCATTCTTGCTGCTTTAGGATGAAAAAGTTTAAACTGGGGACAAATTAAACTTCATAATAACGCTGCATTCTACAGATACCTGTTTTTGCATAGGTTCCTCACGAGCAGTTGCATCTATTTGTTCCAGGTGAAGTGTCAAGGAGAAAGCGTTCCAAATCTGAGGACATGGACAGTGTTCATTCTAAACGTCGTCGGTACATGGGAGAAGATTATGAAGCAGAACTCCAAGTAAAAATTACAGCCAGACAGGATATTGACCAAAAATTACAAAAGGTAAATGGAGGTGCAGAGCAAAGATGGAAAACACACACCTGCACTTGTCTTACCATCTTTGAATTAGCTATCGTTTCTCACACGCTCCCTGCTCCCCCAACACATGCTCTTTTTTGTGCTTGAAAATTGGATGTAATTCAAATTATAAAGGTATCTTAATTCATATAAAGCCCTATATAGCCCTGCTTCTAAAAACAGACCAAGTATCATTTGAAAACTATGCTGCAAGAGTTGTATTTGAAATGTGTTAAACATGTAAGCTCTTAAATCTTATGTGACTATAAATGGAGAATCTTAGCAAAAGAGGTATTTCAGCATGGTAAAGGTTTATATGTGGTGCACTTTATTGTTTGCCTAGCTTTAAAGAATGTCTGTTTCCAAACAAGAGTGTAGTCAACATAGTGTTTTGCAGATTTTTATAGAGCTGTTAATTGCCTGATTGCACCATTGGCATTTAAAGAAACCTATGGTCTTGAAGAAAAAAAAATAATTGTGTCCTTCTTCCATCAGTTAGCTAGTGCATGTTGTGACTTCGTTAATGTAGGATGCAGAAAACTGACACACATTTGTTGCTTGTGTATTTTTGTTTCCTAAGAAAAATTTTTGCACTGCAATAGGTGTAGGAGGGAGAAAAATTTAAAATAATAAGCGTAACAAGTAAACCTTGTGGAAATAAGTCTCTTCTCTTTTCCATTTTTAGCTTTTGCAAGAAAAGCAATACAGGGCGTTTCTGCTAGGGGGAAAATGCATCTCAGAAATAAAGTTTTGTTGAATGTCTTTAGTTTCTGTTCCTTGAATGCCAGTGTCCCTCAAGAACAGAAAAGTAAGAGGAAAAATTAATTTGTGTAAGCACAGAACTTCATGAAAATAACCTCTGTTGTTAAGGCTCTTCTTATATCTAATAAGGTTTTATACACTTACACTGCAATGAAATGAATTTGTTGAATTAATGGAAAAGAGGGACAATTTGTATATGCCAAAATAGCTGTAGAAACTTTTCTTAGCTGTGCAACCACATCCTTACTGGTGTCTATATATTTATTTGATTGACAGGGCACAACATTTGTCATTGTTCTGTTTGTAGCAGGATACTTGTTAAGAATTGAAAATATTTTTATAGATAGTCTCCCAAATTCTGGGATTGCATTGTTATTTTTCTTTTTTTTATAATAATTTTGCAGGTTATCCAGAGACTGTTAGAAGAAAAACTTACTGCTTTACAGTGTGCTGTATTTGACAAGACTCTGGCGGACTTGAAAACCCGAATAGAGAAAGTAGAATGCAACAAGAGGCATAAAACTGTGCTTACTGAACTACAGGTAAGTGTTTTTGTGTGTTGAACGGCATACTAGAGTCAAATTTTAAAATAAGTTCTCAACTTTTAGTAGTAAGCATCCTGTAGTTGTCAGTAGGCAAGCCATTTTGACCCCACAAAGGGAAGGGGAGGGAAGCAGCAAATAGAACATTGCTTTTGAGTTGTAAAATTCTATTTCCCCACTCAGAAAGAAGAAAGCAACCAATTAATCGTCAAAAAACCCCAAAGCAAATCTTCCTTCTGGCAGACTGATTTCATTAGCTGTTAGTAAACTGCTGTTCCACTCTTCTGTTCCATTTAGACATTCTTCAAGTATATGTTAATTATGAAAATACATAATGCCTCTATGAAGCCAGAAATTTGCTTAAAAATGGAAACGTGCAGAAGGGAGAGGACAGTAGCACTGGACTTTGTAGAATGTTCAAACAAAGAAACATCACATGATACTTATCCACATAATTTCCCCAGAAACTAAATAATTATGTTCTAGCAAGGAAACAAATAGCTAGTATTGAATGCAGTATGCTTTCTTGCATTCTTTATAGAAATGATGTAAATAGTTGTGAGATGAGGAACATCACAAAAAATCAAAGAATTTTAAAGTGACGAGACAAGAAAAGCTTGTGTCATAACAAATTCAAACAATAAGGCCGCTTTACTGTAAACGTAAAAAAAAGTTGTGCTAAGATGCTTTTCAGCATAGTTGTTTATCAGTCTTTAGCCATCAGCTACAGTGTCAAATTAATAATAACATCATATAAGGTTGTGAATGTGTTGATGTTAATATACTCTCAATCTAAGCTTACGTGGTTTTATTATGCAAAGTGCTCCAGAAGATTTCTACATTGTAAAAGATAACAGAAATTGAAATATAAATGTAATTAAAGGCAGGCTGTAATCATAGCCTGTCATGTTGCTTTGTAAAAATGTGAAAGAGGTGAGGTTTCTAAATGGACCAGCTCCTTTTAGCTAAGAAGTTCTGAAATAATGGTATATGAAACTCGCTGATCTTTTAGAAAACTTCCATTCTTCTAGTGCTAACCTAGTGTTTTCAGGAGTTCGTAAAAAGAATTTAACTCTTCTTTCTATGGGGAGGGGAAAAAAAAAAAGAAAAAGTACCTGCTTAGAACAAGTGGCCCAGCTACTGCCTCCAGAATAAGTCAGCCATCAGAGCTACAACCTAGACAAGGAAAAATTAAGTTCTTGTAATACTGAGGTAATTACAGAAGGAATGGTCACCAAAGAGTAATTGAGGGAATTACAAGAAGTAAAGATGAGATATAAGAATGTTGCTTAAGAAGATAACGAACCTGACACATCAAATAGAGTAGAACAAAGCTGACAGGGGTGTGTGATATGTAGTGTATCAGTGAGAGGGAGAAACAGGATAAATGGGGGAAGAGTAGATAATATGAAAGGCAAAAAGGGGTGCATTTTTCAATATGGTTGGTACATAAGGCATTAAAACAGTCAAATGCTTTCAGTTGCTTTCATTCATGCAAGTATTGTGTGAACCTCTGCAAGATGGATTCTATTTGTGCAGCTGTGAATAGGAAGGAAAATAATTCAAGTTGTCTCTAAGATATCTTGATTGTGATACACATGTGTGTCTTTCTGCTGTTCCGAAGTAATATAGTTGTACCGTAATTCAAGGAAGAATAACTTCTCCTGATATGAAAATAGCCTGTGACTTGATGTCTTAATTATATCTCTTTTAGTTTGTGTAATTTCTTTGATGGTTCTTGGGGAGGATATTTATGGTTTTGTTTGTTTTCATCTTCTTCCCATTTAGGCTAAAATTGCTAGATTGACAAAGCGGTTTGGAGCAGCCAAGGAGGACTTGAAGAAAAGACAGGAAGTAAGAACTAGATTTTGTTAAAAACAAACTAATTTCTTTTTTTCAGTTGGCCTAAACCTTGTGTTGAAAAATAAAGAAATTTTATATGCAGAAGGATGTGACCTGATTTTTCAGTGGTGTTCACAAAATAGGTTTGTCGTGTTTGGTAAAGGCAGTGATATCAAAGAATAGTCTTCTAACATCTGTTGTGTAACTCTGATTTGTACAGAAGGTTCTTTAGGCATTATTAGTGTGAAAGCATCTTAAACCATATGTAATTAAGTCTAATTTACTTCAATATGAAGAGTACAGAGTAAATAAGAGTGAATCCCAGTACCTTGATTTTGGGAGTGGAGTGGGGAGAGGGGAGGAAAGAATACAAATAATAGTATTTCTCAGTGTCTAGAAGGAATATTTTGGATTAATTACTGTGAAGAAATGGAAGCTAAAAGTCCATTAACGTTCAAGAAGAAATTTTTATTCTCATGCTATAAAAACGTGAAGGCAAGAGACATAAAAAGGGAGGATGTAGGACAGGGAGGCAGGTAGTACCAAGGAAGTTTTCACAGAATGGTAAGGGTTGGAAAGGACCTCGGGAGATCATCTAGTTCAGCCCTCCTGGTAAAGCAGGTTCACCTAGAGCATGTTACGCAGGGCATTGTCCAGGCGGGCTTTGAATATCTCCAGAGAAGGAGACTGCACAACCCCCCTGGGCAGCCTGTTCCAGTGCTCTGTCACCCTCAAAGTGAAGAAATTTTTCCTCATATTCAACTGAAACCTCTTATGTTTCAGTTTGTGCCCATTGCCCCTTGTCCTGTCGCTGGGCACCACTGAGAAGAGTCTGGCTCCATCCTCGTGGCATCCACCCTTAAGATATTTGTATGTGTTGATGAGGTCCCCTCTCAATCTTCTCTTCTTCAGGCTGAACAAGCCCAACTCTCTCAGCCTTCCCTCATAGGGGAGATGCTCCAGTCCCTTTATCATCCTTGTTGCTCTCCTCTGAACTCTTTCTAGGAGTTCCTCATCTTTCTTGAACCGGGGAGCCCAGAACTGGACACAGTACTCCAGGTGGGCTCTCACCAGGGCAGAGTAGAGGGGGAGGATAACCTCCCTTGCCCTGCTGGCCACACTCCTCTTAATGCACCCCAGAATACCATTGGCCTTCTTGGCAACAAGGACACACTGCTGGCTCATGGTCAGCTTGTTATCCACCAGGACTCCCAGGTCCCTCTCGGCAGAGCTGCTTTCCAGCAGGTCATCCCCCAGCCTGTACTGGTGCATGGGGTTCAACCTCCCCAGGTGCAGCACTCGACACTTGCCCTTGTTGAATTTCATTAGGTTCCTCTCTGCCCAACTCTCCAGCCTGTCCAGGTCCCGCTGAATGGCAGCACAGCCTTCCGGCGTATCAGCCACTCCTCCCAGTTTTGTGTCATCAGCAAACTTGCTGATGTACACTCTGTCCCCTCGTCCAGGTCATTGATGAATAAGGTGAACAAGACCGGGCCGAGTACTGAGCCCTGGGGAACTCCACTAGCTACCGGCCCCCAACTAGACTCTGCCCCTCCAATTAGAACCCTCTGAGCCCTGTCATTCAGCCAGTTCCCAATCCACCTCACTGTCCACTCATCCAACCTACACTTCTTGAGCTTCCCTATGAGGATGTTACAGGAGACAGTATCAAAGCCCTTGCTGAAGTTAAGGTAGACAACATCCACTGCTCTCCCCTCATCTACCCAGCTGGTCATGCCATTGTAGAAGGCTATCAGATTGGTCAGGCATGTAAAAGATGTCATGTTCTCCTGCAGTGTTGGCTCCAGAAAATGTGTGTGTATGTCAGAAATTAATGAATATGACACATAATGAAAGCATAAATTTGCAAGCTGACTTACAGGTTTTTTGTTACGGCCTCTCTTTCTCTCTCTCTCTCTCTCTAGAATTCACCAAATGTACCTCTGTCTCCAGGGAAAGCAGCAAGTGACACTGCAAACACAAACAATGCAACATACCGGTAAGCAGTCCGCATCACTGTGACCATGTTAAAATTTACAATAGGACACTTGAGATACCCAAGATAATGGATAATCCCTGTATTTTCTTTTTTTTTGATTAAAGTGCTTTTCCTTTTCCATCATGGCTCTTCGATTGTAAAACCTGATTTTTCTTTCACAGAAGTCATAAATGGACAGTATTGAATCCATTCTTAGGTAAACTGAGATGAGTGTTTCAGTGGTTGAAAAATAATGGACAAAAATAGAATTTTAATTTCAAGTAGGGGAAGATTCTCATGGTGACAGGCAAACTTTTAGTAGAATATCCAGAGTTAATTTGCATGGAGGGGCAGAAGACAAATGGGTTTAGAAAATATCATTGAAAATAATTGCTGTAAAAGCAGGGTTTTTTCATCATTGTACTGTTCATAATTATACCTGGTGTGGCTCATTGAGAAATGCTAACTGAAGCTTTGTTCCATAGAAATGCTGGCACTGTGAGGCAGATGCTGGAGTCAAAGAGGAATGTAGGAGAGAGCACACCAGCAACTTTTCAGGCCCCTGTGAATGCAGGTAAGAAACTGTCTGTGGACTATAAACACTCTTCTTAAAAGTTTTATTGCTTTACATTAAATCAGTAACTAACCGAACAGCATAGAACTGGGGTTTATTACTTTTTTTCTGACAGCAAAAATCATTATTTTTAGCTCCCTACCACATTTGCAGTTTATATTTGTGTGGTGTGCTTACCAGGTAAGGGAAAAAAATGTTTATTTGGCCAACCAGAACATGGCTAAATTAGATGCTTCAGCAGACTGCTTGCTGGGTGTAGCAGCAGATCTTGCAGTCTCTCAGCTGCTAAGAAGTGAAACACATGGCTCACAGGCCGTATCACCCCCTCTAACTAATGGCTACAGAAGTTGAGTGGGGAACTAAAGGAAGCCATAAGCCCCATTTCTTAAGGGAATCAAATTGAAAAATGGAATTCCTAGATTAGAATTTTATAGGAAATGTAAAAACAAAATTACCATTAATTACAGTCATTGTAGTCACACCATCCTTGGTATTAAAAATAGTTTACCTAATACTGAATGCTGACTCTTTTCCGCTGAATCTTTTCCACAGAATCATCTCATAGTAGGCATATACTGGCTTTCTGTAGTGTATTATGCTCCTGATCTTTAGATGTAATCCTGAAATTTTGTTGCATAAAAGCGAGTATCTTCTCTGACACATCAGTCTTCTGTTTAGTAGAACCTTCTAGATACAAGGTCCTATACAAAGCAAGTTAGTCCTAACTGACTTAGTTTTTCTTTTGTTTTCTGAAGGACCAGTTGTTCTACCATTTCTGTAACGAGTGTTTAAAAGCTATATTTCTTGTGTTTTCAACAGTTAAATCTTGGAGCTTCTTCAAGCGTGTCTGTGTCATAGTTCTTTGTATATCTTAATTTTTTGCCATTTGTATATAGTTCTTTCAAATAGAAATATGGCATTGACTGTATCTTTAGCTAGGCCATTGAATATCAGCGGGTACAACAGAAAGAGTATCTATAGCCTTTCTTTGCAAAAAGTTAATCATATACCACATTTTTCATAGAATCAGAATGGTTTGGGTTGAAAGGGACCTCTAAAAATCATCTAGTCCAACCCCCCTGCCATGGGCCAGGACATCTTCCTCTAGATCAGGTTGTTCAAAGCCCTGTGCAGCCTGACTTTGAATGCTTATAATGATAGGGCATTCATAACTTTTTCAGACAACCTGTTCCAGTGTCTTGCCACCCTTATTGTAAATGCCTTCCGTTTGTTCTGTTGGAGTGAAGCTTGCCATGGTTCAAATTCTTAAATTTGTTTGTTTGTTTGTTTTTTGGTTTGGTGGTTTTTTTGTTTGTTTGGGTTTTTTTATAGTGCCAGCTTCCAGTGTTGCTGCTCCTCCAGCAGTTGTCAGTGGACACCCTAAGCCTCAGACTACAGTGACCTCCACCAGCTCTTTGACAACAGCAGTTCTTCCCACATCTAACACCGCTACAGTTGTAGGCACCAACCAAGTGCCCAGTGGCAGCACTCAGTCAGTGTCTGTCTCATTGCAGTCTTTGCCTGTAATCTTGCATGTGCCTGTTGCAGTGTCATCCCAGCCTCAGCTCCTGCAAGGCCACACAGGGACTTTGGTCACTAACCAACAGTCAGGCAACGTTGAATTTATATCTGTACAAAGCTCATCTACAGTTGGTAGCCTCACCAAAACTACAGTGTCCTTGGCATCAACTAACCCAACTAAACCAAATAACAGCTCGTCTGTGCCCAGTCCTGGTATTCAGAGGAACTCTCCAGCCAGTGCTGGGTCAATAGGCACAACATTGGCAGTACAGGCTGTTCCTACTGCACATCCTGTTGCCCAGGCCACAAGGACTTCTTTGCCCACAGTGGGTACTTCAGGACTTTATAATGCTACCAGCAGTCGAGCCCCCCTACAGATGAAGATTCCCCTCTCTGCTTTTAGTAGTACAGCTCCTATTGAACCACCCACCGTTACAGCACCCAGAGTTGGTAAGTTGTGCTTGAATGTTGACACTGGGAAGGGAAAATAGTTGTCAAAGGGAAACACAAAACTCCACTCCTGTGGAAGTTTGTTTGTTAGTATATTTTACTGGGATGTTTCTTCTGGGTTGCCTTTCTGTTGAAATTGTCAAGATCAAAATCATCTCTGTCATAGATGTATTTCAGCTGTTGTTGAAAGTCATCTCTCCTTAGAAGGAGTCAGCAGTGCAGCTCTGTACGCTTTATTTTACTTAGAACTTGATTTATGTAATTCATAGCATGAAATCAGAAACTCCTATTCTACTATTAACAATTTGATATTTATTTTTAATATAGCCGCTCAAAATAATCTGGCTGCCTTTCTAAGCAAAGACATACTGAAAGGAAAGTATAATCGTTAACTTAATTTTCACAACACTTGAAAGTAAACAAAATGGGGGAAAACCTGCAATGGAATGCTAACCTAGTTCCAAAGAAATACATTTATTGTATTTAAAGTCTCTGAACACAATGAATGTTCAGATACCATATCTAGATTAACTATTTTAAAATACTTTCCATCTTTGGCTATGCCATGATGATTCTCTGCACTTCTGATTTTACATACCTTGACTTTTTTTTTTCTGTGAGGTTCTCAAGATTTCTAAGTGAGTTGGAATTATAACAGGTTTCTCATTGGCACAATATAATGTGAAAATTAACTCAAGCAGAACTTGACATCATAACTAGTTTTATTTTATTTACCCATCTCTAAGTTACCTATGTTAAAATAAATCTTCCACGAAGTTGGGCAGTTACATGCCTTGTATTGATTTTTTAGCTCTGAAGCTAATATAATTATCTAATACAGCATAAAAAGGGTTGTAACAGATCAGGCACAGTGACCAAAAGAAGGGCCTGAGTGTCCAAAAGCATGTCTCATTTTTTTGCAGTTCACATAGCCTTAGTGTATACCCTAGTAGTTTTCTTTCCAGACTTGAAACACTGCCTTGGGCACTGTTGCTGATAAGCTCTGGTTAAAATGAAAAGGAATGAGAAGGAAGAATTTGGATTTAAATGTTTACACCAAATATTCAAGCAACTTCTAAGTTGCTAGTGCAGATATACGTATGGCTGAGCTAATAAACAAACTCAGTCTCCCTGCACAAATCACATCAGTTATGATTTTGCTGTTTAACCATCCATTGTTCAGTCAGGTTTTTGTATAAAAATGTTGAATAATTGCAACTTTTTTCAGTTTAATACCTTATCAGTCTACATACAGAGGGAGGAGAGGTTGGAGTTAGACTTTGTCCTCCAACAGGCAAGGGAATTGTTCATAAAATATTTTGAATATGCTGTCAGACTTTCAAGGAAGGAAACTTACTGCTTCTAGTCTGGAAAGTGCAATTTGGCTTTTCTGTTATCTTTTGTTCCTCCTGAAAAATGGTAGTAATCAAGCTTTTGAATACTTATAATTGAAAATTAGGGCTGAAAAATGTTAAATGTGTCACATACTTAATGTTTAGTATCAAACAATTTTGAATATTGCCTCCAAATTTGTATAGTGGATAGCAGTATTTAGTACTGATTAGATATTGCAAATGAACAATTTCTTGACCCCTCAGAAAACCAGACAAGCAGGCCACCAACAGATACTTCGGCAAACAAGCGACCTGCTGAGGGAACAACACAGGTAGGTTGTTGATTATGTTTCTATATAAAGTTCTAAAGTTACAATCCACAGGAGAAAAGTTCTTTACCTTTATTGCTCATAATGAAACAATTTTAGTTGCTTTTTTGTGCCATCCTTTCTGTCCATTTGTATTTTTCTTCTTCTGATCCAGAATATGACTTGGAACATGAGCTTCTGATAAACTTTTCAAAAGTTTTCTGATAGGGTTTATGTAAGTAGGTGAGTTAGTAATTCAGGAGCACACTAAAAATGTGTCTGATACAACAGAGCTAACATACAAAAGAAAACCCTGCCCAATTTTTGTCTGAAGGGCTTGAACTTAGTTAAACTTATTTTTTAAATTATTACAACTTTCTTATCTTCACACTAATCCAGAAGTTAATAAGAGTTTGGGTTCTAATACTTCATTGCCATATGTCATAGAAAAAAAAGGAAAATAAATTTTCTTCAAGAATAACTATGTCATGATAAAGGAGAACTTGCAGTACTTCTGGATTCCTCGTTTAAGATTTGTTGAACTTGCTTTGAAACTTAAAGGTTGACATTAAGCTATTTAAAAATACTCATAATTAATTTTATTTCTGCATACAGATATTTCACAAAGCACCTCATGCTTACATAGCTGTTAGCTGGAAGTCATTAAGGGGAATAAAATTAATTTCTTCTAGCCAAATTTCCACATTTAATAGTGTTTCAAGGTACAGTTAAATCTGAATTGTATTTGAAAGCAAGAAGAAAATATACTGGACAAGATTCTGTTTTTCACCTGTCACAGAAATAGTCTGGCAAAGATAACCAATATTATAAACTGTGCCTCACTCTACCTTTTTATTAAGGCATTTCATAAAGAATGGTTGTTTGGAACTTCATTTTTCAAAGATACCTGTGGATTATAGCTATTAAAATATTTGTCAGTACTTGATATGTAGGAAATTCAGTACCAGAATGGATGACCGATGTACGGTTTTAAGATTTAATTTTCAATATAAGATGCATATTTTGGAATTTTTCTTCTTCGGTAGAGCCTGAAACCCGGAAAAGATTTTGGAACAACAGATTGTGTGTGATAGTGGTATTTAGCAATGGAAGGTGAGCAAGGAGGGAAATAAGACACATGATGCTTTCCGGTTTTCAGTCTTGCGTTACAGTGTATGTTTCTGGGTTTGCTTTCAGTCAAATCAGTTAAAGCATGTGTAATGCCATGGTTAATAAAGAAGGACCTGATGCATTTTAATTGGCTACTGAGGTATTGAATTGACATGCCATATCATTTGAAAAATCCAGTTAATGCCACCTGCTTTTTGTTATGTAAAATCCAAAATATTATGTATTACTCCGCACTTCACAGCTCTCAGAACAAAAAGTAGTTCGCTGTGTGCCGTATACCTGTGGCATATTTGATGGTACAACTTTGATCAATTGTTTCGAAAAGCAGTTGAAACAGGAAGAGACTTCATCAGAAAATAAAGAAGCGGTAGAAGCAGCACAGACGAATTTTAACTTCCCTGAGGATGTCCTCTTTGGCTTGGAGGAAGAGGAAGAGGATGCTAAGAGCATCAAAAACACCCACAAGCAGACTGGCTGGGCAGCTAACCTATTAAAACAATGGCTGGCCAAAAATGGCAAGGATCCTAGCTTTGAATTGGTCCCAGTAAGTGAACTCAATGATATCTTAAGAGAGTTTTATTACACAATAAGGAATCATGATGGAAATACCTACAGTGTGGCAAGCTACAAGTCAATGCGTGCTGGCTTAAACCGGCATCTCAAAATGCCACCTTATAATCGTCAGATTTGCTTAATGAAGGACAAAGAGTTTGCTGGTGCAAACATGGTATTTGTGAGCGTGCTGAAGATGCTGCGCATGCAGGGAAAGGATGAGACTCACCACCATCCTCCTATAGCTGTTGAGGACTTGCGTAAGATTAAACAATCTGGTGTGCTGGGATTGCACAGTCCACTGGCACTTGTCAACAAGGTGTGGTTTGATTTGCAGTTGCATTTTGCCAAAAGAGGGAGGGAAATTTTAAGAGATCTGGCTCCAGATGCTTTTGTTATTGAGAAGGACAAGAACGGGCGTCGATATGCTATGTTTAGGTATCCTGGCAAAGGAAAAAATGGAGAAGATCCTCATAAAATGGGTAAAATGTATGATATGCCAGGGGATCCAAACTGTCCTGTTTTTTCCTTGGAGCTCTATTTGTCTAAGTTGCCTCCGGAGCCCCCTGCCTTTTACCTGCATCCTTTAAAGCTAACGTCAGAGCAAATGCAAGAACAACCTGTCTGGTACAAAAGAGAACCAATGGGTGTGAACTACTTAGGTACCATGATGCCCAGGATAAGTGTGGCAGCCAGGCTCTCGCAACGATATACCAATCATTCTCTCCGAACTACCACCATCCAGCTACTGTGTGAAGCAGGACTGGGGCCTAGAGAAATAATGGCAGTGACGGGCCATCGCTCCGAGTCTGCTATTAGACACTACTGGGGAGCTGCCGAAGTTCGCTACAGGGCTTGGTCAGATATAATGGAGAATAACACCCCCAATTACCTATATAGCAAGATCCCAAATGAAGTGATAAAAGAATCGCTATCTGGTGCCTCCACCTCTTCTATAAACCATGTTGTTCTAGAACAAAGCAAAATTTTGTTCCCTAAGAAATCTGTGGTGCCACCTGGCACTAATTCTGTGACTTTAGTCCCTGAGGGACACCCAGCTCTGAATTCCAAAAGTCCTGTCCTGTTGAACCACAGTTCTTCCAAGGTGTTTCTCCCCAAGAACATGGTCAGTGGGAACCTAACTGCTGGTCCCCTTCAAGGCTGTTGTAAAGAACCTGTCTTTATAAAGCGTGTGATAAAACAAGAACCAATGACTTGATGCTTCTGTAATGGAACTGGTTTCAAATGAATTGCTAAAACTGTTTTTTCATTTGGTCTACTAAGGAAATTTCTTATGGTCTAGTTCAGCAAGAAGTATCCTGTTCGCACTCCTGAAGTGAGCTATGGAACAGAAACTTAAACAGAGCAGGGCCTGGAGTTTGTATGACTTTCTGTGGCAGCTGGGACTCTTTAAGTGGCTAAGCAGAGCTGTTTTTAAAAAAATGAAAGAGAGATATTGATTTCCACTTAGCTGAAGAGCTATGCTTTCTTCACTAAGTGCATGGCTTTTCTGTTTCGTGAAGAGTGTATTTATTATACCATTTTGTGCCTGCTGGCACTAATCTAGCATCTTACGAATCAAATACTTGATTACTGAAGAGCACAGAGAAAGTAGAAGTTAAATGAAATAGACACAGATACACTACAAATATATATATATATGCATGAAAACACCTGGAATTGCTTGACCACGGTCACCCTCTCTGTTCAAATTGTTATTGGACCTACCAGAGGATTGTGCCTTTTTTTTTTTAAACATTCTTCTAGATTTATTTTCTCTGTGAGCTACAGATCTGTACCACAGGTCTTTCATTTTCCTATTTAATATTTCTGGCTAAGATTTCAGTCATTCTATTCTCCAAAGGCACTGTCTGATACAAATGATGTTAAAATTGGGATCTCTTCAGTTGTGCATGAAATGGGGAAAACATTGTGAAAAGAGTTGAGAACAGGTTTGTCACTTAAATGGCAAGTAATTAGAGTTGAAGTGTTGTCTCTGCATATGCTTGTGAGAGGTTTTTTTGTATTTCCTCTCACCTACCCCTTCCATTGTCTTTGCAGTATAGTCTTTGTCCGTGTAGTATAATTTACAAGAAGCACATCCTGTTCTTCCCCACCAAACCCTATCCAAATACTATTTTTGGTTTTGACTTGTTTAGATTAGTTCAGTGTAGTAAATTGATCCTATCATTACATTTTCTGTTGGAGATTTTTACAGGTTAGAAATTCTCAGTATAGTGGATGTGAATTTTGTCAGAGAAATGAAATTGTAGTTTAGAAGGCTCTTTAGTGAAGAAAAATTACAAATTGGGAGGGCTAGTCATAGTTCATTTTTAGTGAATCACGCTTGAGAATCGAACTCGTGGTTTGTCTCTGCTATTCTATGACATGACTTTCATCAGGGATTCTGACAAGTAGGGAGATCTTCCTGTAAATAAAAATGGAAAACTACTCATCAAATCACAAATTATGGTAGGTCCACTTTGGAAGAAGAAACAGGGTAGCATTTAAAACTGTTTTCCATTATGTTAACTGAATGAAATGAGAATGGCTTCCTCCTTTTGAAATGCATGTGTATATGTGTGTACACCCACACACACATGGTTTATCATGCTAAAGACTTGCTAAAGAAGTGTTTATGTGGCTCAGCAGTGGACAAAACAGAAAAATCCCAGCTGAAATAACAAATTGACCATGATAAACTCTTAATTGTGTGGAGAACTTCCTTGCTGGGAAAGGCTTTCAAACATTGAATGAGATTTATCACTTTGTTATAGTCTGAACAAAGGACTTGATTCCTGAACTTTGACGTTTTTATCTTGGCTGATAATGTTTACCTTTGTGGCCTTGGGTAGGTTAATAATACTTACTGCATCAATTTTCCAAAGTATAAGACCAGCAGAGGTGTTCTATTTTCTGATGGATAACATTAAAGATGAAAAGGTTTTGAAAGTGCTATATTCATCTTAGGTATTGTGTTTACAGACACTTTTATTTGCTGTTGATATAATGATTGAGCTAGTTGATCAGATATAATTTAATATAAAAATTATTTCTGTACAATCCTGCACTTCCTTCGTTGCAGCATTAACTTTTACAACATCAGTGACTAGAGGAAAGAAATCATGGATCCAGGAATATCACTTTGTCAAGCCTAGAGCAAATCAGATGGAAATGGTAAAAAAAGTAATCCTGTCTAATGGCTAAGAAAGAAGAAAAATTGAAAAAACAAAGGGCAAGCAGTTCTCAAAATATAGCAGACCTGTGCAGTAGCTTATGCTTGGATATTTTAAAGTAACAGCTCTCCAAATTTTAGGGATTCATAGAATTTGTAATTCAGCCAGACTGGCAAATTTAATTTCTTGTTTGAAAAGATTTACTCTAAATTTCTGCCAAGATGAGTATGTATTTCCTCCCTTCCTACCCCAAAAAAATATTCCTATCTTTGTCTCAGGTAGTTGCTTGTTCCAGCATACTGGCATTGAACATTTATCCTGCAGAAACAAGAAATGTGTGTTGCCAGGAGATGATTCTTTTTTGTTCCCTCTTGCTGCATACTGTGGTCATACTGACCACATGCCCTGCTCTGATCCTAACTGCATCTAGGTAATCTACTGTAACAGCATACTGCTGATCGTTTCATTCCTTAACACAAATTTAGTTGGTGATTTAAATTGGAAAAGGGACTCTTTTGGCCAATCTGAGCATGTCTTTGATTCTTTCTAATTATCATTTGGCTTGTGACTTGACTTCCATTCTGTTGGCTCATAATTGGATATTTTTGGCTTCTCATTTGTTAAATTCTAATTCTATTGGCACCAACTATACAATGTCTTCTTACTACATTCAGTTTGAACCTGATACTTCAAAGCTACTGACTACAGTATTACTGGCTTTTGAATTTTGTATGGAAGAAAATTTTTTTGAAAATGAGAAAAAGCACTCCTGGTTTGGGCTGGAAGTATTAGTGCTTCACAAGAGCTGGTGTCGGTGTTCACTAAGCGTTCCACTAATACTTGAATTAATTCTGATTAATAGAACTTATTTCTAATCTTCCAGAACTGGAAAAGCTTTCTCACGTTCCCCTCCTGCCCAAAGTGTTAAATGAATCTTTGCTACATGTATTTTCTTTCTAGAAAAGCTGAAGTAGGCAAACAGAATGGGTGCTTCACTGCTTTCGTAAAGTCAACTTAGGCTATATGTACAGTAATATGGGGAGCAGGGGGTCCTCTTTTTTTTTCTCCTCTTTTTTTTTTCTCCTCTCTTTTTTTCTCCTCTCTTTTTTTTTCTCCTCTCTTTTTTTTTTCTCCTCTCTTTTTTTTTTCTCCTCTCTTTTTTTTTCTCCTCTCTTTTTTTTTCTCCTCTCTTTTTTTTTTCTCCTCTCTTTTTTTTTTCTCCTCTCTTTTTTTTTCTCCTCTCTTTTTTTTCTCTCCTCTCTTTTTTTTCTCTCCTCTCTTTTTTTTCTCTCCTCTCTTTTTTTTCTCTCCTCTCTTTTTTTTCTCTCCTCTTTTTTTTTTTTCTCCTCTTTCTTTTTTTTTTTTTTAAACCTGTGAGAGAAAATTTCAAGTCAGTCCTGTTCATGGCAGTACAGGTTGTGTTGTGTGAACATCACTAATTTTATCAAAATGGACATGAATTGGACTCCTCAGTGGCAGTATCAGCAAAGAACCTCAAGCAGCAGAAAAACCTTTAGTTCTTTTTTTTTTCCCCCCCCTTTCCATTTTATTTCCATTATAGGTGAAGCATGTTGGTGAACCAGCAAGTTAAGTGCAGTTTGTCTAAACATAAATTTAGACTTTGGCTGTAAACTTAATTACGAAACTGTTAATTATAATTAAAATTCACTTTAAAAATCTGAATATAACAAATATACTTTGAAAGAAATTTATTGCTTATCACTCTTGAATTCTATAATTAGATCTCTTTCTAAAATAAGAATATTTCATTTCAGTTGCAAAAAAACAGCACTTAACCAAGTTAACTAATTTTTTAAATAATGGCTGCCATGTAATTGATTAAATTCCATTCCCCTTGATGGAGATGACTCTGAAAACAGTGGGAAATGACTGGAACCTTATATAGTACATCCATATATTTAATGAAGCTCTGATACTGGTGCTGTGCATCTAGAACTTGTGTTTTCTGTGCTTTTTCCTGATAAGTTTGGAAATACCTGCTGTTATGTCAAGGAGTACCCTAATTACTACTTCTTTTTATGAAGCTGGCACAGTATCTTACAG